>CM056575.1:146694026-147894026 GCA_029721435.1 Gymnothorax reevesii
TTTAACAAACTGATACACACAAGCAAGCAAGCACGCACGCACACACACACACACACACACACACACACACACGGCCCGCAAGCACTCCCTCTCAAATGAGAAACTGAGTTAAAACCTATATTCAACATAAAAATTCCAGGATATACTTTGAAACTCGCATTTTTAGAAACAAAGATTTAAACTAATGCTGTATTGACATTTATGAAAATGGTTCATCTATAATCGAGTATATCGGTATTTATTTATTGTTACTCATTTCCAAGACTGGATGCAATATATTTCATATAAAACACTTGTAAGTGATAAAATACAGAAAATATTTTACACAGCCAGTTAAAAATCCTTAATTAAGTTGGTGTACTCCAGCCACATCTTCCGCACACACGCGCGCACACACACACACACACACACACACACGACCTGCAAGCACTCCAGCTCAATTGTAAAAACTTTAGTTAAAACCTGTATTCAACATAAAATTCGAGGATATACTTTAAAACTCGCATTTTCCAGCTTTCCACACACGATTTTATCATTTCTTAAAGTTAAAAAACTTGGTATATGGTATAACATAATTGAATCTAAAAGACCCTATGCCTTTATTCATACCCTATGAATGCCTAAGAAAGAATAGCCAATATATTTCCACTGCTTTAAAAACAAACTGATGAAGTATTGAATTTTATGAAAATGGGCTATTTATAATCGAGTATATCAGGAATGAAGTTATTTATTTATTACTCATTTCCAAGACTAGATGCAAATAAATTATTTATAAGTGATAAAGCACTAAACTTTATCAAATACAAAATACAGAAAATTTTTTACATGGTCTGTTAAAAATAGAGTATATCGGAATTTATTTTATTTATTTATTACTTATTTTCAAGACTGGATCCTATACATTACAAATAAAATATATATAACTTATTAAACATTATCAAATACAAAATACAGAAAATATTTTACATGGCCTGTTAAGAATCCTTCATTAAATAGATGTTGGTGGTCCCAGTATATGTTTTATGGTGTCATTCTGAATCCTTTCCAGTTTCCTCATCATTTCTCCTTGAGGTGTACACATAATAGTACTATGAAATAATAAGATGGTTTAACAGCTTTTGGAACAGTTGGCATGAGTGGAATACATTATTGCTTAAATTAATCAATCTGCTCTTTAAAAGAATAGTGCAGACAAAAGACAGATTAATATTATAAATGCAGAGGGTATGTTACTCTTTGATAAAGAACCTTAGTTTGTTTGCACCTTATCTGAACCGTTTTTACACAATTTCCTTCAGGGGCTGAAAAGTATTGATAACAATACAGCAACCACAGCTGCGTGTATCCGGTCATTCACAGTCCATCACGACATGCTGACACTCCAGCTTGATGAAAAAAACTTTAGTTAAAACCTATATTCAAAATAAAATTCTAAGATATACTTTAAAACTGGCATTTTCCAGGTTTCCACGCACGATTTTATCATTTCCTAAAGTTAAAAAACTTTAAAAATGGTATAACATAATTTAATCTAAATGACCCTACGCCTTTATTCATACTGAAAGAAAGAATAGCCAAAATATTTCCACTGCTTTAAAAACAAAGATCTTACATATTATTTAACAAACTGATGAAGTATCGAATTTTATGCAAATGGGGTATTTATAATAGAGTATATTGGAAATGATGTTATTTATTTATTACTAATTTCCAAGACTAGATGCAATACATTACAAATAAAATTTTTATAAGTGATAAAACACTAAACTTTTATCAAATACAAAATACAGAAAATATTCTACATGGCCTGTTAAAAATCCTTCATTAAATAGATTTGTGTCCAGTATACGTTTTATGGTGTCATTCTGAATCCTTTCCAGTGTCCTCATCATTTCTCCTTGAGATGTACACATAATAGTGCTATGAAATAATAAGATGGTTTAACAGCTTTTGGAACAGCTGGCAGGAGTGGAATACATTATTACTTAAATTAATCAATCTGCTCTTTAAAAGAATAGTGCGACAGATTAATATTATAAATGCAGAGGGTATGTTACTCTTTGATAAAGAACCTTAGTTTGTTTGCACCTTATCTGAACCGTTTTTACACAACTTCCTTCAGGGGCTGAAAAACCCTTGAGACACAGGCGCTCTGATAACGTATAGCCACCACAGATGCGCATATCCCCATGTCCCCTCAGATACCCATCAGCCTTTGGTCAGAAGTCTTTGACCCAATGTCCTATTTTCTGGACATTAATTTTACCATTGTGATTTTTTGACAGAAACTGTATGGCTCAGCCATTGGTTGACCATATTCCCACCAACACATGTACGCACACACCCGCAGAACCAGCCCCCGCCCCCTTTGACATACCCCACTCACCTCACATACACTCTGCCAGAGTGCGATATGACCAACGGGGTGAGAAGACTTTGGAAATCAGCCTTATTTTGCATCAAACTTTTCGACAACTAACTTAGAAAAACTTTATTCCCCTTACATCTCGCGGCCAGACTTTACTGGTAAATAATTTTATCTTTCCTTTATTTATTTGTTCTGCTCACATATTCACTGCTATTTCAAACGTACTTCATTCATGACTCTCCAGTTTTAACACTTCATGCCTTCAATTTTTTGCTTTAAAACAGTATTTTATTAACATATTACCCACAACTTTAAAACACTGTATGCATTTTAACCCTCTACCGTTTTCCCACAACCAACAAACGCTTGAAATAAAGTTTTACCACTTAACACTTCCATCCCCCCCCCCACATGTTTAAAAAGTACTAAACAATTATGCAATTAAATAAATGTTTTAAAAGATGTTTTAAATGTTTAAAATAATATCCCAGAAAGGAGGGAGAGTGGCTGTGCTGAATTACCCCACACAGCCAGGGGATAAGAGGGAGGGAGGGGGAGGGGGCAAAGGGTGATAAATAATAAACTATTATAACCTCATTAAAAAATGAACTCATATGACATCATCAACTCATCAAAAAGCCATCAATCAAATTTTGACAGAAATTGTATCATATATCTCTCTTATGTGCCTTCACTACATCATGCTGGGATGGCGAGAGTCGTCTATAGCGCTATCGCACTGGAGTATCGTCAATCAAAGGAATGTCATGCTCAATCAAGTCAGCGCAGCCAAAAAATGCCTCAGTACAGCTAAAGGTATCACTATATTTCTGAAGTAAAGACTTGGCCTCACATTGCTCGGACTCAGTTAGATTAGGCCAGGAAAGGTCAGCAAACCCCAACGAGGGGGTTGTAGTGGCCTCCACTGATCGAATGAACGCAACAGAGCCTTGGGTGCCATTTTCCTCTTGAAAGCAGATGGACTTGCTAGCGGAACATGCAGTAATAAAGTGTATTTCCCCCAACAACGTACGTGGTTTTATCCACCGATCTACATGGCCCACGTTAACAACTGGTACCTCCACTGTACCATTTCCAATGGGGAGCAATGAGGTTAGAATAAGCAAATCTGGTGGCAACTGCCACCCTGCCCCTGCTGGTTCTAACAGTACGGAAGAAATCAATGGGCCAAGCCCCTGTCTACAGGTGGCTGGCACCAACTTTAAAGATCCAGCTGGGACACAGGTGGAGGACCCAGGGGCAGTCAAAACCCTGCCTAGAACACCAGAGGTAAAGAAGTCCTCAAGGCGTTGGCACGCTAATAAGGCATGTTCCCAAATGGCAGGGACTTTTGGCCTGGAAGAGGTAAACAAACTTGCGCCGTCTTTGCAGAAAAATTCTTGCAGGCAGCAACGGAGGACTTTCATCCCAATCAACCCTGGGACTGACTCCTTCTTTGCCTTGGGCCCGGACTCAGGTGGATCTTGGACCACCAAAACGCCTATGGAAGGGAGAACTTTTCCCAAGACCTCTACATCCAATTCTAAGTAGCCTCGATATGGGATATCTAGGCCGTTGGCCGCTCACAGGAGCGTAGTTGGTCACACCCCAAGACTTGGAAATGCTTATTAAAGTAAGACTCAGTGATGGTAGATACCATAGAACCAGTATCTATAAGGCAAGCAACCGTTACACCTCCCATCCGAACATCCGCTACTGGACACTCACCCACCAATGCAGAGGGACAGGACAAAGTAGATGTAACCGAGTCTGAGCCAATCAAACCCCCTTCTAGTGCTTGGCTCCATGCACTCGAGGGTGCTAGTTTCCCAGTTGCCTGCTTGAGGAGTCGTCCCCCCCATTCCCAGCTGCTGGCCTAGACCCAAACCCCACACGCGGCGTCTGCCGTGAGCCAACCTGACAATCTCTGGTCATGTGGCCTACCTGTTCGCACCGCAGACAAATAGGTTTGCCATCCGTATCGAATCGAAATCGCCTCTGGGAGTTAGTCTGCCTATTTGATACATTAGATGGCCCTAGGCCAGAGGACAAATGTTTAAGGATAGTATCCAATTGAGCCTGCTGCCTACGTAAACAGTCTTTGAGCTCAGTCAACTTATTACTCGGTTTGGCTGCAACAGCCTGGGCTTCTGCCTGCCATGCTCCCGTTACCCCCGAACTAGCGTCGCATGAAAAAGCCCTTGCACGAACAGGGCGAGGCCCCTCGCCATCATCAGCCCAGCGAAACGCCTCACGAGGCAAGTCAAAAAAGGAGGAATCAGGGTAAAGACGATGTATTGTTTTAACTCTCTACGCAACAATTTGTCTCTAATGTTTTCCGTAAATTGATCCCGGAGAACAGTGTCAGGTTTAGCAATTGCGGTTTTGTTTTTATGTTGTACAACTTCCATAAGTGACATTAAAGAGTGTGAAAATTCAAGCAACGTTTCTCCCTCCCGTTGACGACACTGGAAAAATTTTTGTTGAGCGTCAATATAAGAATGGCTGCAGCCAAAGGTCTCAGTCAGTATAGAGAAAATGTTTTCAGGCTCGGCCCTAGCTACAGCTGGATGGAGTTTAATTTCTAGCTTTGCCTCCCCATCCAGAAGATCATACACAAAATGCGCCTGCTCACCAATGGACATATGCCTAACCTGTAAACACCGACGGACCTCCTCAATCCATTCCTCCACTGGAGGAGACTCTGAACTACCAGATAATCTGGGATATTTGCGTTCCCCTGGAACATACACATACCTTAGTCCGGAAGGCCCATGGCTCCTGAAGATTTGGCTTAATGGCGATTTGACTCTTGCCGACTCGACTCTTTCTGGGCTACAGCCACAGCAGATGCTACATTTCCCTGTCGTAGCCTTTCATTATCAGCCTGCAACTGCTTAATCTGCTCCATTAACTGCTCGACCCGTTCCTCCAGCTCCTGAGACATTTTAAACAGGGCAAAATCAAAAAGGAAGAAAAAAGGTTACCCGTTTTTTTTTTTTTTTGGAAAAACAAACCACTTATCACCTGCAGTGCTGCTGTCCAGGCTCAGTCCTCAACCACTGCTGTTCCTGTACTCTACTTGAACTCAATACGCTCACACACAAACCAAACCACAACGAAAACAAAAACCAAAAAAAAAATTACACCAGTCCCAATCGATCCTTTCGATTACGCCAAATGTAACCCCTAGGGGGGGCTTTTTCCATCAATTACAGGTTGAAAACCAACAATTAGAGCTTTAAATGTTTACAGTAACCAGGCAGGCTATCCCAATAAAGGGAAATAAGCAGAGAGGGAGGGACTGGAGTATTATAAAAATAAAAGAAAAACAGTTTATTATTTTGTTCTTCTAAAATCACACACAAAAACAGACATTAGGGCTTTGGACACCAAACTCAGGGACAGGGACAGGGACAACAAACTGCACAATTAGGGTGTTTGAGTAAATAGCACTCAGCAAACATCCAGCAGGACTCAATAAGGAAACACAAACTAAATAGTGTACATCATAGGTCACACACACAGAAAATAATTTACACCCTGCAAACCAGTGGCCACAACAAAATTGTTTATCCCTCTCAAATATTGCACTAACCCAATGGCCTAAAATACAAGATTACATATAACATATAGCAAACATACAACCACACACACTAGGGAGAGACTGATAAGCAACACGGTGGGCTCTGTTTTCTGCCGGCGAGTACAATTTCAGCGAGCAGCGAGGGGCGATGGGCGAGTAGCGATATGTGTGAATGAGGCGTAACACCTGAAAATTTGGCGGCAATTATTCACAAAAATTACTCCTGGCTGATTCTAGATGGTTTCCCTTGATTAACACGTTTTCCAATTCAAGAATAATCAAGTGGCAATTGAACACACGGCTTCTCTCCCTCATGCGATCTAAAATCGACAAACTAATGGGCTACACAGCGGGTAGCAGCTGGTGTATATATATACATATATATATATATATATATATATATATTTTTTTTTTTTTTTTTAAGCAGTAAAACTATAATTTCATAAAATCAAAGTGCACTAAACGCTACAACAAGGAATTTTAAAACTATAACAGTAACAACAAAAATTCCTTCACAATCTGATCCTGGAAACCCGAACCAGATAGTAAGGGAATAATATCCAAGCCTGATACAGCTATATTTGATCTGGAGGACTCATCCATCTTAATTATTAAGGAAAACTGGGAAAATGATTTGAGTACTATTATATTGGACGATTAATCATCTAATTGGAAACATACTGCATATAATTGAACATTTAGACTCTCAACAACATTGCCATCATTGCAAATAAAAACATTTCTTTATAAAGAGGTTGTCCTCTCTGACAACAGTTTTAGTTCATAAATATTTTGAATGACTTAACTTTTTATTTAAGGACAGAAGTGAGGGTAATGCACCTGTAAGAAGTGTTTTGTGGAGACGTGTTTGGAAAATGGTTTTGAGCTCTCAGTTAGGATGGGGAAACTGCCTCAATGAGGTGTGGATGGAAGTTTAACTCAAAATATGCTTTGTACATTAGCCAGGAGTTTAAAATACAATCCCTGTGAATGAAATTGTCAGTAACTGAGACATTCGTTTCCATAACAGTAACAGTGAAGTCAAATTTGAAATAGACTAGAAAGTGGGGAATCGTCCTGTAAAGCCCCACAAAACAATACCAACGATGGACATCGCAGTGGGGTGAAGGATTCACGTGTTCTTTTTGACTAACTTTCATTTGAGCATTTTCCTGGCTGGTGCGAATCACAATATAATGGATATTTTTCTCCGTCCAAAGACGGGGCATAGAAACGCAACGGTTACAATTAATCTGACTCCATTAAACAGTTAGAATACCAAATTTAGTTGTATCCTCGTTAAATATCTGACTCCAAATTAGAATTAGAATTGATAGTTTTGGGACAGCATGTGTGAATCTCGAGACAGTTATGCCATCACACTTGGCAGTGGAAACCATCGTTGCTCAGCAAATACGCCCCCAGCGTTAATAAGCGGAGCTGTCCTGGATTAATTCGACCATAATTCCATTGATTAGAGGGAAATACCATGATAGCAGCTTCGAGGCATAAACAAAGTAGCACTGAGTGTGAACGTATCACGAACCCAGGTTTATGTAAACCCAAGGGCCCCTTAAGAAGATCTAACCGGGAACCGGCTTAATGATGCGCCCAAGGGCACCTTTTAAGAGCTAAATCTTCAGGACCTGTACTACATAAGCCCTTAAGGGGTAGAACGTAATCTCAAATCTAACTAAGAAGTATCATTTCCTTCCTCTTGGTAGGAGTTTCCCCTTAAGTCGCAACAAGGCTAGAAAGAATATACGAGTGTAAAGAGTCATGGAGACCACGCAAGCTGGAAAAGGAATACAATAATTTAATTACCAGGTAGGCACAAACTTGGATCAAACATATCAACGCTAAGCCAATTACCAGTTACACAAAATTTAGGAAGAGAATATATATTAATACCTGGAAAAAATGAAAGCCATGCGGAACTAAAGCCGCACCACGTGGCTGGGGAGCATTCACATGCCCTCTTGATCCACGGAGCGAGGCGGCATGTGACTTTCCCCAACTTACCCTTCGCGCGTTAGATCTTGATCAAAAAGAAAAAGAAGAGCCCGCCCGGTTAGAATCTCTTACCTTTTAACACCCAAGACCACGCCTCCTAACAAAGTGGGCTTTCCCCCACTGAGGTGTTAACATTAGAGAGGAGACTTGGGCAATCGGCCACGTAAACCCTAACCAATTTTTCAGGACCTTCCCACAAAGAGAGCGAAACATTATTTCAAGGGAAATGAAACATGCTCCACTCAACTCCTGGGATTCCCCCGAGTATGAAAAGAACAAACATGACAGGAATATGTGCTAATATGATGCAGTTGTCATGGAAAAGCCTTAAAATGGAGTATTATAGTCCAATTGTGTTATAAATATATAAGTGATTTCTTTACAGAATATTGAACATAAACAAATTATGAATTTCACAGAGATTTAGATTGTTTTAAACAGATTAATGGAACTGGGCTTTGACTTCAGTGGGGACCATTTCAGAGGAACACTGGGCAGCTAGGACTAAATGTCTCCGGCCTCCTGCTGAGAACAAAGGATGCAAGCTATGAAAGCTTTACTGCTGGCTGAATGGAGCTAGATCAACCAAACATTCAGATTTTACACGCGTAAGGTGCATGTATTCCAACAAGATGATTTTTGACATATGTTGTGAGCCAAATCAAACTTTCAGGTTCTACAGTCCCTTTAAATTCAGCCCTCAGCTTGTTACATGTTGAGTCATGAAGACCACAGCAGGTAACAGCAAAAACAAGGTTAGTTTCTGGGAAAAGACATTGTTTTCTGTATGCACTGTAACCTGTATGGTCAGCAAATGGAAAAAAAGTTTTGAGATGAAATATTTTACAAACTGGGAAAATTCTGTAAATATTTACTCCTAACATAAAGATGTCACATTATATGTACAGAATGTATTTTTTTCAGGATTATAAGCAGGTGCTTATTCTGTGGAGATATTTATTACCTCATAATCAATCCTGTAATGTACTGAAACATGCAAAAAAAAACAGAGCTCTGCTCAGCCTGGCTTCAGTCCAACTCCTCCTGCTGCTGAGGGCAGAACCAGGAAGTTTTCAGAGAAATAATAACTTAACTGCGTCTCTCCCAGAAAGAAATACAACCACTGTCTCTGTCTGTGTGAGCTGCAAAATGGCTGAAGGGGGAGGTTTGCTGGATCAGGATCAGTTCAGCTGTCCGATCTGTCTGGATCTACTTAAGGACCAGGTGACTATTCCCTGTAGACACAGTTTCTGTATGGACTGTATTAAGGGCTGCTGGGATAAGGATGATCACACTGGTGTTTACAGCTGTCCCCAGTGCAGACAGACCTTCACTCCAAGGCCTGTTCTGGGTAAAAACACCATGCTGGCTGAAGTGGTGGAGAAACTGAAGAAGACAGGACTCCAAGCTGCTCCTCCTGCTCACTGTTATGCTGGACCTGGAGATGTGGTGTGTGATTCCTGTACTGGGAGAAAACGCAAAGCTGTCAAGTCCTGTCTGGTGTGTCTGGCCTCTTACTGTGAAACTCACTTCCAGCCTCACTATGAATCTTTTGCCTTTAAGAAGCACAAACTGGTCAAAGCCACTGGAGACCTGCAGGAGAAGATCTGCTGTCTTCATGACAAACTGCTGGAGGTTTACTGTCGTACAGATCAGCAGTGTATCTGTTATCTGTGTACAATGGATGAGCACAGAGGCCATGATACAGTCTCAGCTGCAGCAGAAAGGACTGAGAAACAGGTCAGTACAGAACCTCCTACACATAACTCTCATGCTTTTGCAGTAATAACAGTTGATCGTAATTTTACTAAAACACTAAGCCTCATTGCCTGCTTTTTAAAATTTCTTAATTTATTACGCAAATGTTATTTTTCCTTGTTTTCATACATCTGTAGAATTCTGTGATATTCTGGTATACAGATCCAAAGCAGTAACAACAGGAACTGAACCCAGATCAGTTCTCTGTGACAGCTCTGTTCATACCCCTGCTGAACCCAGATCAGTACTATGTGACAGCTCTGTTCATACCCCTGCTGAACCCAGATCAGTACTATGTGACAGCTCTGTTCATACCCATGCTGAACCCAGATCAGTTCTCCGTGACAGCTCTGTTCATACCCCTGCTGAAGCCAGATCAGTTCTCTGTGACAGCTCTGTTCATACCCCTGCTGAACCCAGATCAGTTCTCTGTGACAACTCTGTTCATACCCCTGCTGAACCCAGATCAGTTCTCTGTGACAGCTCTGTTCATACCCCTGGTGAACCCAAGTCAGTTCTCTGTGACAGCTCTGTTCATACCCCTGCTGAACCCAGATCAGTTCTATGTCACAGCTCTGTTCATTACCCTGCTGAACCCAGATCAGTTCTCCATGACAGCTCTGTTCATACCCCTGCTGAACCAAAGTCAATTCTTTGTGACAGCTCTGTTCATACCCCTGCTGAACCCAGATCAGTTCTCTGTGACAGCTCTGTTCATACCTCTGCTGAACCAAAGCTGTCACTGGAAAGCAAGAGGAATGATATTTTCCATAATATTAACAGAAAACATGCAGTGGAGCAACCGTCCGTTTCAATAACATAAACTAATTCCCTTGTCCTAATGCATCCCTCCACATATTTGCATGAATATTAAACACAGACTGATGAAAGATTTTAAAATATTTTATCCCATGATGGTGATGTGTTTGACTTTGTGGCTCTTTATCTACTGAAAAATGCTCTTGAGTTAATTTCTCATGACTGAAAATGGTAACATATAGAAATCTAATACTTTGAAGTCTTGAATATCTTTTTTAGCAGCCCCCATCACTCGAGATCTCGGGTGTAACTGCACTCCCTGCAATATTTCCACCCCTGTATGAGGCCTGAACAGTTCAACTAACCTGCTGCACACCAAATATGTCCAAATATTTAGGCTTGATTGGAACATGAAAATATTATAATAACATAATGTGATTGTTTTAAGTTGAATTGTTTTTCATGACATATAATTATTATGATATAAAAAAAGGAAATACTTCACCCACAGAAGCAGCTGGGGGCGACACAGAGTAAATTCCAGCAGAGAATCCAGCAGAGAGAGAAGGAGCTGCAGGATCTGAGACAGGCTGTGCAGTCACTCAAGGTGGGTACTGACCAGAGGAGAAGACAACAGCTGTTGCTGGAAGAGCCATTTCAGGGCTCAGTCAGGGCTCTCCTCCAGTCAGCCAGTGAGGAGCCCAGTGTTGGGCCACTTTCCAGCCCTGTGGGGCTCAATCCCACTGAGACACACTGTGGGGAACAGGCTGTGTGGGGTCCCAGTAAGAGCTGAGTGAAAGGCCTAGTTAAAATGTACAGCCTCCTGTCTCTGTGTCTCCTAACAGCTCTCTGCACAGGCAGCAGTGGAGGACAGTGAGAGGATCTTTACTGAGCTGATCCGCTCCATTGAGAGGAGGTGCTCTGAGGTGAAAGAGCTGATCAGAGATCAGGAGAAGGCTGAAGTGAGTCGGGCTGAAGGACTCCTGGAGCGACTGGAGCAGGAGATTGCTGAGCTGAGGAGGAGAGACGCTGAGCTGGAGCAGCTTTCACACACAGAGGATCACATCCATTTCCTCCAGGTAACATCACTGGCTCTCTGTCTGTCTGCACTGTGCACATTTTGCCCTCTTTAGTTTCAATGAACTTCTCTAAATATCTGCTGAAGTATTTGAATTTTGACTGATCTCTGTGTGTTTGATTCTGTCTTTCTGCAGAGCTGTCAGTCTCTCTGTGCCCCTCCTGGACCTGGAGACTTACCCAGCATCACTGTCAGTCCAAATATCTCTTTTGAGGCTGTGAGGAAATCTGTCTCTGAACTGAAAGAGAAACTGGAGGATGTTTTCAAATCAGAAATGATCAAAGTTTCTGGAAAAGGTTTGTGAACTAACCCTGCTGCAAAAATCATATTTCCTCACTACACAGAACGCATAGGTGAGCTGTTCTGCCTAAAATTTACTTTTACATCATGAGTCACTGAGGAGGCAGGGGGGTGTAATGCTGGATTTTGTCCACTAGAGGGCTACGGTAGCAGAGACTCTGTAATTACGGCAGCTGCAGCTGATTAAATACATTTAAGGACAATGAAAATGGCCAATCTCCCAGCCCTGAGGTTAGATGACCTTAATACCTTTGTTGCTGTAAAACTGTATTGGCTAATTTATGTATGGTTGTCAATGAATAGTATTGAGCCTGTTGCTAATCAGCGTTAATGCATTACTTATGTATGTTCAAGAAAAACTTAGCCTCCCTCTTCCATAAGATCAGACATCTATCATGATCCCGCATGAAAACACAGCTTCTCTTCCACCAAAACCATCAGCTTTAAAATCTGAACAAACTCCTGAGGAAATACCTACATCTGCTCTTGCGCACTTCTGTGTTGTCATGCTGTTGGCCCAATTTGTTCTTAATTGCACTTTATAACAAGGTTTTATTCTCTCTATATGCAGAGGTTTTGGCAGTAACCATGAACCACAGAATTAAATAGTTCACAGTCCCCACACCACTCCTCAGAATAATAGGAAGGATTTTCCTGGACATTTATCCTCTCGTCCTCCAGTGTTTCAGTCGCTTCTGTATCCTGGGAAAGCTCTTCTTTCAGCTGATTAGGTTGGAATGGAAGTGATGGCAGATCAAAATAACAATTTGCATCTAAATCAGTGTTTTAAGTTGAGTTTGGAAAATAATTGAAGAAAATAACATGCCAACTTCGTTGTGAAAGAGGTATGAAAATTGCGAGAAAAAAAGTAAGCCGTGTTTTTTAAATCAGCTCTGTTTGAAAAGGCAGATTTTGACATTTTTTAAAAGGTAATAATGGATATTCTGTTCCCTGGGCCAGAAAAGAAAAGGATCGTCCCCAGTTAGTTACCTACTTACGGTTCAAATTCCAACATTTGTCATGCTATGAGGGTCTTTTTGTGCCCACAGTGTGGGTAACTCAAATATCTGTGTAAGAGCGATTAATGTTGACGGAGGACATACTGTATTTGCATCTTCAAGCATAAGTTCTCTTATGGAGTACATCTTTTCAGAGACACTCCTGTTTATGTCAGCAAGACAAAAAAAGCCACATTCTGTACATGTAACATCAGTGTTGCTTCCCAATCTGGCAGTGTGGATGTTAGACTTGTCAACCTTCAGTACAGACCTGTCCTCTATTGAAAATGTGCAGTGCTTTAAGAAACATGAAGTACGCCAATGAAAACCCATGAGGTCTGAATAACTGAAGATCTAGAAAAAGACAGAATGTGGAAAAACTTCTCCATAACTGGAACAATTGGCATCCTCAGTTCTCCAGAAATAAGTCAGAGGGCAGTTGAAAGGTCATGTAACACCTTAGCAGGTATAATATTTGGAATGATGGTGAATTTTCAAAAACAGTCAAATAGGAATCGAAATACATTGGACATTAAAGAGACTTTATTGAACCCCCTGGGATAATTAGTCCTCTGCATTTAACCCATCCTATAGTTCGGAGCAGTGGGCAGCCACAGAGCTGTGCCCAAGGACCAACTCCAGTTCTAAAGCCAGTTCCTTGGTCAGAGGTACCAGTTGGAGTGTTCCTGTGATTCATGTTTGAGTGGGTGGGGGAAACCAGAGTACCCGGAGGAAACCCACGCGAGAACGGGGAGAACATGCAGACTCCACACTGTTCTGTGCACTGTTTTGATTTCAGTCTGGTTGAATCATTCACAAATGGTTTCTAAAATGAAATGGGATTCTATCAATGAATTTTTATTCCAGCATTGTACATTCAGTCTCACTGATAGAGTCCAGCACTATCCAATTTATATTTACAGGATCAGTTCCTCTCATAAAACTGGATTTGGCCCTGAGAATGAACACAGAAATATAAAAGCATCATTTCTCAGTGATACAATTTGCAGAAGTATATTGTCCTATTTAACATTGAAGCCAAAGTATTTAGTCAGTCTTGGTGAATGACAACTCATTGTGTCGGTACTTTAGTACGTTACAAACTCTGCAGGCGTCTATAGATTGGGGAGGCAACACTAATGTGATTGCAGTCAGGCAAGCGCCGCCATTTATGTTTAGTGACCCAAATATGAGAAACGGTTACAAAAGCACAAACCTCCTGCATAACAGGGCACCAGAACCAACATAAAATAGAGTCCTGGGGTAAAGGGACGGACTACAGTTGGCACTAAATCATAAACACAATAAAACAAGTCGGCACTTTTTCACTGACTCACTGCAGCCATAAACAATGGAAAGGAACAAAATAAATAGCTGTCTGGCTGCAGTAACCTGAACGACACCTAAATAAGACACTTTAGCAACCATACAGGAGTCCTAGTGTTCCCTAGACAGTCAAATAACTGCGTGTCTAGTGCCAACAGTGATGGACGGATGAAAAATAAACACTGTAAGCCGATGGTTTGAATCCCGTAACCACTAAACAAGTGATTCAGGTGAGTTAACATTATACAAACACAACAAAAATTCAGTTACGTCAGTATACAATCAAACAAAATGACATAACTGCCGAGAGGTACGAGGTGAACTGCTCAGGGTAAATCACAGCTGCTCCTGGTGTATTCACAAAGTGGTCTTGATAAAATTTTAACGGGGATCAGAAGGACTGTGATTGGTGGCTGGAACCTGTGATAAAAAAGGAGGGGTCGGCTGAAAATGGGAAAGACTGGGGCGCAAACACAGTTGGGAGGTGAGGAGGGGTTGACTGGGGGGAACCTCTGCGGAGGAGCGGGTGACTTTTCAGCAAGCCTTTATTGACAGGGGATAAGGGCTGCACCACAGGACAACATAAAACACAGAGCCGTGACTGCCGTCACCTGAAGACCATAACGGTACAGTTTTGTATGCTGGATAAACCAGTAAATAAGACGCATCATTAATTCACTATTTTTCCCTTAAAAATGCATTGCGTTTTATTTACCGGTGCATCCTATACACTAGTAAAATGCTGCGAGAGGTAAAGGGGGATGTTTCAATGTGTATCCAGGAGAGGGCGCTGTGAGCTGGACCTTCCTCGTGTGTCCACATGCCGAAGCATAGAGCTTGGTAAACAGTCTCTCTGGTCTCTTGAGAGCTTGAACCCGCACCGCCCACTGCAACAAGGAGAAAACTTATCGAAAGAGCTATACAACTACATAAAAACTTCAAGTCATGGACTTTGGAAAATGCCATTTTATTACAAATAAATTTAAATAATTTAGAACATCTTCTTTAAGCATTTATAACACAGTCTTTGATATGAAACCCTTTTCACCGAGGGGACAGCCCCCAAAATATACTGCATCTTATAAACCAATGCGACTTATCTGCCGAGTTTTACGGTAATCCGAATACAATTTTTGGTTTTACACCCTTTAAGTAAGTCTCTGGTCACATTACCAGTGTTTAAGGACATATAATTTGTCCTCCCATTTTTCAGTTGTTGTTTTGACTTTAATTTCAAGGCCTGAAGGCACTTGTTTTGAGCCAAATTTTGTTTTGTTTTTGTTTAGTATTTGGACAGAGTGGAATGTAACAGAGGCAGTGACAGGTACATGTATGATGTGGGACAGCCTTCAGTTACTGAAGGGCAGTGAGTGTGGCTATGTTCCGGGGGGATCCAACAGGCTGTTTTGCGAACCCTAAGACGGCAAAGGAAGCTCCTGCCTTGACCACGCCCCAGACAAATTTTACTGTTTGTCCGAACACCTTCTTCTTCTGCTGCTACTTTAGGGTTACGGTCAAAACAGTAGAAGAGGAAGCTGTTCGGACAATCAATGAAATTTGTTTGGGGCGTGACCTTTCTTTGCCGTCTTAGGGGTCATAAAGTTGCATCCAACAGCGACTGTAGGAGCACTGATAGCACCTCCTCCTGTCACAGTTAGCCCTCTTGAGCTGGAGCCATAATGGCTGCCTTCTACCATTGCTATGTGCCTTTCTGCCATTGCTACAGCCCTCTGGCCGTCACCATGAGCCCTCCAGTGCAAGGCCCTCCAAAGGCTCAGAGGCCCCTACCTTATTATATGAGGGCATTAGCATTCAGTTTAATTCCTCCTGGAAATCCATCCATCCCTCCATCCATCCATCTGTTATTGAATCTGTTCCTGCCTCATCAGGGTCACAGGGGAGCTGGATCCTGTCCCAGCTGACTATGTGTGAAAGACAGGGACACACCCTGGACAACTTACCAAACTTCCCAGTGCATCACAGGACCCACTCACCATTATCCTCAAAATCATGAAAAACAAAATATCAGACTCAACACTGTGATCTCTCTCTCTCCCCCTCCCTCCCTGTACGTAACTTGTATAAAAGCCATTTACGAGCTTTGAGAGATGTCAAACAAAGTAGGTGGCAGGGGGTGTTTGCTAATGCTGGATGGAGGGTGTTTTATAAGCAGCCTTTGCCCAAGAGGTCTGGAGACCTGCAGTGGAGGCTGGTCCACGGGGCCATTGCCTCTGCTGTGCAACTGGCCCATTTTGACCCGGGGAACAGTTTGGAACGTCTGTTCTGCTCTCAGGATGAATCCTTTGCCCACGGTTATATTTTTTGCTGAAGACTGAGCAGTTAGTTTGCTTTACTGAGGGTCCTGTGTGGGAGGATGGGTATTATTTCGACTCACCTTTTGTTCGTTTTTGGGCCAGGGTACAGTTTTGCAAACAGACACAAGTACTGCTTGGTGAATTTCTTGTTTGGCGAAGCCAAGCTGGCAGTTTGGGTGATGAGACGACAAGGTATTCGCGGGAGTGGGCCAACGGACCCTCTGTCGGTTTTCAGGGGGTTTCTCGAATCTCGTCTGAGCGTAGAGTATGCTCACGCCGAGCTCAAAAATGATTATAAACGGGTTTGAGGCAGTTTGCTGTGTGGGGGGAGCTATTTGTGCACATGATTTGGGTGGCCTTACTGTACATCTGGCGTGAGATGGATGGGAGGGGTTACAGGTTATGAAGTGTCAAAAAAAAAAAAAAGCCCTTTCTATCTGTTCAACCTTATATCAACTTATTTATTTATGTCTGTCTTTTTTGAGTAGTCGTATGAGAAGTCCTTCTTTCCCTGAAGTTTCTTTTGTAATGTTGCTGTGCTGTTTCTATAATGTTTCTGATGTGCTGCTTGTTACTGTTAAAATAAAGGTCTCTCTTTCTCTCTCTCGCGCTCTCTCCAGTCGGAAAAGTCAATGTTCTTGGCCCCATGCAAGATCCCAAAACAAGAGAGGACTTCTTACATTGTGAGTTTGTGATCAAACCTAAATTACTGCATAAGAAAGATGTGACAAGAGAAGGGTGCATTGATTTTTGTTTTGAATAAGTTTTTAAATTCATGATTAATTAATTTTCATTGCTTTTGTTCATCAGATCTTCGTTCATTCAGCTGCAGTCATCTTGTGTTATTAAATATATTGATCTTATTTGTTAATTAATGCCCTGTGTTGGGCAGTAGGGTGTTGGGTGGCAGTGTTTTCTCACACAGAGATGGTTGTGGGTTTGACTTCAACTTAGGTGTGTGTGTTCACATTTTTGTTACCTTTTGGGGACCTTTTCCAGTATTAACACTGACCTTGTCGGGACCAGTAGTCCTAATAGGGAACAAAGCCTGGTCCGTATACGGCAAAACGTCATTTCTGAGATCATGGTTGAGGTGAGGGGTCAGGTGTGAAATGAGGTTTGTAAAAGGTCATGGTCAGGTATGATTTGGTTAAGGTTAGGGTTAGGGTAAGGCTGTCCATAATGAATAGAAGTCAATGCAATGTCCTAACAAGGATAGTGTGTGTGTGTGTGTGTGTGTACAGGTTCGTGTGTGTTTGATTGCTGAGTGACTGTGCGCGTGTGTGTATGAGTGTGTGAGTGAATGGTGTGTCTGTATGTGTGTGACTGAATGGTGCGTGTGTGTTTGATTGTGTGAGTGAACTGTGCATGTTTGTTTTTGAGTGTGTGAGTTAATGGTGCCTGTGTGTGTGTGAGAGAGAATGGTGCATATGTATGAGTGTGTGAGTGAATACTTTGCGCATGTGTCAAAAGTGTATGTGCGCCTGTGTGTGTGTGTGCGCATGCGTTTCGTGCATGTGTGTATGAGTGTGTGGATGAATAGTGTGCGTGTGTGTCTTCTTGAGTGTGTGTGTGTGTGTGTGTGTGTGTATGTGCGTGTATGTGAGTGAAGGGTGTGTGTGCACGTGTTTGAGTTTGTGTGCGAATGGTCTGTTCATGTGCGTGTGTTTATGTGAGTGAATGGTGTGTCTGTGTGTGCATGAGTGAATGGTTTGAGTGTGTGTCAATTAATGGTCTGTGTGTTAGTGTGAGAGAATGATGTGTGCGTGTGAATGGTCTGTTTATGTGCATGTGATTATATGAGTGAATGGTGTGTCTGTGTGTGTGTGAGTGAATGGTGTGTGTTTGTTGTGTGAGTGAATTGTGTGTGTTTTTATCTGTATGTATGTTTCTTTGTGTGAGTGAATTGCGCATATGTGTGCGTATTTGAGTGTGTGAGAGAATGGTGCATATGTATGAGTGTGTTTGTGAATACTATGTCCGTGTGTGTCAAAAGTGTGTGTGAGTGTGTGTGTGTGTAAGTGAGTCTGTAAGTGAATGTTTTGTGTGCGTGCATGAGTGAGTAGTGTGTGTGTGCGTGTGTCTTCTTGAGTGTGTGAGTGAATGGTGTGTGTATGTGTGTGTGTGTTTTTATCTGTGTGTATGTTTATTTGTGTGAGTGAATTGCACATATGTGTGCGTGTTTCAGTGTGTGAGAGAATGGTGCATATGTATGAGTGTGTTTGTGAATACTATGTCCGCGTGTGTCAAAAGTGTGTGTGTGTGTGTATGAGTCCGTGAGTGAATGTTTTGTGTGCGTGCATGAGTGAGTAGTGTGTGTGTGTGTGTGTGTGTGTGTGCGCGCGCGTGTGTCTTTTTGAGTGTGTGAGTGAATGGTGTGTGCATGTGTGTGTGTGTTTGTGAGTGTGCGTGTATGTGCATGAATGGTCTCTTTGTGAATGTGAAAGTGTGTGAGTGAATAGTGTGTGTGCACGTGTTTGTGTGCGAATGGGCTGTTCATGTGCGTGTGTTAATGTGAGTGAATGGTGTGTATGTGTGTGCGCGTGTGTTAGTGTCAGAGAATGGTGTGTGTGTGCGAGTGAGTGAGTGATTATGTGACTGAATGGTTTGTGAGCGTGTGAAAAGTGTGTCTGTGCGTCACTGTGTGAGCGAATGGTGTGTGTATGTGTGTGTGAGTGAATGGTGTAAGTGTGTGTGTGTGTGTGTGTGAATGCATGGTGTGTGTGTATGTGTGTGTGTGTGAGTGCATGGTGTGTGTGTATGTGTGTGTGTGTGAGTGCATGGTGTGTGTGTGTGTATGTGTGTGTGTGTGAGTGCATGGTGTGTGTGTATGTGTGTGTGAGTGAATGGTGTATGTGTGTGTGTGTGTGTATGTGTGTGAGTGAATGGTGTGTGCGTGAGTGTGTGTGAGAGTGAGTAAGTGGGTGAGTAAATGTCCTGTGTGAGAGAGTGTTTCGTTGTGAGTGAATGGTGTGTGTGTGTGAGTGTGTGTGTGTACATGTGTATGTGAGCCTGAATGATTGGCGAGTGTGTGTGTGTGTGTGTGCAACTGAGTGTGTGTGAATGAACAGTGTGTGTGAGTGACTAGTGTGTGGGTGAATGGTGTGTGTGTGTGCGTGTCTGTGTGAGCAAATGGTGTGTTTACAAATATGATCAATAACAATATTTAGTGTAATTATGTAAAATATCAACATTAGACTCTCCTCTCTTCTCCTCCATCAGACTCCTGTCAGCTCACACTGGACCCCAATACAGCTCATCAACACCTCCGTCTGTCTGAGGGGAACAGACAGGTGATCCGTGTGCAACAGAACCAGTCATATCCTGATCATCCAGAGAGATTTGAGTACTGGTGGCAAGTGCTGTGCAGAGAGGGTCTGTCTGGACGCTGTTACTGGGAGGCTGAGAGGAGTGAGAAAGGGGTTTATATAGCAGCGTCATATAAAGAGATCAGCAGGAAAGGGAGGGGTAAAGACTGTATTCTGGGATGTAATAATAAGTCCTGGGCTTTGTACTGCTATCCCTCCAGGTACTGTTTCACACACAATAATAAGGTCACTGAAATCCCTGTTCCCTCCTCCTGCAGAATAGGAGTGTACCTGGATCACAGGGCAGGAACTCTGTCCTTCTACAGCATCTCTGACACAATGACCCTCCTGCACAGAGTCCAGACCACATTCACTCAGCCCCTCTATCCTGGGTTTGGGGTTGATTACATTAACTCTTCTGTAAAACTGTGTGATCTGGGATGAAACAGAGAGTGAAGGGAAAATCAGCTCTAAATATAGCCACAAGCGGCAATTCCGGGGTTCAAGCCAAGAATGACCATTAGTCGTTGAAAGCTTTTAACAGCGTAAATAACAAGTGTTGCCACTAAACGTGGCCATGTCCCCCGCAAGGTGACGGAAATCGACTGGGGTGGGCGTATCATAAAATTACACATTGAATCCAAAGATGAATAATATCAGGCAAAGAGTTCTTGAGATTTCATGTTCACAACAAATGGGACGTGACGGACGGACAGCCGGACAGATGGACCGATGGAGCTGAAGACTATGTCCACCGGCCCAAATACACCTGCACCCCAAAGATAAATGGAATCGATCAAATTGTTTTTGAGATATTGCGTTCACAACAAACGAAGTGGGATGGACAGATGGCCGGACGGTTGGAGATGAATTCTATGTCCCCCAACCCTAATACATTGGACACCAAGGATGAATGGAATCAGTCAAACCGTTCTTGAGATATTATGTTGACAAATATTTATAAGTGGCCAAATGGTCGTAATGACCTTGAGAATAATGGAAAGGTCACGTCAATCAAGTGGGCTGTGAGCACTCCCGTAATGCACCTTGACACCAAAGATGAATGGAATCGGTCAAACCGTTCTGGAGATATTGCATTCACAACAAACGGGACATGACGGACAGACGGACGGAGTTAAAGACTATGTCCCCCGCCCCTAATACACCGTGACACCAAAGATGAATGCAATCGGTCAAACCGTTCTTGAGATATCGCCTTTGCAACAAACGGGACACGGCAGACAGACAGACTGACGGACAGAGCTGAATACTATGTCCCCCGCCCCTAATACACCTTGACACTAAGAATGAATTGAATCGGTCAAACTGTTCTTGAGATATGATGTTGGACAAAGTATTTGTAAGTGGTCAAATGGTGGTAATGACCTTGAGAATAATGGCAAGGTCACGTCAATCGAGTGGGCTGTGAGCACTCCTGTAATACACCTTGACACCAAAGATGAATGGAATCGGTCAAACCATTCTTGAGATATCGCCTTCACAACAAACGGGACATGATGGACAGACGGACGGACCTGAATACCATATCCCCCGCCCCTACTACACCTTGACACCAAAGATGAATAGAATCGGTCGAACCGTTCTTGAGATATGTTGACAAGGAATTTGTAAGTGGTCAAATGATTGTAATGACCTATTGAGATATCGCGTTCAGAACAAACGGGACATAATGGACGGCCGGACGAAGCTGAATACTATGTCCCCCGCTTCGCTTGCTATCGTGGCAGCGGGGGACAAAAACCACTTTAAGAGTGTGTTTTAGGTATTTATGTGGAGCTATTTTTCCAGTGTAATGATTGGACCAACAATTTATAATGTATAGTCTGCTTTGTGTTATGTTAATCTATTTTTTGCATTTATGGCGCCCCCTACTGGTCGATTTGATAGAAGATTTCAGGCTATGTTTCAGGTTCTTATGTTGACATATCCTGTGAGTTTTGTAAAGAGTGGAAAAACTATTTATGATTTATAGTCTGATTTGTGTTACACCACATTGATTTGTTTTGCATTTATAGCGCCCCCCATAAGTCAATTTGAAAGAAAATTTCAGAGTATGTTTGAGATACTAATATGAAAATATCCTGTGAGTTTTATGGCTATGGGACAAAGAATAGCTGATTTATAGTCTGATTTGAGTTATACTATTCTGCTTTGTTTAGCATTTATAGCGCCCCCTGTCTGTCAATTTGAGTGAAATTTTCTGGGTATATTTCTCCTACTTATGTGAATATATGCTGTGAGTTTTATGGCTATAGGACAAACAGTTGATGATTTATAGTCTGATTTTTGTTTTAGCGCCCCTTATGGGCCGATTCGCATGAACCTGTCAGGGGTTGTTTCTGGGAATGATATGGACATATTCTGCCAGTTCTGTGATGACTGGCCGAATGCTTGTTGAATTTTGTCCATTTATGTGCAAAGCCACACCCCTGCTGAAGTTCATTGGTTAATATCTTGAAAATAAAATGAGATTTCGACAAGCTTGATGCAATTTTTTATAAGCTTGGTCCACTGATGATCCACAGCAAATGTTGAAGGAATCGGATCAACGGTTTAGGAGGAGATGTTTAAAATGTGTTTTTCAAAAAATTCAAAATTCCAGAAAATGAAATATGGCAGACCTTCAAGGTCCTAATGGGAAAGTTGTAGAGAATGTTCCAAGGAATGTCTCTACCAAGTTTCGTGTAATTTGGACTTACACAGTAGGAGCTATGTCCTTTATAGTGAAAACCTGTTTTTCTTGAATTATAGTGCCTCCATTAGGCCGATTCAGTTAAAAATGTCTTGGCAAGCATTTACACACAACTTCCAACCATTGCCATTTACCATCTCACGGGAATTTGCAAAAACATTTCTGAAGAAGAGGGAAAATAATAATAGATATAGCCGCAAGCGGCAATTCTGGGGTTCAAGCCAAGAATGACCATTAGTAGTTGAGAGCTTTAACAGCTTAAATAACAAGTGTCACTAAACGTGGCCATGTCCCCCGCAAGGTGACGGAAATCAACTGGGGTGGGCTGGTGCCAAAAATTTTGGGGGAGGGGGGGGGCGCAATTTACCTAGACGCAGCACACCAGACAGCTGCTGTGATGTCGACAGTCAGTTATTAAGAAGGCAAATGTAGCCTATAGTTTATCATGGTTTGTACCCCTTTATTACGAATTGACATTGTATCCCCTATGTCTACAGATCACTATGTCCTTACATACAGTTTGATTGTAAAGGCAGTCATGTTAAAGATAATCCACCAACTAACTGGGATTTTGATGTTTTGTAAAGATGCAAACAATAAAGGGAACTTAGTTAAACAGAAAAACAAAAATCTAAAAACACACCACTGTAATGCTGTCTACGGGGTTCGTACACCTTTTACAAAGTGAAATTCAAGCACTTTTCAAGGATTTTCAAGGTGTATTTTCATTACAGTACCTTATAGCTGTGGTAAATAACATATTTATATATATAAATGACAGATTTCACAGAAAGTATAACCAACGGGTCTCACTGTACTTAACAGGATGAAATTAGAAATTAATGGTATATATGCGATTTATTTCATTGATGACATAAAAACAAATGTTTACAGGAATGTTTTCATACCTGGATCGCTGCAATTTTGGTAAAAAAAAAAGGGGGGGGGATTTAAAAATTTGGTCTTGTTGCTAATGTTACATGAACGGAAAATTGGTTTCACAGGACGGAACTCAAACGGTGCCAAGACTGTCTGAGCCAATGCCAAAGAGTAAAGGGATGGCACACCAGTGACCAACCCGCTAATCCACAATAAGCAGGGCTTTGTTAAAGCCTGTGTATCTACTCTTGAACAGTAACTTGAAATGCACAGTTTTTCCCCGGGATTATTTTGAGGCAATAAAATTCATACACTGGATAATGAGTCAATCCTGCCCACTCATGTTCCTCATCCATCCTGGAGTTCTGAGAGGAAGAAGAGGCGCTTTTTTGGGCCACCCTGTCGTTTGGATATGCCAACCCCTTTAGGTCAAACCAAGGTTGGCTCGATCTATCCAGGGATTGGAGTGAATTCGACCGTTTAATATAAAAACCGTTTTAACTTGGCTTGCTTGTGAAAATTCAATAACTGATCCGGGTGTGTCATCTGGTGATAGAATATTGTAACTGCGTGCAAAAATCTGCAGCTCCGTGTTCACTGGCGAACATATCTGTACAAAAGTGTTTAGATACCCTGCCAGCAGCCGCCAAATCTCAAAGCAGTGCTCTACTGAGATTACAGGTTGTTGCTGACGTTATCACTGTGGACGGAAATTTTTTACCTTTTTGACAAGGGACACAAACGCGAGTCGGTGAAGTTCTACAAGGCCAAGAAGTAAACATCCGTTAGCGCATGCACTTACCCCGCTTTCACACTACCAGTTGTTATAAAATAGGGACTTCAATGCGGAATGCAGAGCGAACGTTAAGACCACACATCGGACAGAAATTACGTTCGCGGAAAAAACTGGCTTCACGGTATGAAATAGGGCTCAGGATATTTCAAAATGGTATCTAGCTTGGTAAATTAAAAAATGGGGCACATATTCCTGGCCAGACCCTCAGTAGTAGATGTCCTGCTCTTTTTACAGTGGCCCTGTTAAATCTATCAAACTTGGAACAGCAAACAGGGAAAGCAATACAAGGAGTTGCTAATGCCACATCCAGCTAGCCATCGCTGTTTGTCGTAACAAGTGCGGGAGAAGCCCCGGGTGTCAGCCCGTCCACGATCACTTGCCTGCTGCTGAATCTTTAAATCGGGTCGTCAGGTCCAAGCTCCGTTATCCTCTTTTTCTCTTCCAGTGTGACGATACGCCTGGAGAACGGGTTATTCTGTAGTGAAAAAACCGAGTTTTCCGCGGATCCACTTAAGCTGCCATTTTGAAGCTGCCATCTATTGGACAAAAGAATGAGCGTGTGCGTGATCCTCTTCTTCTTTTTGGAGTTTTATGGTGTTTGACAAACCACTTGGTGTATTACCGCCACCTACTGTATTTTACTTTCACTTGGAGAAGCTTCAACCAGAAAAAAAAAAATTAAAAATTAAAATAAATAAAATTCTCTGCTTCAATTATTTCCCAGGCTTTCTGATTCTCCTTACTTTTCTACAGTCTGACTACCCCCGAATTCTCTTCCCAAAATTCTCTGAATATCTTCCCTCTTTATATCCACTACGCCCAAAATCTCTCTTGCCGCATCTACCACCATCTTAATTCTCTCCGTTTTACTTTCCATCTCACAGGCACAATTTAAAACCATTGAAATAACGCAAAAAAACTTCTTCTGTTCATCCTAATTTCATTTTCCTCAAACTCCTTTTGCTTCTTTTCCACTGGCTGCACTGGCCTGCTCTTTCCCCACCGTTTCTTTTTTATTCACGACTCTTTTAGTTGCTTCTGCATATGATATTTTTCCCTGCACTCTTGTCCTTTCCATTTTCCTTCTTTCACACTGCACTGGCCTCATCTCATGACTTCCCCCACAGTGAAAACATGCCTTTGCCACTATACAATTATCCTCAATGCATCCCTCCTGTCCACACCGTCTACACCTGTGCATTTCTTTTTTCCACACAACCGCAGCGTGCGTGATGTTTGCGCATGAGTAAATCTTATCTGCTGCGGTGACGTGTTGATATGATTGGCAGCTGTCGTTGTCCAGTCACATGAGGAGGAGAATCACAAAACAATACTAATTCGTTGCCATTCAAAGTGGGAGTGTCCGGGGCGCATTTCTCTACATCCCGCAGGAAAAGTTGAAACGACCAATTAGAAAGAAGCCTCAGGTCACATGCTGGGCAAAAGTTGAAAGACTTGCATTGACTCTCTTTAGACCGGCGCCCCTGCATTAATAAACTATGTATTCACAACATATTTATTTAATAATAAATTGTGTGAAACCCCTTTTATTTAATGGCGGCAGGTGCCGACAGGCTTATTTTTTTATAATGTAATGACAAATATTGGTATGTTTAAGTGGACTTCCTCTGTTGAATTTTGGCTGTATTGATGGAGGGGGCGGCGTCCCTGCGTTCCCTATTGACAAACCGCCACTGGTGGGCATATCACGAAATTACACATTGAAGCCAAAGATGAATAAAATCAGGCAAATATTCTTGAGATTTCGCGTTCACAACAAACGGGACGTGACGGACGGACAGCTGCACAGATGGACTGATGGAGCTTAGGACTATGTCCACCAGCCCTCATACACCTTGACCCCAAAGATGAATGGAATCAGTCAAACCGTTCTTGAGATATCGCCTTCACAACAAATGGGACATGACGGACAGATGGACGGATGGACCGAGCTGAAGACTATGTCCCCTGCCCCAATACACCTTGACACCCAGAATGAATGGAATCGGTCAATCTGTTCTTAAGATATGATGTTGGACAAAGTATTTGGAAGTGGTCAAATCGTCGTAATGACCTTGAGAATAATGGCAAGGTCACGTCAATCAAGTGGGCTGTGAGCACTCCCGTAATACACCTTGACACCAAAGATGAATGGAATCGGTCAAACTATCCTTGAGATATCGCGTTCACAACAAATGGGACATGACTGACAGACAGACAGACAGACGGAGCTGAACACCATGTCCCCCGCCCCTAATACATCTTGACACCAAAGATGAATGGAATCGGTCAAACCGTTCTTGAGATATGTTGACAAGGAATTTGTAAGTGGTCAAATGATCGTAATGACCTTGAGAATAATGCCAAGGTCACCAAAATCTACTGGGGTCGGCATGTCAAACCAATATACCTCAACACCAAGGATAAATGGAATCGGTCAAACCGTTCTTGAGATATCGCATTCAGAACAAACGGGACATAATGGACAGCCAGACGGAGCTGACAGCCCCCCCGCTGCCACGATAGCAAGCGAAGCGGAGGACAAAAACCACTTTAAGAGTGTTTTAGGTATTTATGTGAAGCTATTTTTCCAGTGTAATGATTGGACCAACAATTTATGATGTATAGTCTGATTTGTGTTATGTTAGTCTATCTTGAGCATTCATGGCGCCCCCTACTGGTCGATTTGATAGAAAATTTCAGGGTATGTTTCAGGTTCTTATGTGGACATATCCTGTGAGTTTTGTAAAGAGTGGAAAAAACTATTTATGATTTATAGTCCGATTTGTGTTACATTACGTAGTTTTGTTTTGCATTTATTGCACCCCCTATCGGACAATTTCAATGAAATTTTCAGAGTATGTTTCAAGTACTTATATAAATATATCCTACGACTTTTATGGCTATAGGACAAACAATATCTGATTTATAGTCTGATTTGTGTCATACAACGCTGCTTTGTTTTGCATGTATAGCGCCCCCTATCAGTCATTTTGAACAAAAATTTCAGAGTATGTTTGAGGTACTTATATGAATATATCCTGTGAGTTTTATGGCTATGGGAAAAACAAATGTTGATCTATAGTCTGATTTGTGTTATACCATTCTGCTTTGTTTAGCAGTTATAGCGCCCCCTATCAGTCAATTTCTGGGTACGTTGCAGTTACTAATTTGAATATATTCTGTGAGTTTTATGGCTATAGGCCAAACAATTTCTGATTTCTGTTTTATTTATCATTTTACATTTTGCTGTGATCAAATTTATGAATAAACTCATATTTGCTTGTTGAGCCAGTTACAGTAGGTCATTTAGTCGGAGTAATTGGTGGTGGTGCTATCCACTCTAGAGTTTGACGACAGGTTTGAAAATCAACAGGGAAATTTAGAATCCATAATTCTAGGCAAGGGTTCAATCCTCAAAAAATATCAGTCTGTGAAGTGACAGTACAAAAGGGCGAGACAAATAAATTATACAAATAAAATATTTATTATACAAATAAAATTGAGTCGAATTGAAATTTCACTATTGCCAATTGGTTGGCCATTTTCCCATAAATCCCCGATTGAGCAGAGGACTTGCTATATGCAACTCGGTGCAGCTTCGCTCCTCAAACCTTGGCAATTATATCAGTCAACTACTTTCCATTCTAGCTGCTCATCCTAGTGGTGGCAACGAGAGGCTTTCTGAAGCACTGATCCTTCTCGCTTGTCGCTATCAACACGATGTACAGTAGCAGCATCTGCTTGTCAAATAATTTACAGCCGATTCACGCCATTACAAGAACGCCCATGCTTCTTTCATAACAACATCCACCAAGTGCAAAATCTCATTTCATCTCTTCACTCTTGAGGACTTGAAGAGCCTTTATGACTCTGAGAAGAGATGTCACCCCCACACTGAGTCTCATCGCCTGGGGTTTTCCATTAACCTGCTCTGGTCTCCTACTCGACTCTATTCCATCGTTCATCAGTACAATTCCCATACTCTTTCGATTCAATAAATATAATTAACACCAATTTTAGGTGTGGTCTGGAATTCATTAAATGGTGTTCAAACACAAGTTAGTGAACCAGACCACGCCTACATATGTCACTCCATTTATCCACATCCAAACCAGCCATCCTATTTATATTGCCTTTCTGCAATGTCTTGTTCGATATTCCTCCCTCCCATTTCCTTCTATTCTTCTCTCTCCCTATCACTGTGTAGGAGCCCCGGGGGACTTGGAGCGCCTTTATGACTCTGAGAGGAGACGTGACCCCCAAACACTGAGTCTCATCGTCTGGGGTTCCCTGTTAACCTGCACTGGTCTCCTACTCAACTCTATTCCATCCTTCATCAGTAAAATTCCCCTGCTCATTCAATTCAGAAAATACCATGAATTACTATTTTAGCTGTGGTCTGGAATTCATGAAATGTGTCTTGGCTGCTCATGTTGAAAGCAGCAAATGTCCTGTCTAGGCATTCTGTCCACTTGTCAGGTAGTTTTGGCACGACTAGGACTCTAATTACCTCCATCAAACTTACTCTCCATACCGTGGTACCACTGGTGGGAAGTGGTGCCTTTTAATGCTGCTGTGAAGACTTGTGCCTGCCTGCCAGCTTCATCTGCAGTCTCAGGATCCTGCTCTTTCATCCAAACTTACACCTCATGCCCAAACCTCATCTACTCCCACCTCTCATCACCTGTTGCTTGTGACTGAAAGAAAAACCTCAGCAGGCAGCCAGTTTTGTTACAACCCCCTCCATACATCTTCCTGATACTGTCACTGCTCATTTAAAACCCATCCAAGACCCAAGACCCAGTCTTCTTATTAACAAAAGCTCCTGCCTTCCACTCTTGGTCAGTCTGTAATGATGCCAAGAGGTAATTCACTCCTATTCAGGAGTAACCAGGCATTGTGATTGAACTAAGCATTTCTAAAATTACTGAATTCTTTTTTTCTCTTTTGCCAGCTTTATTATTATTGTATTATTCTTTTAAGGTCATTATTTTATCGAATGTACAGAATGACTGGGACATTCTCCAGACTTCTTGCCTGTTATGGCCATAAATGAGTGAGCATCGAGAAAGTGAAGGATCCCTCAATGGCAAATTCTACAGCAAATCACCTTTGTAGTCCGACATCTCTATGGGTCTCTGGGGACATGAGATGGGTAACATTGCACCAAATTGAAAATGCCGACTTTCTTCGATTTTTCGATGGACGAACCTAGAAATTCTGACTAGTTCACCATAATTGTCCTCGTCACTGACTTCTCTTTGTATCTGACCCTATCTCATCTGTTCCCTACATATTCAACACACTCAAAGAATTTGGTTGATTTTTCTGCTTAGAAACTCAAACTTGATAAAAGTGAGCTTTTACCCAGTACCACTGCTGCCAGCTAAACTCCCTTTCATTCCTTATCATTTAAAATAACAAAAAAATCATTTGAGTTTATCTCAGTATCTCGGTTACAAAATCCCACTCTCAGCTGCTAAAGGCCTATTTCACTCCACTCCGAGATCATACCTGACGGGATCTTATTCACTGGTCCACCAGGCCCCTATCACTCGCCAGATGAATTAATACAGTTAAAATTAATATTCTTCCAAAGTTTCTATATTTTTCCAGTCAGGACAACACATATTAAAATGGTGGGGGAGCAGAAACAGAACTACAGCAGAATAACCAACAATCACAGCAAACACAAGCAGCACAGCAGGTGACTGTTGCAGACAAAGCGTCAGTGTGAACAGCTGCAGAGCATGAGCTTAATTAGCCATTTCTGAAGAGTGCCCTGCAGTACTGAAGTGAAGTGTGCAGACATGATTGGGTAGTGAGAGGACATGTGATGTCCGAATTCTGCGATGCTGCGGCTGCAGAGAGTTCCCTGACCGAATTACAGCTTAATTTCATGCCAAGCTGTTCATTATTTTGTTACATTCCATATTTCTTCACAAAATCCTTCTTTCAAGAGCTTGACAGTCTTATTTCATCATTTATTTAGAATAATAAAGCAGCTCGGATTAGAAAACTATTTTTACAAAGGCCAAAGTTATGTGGTGGAATGTCTTTACCGAATTTTCAAGTATGTATTACTGCAAATTATGACAAAAATTAAAAGCTTATTGCACTGGTTAGGTGACGTATCCACAGATGATATTCCTGCTTGGTTACAAACAGAATCGACCTCTTGTGCTGCTGTTTCACTTGCTGCTCTTTCGTGTCTCCAGTTCCATTAAACATCCCCCAGGCCTGTCAGAACCCTGTGCTTTTACAATCCTTGAAAATTTGGCCTCTATTTAGAAAAAAAAAATACAGATTAGTCTCCCTGTCCGGTTATAACCCCAGTGCAGCTGTTCCCAGCCTCCCTGATAGACAAGGCATTTGATCACTCATCCAGAAAGGGTGTCTTGAACATCAGGCAATTGCGTGAAGAAAACATTCTTAAGTCATTTGACCAAATTAAGAAAGAGTTTGCTCTGCTGCCACATCATTTCTTCTGCCACTTACAAATTAGACACTTTATATGCACTCAGTTTACCCAGTTTCCTTCCTTACCACCAATAACATCTCTTAATCTGTGTGGAAAATTTTCTCAGATTGAGTCGTAATACGAGAGTCTTAGAGCAGGTTAAAAGAAACATGATCAACTATTCATTGCAATATGATTCTGCAGAATGAGAGAGCGAACAGGGACACTGTGTGTAACTACAGCAGTCAGAGGTCATTCTCTGCTGAATAATTTTCACAAGCAATTCTTCAAGCAATCAATCGAAAAATTCCACAATCATTTTAAATCTTTGAAGATTTCTGCTCTCGGGATGCGCTAAAAGGAGTCACATCTTGTGCTTAGGGGCTCAGTGTCAAGGCCTGGTACAGATAGAAACAATTCTGTTATCTTGCTAAGTCGGGACATTTCCCAGACATGCACCCCTCCTATCAATACTTTCCCACACAGTTTTCTTGGAGCCTAAAGCTGAGAACAAAATAATTTCTATTACATTTCTAACAAGTATATAGCCTATGTATTTTTTTAAAGCAGTAAAACTATACAGGGTGTCAGTTTGTAAGGGAGGTTGCGCTTCAACAGTTGGATTCTCAGTGGAGTGCTAAACCCAAAATCCAGTGAACATATTCGAAAAATCAAAAGTAGGAAAGCACATCTCAATACTTCAATTCAAGGAGGACAAAAATACTCACATTTCACTTATTTATTTGCCTCACATCACAAAAACCAAACGCTAACGCGTTTCAGCACAAAGCCTTCATCAGAGCGTTTGCAGATTATGGAATAATTAAATGACACACCCACTGAATGATGCTTGTTAACTTAATTCACTTGTTCACGGCCACTTTAATTGCAAGTGTTAACCCTTTGGTTACAATCTACTCACAATAGAGATCATTTTGTGCCGAGGTTAGAGGTGAAAGGGTTATTATTCAAAAAAACGCCTAGGCATACTGGTAAAACCCTGCCTAAAATTTTAATTTAATGTGACGAATCCAATTTTAACCCTCGCATTCCCGTGCACAAATGACATGAATTTTGCAAAATTCAAAGCATCCGTGCTCACTGGAGCATGAAGTGTAAACCGAGATACTGGTATCATTCGAAGCAGAATGACCCCCTCTGCCAAGGTTTACGCTCTTATTTACAGAACTATTATCTATGTTAATTTGATGATTTTTCCAAGTGTATCATTTTTTCTGATACACCCTGTAATGTAATAAAATCAAAGTGCACTAAACACTAAAAGGAATTTTAAAACTTGAGGTTACGCTCAGGAACCAGACGCGAGAACCAAGCACTCAAAAAAAAAAAAAAAAACTGGTGTTTTATTAATGGGGGTGAACCCCCGCAGAGCAGGCAGCAACAGTACAAAGTCCACAATCCAAAAATCAGAATCCCAGGGATGTAATCCAAGTTGTAAACAGGGCAGCAAACACAAATCTCGTGGTCGGGCAAAAAAGGTTCGATACACAGATGCAAACAAATCCAACCCAAAGCCAAAATCACTATCAGGGACGGTCCAGTTAGAAGAGAATCACAAACAGTACAAGGCATAAAGGATCATAGCACAGGCAAACCAAGCGAAACGTTCTGACAAACGGCTGGTTGTGAAATGACTGCTTAAATACACGTAGGGGAAGTCACATGCTATGATTGGGAACAGGTGAACTGGATCAGACGAATTAACAGAGGAATGAACAAGAGGAAGTTCCAAACCACATTAAATTGGCGGAAGCCAAAACGCGGACAGGGATCACAAAGACAGCCGATTGACAAACATACAGCTCTGGTTCGAGAGTTGCAAAGATAATGAGGCAGAACAGAGTTAAACAGGTGCAGAGGAGATTGAGTAAAGACAAGGGGCGGAGACTAAAATAGGGCAAATGCTGAGAGCTTGATAGTCAATTAGTAAAGTCAAAACCTAGTGCTCGTTAGTAAGTTAGTACTATAAACAATGTTAGTCTGGGTTAGTATCTTTAACTAAAATAAGAAACTGTTAGTACTGTTAGTAATTATAGAAAAGCAAGGCGAAGGAAGCAAACGATATTAGAAGGAATAATTGAAATCCCAGAAACCATGAAATCACCCGAAAGTGTGGCATGTAATACTGGGGCAGTGTGCAGTCACATGACATGAGACCAGACGGGGGACAAAGTGCAATGCATGGCATGAAACAAAACAAGAACCGGAATCTAACTGAGAGTGTCATGGTTTGAGAGCTTTGAGAGCTGTTTGTGGCTCTCGTCCGGGACGATATTGTTTTGCTCCCTATCGGATTCCTGGGCCAGCTGACCCTGATTGGGGGCGTGGCCCGGTCTCTATTTAAGCTCCTATTTCGCCTCGCTCCGGTTGCTAGAGTGTCAGTTCTTCTTTGGCGCTTTAGCCGGTAAGGTTCTCTAGAGAGATATTGTCAGGGACTTAGTTGCTTATCAGGAATAGTGTTAGTGAGCAAGGGAATATTTGGTTTATTTCCCTTTCTTTTGTTTTCCTCGAGCTCGCCTGTTTTCTACCACGGACGGCGGCAGGTCCGTTGGTAGCGCGGGTCACGTTATTTTTATCTGCTTTTAGTCTCTCAGCACGCTGTGAGTGTTGCCTTTTATTTCTGGCCGCTGCTCTTGGCGTCCACTGCCAGTACCCATCACAGAGAGAATGGAATATGGAAGACATACAGACAAAGCAAAAACAAAACAAGGCATGGAATTAGACTCATAATGGAAGCATGAGCAATCAAGGCAGAATCATTATCAAAACATGGGCAACCAAAGCAGAATCATAGGCAGAACATGGTCAGACAAAGCAGGATCATAACAAAACTAAAACAGTAACAACAAAAATTCCTTCACAATCTGATCCTGGAAACCGAGCGAGATGTTAAGGGAATAATATCCAAGCCTGATGCAGCTATATTTGATCTGGAGGACTCGTCTATCTCAATTATTAAGGAAAACCAAGAATATGATTTCAGTACTGTTATATTGGATGATAAATCATCTAATTGGAAACATGCTGCATTTAACCCTTGTGTGGTGTTAGGATTTTCTGCATCCTCGGGGTGTTAAGGGGTCCCTTGGGGTTTCAGCCCATAACTCAGGCCCTGTGCTGGCTAGAGACATTCCGTTTTCACCGGAGGGAACTTGAGGATGTCCTTTAGGTCACTGACCTACCACTAGCTTGCTCCAACCTGAGGGGGCGGAGCCTATTCAAAACACTTTTATCTACGCCACCAGCCCCACTTCTTAGCCTCTGTGTGGGCTAGAGACACACTGTCTTCACTGGAGGGTTACTGGTGGGTTGCTGTGACATCACTGACCCTCCCTATGATGACTCTGACCTTGGGGGGCGGAGTTTTGCCATCATGCACGCCACAATTCCCACAACTCAGCCCTTGTGAGGGCGAGAGACACACTGTCTTCACACGGACACAGTCCCCAATCTGCATTGGTCCAAGGGGGTGGAGTCTGATCTCCATGGCACTATTGATGCCATAATTAGACCATATCAAGTACCACGTACCAGATACAGTACTGCGTGGATCATGTCTCTGGCACACACAGGGGCTTGATTGTGGGATTCGTGTTGCAGGTGGCGTGGTAGCGGAGCCCCGCCCCCTTGGGTTAAGGGTGGTTGGGGACAGTAAGGTGCGCTCAGGGCTGTCCCTGTGAACCCCCCGATCCACACATCATGTCTCTGGCACACACGATGGCTTGATTGTGGAATTCCTGTTGCGTAATGGTGTGGTAGCGAAGCCCCGCCCCCTTGGATCAAGGGTGGTTGTGGGACAGTCCGGTGCACTCAGGGCTGTCCCTGTGAACCCCCTGGTGCATGCATCATGTCTCTGGCACACACAGGGGCTGGGTTGTAGGATTCGTGTTGCGTAATGGCGTGGTAACGAAGCCCCGCCCCCTTGGGTCAAGTTTGGTTGGGGACAATATATCCCCCACTCCACCCCCTGTTCAGGTATTCTAGTCTCTGGTAGAAGGAAGGCAGGTAAAGGCACACAGCAATGTTTTTGGTCCTATTCCAATGTTCACACTCAAGCTGTAGAGTAGACTACTGCCCTATTGACTACTGACCCAAACACCCTCTATGTGATGTAAATGTGGAGGGGGGGGGTAGAGTGCGGGCTCCCCCCATAAAAGTTATCCTCCATGTTCTTCACATAAAATAAGCCAAGGACACCGAGTTTCGGGTTGAAAAAAGTATTACTTGTATGATTTTTATTTTAGTAAAGATTGAAAATGGGTCCAAAAGACCCTAACATCACAAAAGGGATAGTTGAACATTTAGACCAGGGGTCCCCAATCTTTCCCAGAAAGGGCCGGTGTGGGTGCAGGGTTTCATTGCAACCAACCAGCTATGCACCTGATGCTACTAATCAAGCTTATTAGTAAGGAGTCCAGGAGTTGATTAGTAGCATCAGGTGTGTAAATGCTTGGTTACAATGAAAGCCTGCACCCACACCGGCCCTTTCTGGGAAAGATTGAGGACCCCTGATTTAGACTCTCAACAACATTGCCATCATTACAAATAAAAACATTTCTTTATAAAGCAGTCGTCCTCTCTGACAACAGATTAAGTTCATAAATATTTTTAATGACTGAATTTTTTATTTAAGGACAGAAGTGAGGGTAATGCACCTGTAAGAAGTGTTTTGTGTTGGAGACGTGTTTTGAAGGAGCTCAGGGAAATGGTTTTTGGTTTTTGGAAATGGTCAGCAAATGGAAAAAAAAGTTTTGAGATTAAATATTTTACAAATTGGGAAAATTCTGTAAATATTTACTCTTGACAAAAAGATGTCACATTATATGTACAGAATGTATTTTTTCAGGATTATAAGCAGGTGCTTATTCTGTGGAGATATTTGAAACCTCATAATCAGTCCTGTAATGGACTGAAACATGCAAAGAAAACAGAGCTCTGCTCAGCCTGGCTTCAGTCCAACTCCTCCTGCTGCTGAGGGCAGAACCAGGAAGTGACTCTCGCCCTCTCTGTTACGCAGTTTCAGAGAAATCGAAACTTAACTGCGTCTCTCCCAGAAAGAAATACAAACACCGTCTCTGTCTGTGTGAGCTGTAAAATGGCTGAAGGGGGAGGTTTGCTGGATCAGGATCAGTTCAGCTGTCCGATCTGTCTGGATCTACTGAAGGATCCGGTGGCTATTCCTTGTGGACACAGTTACTGTATGGGCTGTATTAAGGGCTGTTGGGATCAGGATGATCATACTGGTGTTTACAGCTGTCCCCAGTGCAGACAGACCTTCACTCCAAGACCTGTTCTGGGTAAAAACACCATGCTGGCTGAAGTGGTGGAGAAACTGAAGAAGACAGGACTCCAAGCTGCTCCTCCTGCTCACTGTTATGCTGGACCTGGAGATGTGGTGTGTGATTTCTGTACTGGGAGAAAACGCAAAGCTGTCAAGTCCTGTCTGGTGTGTCTGGCCTCTTACTGTGAAACTCACCTCCAGCCTCACTATGAATCTCCTGCCTTTAAGAAGCACAAACTGGTCAAAGCCACTGGAAACCTGCAGGAGAAGATCTGCTCTCATCATGACAAACTGCTGGAGGTTTACTGTCGTACAGATCAGCAGTGTATCTGTTATCTGTGTACATTGGATCGACACAAAGGCCATGATACAGTTTCAGCTGCAGCAGAAAGGACTGAGAAACAGGTCAGTACAGAACCTCCTACACATAACTCTCATGCTTTTGCAGTAATAACAATTGGTCATATTTTTACTAAAACACTAAGCCTTATCACCTGCTTTTTAAAATTTCTTAAAATAACATTCGCAAAATAAATATACCTGTTTCCATACATCTGTAGAATTCTGTGATTTTCTTATGTGCAAATATAAAGCAGTAACAACAGGAACTGAACCCAGATCAGTTCTCAGTGACCGCTCTGTTCATACCCCTGCTGAACCAAAGCTGTCACTGGAAAGCAAGAGGAATGATATTTTTCATAATATTAACAGAAAACATGCAGTGGAGCAACCGTCAGTTTCAATAAAATAAACTAATTCCCTTGGTCTAATGCATCCCTCCACATATTTGCATGAATATTAAACACAGACTGATGAAAGATTTTAAAATATTTTATCCCATGAAGGTGATGTGTTTGACTTTGTGGCTCTTTATCTACTGAAAAATGCTCTTGAGTTAATTTCTCATGACTGAAAATGGTAACAAATTGAAATCTAATACTTTCAAGTCTTGAATATTTTTTAGCAGCCCCCATCACTCGAGATCTCGGGTGTAACTGCACTCCCTGCAATATTTCCACTCCTGTATGAGGCCTGAACAGTTCAACAAACCTGCTGCACACCTAATATTTCCAAATATTTAGGCTTGCTTGGAACATGAAAGTGTTGTTCAACATAATATGATTGTTTTAAGATGAATTTTTTTATGATAAAAAATTATTATGATATTAAAAGGGAAATAATTCATTCGCAGAAGCAGCTGGGGGCGACACAGAGTAAATTCCAGCAGAGAATCCAGGGGAGAGAGAAGGAGCTGCAGGATCTGAGACAGGCTGTGCAGTCACTCAAGGTGGGTACTGACCAGAGGAGAAGACAACAGCTGCTGCTGGAAGAGCCATTTCAGGGCTCAGTCAGGGCTCTCCTCCAGTCAGCCAGTGAGGAGCCCAGTGTTGGGCCACTTTCCAGCCCTGTGGGGCTCAATCCCACTGAGACACACTGTGGGGAACAGGCTGTGTGGGGTCCCAGTAAGAGCTGAGTGAAAGGCCTAGTTAAAATGTACAGCCTCCTCTCTCTGTGTCTCCTAACAGCTCTCTGCACAGGCAGCAGTGGAGGACAGTGAGAGGATCTTTACTGAGCTGATCCGCTCCATTGAGAGAAGGTGCTCTGAGGTGAAAGAGCTGATCAGAGATCAGGAGAAGGCTGAAGTGAGTCAGGCTGAAGGACTCCTGGAGCGACTGGAGCAGGAGATTGCTGAGCTGAGGAGGAGAGATGCTGAGCTGGAGCAGCTTTCACACACAGAGGATCACATCCATTTCCTCCAGGTAACATCACTGGCTCTCTGTCTGTCTGCATTGTGCACAATTTGCCCTGTTTAGTTTCAATGAACAACTCTAAATGTCTGCTAAAGAATTTGAATTTTGACTGATCTCTGTATGTTTGATTCTGTCTGTCAGCAGAGCTGTCAGTCTCTCTGTGCCCCTCCTGGACCTGGAGACTTACCCAGCATCACTGTCAGTCCACACATCTCTTTTGAGGCTGTGAGGAAATCTGTCTCTGAACTGAAAGAGCGACTGGAGGATGCTTTCAAATCAGAGTTGATCAAAGTTTCTGAAAAAGGTTTGTGAATGGTCCATGTTGGGACAAATGACATAGGTAAGGGTAGGTTTGAGGTTCTGCAAGGCAAATTTGTGGAATTAGCTAAGAAGCTTAGAAGCAGATCCTCAATGGTAGTGTTCTCCGGGATTCTACCGGTACCAAGTGCAAGCATAGGAAAGCAGAATTTTATCTGAAGGTTTTACACGTGGCTACGAACCTGGTGTAGGAAAGAGGGGTATAGGTTTATGGGGCACTGGAACTTTTTCTGGGACAGGGTGACCTGTTCAAGCCTGACGGGCTGCACCTGAACCGGAGGGGTACCTTTGCACTGGGCCAGCGTATGTTGAGGGTAGCACAGGATTATTTAAACTAGGGACTTGGGGGGCAGGGAGGTTAGTGAGTGTTACACATAGGGAAATTCAGACACCCCAGATGGAGGCTGACGGTGTTACATGCACTAGTAATTATATACTTTTAAAGCAACAAAGCGTAGTGGGGGGCTCGAAGCAGAGGCCACATGGGAAATCAATGGGGAAGAGCATTAGTAATAACCTGAAATGTTTTTATTTAAATACAAGAAGCATAAAAAATAAATTTCCAGAACTTAAGGATGTCATGATTAGTGAGGGCTATGACATAGTTGGGATTACAGAGACATGGCTAAGTGAAGAGGATGGAGATGAATATAACATAGAAGGTTATAAGCTCTTTAGGAAGGATAGATGTAATAGGCGAGGAGGGGGCGTAGCACTCTATGTGAACAAAAACATTAATGTACAGGAAATTCCCAAAATTGAACATTCCTTGTCCTGAGAAGATATCTGGGTCAGGCTCATTGGCAAACATGAGACAGGATTAAACATAGGAGTATGCTATCAACCAGCAGCTTTGGACAGTAAAATCAATGAAATGCTTTTTAGGAGGATTACGCAAGCTTGTAGAGGTGGTGGGACTATTATTATGGGAGACTTAAATTATCCTGGTATCAATTGGGAAATGGTGAAAGGACAGGGTTGGGGGGAGGAAGAATTTCTTGATGTTATAAATGATAATTTCTTGGTGCAGTATGTTAATAAATCTACAAGAGAGAAGGCAATTTTAGACTTAGTGCTCTGTAATGACCCTGATAGAATTAGCAATGTTGAGGTACTGGAGCCACTTGGGACAAGTGATCACTCAGCTGTTAATTTTCATGTTTCATGGGAAGTTAAACGGGAGTATTCAAAAACAAAAATTTTCAATTTTAGGTGAGCAAACTTTGACAGGATGCGCTCATATCTAAGTGAAATAAAATGGGAGACACTCCTGGACTGTGAGTCCTTAAATGTGATGTGGGAAAGATTTAAGGGGGTTTTACTTGAATCACAATGCAGATTCATTCGAAAGGTGTCCAAAAGTAAGCTGAAAAAGCAGAATCCTCAGTGGATGACCAAAAGTATTCACAGGATTTTGAGGGAAAAGAGGAATCTTTATCAGATGTACATAAAGGATAACAATGAGAACACACAGGCTGAATACTGTAAAATGTGGGCTGTGGTCAAAAAAGAGCTGAGAAATGCTAGAAGACTGTATGAAAGACAAATTGCAGTGGGGGTAAAAACTAACCCTAAGCGCTTCTTTCAGTACTGTAGTAATAAAAGTTAAAGTGCAGGTTAAGTGCATAAAGAATAAAAACGGATCGCTGCTATATGATAACAAGCATATTGCGGATGCCTTAAAAAGTTACTTTGTTGAGACTTTTACCTCAGAGGGGGTCTTTATTTGGCCAGAGGGCATGTCAAATGCTCAAGATTATTTAGCGGAAATTGAGGTTCGGGATAACGAACTATTAGACAAGTTGCACAAACTAAAGGCAGATAAGGCGGCGGGTCCTGATGGCTTATATCCTAGAGTGCTCAGGGAAGTTAGTGAGATCATCTTTAAGCCGCTATCCACCATCTTCAGACGGTCTTTAGAAACTGGAGCAATACCAAATGATTGGAAACAGGGCAATATAATACCAAAATATAAGGAAGGGGACCGTACTGAGCCAGGAAACTACTGGCCAGTCAGTTTAACTTGCATTGCGTGCAAAATATTGGAATCTATCATAAAAGATGAGCTGGACTTATTTCTTGAAAGGAACAGTATCTTGTGGGATAGCCAACATGGCTTTCGGAAGGGAAGGTCATGCCTAACAAACCCTCTGGAATTTTTTGAAGAGGCCACCAGGCCTTATGACCAGAGCAGGGCTTATGACATCATATACTTGGATTTTCAGAAGGCATTCGATACAGTACCGCATAAGAGACTAATTTTTAAAATGAGCTCCATTGGAGTTACAGGAGGTATTCTGAAATGGATTCAAAACTGGTTACAGGACAGAACACAAAGAGTGGTGGTCAGTGGTATCTCATCTGAGCTGGGTATGGTGGGGAGTGGCGTCCCCCAGGGATTGGTGTTGGGGCCCCTGCTGTTCCTCATCTACATTAATGACCTTGATAGGAATATTGAGAGCAGATTGGTTAAATTTGCAGATGATACTAAATTGGGGGGTTTGGCAAATAGTTTAGGGTCCACTAAAGTCATTCAGGATGATTTGGATAGAATCCAGAATTGAGCAGAAATGTGGCAAATGAAATTTGATCTAGCAAAATGTAAAGTTGTACATGTAGGTAATAAAAATATTAGACGGGATTACTTCATGGGAGGTTTAAAACCGGAATGTGCTGCACACGAGAAAGATCTGGGAGTGACTGTTGACCAAACCCTCACAGGCTCTAGCCATTGTGCCATAGCAGTTAAAAAAGCTAATTGGATGATGGGATACATTGCCAAAAGTATTGAGTACAAATCTAAGGAGGTGATGCTTCTTTTGTACAACACCTTCGTTAGACCTCATCTGGGGTATTGTGTACAGTTCTGGGGACCATACTTTAAGAAAGATATAGAGGCTCTAGAGAAAGTTCAGAGAAGAGCCACTAAGCTTATTCCAGGTATAAAAGATGAAAGCTACGAGAAGATGCTGAAGATCCTTAATCTCTTTAGTCTTAGGAAAAGGAGACTCAGGGGTGATTTGATTGTGGTCTTTAAATATGTTAAAGGGATTAACAAAGTGAATTAGGTAGGATTCCTTCAACCAAGTGTTGTGAATAGAACTCAGGGTCACAAATGGAAGTTGACCAAAGGTAAATTTAGCACTGATATTCGGAAATATTTCTTCACCCAAAGAGTAATTTGAATGTGGAATAGCTTGCCTGACCATATTGTTGAGGCAGAAACCTTGGGGGTTTTCAAGAGCAGGCTTGACTTAAAGCTAGATACCATTGAGTCATTCAGTATCTGAAGGGATATATTCACATTAGTGTAAAGAAACTGGGAAGCTTAGTTGGGCTGAAAGGCCTGTTCTTGCCATTCATGTTATGTTATGTTATGTTATGTTATGTTATGTTAACTAACCCTGCTGCAAAAAATCATATTTCCTCACTACACAGAACACATAGGTGAGCTTCTCTGCCTAAAATTCACTTTTACATCATGAGAGTCAGTGAAGAGGTAATGGGGCGTAATGCTGGATTTAGTCCACCAGATGGCGACAGTAGCAGAGACTTTGTAATCATGGCAGCTGCAGCTCATTACATACATTTGAGGACAATATAAAGGGCCAGCCGCCCAGTCCTGAGGATAGATGACCTTAATACCTTTGTTGCAGTAAAACTATATTGGCAAATTTATGTATGGTTGTCAATGAATAGTATTGGGCCTGTTGCTAATCAGCGTAAATGTATTACTTATGTATGTTCTAGAAAAACTTAGCCTCCCACTTCCACAAGATCATACGTCTATCATGATCCGGCATGAAAACACAGCCTCTCTTCCACCAAAACCATCAGCATGAAAAGCTGAACTAACTCCCGGGGAAATACATACATCTGCTCTAACGCACTTCTGTGTTGTCATTCTGTAGGCCTCGACGAAGCAAGCATAAATTTTTGCATTATTTTTGTGCACATAACGATCAACTAGTGTGTGTAATGTGAAAATATGGTCTGTGGTTCTAAATTTAGGTAGGAATCCAATTTGGCTTTTGCTTAATAAATGGTGTTTTGTGATGAAGTCTATGATTCTTGAGTTTAGTAAACCACATAAAACCTTTCCTAGACAGGAATTTATGCAGATCCCACAGTAATTTTGGGGGTCTGTCTTGTCTCCATTTTTAAATATGGGGCTTATCATTCCTTCACTCCACATTTCTGGAAAATGCCCGACTCTGAGTACCAGATTGAAAAGTTTTAAAATGGCTGACCTGAATTTTGAGTCTGTGTGTTTCAGCATCTCATTACAGCTGCCATCCAGTCCAAAGGCTTTTCCACATTTTAGAATTTTCAGTTTTTGGTCTAATTCTGTCACTGTAGTTTCATAATCGAATGGGTTTTGGTAATCCTTAATGATTTTTTCTAATTGGTTAAATTTTTCTTGTATTTAGTTTTGTTCAGGTGTGTTATGTGGTTCTTGATATAAATCTTTAAAGTGCTTCATCCATATATCTCCATCTTGAATGGCCAAATTATTAGTTATTATTATTTTGTTAGTTTAATATCTTCCAGTTGTCCCAGAAACTATTTGAGTTAATTGATTCTTCAATTGAGTTGACCTGGTTATTCAAATGCTGCTCTCTTTTCGTTCTCGGAGTCTGTATATTTTTTTAAGTGTGTCCCCATAACGAATGCGCAGGTCCTGATCTTCTGGAGCTCTGTGCTTTTGGTTGGATAATTGTCTCAGTTTTTTCCTCATGTTTTTGCATTCTGAGTCAAACCAATTTTCTTGCTTCCCCTTTGGATTTAGTTTTTGGTGGGGTGAGTTAGATTGTTGTGCTGCATGATTAAAAATAGTGTTGAGGTGTTTAGTGGCTGTGTTTACACCTTCTTTAGTGTGTGTAAGTGCAGCCCAGGAATGAGTTTAAATGCTCTTGGATTCAGTGGCTGCTCATCACCTGCTGATATTCAGGTCATCGGTTTGGGTCCCATCTGTACTGAGTCGTTATAGGATATAGTTCACTGGGATTAGGGCGTTGTTGATTAAGTTGTGCTCTTTTTAGATGTATCTTAATCTGGTTATGGTCTGACAAAGGGGTTTGTTGCTTGATTGTGATGCTCTAAAAGAAAAAGGGTCCATATCTGTTACTGCATAGTCTACTGTGCTACTGCCAAGAGAAGAGCTGGTGTAACGACCAAATGAGTCCCCTCTGAAGCGACTGTTGACTATGTACAGACTGAGGCCCAGCAGAGCTGCAGTAGTTCTTTCCCATTTTTGTTGGACACTTTATCATAATTATTCCTCAGGGGAAGAGTTAGACTGGTGCTAGTTTTGTCATTCATGTATTTATCTCCCTTTGTGCAAATTATATCTGATTCCTCTGCAGTGTGTGCGTTCAGATCGCCTCTGATTAAAATGTTTCCCTGCGTTTGGAAATGGCTGATGTCTTCTTCTAGAGATGTAAAAGGTTGTTCTTTAAAGTAGGGAGATTCTGCTGGAGGGATATAGATTGCATATATAAATATATTTTGGATATTAGAGACCAGTTCATTTTTTAACTGAAGCCATGTTTAATTTTCACTTTCTTTAAGGCATTTAAGGGAATCAGTATATTCAGCTTTAAACCAAATCAGTGTCCCCCTGAGCTCCTACCTTGTTTTACTCCTGGGAGTTTTCTTGAAGTGACGATGAGCTCCCCATGGCCTGAGGGACAACCGGTGGGCAGGTCTCCCCTGTCCCATGTCTCCATCAGGATTATAATGTCTGAGTTTTTCAGTTCATTAATGAACTCGGAGTAACTACTTTATAGTCCAAAAGCTGACGATCTCAACCCTTGGATGTTCCAATGGCTGATTACAAAGGATTCATATAATTTCATTCTGCAAGATTCATAACTGAATTACCTGTTGTTTTCATACAAAGTGAAAATGCCCTCTTTTATCAATAGATTAAATGCTTTGAATTATTAAATAATAAATAAATAAATAACTATAGAATTGGTTTATATAGGTAGTATTAATAATGTATTCTTGTATTGATATTGATGAATATTGATTAATTAACAGTATCTATACACAAAGAATTCACAATTATACTGTCATTTTTAATGATATTTAGGTCATAGGTATGTGTGTGTAGGTGTGTGTGTGTCTACTTGAGTGTGTGTGCGGGCTTGCGCATATATGCGTCTGTGTGTGTGTGTATATGTGCATAGGTATATGTGTGTGTGTGTGTGTGTGTGTGTGTGTGTGTGTGTGTGTATAGGTATATATATATATGTGTGTGTATAGGTGTGTGTGTGTGTGCATGCGTACGTGCATGTTTGCGCATGTATGTATGTGTGTGCATGAGTGTGTGTGTGTGTGTGTGTAGGTGCGTGTGCATGAGTGTGTGTGTTTATAGGTGTATGTGAGTTTGTGCGCGTGTTTTTGCATGTTTGTGTGCGTTCACTAGGGCTCCTGGACAGTGAGGCGAGTGCAGATGAGGGTGAGCATTTGTCTGATGTCCATGATGTTGCAGTACCCTGGAGCTCCAGTGAGGGCAGCAGCGTAGCTTCTGTCTCGTATGGGTGGCCTGTGCTCTTTCTGTGCTCCTGCTAGTAATTTGAAATTCTAACCGGAAGCTCGCTCTCTCTCTCTCTCTCTCTCTACAGTTGGAAAAGTCAATGTTCTTGGCCCCATGCAAGATCCCAAAACCAGAGAGGACTTCTTACATTGTGAGTTTGTGATCAAACCTAAATCACTGCATAAGAAAGATGTGACAAGAGAGGGATACATTGATTTGAATCGTTTTGAATATCTTTTTAAATTCATAATTAATTCCTTTTAACTGCATTTGTTCTTCAGATCTTGGTTCACTCAGCTGCAGTCATCTTGTGTTATTAAATATATAGATCAAATTTATTAATGAATGCCCTGTGTTGGGCAGCAGGGTGTTGGATGTCAGTGTTTCCTCACACAGAGAGGGTTGTGGGTTTGAGCTGAACTCAGGTCCTTTCTGTGTGGAGTCAGCATGTTCTCCCCATGTCTGTCTCAGGGGACTCCTGTTACCTCCCTCAGTCCACAAACATGCATGCAGGGCTAACGACAGACTGTAAACTGTCTGTAATGTTAGAGTGTGTGTGTGTGTGTGTGTGTGTGTGAGTGTGAGTCTGAGAGTGAATGGTGTGTGTATGTGTGTGTGTGAGATAGAGTTTGACAGTTACTGGTGTGTGTGTGTGTGTGTGTGTGTGTGTGTGTGTGTGTGCTTGTGTGAATGAGTGTTTGAATGAATGGTGTGTGTGTGTCTTTGAGTCTGAGAGTGAATGGTGTGTGTATGTGTGTGTGTGTGAGATTGAGTTTGAGAGTTATTAGTGTGTGTATGTGCTTGTGTGAATGAGTGTTTGAATGAATGGTGTGTGTGTCTGTGTGTGAGTGCGCGCGCGTGTGTGTCTGTGTCTGTGTGTGTGTGAGTCAATGGTGTGTGTATGTGTGTGCGCGTCCAATAGCAAATGGTGTGTGTGTTTGATTGTGTGAATTGTGCGTGTTTGTTTTTGAATGTGTGAGTGAATTGTGTGTGTGTGTGTGTGTGTGCACGCATGCATGTGTGAGTGTGTGCAAGTGAGTGTGTCTGTGTGTGAGTGAGTGTGTGAGTGAATGGTGTGTATGTGTGTGAGTGAGTGAGTGGCTTGTGTGTGTGCATACATGTGCGTGTGAGTTTATGACTGAAGGGTGTGTGTGTGAGAGAGAGAAAGAGTGAGAGTGTGAGTGAATATTGGTTGTGTATGTGTGAGCATATGAGTGAATGGCGCGTGTGTGTATGTGTGTTTTTGAGTGTGTGAGTGAATGGTGTGTGTGTGTGACAAAATTGTGTGTTTACAAATATTATAAAACAAAAACAAAACTTCAACACCCAATAACATGTTTAGTGTAATTATGTAAAACAACAACATTAGACTCTCCTCTCTTCTCCTCCATCAGACTCCTGTCAGCTCACACTGGACCCCAATACAGCTCATCAACACCTCCGTCTGTCTGAGGGGAACAGAGAGGTGACCAATGTGGGACAGAACCAGTCATATCCTCATCATCCAGTGAGATTTGACTCCTTGTGGCAAGTGCTGTACAGAGAGGGTCTGTCTGGACGCTGTTACTGGGAGGCTGAATGGAGTGGGGGTGGGGTTTGTACAGCAGCGTCATATAAAGGGATCAGCAGGAAAGGAGGGGGTAATATCTGTTGTCTGGGACGTAATAACAAGTCCTGGGCTTTGTACTGCACCCCCCACAGTTACTCTTTCTGGCACAATAATAAGAGAACTAAAATCCCTGCTCCCTCCTCCTCCAGAATAGGACTGTACCTGGATCACAGGGCAGGAACTCTGTCCTTCTACAGCGTCTCTGACACAATGACCCTCCTGCACAGAGTCCAGACCACATTCACTCAGCCCCTCTATCCTGGGTTTGGGGTTTTTGCTGGATCTTCTGTAAAACTGTGTAATCTGAGATGAAGCAGAGAGTGAAGGGAAAATCAGCTGTAATTAAAAAGAGCAGAAACACACTGAAATGAGAGAGTAAAGTGGTTTCACTCTTCCATGATGTTGAGAAAGTCCTCCATGCCTTCATATGGTGCTGCATTGATGACTGTAATACCCTGTGTACAGGAGTCAGTCCCTCATCCCTCTCTCTCCTGCTGATAGTTTACATCTCTGCTGAGAGAGAATAAAATATGAAGCTTTTCTGCTCTCCTCTGCTGTATGTCATTCAAACCCTAATACAGCGAATAAACACCTCACTCAGCCCCTCTATCCTGGGTTTGGGTTTATAATATCAATTCATCTGTAAAACTGATCTGAGGTGAGAAAGGGAGGGACGATGAGCTGTAATTAAAGACGAGGGGAATCATCGAATGAGAGAGAAAATTAATTGTTGCATAGAATCCAACTCTAGATTTGAATCAGTAAATGATGTACATGAAAGTAAAGTCCTGGTTCGGTGCTCTAAGCCCATCTGGGTTTTGCTTGAATTTCTAATGTGTTTCCTGATACAATATAATGTTTGTTTACTACAGTGAGGATTCAGTTCAAGGGTCTGTTGCACTGACTCCAGTCCACCTAAAGTAGTAGTTTAGTGCCCAAATTAAACCTGATTCTTGGAATAAATCACCTCAGTATGAAGAGATTTACAAAGTAAACAGGATCACCCTTTCCTCCCAGACATCCTCTTTCCCTCTGTAGGTTAAAGGTCATTATTATTTTTTTTAGAATGTGTATGCATTAAAGATGCATACCTCACTATCCTCGTGAATTTCAGATTTATAAAAATCAAACCTGACAATAAAATGAACAAAAATCAATGGGATTGTTCAAATATGCTAAATTTCAACTTGATTGTGATTTATTATGTCAAAATTGTGTACAGTTTTGCTCATCCACAATTTAGACTTAGGATATTTGTCATTTCTCTTTGTTTGTGTGTACACAATTTTTTTCGTATGAAACCTACAATAATTTTTATAAATGAATCTCCAGGAAGCAGGCTGGCTCATTACAGCCCTTTCCCACAACATCCCATCAGCACAAACCTGTATTTCAGAAGTTTTCTAAAAACTGAGCTGTACCTTCAACCTGAATAAAAAAATATGATGGAATTTTCTGATGTATAAGCAATACTGGCTCTTTTTGGATTGTGAGTCTTTCTGAATTGTTGTTTCAATGATTATTCTCTGTTTTGGTTTTAGTTGAGTTTGACATTTGCAGAAAATACGAATAAAAATGATCACCTGCTGCTGTGAATTCTGAGTTTTTACAAATTTGAACACTTTCTGTGAATAAGGGGGAGTTTGGGGAGGGTTTTCAAAGTTGTTTCTAAAAAGCGTCACTTTCTTGTTCTCTCCTTCATAGATGAAGTGGACTTGATGAGGAAGCTTTGTTTATTTATTTATTAGGGCTGTCAGAATAATTAATCGCGATTAATTTAAGCGCAATAAAAGCAACTGCCACTATGAGGCAGACTGACGTGATTGCTTATTACCTTTTCTATGACTCATACCTAATGCGGTCATTTGAAATGCTTCCGGTAAGAAAACTTTGGTTTGAAGTCCACTAATTACCAGCCAGGTTGGACAGTGACCATCGCCTTGGCATAATTAGCTCACCTTAATTCAATTCCCGTGTACTTTGCCTGACTTGCAATCAAGCCATTTATTCAGCCAACTGACAAATCAAAACCAAAATGTGGCCTGTAATGATTAAGAAGTGATAATGAGAAGCAGACGGACTTAACCAGATTGCCGTGTTAGATTGAAAAAATTTCAATAATCTGAATAAATAGCAGACCTCTGAATTCCACCTTTCATTAAGGAATTTTGTATGCATTATTAAAGATATTTCTAAAAAAATGAAGTTATTCAAAGATGGCCCTGGTTTTAAGAGCTTAAAAATATAGGTTACGTGAAGTGGAAAACATGAATACGTTTGCATTGCAGGCAATAGTCAAATGCACCGAAGATTTGGCAATTAACGTTCAGGCGAATCTTTGCCGCAAATTTGAGGCATTTTTTATTAGATAATTGAACGAGAGTAATTTAAAATAATGTAACTCATAGCACTTGATTTTATTTACTTTTGAGCATCTAAATAACCAACAGTGAAGGTGGAAAACATTTTGTTTAAGCGTATAGAACGTGACATGTAAATTGTTCACGAATTTGAAAATCTTTTATTATAACGCGGCAGCCTGGTTAGGTCTGTCTGCTTCTCATTCTCTCTTCTTAATCATTATAGGCGACATTTTGGTTTTGATTTGTCAGTTGGCTGAATAAATGGCTTGATTGCAAGTCAGGCAAAGTACACGGGAATTGAATTAAGGTGAGCTAATTATGCCAAGGCGATGGTCACTGTCCAACCTGGCTGGTAATTAGTGGACTTCAAACCAAAGTTTTCTTACCGGAAGCATTTCAAATGACCGCATTAGGTATGAGTCGTAGAAAAGGTAATAAGCAATCACGTCTGTCTGCCTCATAGTGGCAGTTACTTTTATTGCGCTTAAATTAATCGCGATTAATTATTCCGACAGCCCTATTATTTATTTTACAATATGCATGTTTAAATACCCATTTCCATGTTTACGCAGTATGTGGTTGTGACATGATCTCCTGCATGTACTAACTGACCCTCCTGTTGACGGATGTGTCGGGTGGAGTCCACCAATGAAAGAAAACACACCCACCTCTTCAGCGATGATCTTTCCTGCTGTGATTGGACACAAAGATGGCTCACTCCATCTCTGAGTTTGGCTTATTTCTTAAAAAGTGAGTCCCCAAATTCACTTACTGAGCCTTGGAAATGAATGCAGAATCCTGAAATTATACTTAAACTTGCATATCGCAAAACTTTTGTTCAGTGCACTCAACTCGCAGTTGCAAAACATGGTCTCTTTATTTAGGAGACAATACATGTTTTGAGGGCTCATCAAGGTTAGTAAGTTGTTTCAAACAAAGCCCAGGTCACAGATTGCCTGAGACGAGCATGTTTTGTAGTTCTGGCCTTTGGTCCGGAGATGGGGTTGATCAGGACTGCAGACATGAACTGAGATTCTCAGGACTGAACACACAGAGCCTCAAGGTGAAGCTGGACATCTGGAGGAGAAGGTGCATATTAATAGTGTACCACAAGATGGCAGCAGAGAACCGTGTATTTGCGGTGCTTTGAGAAAATCAAATACTGCATACAGTGGGGTCCAGACGTACTGGCGCTCCTGAGTGGACATGCAGAAAGAATTCAAAAATAAATCATTGAATTTCAGAAATGAAATCAAGGTGGTGAAATGTGAGAAATGCTGTACTTTATTAACACTTTCATGGAAAGATCAGAAATGGAAAACCCCACAAGTTAAAGTTCTTACATCACAAAATGTGAATTTTAAGGAAATTGAGGCGGGACTATAAAAGATGTTTTCCCATCCATACCTAATGATGTGTGACTTCAGCACTTTTAGCACTAGACACATCAATTATTTATCGATGCAATTAAAAACAATTTCCTTCAAATCAAAGTCTCAAAATTATTGGCACACTAATTGCTGCAACCATGTCCTGACTGTCGTTTACTGCACTGTTTGATTGGGTTAGGGCAGATTTGCATGATTTTGGGCTCATTTGTCTGAGCCAAACACAGGCAAAGAGGATTATATCTGTTCCTGGCTTTCACACCAACCTCTGCTCTCTCATTTAATTAGGCAGGACATTTATGAATTCCGGCTGTTTATGTGGTCTTTCAATTCCTGGAAAGCCCTGGAATGACCACTATAAAATGTTCTTTTGTCCCTGACCATAAAAAAATGTAGAGTTGACTCATCTTATGAAATAGGCAGGATACAACTGACTTCAAATGAGTTTTTTGCAAATTCAACAACACAAATAGAGCAAACTCCAAAAATGTTGGGCATATGGTTACCTTAGATCAGATGAGCTGCAGCACTCTGGATCAGCTGTGGGGTCTGATGGAGGAAACTGGACGGCAGCTGAAAGTGAGCTGCAGTACTGCAGGCGACACAAGACCAAACGCCTGAACCAGAAGCTGGGTTGAGTAGGTGGTTAGAAAGGGAGGGATTTTCCTGATGTTACACAGCGATACCTACATGTCCAGCTCACTGCTGAGATGTTCTCAGAGACTGACAGCCTATGATCCATCACTACTCTGAGGTTCTTCAAAGGAGAGGAGGACACCATAGCGCCCCCTACAGAAATGTTGAACTCGTTCCTCATTCCTCGCACAAATTATTTCATTGCATATTAAATTTCAGAATCCTGATTTTATAACAAACCATGACAAGTTCCATTGAATTTTCACACCCCAATCTCTCTCCCGTTCTCACTCCCTCATCCCTCGTTCCCATTGTTTCATCCCCCTCCCTCATTTTCCTTTCATCCCTTCATCCCTCCATGATTTTGATACATTTTTTCTTACAGATTCGCAAAAATTCAAATGATGAAATGTCCTGCCCCCTCCTCCACCGATCCCTCGTTCCTCATCCCTCGCAAAATTACTCCATTACTTCATTGTGGCAGTCGTAGGCACATTATCTACACTTATAGGTTCAAGACGGGTAAACGAACTTGTGAAAATTTTGACTCCGATTGCGATCATGGCACGGGTCTCGATTTGTTGAATTACATGTGTGAACGCAGAGATATGACTGTGCTTTGTGTGGTGAGCAGACACTGCGAACCTTGATCTATGCTTCCCAGAAAAAAACGTTCCCAACATCAACGTGACGTCGCTGAGGAAGTACTGAGTAAGTTGTAGTGATTATCTGGCAAAATGCAGACAAGAATGCATGTTCCTACTCAAGGTAAATGCAGTTTTCTTACTATACTTTGTTGAGTTATATTGTATATGGTGTGATTAGATGTGCATAACATTGACCAGCAGTTATTCGTTTGTGCGTATTGATATGCACAAAGAATTTTTGACTGCAATGAAGGTTGCTGGATGTTCTAAAAATTCAATTTATGTTTGATCTTGGATTTGTTTTTGACCAATATAATTATTCATATAATGGCAAACCCATAAGATTATGATTCTAATACATAATTTAAGCATTGTGACCTAGTGTCTGTTAGTGAGATGTCTTTACCTATGTGTGCCAAGTTAATGATTCAACAAAACTCACTGCGCTACTCACTACTGTATTTGTACAGCTGTACAAATATATAAGGTGTATGAAATTAACTGATTTGTCAGATAATGAGGTAGCCTATATGATATTTAGATTATATAATGCAAACTTTCCTTATTGCCTGTAGTAAATATGTGTAGTTTAATAGTGGACATAAACTGTCACTTACTTGAATAATAACGGGGACAAGATATTGTCTGTATGTGATGCTGATTTTCTGCTGGAATAGACAGTTGACACATTTTGTTTCTTTTTTGTTTTGTTTTAGGTTTTTTTTGTGTGTGTTTTTGTTTATGATCGCGCACCAATCTGGGAAAATTGTAGGCCTACATCCAATTTTCATAGTGGATGTATACAGTACACTGTTTTTAAGGCAAATATGTTTACTGCTACCTTGCGCCTAAAGATGTGCAGAATTTATTTCATAACAATGTAATGTTGAATGTGCGTAGCCAACTTTTATCAGAGCGATAGTGATAGTGATTTAGCGCATTTTGGGGTCTATTCTCCCATGCGCGTAAGTCGAAAAAAGCGCGTAGCCACGCGCTTTTCAAGCCTACGCGTATTCTCCCCTCGACTTAAGTGCATTACGCGCACCAAAGGCAGTTACGCGCTTGGGGCGGAGCAAGGCCAAAATCGTGGCGTTTCCGGGCGTTTCTCATGCAAATAACACTTACGCGTATTCTCCCCCTGGCTTACGCGCTTTTTCTGTTAAGCGCTTTTGAGGGCTGTATTAAGGTCAAGCGCCAACATAAGGTGAAATGGAATATTGCGTTTGATGTCGGTTGTAGGCCGAATTTTATCATTAATTTTATTTTATTTAACATGGTAAAGGTTGAGACATTCAATATTCGATTGTTCATCCTTATTTCGAAACTACATTTCTCATAACCATAATAAATGCGTTATAAAAATAGCTTTGTTCCTGTCGCCGTCACTGAGCTCAATAAGATACAGTGACATAGCACTTTATTTTATTTACTGATCTTGTTGTTTATCTTATTTATTCTATTTATGGGCCCTATCTTTTATCGTGACTTTTACTACTCTTATGTTCTTATATTTATCTTCTTGAGGTTTTTTGTCTTTTAGTATGTTTTATTGTGTGTTGTTTTATCTATTTGACCTTAATTATCTTATCCTTGTACTTAATCCATGAAGCTACACTGATGAGTGGTGAACACTGAGCACTTTCTGTCTTGTCACTTTGATCAAGTATTAATTGGTTTGATGTGTGTTTTGTTGGTATGTGGTTTGCTGTGAATCACTCTCTGCAAAACAAATCTACCTTCGGGTATAAATAAAGTAACCCTGAACCTTGAACCTTGAACAGGTCATGACCAGTCATTAATTTTATGGATTGTTTGAGCTTCCCCTATTGCCAGTTCACGAGCCGCCGCTGGTGCAGAGTAGTGTATTTGTAAACCGGTAAGTCCACATCTGTCAAATTTGGTTTTCGGCTTTTGCTCGACGTCGTCATCGTTGCCTGCATGTTCTATTAAAAAATGCGACTGCCCTATGTGTTCGTGATAATCCAAAAAGTTGGGATATTCTCACGAGGGAGGAGAATGGTTTTCTAATTGAAGATATCTGTGTTAACTAACTTGTGTCTTTGTAGCCTATTTTCTTTTCTTTTTTTTTTACCATTGATAATACTCTGTATTTTAATGTGTGAATAAAGATATTATTAAATAGGCTACTCTAGACTGAGCCCTACCCTGGCCAATACCAAAGCACTACCCATTTGTTAATCAATTTTAGCCAATAAAGAATAGCCGGCATGGGAAGAATCATTATCAGTAAATTGGATAATTGATTATAATAAAGTATTTGGCTCAAGTTCAAGTGAATGTGTCCCTCAAATCAAATTCCACATAATAGGCTACGGATATGGAATTGTGTGATTACTGAGGCGGTTTCGGGGCGGGGAGATGACCGCGTGCGGGGAAAGAATCTTTGTTAAAGCGTTTCCATGTCCTTTAGTTGCAAACCTGACATCGGAGTTGTTTGAGATTTCAAGTGCGCAAATACTAAATGCGATCATATAAACTGTCTTTGACTGTTAAGAATGTTCTCTTTATTTGTCTCCTTCCCTGTTTTCCACAGAACAAACAGGCTGGTGTAGGAGGGGCACATATTCAATGCTCTGATTGCGCTGGTGGAGAAGCGCTAAATTCTTTTTGTTATTTAATTATCGTGGCAATTTGTTTGTTTGCATAGCTTTAATGCCATGTTGGCAAGAGTAAGAAACATAAAAGAGATGTCTGTATTACTACTTGTAATTGGCACAGACATACATAGGCCTACTATTACAGCCGCATATCGTGGGCCTGCTGATAAAACCTTCTATCTTCAAAATGATGAACTTCAAAGGAAAATAAATGAATATAAAAATATATATAAATTGATAAATATAATTTAAAATCTAAATAAAATAAAACATGTTTACTTCTGCGTGTAAGAATAGTGGACATACGAGTTTTTGTTTCTTATCAGTTTGGAGATACGAGGTTTTATCAGCAGGCCCACGATATTCAAATTTAAAGTCTGGTTTGCGTTTTCCATGGGCCACAACTGCATTCTCATGGTTAATCAGAAAATCCTTGTTCCTTGTTTTCCTGATGGCCATAATCAATAAGCTTTGTACAGAGTCTGCCTCTCTTTTGGATCAGTCACACCTCTTTCATAAGGCCGCCTACATTCTGAAGTTAAGCGCTGTGGGCGTGATCGAAGCGAGTAGGGGAGAATACGCGTAACTCAAAAGCGCTTAACTCGAATCGCGTAAAAAAAGACTTACGCGCTAATGGGAGAATAGACCCCTTTGTGAGCTGAATTCAAATAGTCAGTACTGTGATATTGATAGCATCACGGATGACACTCATTACACTGAAATGCCGGATGCTGCCCTTGGTGTGTTGCATCTTAACGTCCGTGGCCTGCCAAGTAAATTTGACGCGCTCAAGAAATTCATCAGTAACCTCTCTGAGCTTCAAATTAATGTTGATGTCTTGTTATTATGCGAAACATTCTTGCTTGATATAAATGCTGATATGTTCCAGATTCCTGGTTACAACTTAATATATCATAACAGGCAAACACGACAGCGCGGAGGTATTGCCATATACATTTTAGAAACTCTACACTTTATTAAGAGGCCTGATATATGCCTAAATGTTGAGGGCGAATATGAATCTTAAGTAGATGAACTTGACACGTCTTTGAAGAGAAGTAAAATCATTGGAGCTGAATTATATAGAGTACCAAACACACCTGAGAGAGACTCCATTTCTTGCTAAGAACATATCTTGACTAAATTATGCAGCGCAAATTGTGTTGTACTGATTAGAACGGACCAAAATTTTGACTATGTGAAATGTGACAAAAATAAAAATGTGTCTGACTTGCTCGATATGCTCTATTCATTTGGCACCTTGCCAACGGTGACAAGCCCGACCAGAGTTACGCATAGTACAGCTACTCTGATTGATAATGTCTGTGTAAATTGTGTATGTGAGAACATTGTTATATCTCGAACTTTGCTGAGTGATCTATCAGATACTCTCCCCATATTAACATTTATTGGAAAGTGTAAAACCCATAAATGAGACAAGGGCTCTCTCTCGTTTTCATGTTGAAAACTTGGTCCTAATGAAATTTCTGGCATCTCAGATGGCCTTCAGAACACTGACTGGAGCAGACTTTTGGGTGACGGAGATGTTAATGAGTGTTACGCAAAATTTTATATGCGTAACACCATTAGGGCCCCATTTAGGGCCATCAATATCCCGAGTCGTTCTGTTATTCGAGAACCGTGGATGACTCCAGCACTATGTAAGTCATCCCGTAAAAAAGATCAACTGTACAAGAAGTCTGTTGGTAAAGCAAAATCTTGCCAAAGTCACCAAGAATATATTAAATATAGAAATACATACAACACATTGAAACGTCAAGCTAAGACGTTGTACTATCAAAACCTCCTATATGAATACTCCAGGGACATTCGCAAAACTTGGAAAGTCATGAATTCAACTATTGGTCGCGCATACGACAAAACAACTATATCAGACACCTCCATTATAAACAGAGGAAAAGTGACTGATGCCAAGTAAATTGCGAATGGTCTTGGGGAGTATATCTCAGGGATTGGCAAAAAGCTTGCAGACGTTATTCCAATTTTGGTTCACACCCATAAACACTATATGAAAGGAGATCCAAATCCACAATCAATATTTTTCACACCAACTCACCCATTTGAGATTTACAAAATTATGGGACAGTGTTATAATAAGAAGAGTACTGGTGATGACGGACTGAGCATGTCGCTATTAAAACAGCTACGTCACGTACTTAGTGAACCTATATCAATGCTCGTTAATTGGTTTTTGGTTCATGGAATTGTCCCGGATGCTTTTAAATTGGCTCAGGTAGTGCCAATATATAAAGGAAATTCCAAAATGGAGTTTTCCAACTACCGACCAATTTCTCTCCTGTCTAATTTATCAGAGATATTGGAAAAAGTGGTCCATAAAAGACTGTATGATTTTCTGGTCAAATGTGACATTTTCATATGAAAATCAGTTTGGATTCCGACCCAAACACAGCACAATAAATGGCGTCAGTAAATTCTGCTCTGACATAATTTACGGGCTAGATCAAAAAAAGCTGGGTCTCAGTGTACACCTAGACTTATCTAAGGCTTTTGATACCATTAAACATTCAAAGCTGATTGATAAACTGAAACATTATGGCATTAGAGGCATTGCCAATCAGTGGTTTAAAAGCTACTTAAGCAAACTAGCCATGTATGTGAGCTACAGAGGAGAGTCATCGCAACGTTATGAAGTCACCTCTGGTGTTCCACAAGGAAGTGTCCTTGGACCACTACTTTTCATCATATATATGAACGATCTACCAAATGCACTGTCTCATACTAAATGCGTACTCTTTGCTGATGACACTACAGTATATATGCTGAATGAAAATGTAAGCCATTTATATCAGTGCTTGAACACAGATCTTGCGAACATAAATAACTGGTTTTATGCAAATCAGCTATCTGTGAATGCATCAAAAACAAAATACATGTTATTCAGACACAAAGACCAGCACAGATCTGATCTTGATCTTTATATAGGTCAAGAAAAACTTGAAATGGTCAAATTTACAAAATTCTTAAGACTTTATATTGATGAATACCTTCACTGGCACTGTCATATAGAATACCGTAAGTAGAAAATAAGTAGAGGAATTTATGCCCTGAATGTATTGAAACATCTTATATCTCCAAGACTTCTAAGGACGTTACACTTCAGCTTGATCCATCCATATTTGTTATATGGTATCAAGTTGTGGGGTAACACTTACCAAAAGTTTCTTCGTCCATTACAAGTACTTCAAGAAAGAGCGGTAAGAATAGTGTCTTTCTCAGCTTATAATGAAAATACACATCCTCTTTTCAAAGAAAGTGGCATCTTGTACTTGCCCAACTTGGTTTACACAATAAGTTGTTTTATGTACAATATTTGCAGGTGGTTATCTCCCAAAGTCTTTGCTTGAATTATTTGAGTTTCACAGCTATATCTATGAAACGAGGCGTAGTTGTGATCCAAAAGTGCCAAATCTGATTTATGACATTGCCAGAGGAAGTTTTCTCTACACATTGCCAACTCTCTGGTTGAACATGGCACAAGATATCAAACAGTCTGTTTCGCTTAAGAGTTTCAAAAAGAAGCAAAAGGGGTCAATTTTATCAATGTATTAGCTCTTCGAATTTAGTGGCATTATTCCCTTTGTCTTTTGGTTCTTTCTCATTCCCTTTGCTGTATGCTATTATTAAAGATGCTATTATTACAGGTGCACAAGAATTGCCTGGAAACATTATCTGCTCAAATGAAATGAGAACAAGTACTTAGGTGCTCTACTTTTGTATTTTGTCTTTTTTCGTTGGTTTTTTTTTATTTTGTACTTTTTTCTTTTTTTGTTTTCTCACCAAATTCTAAAGTATATTATGTCTGATAAATTTTGATTCCCTGGTTCCACATCCTACCTTCAACAGGAAAAAATCAGATATTATGTAATTGGTGTAGGTACAGACGCTGTCTTTTGTATGAACCACTGGAGTACAGCAATCAATAACTGTTCTCATATGCCTTGTAAATGATGCAATGTATGTATCATGTACGTCAGAAATAAACCACAACAGCAACAACTTCACTGCAGCTCAATTCTCAGAAGCTTTACCTCATAACAACACACAATATATTCCATAACATTTTCATCCCTAATTTCTCCCCCATTTACTCATCTCCTTGTCCCTCGTTACCCCGTCTCCTATCTCTGCACAAATTATTTTATCAAAATTTGGTTTCATAGGTAATTAACCATAATGACAATCTAGTAAAGGAAACGATAACATCACTTCCCTCCGATCATTTATTACATTGTCCCCTCGTTCCCTCCCCCCTCTAACACACACACAGGTCATAATGCACTTTCTCAACACGTCATCTACCGGATAAGAATGTTTGGTAATTACTGTTAACGTGACGTCTCTTTTTAGAATTTCCTCATTTTTTGGGGGTAGACAAATTGGACAAACTCAATACAATATACAGGAGAAGTCCACTTCCCCAAAGTCTCCCACTAGGAAACCTTCTTTAAATGTGATGAAATTAAATATTAAGAAATGAATTATCTTACCAGCAGAGGATGGGCTCCCCACTATAACCGGTTCCTCCTGAGATTTCTTCCCACTGGGGAGTTTTTCTCACCACTGTCTGAGGTTTTTTCTCATTATTGGGAGTTTTTGCCTGATTTGCTGTACAGAGGATGAGGCCGGACAGTGGGGCACTGCCCATTTTATGTTTCATTAATCTTGTCTGTGACAGTCCCTCTGTGAAAAGATAATAAAAATAGAATTGAGTCAAATTGAAATTTCACTATTGCCAATCGGTAGGCCATTTTCCCATAAATCCCCCATCTAGCAGAGGACTTGCTATATGCAACTCAGTGCAGCTTCGCTCCTCAAACCTCGGCAATCATATCAGTCCACTACTTTCCATTCTAGCTGCTCATCCTTGTGATGGAAACGAGAGGCTTTCTGAAGCACTGATCCTTCTCACCTGTCAGTATCAACACAATGTACAGTAGTGACATCTGCTTGTCAAATAATTTACAGCCAATTCACGCCATTACATGAACGCCCATTCTTCTTTCATAACAACATCCTGCAAGCGCAAAATCTCATTTCATCTCTTCACTCTTGAGGACTTGAAGAGCCTTTATGACTCTGAGAGGAGATGTGACCCTCACCCTGAGTCTCGTCGCCTGGGGTTTCCTGTTAACCTGCGCTGGTCTCCTACTCAACTCTATTCCACCCTTCATCAGTACAATTCCCATGCTCATTCAATTCAGTAAATATCATTAACTTCTAATTTAGCTGTGGTCTGGAATTCATTTAATGTGTTTTTGCTGCTCATGTTTGAAGCAGCAAATGTCCTGTCTCGGCATTCTGTCCACTTGTCAGGTAGTTTTGGCACGACTAGGACTTTAATTACCTCCATCAAACTAACTCTGCATACCGTGGTACCACTGGTGGGAAGTGGTGCCTTTTAATGCTGCTGTGAAGACTTGTGCCTGCCTGCCAGCTTCATCTGCAGTCTCAGGATCCTGCTCTTTCATCCAAACTCACACCTCATGCCCAAACCTCATCTACTCCCACCTCTCATCACCTGTTGCTTGTGACTGAAAGAAAAACCTCAGCAGGCAGCCAGTTTTGTTACAACCCCCTCCATACATCTTCCTGATACTGTCACTGCTCATTTAAAACCATCCAAGACCCAAGACCCAGTCTTCTTATTAACAAAAGCTCCTGCCTTACACTCTTGGTCAGACTGTAATGATGCCAAGAGGTAATTCACTCCTTATCAGGGGTAACCAGGCATTGTGATAAAACTAAGCATTTCCAAAATAACTGACTTATTTTTTTCTGATTTGCCAGCTCAAGTTCCATCCATTGGTCATTATTTTATCGAATGTACTGAATGATTGGGACATTCAGCAGACTTCTTGACTGTTATGGCCATAAATGAGTGAGCATCGAGAAAGTGAAGGATCCCTCAATGGCAAATTCTAAGGCAAAGCGTCTTTGTAGTCCATTATCTCTATGTATCTCTGGGGACATGAAATAGGTAACATTGTACCAAACTGAAGATGGGGACCTCTGTAAAGACCTATCAGTGGCTGCATGCGCTCTTGGATAAATCAGTTCACATCACCAGCTTTTGGTTAGTCTCTGTGACTCTAGTCATCTAATCTCTTTGGTATTATCAGGCTAAACTGCATTAACCCGGCAGAATTATCTGACTTGAGGCCACAAGCCCCACATCAATTACAGATACCTCAAAATGTAACATTAGACGAGGTTATGGAAAAATAATTTCCCTCACTTGCTTCAACAAGTAGTTGTGGTCTTGGTATTTGCCCTGACTCCTCCCTCAGCCCACATTCATAGGCTATGCGAGTCGTAAGCACACACCCACACACGGAGGAGTAGAAGCAGACAGAAGGGAGGGCGAGGCTACACACCTCTGGCTCTCTTGCCAACAGTTGTCTGATTATGCATATCACCAGAAACCATCACTCATAAGAACCCCCGAGTCAGGTGCGTGAGACGTTCCATACCCTGTTCTGAATGAATCCGCTCTTGTCATGTACTATTGACCAGATGTACAAAACCCTGTGTGTTTGACAAGGTGTAGGCGAGGAGACTGCCGAACGTGAAAGCTCAGTAATCTCAACGAACACGAACACATCCCCTGCACGGTTGGAGAAATGACACGGAAGAGACGAGTGGACAACACCAAGAAAGAAGACAAGGAATGTGGACTGAAATGTCAAGTGCACCCACCAAAGGCTAAGAGTAGAAACACTTTGAATGTATTAGTCAGTGGGAGTGTATGCAAAAAGCACTTACCCTGGTAAGGGGAACTCACTGATCGAATGCTGCAGTATAAATAAGACACATTCTGTGTGATATAGTTACCAGAACGGTTAACCCTGTTTGCTCTTGGCTGTTATTTTGTAAAGCTTCTTCGCTTAAACAGTGACTGCCTGTGATATGTTTCATACGGTAGGCTCATGGATGAGAATTATCTAACCAAAATTGTGTTTTTAACTTGATTGTCAAGGACTAGAATTTATCTGTGCATAAAACTCTGTACTATCTTTTATATTTTGCTTGGTATAAGGGGTTGCCAGTACTCAAGAGCATTAGGTCCTGAGGGGGGTGATAACACATTGTGTTTACCTGTTATGATATAGATTTAATGTGATTTAAAGTGTACGGCTTATTAACATTGGAATATAAGAATGTTTCTTTCACTTCTGTAAAACCTGAGAAATGAACATAAGAAATGATATTCAAACTAGGAAGCAGGTCTCTCTTCGTGATGATTTCTAAAATATACTTTAACAGCACCTTTGTGGTGATTACTAGAAGAAATAAATGGTTTTTCTTCATGATCACGCACATATAAGGTTATTGTAAAACTCTTGAAGAACCGGGACGTTGTGACCCCGGAAATTAAGAGATCTCATGAAACTACATGGAGTACTGACTTCATCTAGTGCAGGGGTGTCAAACTGACCCGTAAAAGGGCCAAGAGGCTGCAAGCTTTGAATCCTACCAAGCAGAAGCTCACCTAAAACCACTGATTCAATCAACTGATCTAGGCCTGGACAACTGACTAGTTGTTTCAGGTGTGGTTCTACATTGTTGGAGTGAAAACCTGTAGCCTCTTGGCCCGTTTACAGGTCAGTTTGACACCCCTGATCTAGTGGAAAAAGCAAAGTATTGCACTATTATACTAAATATCCAGAGAGATCCTGACGGTATAAACCACCGACGGAGCAAGGAAGGACAGATTTGTGCAGGAGCTGCAGCACATATAGGGGAGGAAGGGAATGAGGGAGCAGACAGGACTGCCCATGTGACTTTAGGCAGGGAGACCATTGGTGTCTCAGTTTGTGTTGAATTAGTTTTTGATCGAATGATTGAGTGCAGAGGTTTTTGCATTGAGCCCATACTTCCCTGTTTTGAGGTGTTTGTGTTCGTTTTTGATTGAGAAATAAAACGTTCCATTTTTGGCACCACCAGCATTTGTCCTCTCGTTTGGCAACATCACCACAAAACCAAGCTAACATTTGCTTTTAATGTTAAACAACATGAACATGTAGGGATAAAGTTTTTAAAAGTTCACAAACCTGAATAACAGGAGAAAAGAAGAGACAGGTGATGTGCTTTCGCTCCATGCAGCTTCGCTCAGCAGAATGACGAAGCTGCGTGAATTTCTTCACAAAGAAGAGTCGGTGAAAGAAGCATTGCGTCGCACTGCCCCCTTTTGGCCACACTGAAATGTCTCGAGTGTTTTATGTGAAAATCTTGTAATTTTTGCCAAGAGGCAATACTTGACGGTTGTGGCTCTTTACAAAACATTTTTCACATCAATAATTTTAACTAAAATATAAACGAAATTACATAGAATGTGGCAATACTTTTTGTGTGTGTGTCACGTGTCTCCTGGCCATTACTTCAACAAAGTGTGTCAGTGAGTTGCAAACCTTGTCTGGGAGTGATTCTTGTTTGGTGTGGAACTCAGGTGTCACCCTGCGGCCGAATACAGCATCCCTCCCAAAAGTACTATCAGGCTCATACCTCAACCGGCCTATCAAACTTGCTGGGTTTGACCCCTCGCCAAGACAAGGGGAAGTAAATCCTGAGGTGCTGTGCCCGGTGTGGCCCCTGAGGGCCCGAGTTGCAGTGCCCGGTGTGGGCCCTAAGTGTCTGTTCCATATGGCAACCAGAGCAGCTCTTTGTCTGCTATAGTGGGCCTAAGAAAGGTTGCGCTCTCTGCAAGCAGCGCCGCCGTCAGCCTAGCCAATGCCTGGGGATAAAATGGTCTCGCAATAATAAGCAGCTTAAAGACATGTTTATCACCCTCCTTGTTCTCTGTCCACCGTCTGGATGTCTCAGAAGCCTTTTCAAAAATATGTAGCCAATTCTCAAGGATAACCACAGATAAAATCATGAATATTGTTGCGTACATACCGAGGTAAATGTTTTGACAGGCCAATTAAAACAAAAACAAAAAAAAACATAAAGCGGGCTACACATAGCCTATTCATTTGACAAATGAAAGGCGCCGCACTTCTCTAGTTGCAAAGTCATGTATAATATCATCAAAATCAATTCTCTTGGCCTGTTCATGTTTCTAGTGAGAGCAACACAAAACCATTTAGTCTCTCTTGTGACATGGTGGAGCGCAAGTGATTATTAATTTACGTTTACTGAAAGTGCGGTCGCCTCCAGCCACCGTTACGGGCAAAGTCAGAAAGCTACGCAGCAAGGGATCTGAGGCGAGCGAGCCTGTGTGGCAGCTCACGTCGTCAGTCCTGTGTTGCAGCGCTTAAGATGGACCAAACCATTAGCAAAAAATTAGCAAAATCGAATCTATAAAGCTTTTATGTCACTAAAAAGTACTTTGTTAAATCTTCACAGGTATAATTATGATATTATATTATGAATTTTCCAGCAGATTATTTTAAAATCAGGGGATCAATTTCATAACCCCCCTAGTCTGATGCCAGGAGACAGCAGTCCCCTTTGACACCCCCCCCACACCTGTTGGCGGCCTTGCCACTCCCACTGGATTTTGGACGTCATCCACTACTCATACGACGTGAGCGACTGCCCCATTTATCTACTTACTTTGCAAAGTATGGCTTCTTCGACAAAAATTCCACTTTTTACTGTAATGTGGAAAAAAAGAAGCCACTAGCTGGCAGTATTGACTTTTTTTTGTTAAGCCAGTCTGGAGATAGGTTTGGGCATGTCCTGGGCATGTCTGAGAGGGGAAAGTCCCAGAGAACTGAAAAAAAGTCTCAAAGGTGGGAGGGGTCTGCAAAAGAGTACATAAGGAGAGAAATTGAGAGAGTAAAGTAGTCAGAGAAACTGCAAGGAGAAGGATACATTTGGCCAGACCTGTCACTCTTTTCAAGACCTGTGAAGCTTTTTGTGGATTTTTGCCCGTGTTGGAACATGTTCCTGTCCCAGAACATCGCACAAAGCAACCCGATCTCTGTAACTATCTCATTTTTTTATATTATCAATCTTGGTCAGTGCTGTATTTTATTTAATCTGTTCAAGTTTTAAAATTTTGTCTTTCATCCCTTGCTGTCCGATTTGCCGTAACAAATTGGGGCCATAACATTACAAAATGGAGAAAATGGGATATGAAAAGTATACTTTTCAGATATTTATATTCAGGGGTATTATTGAGACTTAAAGGTAAAATATCATGCAGTTCTACCTTTGGTAGAATGATTTTAGATTCAAGGATCTAGGAAATGTAAATGGAGAGAGACCCTTGGAATTTTCAAAATGTCATGAATTTCTCAGGTACATGGTTGTCTCCTTGATTCATAGCTTTGTGGTTTTTAACAAAGAAAAAATCAATCATGCAACAATCATGAAACTCTACCCAAATCTGCAAATTACGTGTTTATGGTAAAAAGTAATACAGAATTTGAAAGAAAAAACAGTATCTGACAATAATATTTGCAGAAAATGGGCAGCCACATCCTGTTTGAGTTCAAAGCTACTTATGGCTTAGGCATTAAAACATTTACTTATTTAATTTACTTTAATTGATTTAAATTTAATGCTGACATGATGCACACCACAGAGTATACAAACTCTGGCCTTGGGCTTGGCTTCAACTTGTAATATGTCCATCATATTGTACTTGTTCATGCGCAAACACCTACATCTTGTAATTCATAAAATAAGAGCTTGAAAATCAAGTGGTACCATCTTAAATGGCCCCCTGGAATAAGACAACTGAAGGGTTTTGTCAGGGCCAGACTTCCTGCCTCCCTTGTACCTATTTTAGAGTCGCTACCTCTAATTTCCCTTATCCATGTATTTGTGTTCAAGCATGCACAATTCCACCAGAAGGCGCCAAAAAAAGTTTACCACCTCTGGTTAGGTTTTCACGGTTCGTGAACCTTTATCTAATCACAATAGAAGATTGGAGCCAGTGATTTACCTTCTATGCTTTTCAGTTGACATTCAATGACTGAGGCACATCAATTTATGGAATATAATAAATTGATGATTTTATTGCTTGCAAATCATCCCCCTCAACACAGCCTTATGACATCATCCTTCGTCTATTTGACCTTCCCATGTGAAGGGCTAAACCATTAATAAGCACAATATTTCTTTACTTAAACAATAAAAAGTAATTAGTTACAGCGGTGGTGATAGTGTACACTTAACAAGGAAAATATTTTCTTTCCAGTTGAGTTTACACAAAAAGTTCAGAAATATACATTTAATCTAACATGCAATTCCTGGTGAATAGCAGCATAAAAACCCAGAGTAGTCTGCTGTTTCAGAAGGGGTCTTGTATATATTACATCAAAGAGACACTTAGAAGCATTGAATTGTAAAACCCTCACAGCTCGACCAACGACAGAGGAGCCAAGAGCGAAGGCTTACGCGTGTGGATTCCCGCTGTTCTGAGGCAATGGAACACGTCAATTAAATCTTTCGTGTCTGCGTACCACCTTGGACCTGGCCTTAGACTTACCTGAAGGATTCTCAGTAATTCTCCAGTCAAAAACGGGGCTATGCTGAAATCACAGGACCATCTAACCGAATGCCGCACTGCGAATAATCCAAGGTGCACGTTGGAACACTCGCAGAAACTGAACAAACATCAGATATCAGTGATTAGGGCAAACTAAGCATAACGATTGGACCTCGGGGTGATTACCCCCGGACTCGTTAATGAAGCCTGCATCACTAAAATATATGCCCCCGGGTTTTAGCATTATCTCCGCAGCTTAGGTTCATTGGTAGTACTAGAGGATTGGAAGCCAAACATCACTGCAACAGCATCTTTTGGCATGAATACTACGAACCCAGATCTATGCATGCCCATGGGTTCCTTCAGGGAAACAGATAACCGACTTTTCGTCCATGGGTTTCCTTAAGGTTAAAATCCCAGAACCGGCAATACATAAACCCTTCAAGTAGATCATGATTGTCTCTCCAACTTAATAAAACCAATTCCCATACCAGGCCGCTGATCAGTCAGTCCTTGGTTTAGCTTAACCCCTAAGTCTCCGGCATAACGTGGCTAGAAAGAATGTACAAGTGTTAAGAGTCACCGATACCATGCAAGTTTAAAGGAATACCAATAGTTTATTCACCAGGCAGGCAAGAGCTTAAATCAAACAAAACCAAAGTTAGATAAATCTCAAGTTACAAACAATTTAGAAAATGAGAGTGAAGTCATACCTGGCGAAAAAGGCTACACAGAGCAAGCGTGCGGGAAGTTCGAATTACGAAGCTTCACTAAGCTAGAAATAAACGCACTGACCAATGTGTGGGAAGTCGTTTACGATCTTCCCTGACTAGGTCGTCTCTCTCAGATTTAAGGCTAGTGGCGTGTTTGATCAGAGCAGCTCAGCCCGCCCAGATTGTCATGGTTTAGCCCCCACCGGCAGAAGGAATGAAGTCAGCAGGCACAGGGACCATGTACCTAAAAGCATGTTTAGGGACCCAAAAGCACAGACTGAGTAAAAATATAAAATTCTGTAATTTAAGAAAAAGCACATAAACAAACCGGAGCGGAGCAGCAGCATGACGAAACATAGCAGGACTTCAGGAACACAATCGGAGTACTGCTGCACCAAAATCGGTGCAGCCAATCCTTAAATACAGGTGTGGCTCGTTAAGGTGGAGGCGAAGAATGCAGCAGGGGGAAGGGCCTGCAGGGCAACACCATGACACAGATGCCCAAATCGGAATTTAGACTTCCCCCTCGGAGGAAATATGAAAACAATTATTATTCAAAGGAGATGATAAAAGTTCTTAGATCAGTGCAAGGACCTTGGAAACAGACTTCCGGGGATCGCAAAGCACTTCCTGCAAAGGGGGAGAGATGATTCTAAATACACCTCCAGAGATAACTCTGGTTCAGGACAAATTATTGCTAGGGAACAGAAACTATGTTTTCTTGAAATAAAGTGAATACGAAATGCATCTCATTCAACTCCTTGAATTTAGCTGAAGAGATACATACCAAACACGATTACATACAGAATTATGATGATGTAATTATTATGAATTTCCTTCCCAACAGAACCATTCCCCATGAAGTTCACATCACTATTACCCCAGATATTATACAGTAATTCAGTGATGATATGAGGGCAGTTAAAACAGTGTAATAGTGGGTTTTGTTTAAATTGAAACTCTTAACTCAGAACAATTACAGTGATGAAATGAAAGGGTGCAGTGGCAGTATGTCCAGAAGAGGTCAGTATGGCACTAATCGGGCAGAGAGCACAGGTCACTCCCCACTGTGAGAGAAATTCCATGCAGCAACCAAGCCAGGGTGCGCTCCCTTCTCCATCTTTGATGTGCTCAATACACACAAACACACACCCACGCTGAAGTGTCCAGTTCCAGGCCCCCTTATCTCAGAGGTGGAACTGAGGAGGCAGCTGCAGAGGACGTCTGGACCCTGATGACTTTATTACCCCACAGTTCACAGCCATGCCTGACAGGAGACGATGCCAGCTGTGGAGGAAGTATAGGCTCTTATGCCTTTATTACCCCACTATGTTACAGAGGGCAACAGGCACCCCTGGTCGAATGTCCATGTTATCTCCTGGCTTCCTCCTTACAGAATAATACAAGGTCGAGTCTTTTACAATCCAGGAAATGTCTAACACCATCCCCGCGACTTAAGGGCACCAGCATTAACATTTTAGTGTGAGCCGCTTTGTTGTAAGTTGCTGGGCTTCTTTAGACACTTTATATGCACTCAGTTTACCCAGTTTCCTTCCCTGTCACCAATAACATCTCATGATCTCTTCCTGGAAACCAAGTCAGAAGTTAAGGGAATAATTTCTAAGCCTGATACAGCTATATTTGATCTTGAGGACTCATCTATCTCAATTATATAGGAAAACCGGGAAAATGATTTGAGTACTGTTATATCAGATGATCAATCATTTAATTGGAAACAAACTGCATATAATTCAACATTTAATCTCTCAAAAACATTGCCGTCATTGCAAAGATAAACATTTCTTCATAAAGCAGTTGTCCTCTCTGACAAAAGTTTCAGTTCATTAATATTTTTAATTTTATTTTTAAATTTTTAGAAATTTTTAATTTTTAAATAAATGTTTTATATATTTTTAATTTAAGGACAGAAGTGAGGGTAATGCACTTGTAAGACGTGTTTTGTGGAGACGTGTTTGGGAGGAGCTCAGGGAAATGGTTTTGAGCTCTCAGTTAGGATGGGGAAACTGCTTCAATGAGGTGTGGATGGAAGTTTAAATCAAAATATGCTTTGTACTTTTCCCAGGACAAAATATGTTTTGTACTTCAGCAAGAGTTTAAAATACGATTCCTGTGAATGAAATGGTCAGTAACTGAGACATTTGTTTCCATAAAAGTGAAGTCGAATTCGAAATAGAGTAGAAAGTGGGATATTGTACCTTTAAATTCAGCCCTCAGCTTGTTACATGTTGAGTCATGAAGACCACAGCAGGTAACAGCAAAAACAAGGTTACTTTCGGGGAAAAGACATTGTTTTCTGCATGTACTGTAACCTGTATGGTCAGCAAATGGAAAAAAAGTTTTGAGATGAAATATTTTACAAACTGGGAAAATTCTGTTAATATTTACTCTTGACATAAAGATGTCACATTATATGTAGAGAATGTATTTTTTCAGGATTATAAGCAGGTGCTTATTCTGTGGAGATATTTAAAACCTCATAATCAGTCCTGTAATGTACTGAAACATGCAAAGAAAACAGATCTGCTCAGCCTGGCTTCAGTCCAACTCCTCCTGCTGCTGAGGGCAGAACCAGGAAGTTTTCAGAGAAATAATAACTTAACTGCGTCTCTCCCAGAAAGAAATACAACCACCGTCTCTGTCTGTGTGAGCTGTAGAATGGCTGAAGGGGTAGGTTTGCTGGATCAGGATCAGTTCAGCTGTCCGATCTGTCTGGATCTACTTAAGGACCCAGTGACTATTCCCTGTGGACACAGTTTCTGTATGGACTGTATTAAGGGCTGCTGGGATAAGGATGATCACACTGGTGTTTACAGCTGTCCCCAGTGCAGACAGACCTTCACTCCAAAGCCTGTTCTGGGTAAAAACACCATGCTGGCTGAAGTGGTGGAGAAACTGAAGAAGACAGGACTCCAAGCTGCTCCTCCTGCTCACTGTTATGTTGGACCTGGAGATGTGGTGTGTGATTCCTGTACTGGGAGAAAACACAAAGCCGTCAAGTCCTGTCTGGTGTGTCTGGCCTCTTACTGTGAAACTCACCTCCAGCCTCACTATGAATTTCCAGCATTAGGGAAACACAAACTGGTCAAAGCCTCTGGAAACCTGCAGGAGAAGATCTGCTCTCATCATGACAAACTGCTAGAGGTTTACTGTCGTACAGATCAGCAGTGTATCTGTTATCTGTGTACAATGGATCAACACAGAGGCCATGATACAGTCTCAGCTGCAGCAGAAAGGATTGAGAAACAGGTCAGTACAGAACCTCCTACACATAACTCTCATGCTTTTGCAGTAATAACAATTGGTCAGATTTTTACTAAAGCCTTATTGCCTGCTTTTCAAAATTTCTTAATTTATTAAGCAAATGTTATTATATCACCGAACGCCGAACGGCGTTCCGAGGATATTATGTTTTTGGTCGGACCGCCGCGGCTGCCTGATACCCTACGTGTTAACGCGATAACTTCAGTAATATTTCAATTAGAAATTTAATGTTTTGCATATAAGTATCATGAAGAGGAAGAACTGATTCGATTTTGGACAATTTACAATTTCTAGACTGGCATAAAGGGGCCAAAAACTGAAAAATCACAGTTTTTATCATATCTCTGGAAATATTTGTCCGATTGACCTCAAATCAAGTGCAAATGAAAGGTCATGACCTGAGGATGTGTCCCACGATGACATTATACCTGTTTGGTACAAAATTTTTAAACAAGGTAGAGCTTTGTCACATAAAATTCACTTTTTTGCCATATCTTTGGAACCACTTGTCTAATTGACCTGAAACTATGTGCAACTACAAGGTTGTGACCTCACAACGTGTCACATGATGACATCATACCTGTATGGCTCAATATTTTCCCACCAGGTAGAGCTTTGTGATGAAAAATTACCATTTTGGCCATATCTTCAGAACCATTTGTCCGATTGACCTGAAATGAAGTTCAAATGAAAGGTCATGACCTGAGGGGCTTTATATTGTATTTGGTCTATTCGAGGATTGGGGAATTGGAGCATTGGGGAAATTTGGGGATATACCCCAAGCCATCGCCTCCGACGGCAAAAGCCTAGTTTTTCCTTGTGTTCATACATCTGTAGAATTCTGTGATTTCCTGGTATACAAATCCAAAGCGGTAACTACAGGAACTGAACTCAAGTCAGTTCTCTGTGACAGTTCTGTTCATACCCCTGCTGAACCTAGATCAGTTCTCTGTGACAGCTCTGCTCATACCCCTGCTGAACCCAAGTCAGTTCTCTGTGACAGCTCTGGTCATACCCCTGCTGAACCCAAGTCAGTTCTCTGTGAAAGCTCTGGTCATACCCCTGCTGAACCCAGATCAGTTCTCTGTGACAGCACTGTTCATACCCCTGCTGAACCCAGATCAGTTCTCTGTGACAGCTCTGTTCATACCCCTGCTGAACCCAGATCAGTTCTCTGTGACAGCTCTGTTCATACCCCTGCTGAACCCAGATCAGTTCTCTGTGACAGCTGTGTTCATACCCCTGCTGAACCCAGATCAGATCTCTGTGACAGCTGTGTTCATACCCCTGCTGAACCCAGATCAGATCTCTGTGACAGCTGTGTTCATACCCCTGCTGAACCCAGATCAGTTCTCTGTGACAGCTGTGTTCATACCCCTGCTGAACCCAGATCAGTTCTCTGTGACAGCTCTGTTCATACCCCTGCTGAACCCAGATCAGATCTCTGTGACAGCTGTGTTCATACCCCTGCTGAACCCAGATCAGTTCTCTGTGACAGCTCTGTTCATACCCCTGCTGAACCAAAGCTGTCACTGGACAGCAAGAGGAATGATATTTTCCATAATATTAACAGAAAACATGCAGTGGAGCAACCGTCAATTTCAATAAAATAAATTAATTCCCTCGGTCTAATGCATCCCTCCACATATTTGCATGAATATTAAACACAGACTGATGAAAGATTTTAAAATATTTTATCCCATGATGGTGATGTGTTTGACTTTGTGGCTCTTTATCTACTGAAAAATGCTCTTGAGTTAATTTCTCATGACTGAAAATGGTAACTTATAGAAATTTAATACTTTGAAGTCTTGAATATCTTTTTTTAGCAGCCCCCATCACTCGAGATCTCGGGTGTAACTGCACTCCCTGCAATATTTCTACCCCTGTATGAGGCCTGAACAGTTCAACTAACCTGCTGCACTCAGATATGTTCAAATATTCAGGATTGCTTGGAACATGAAAATATTGTTCAACATAATATGATTGTTTTTAGATAAATTTTTAATGATAAAAAAATTATTATCATATTAAAAGGGAAATAATCCATTCACAGAAACAGCTGGGGGCGACACAGAGTAAATTCCAGCAGAGAATCCAGGATAGAAAGAAGGAGCTGCAGGATCTGAGACAGGCTGTGCAGTCACTCAAGGTGGGTACTGACCAGAGGAGAAGACAACAGCTGCTGCTGGAAGAGCCATTTCAGGGCTCAGTCAGGGCTCTCCTCCAGTCAGCCAGTGAGGAGCCCAGTGTTGGGCCACTTTCCAGCCCTGTGGGGCTCAATCCCACTGAGACACACTGTGGGGAACAGGCTGTGTGGGGTCCCAGTAAGAGCTGAGTGAAAGGCCTAGTTAAAATGTACAGCCTCCTCTCTCTGTGTCTCCTAACAGCTCTCTGCACAGGCAGCAGTGGAGGACAGTGAGAGGATCTTTACTGAGCTGATCCGCTCCATTGAGAGAAGGCGCTCTGAGGTGAAAGAGCTGATCAGAGATCAGCAGAAGGCTGAAATCAGTCGGGCTGAAGGACTCCTGGAGCGACTGGAGCAGGAGATTGCTGAGCTGAGGAGGAGAGACGCTGAGCTAGAGCAGCTTTCACACACAGAGGATCACATCCATTTCCTCCAAGTAACATCACTGGCTCTCTGACTGTCTGCATTGTGCACATTTTGTTCTCTTTAGGTTTCAATGAAACATTCTAAATGTCTGCTCAAGTATTTGAATTTTGACTGATCTCTGTTTGTTTGATTCCGTCTGTCTGCAGAGCTGTCAGTCTCTCTGTGCCCCTCCTGGACCTGGAGACTTACCCAGCATCACTGTCAGTCCACAAGTCTCTTTTGAGGCTGTGAGGAAATCTGTCTCTGAACTGAAAGAGCGACTGGAGGATGTTTTCAAATCAGAGTTGATCAAAGTTTCTGGAAAAGGTTTGTGAACTAACCCTGCTGCAAAAAAATCATATTTCCTCACTACACAGAACGCATAGCTGAGCTGCTCTGCCTAAAATTCACTTTTACATCATTAGAGGCACTAAGGAGTCAGGGGGGTGTAATGCTGCACTTCGTCCACCAGGCTATGGTAGCAGAGATTTTGCAATCGCAGCAGATGCGGCTCATTACATACATTTGAGGACAATAAAAAGAACCAGCTGCCCAGTCCTGAGGTTAGATGACCTTAATACCTTTATTGCAGTAAAACTATATTGGCAAATTTATGTATGGTTGTCAATGAATGGTATTGGGCTTGCTGCTAATCAGCGTAAATGTATTACTTATGTATGTTCTAGAAAAACTTAGCCTCCCTCTTCCACAAGATCAGACATCTATCATGATCCCGCATGAAAACACAGCATCTCTTCCACCAAAACCATCAGCTTTAGAATCTGAACAAACTCCTGAGGAAATACCTACATCTGCTCTTACGCACTTTTGTGTTGTCATTCTGTGGGCCCAATTTTAGTTGTTCTTAGTTATAGTTCATAACAAGGTTTTATCCTCTCTATATCCATGAACCACAGAATTAAATCGTTTACAAATTTACAATGTCATCAGCATTCATTCACTCTCACTGTAAACACTCACTCCTCTCAGTCAATTTGCAATAAGTGAGTAAGTGAGAGAGGAGAAAATCTTTCGAAGTCTTCCAGACCCTACAGTGCTGGTATTCATTGGGAAGTGCTTGATGAGAGCTTTCCGGTAAATACCAATGTGCTATGGCTCGAGCGATTTTCAAAGGCTTTGATGTTTCAGAAATGTTGACAAAATTACTACAAGCAGTGGAAGGGTTTGACCATATTTCCCACAAAACATTGATATTATTAGTTTTTAAGTTTATATAACACCAAATAGCCTCCAACAAAATAATTGTAGGGTTACTGTATATCTAACATGCAAACCCAGTGGCTAAATGCATCTGTGGTTTTAGCAGACGTTAACAGATCACAAAATCCCCCTTCCCCCCCAAGTCTCTAAACCTAGTTTAGTTAAAGATACCACCCTCAACAGCTTGTAAAAAGCTATTACAATGCTGTGATAGCCTTTTGTCAAAATAGTTCTAAAAGATGAGGCTTTAATGCTTCCAAAACACTCCCAAATATTGTGAGAGTAGGAAGTGTTGTCATACACATAATCCGAGTCACCATTAAATTGAATTCTGCACATGTGAATGAATTTACTAATCTGGAGGCTAATCTGGTTGAGTCAGTAATGTCCAAAACCAAACCAAATCTTATTTATATTAAAGATCCTATTTAACCTAAAGATGTCCTGATATAAATTTAATACAATGACGCTGTCCTATATTAAAACATAACATTGTCGACATGTGAACAATTTTTTAACGGAAATATAATTATTCTTATAATTATTATTATATTTACATGAATGGATGTGAAAAAGAAATGTGACTTTCGGGCCATTTCAAATTTTTCAATAAGACCATTGAACTATTTGGATAAACTACTACATAACCTCTTTAAAATAATGTTACATATCACCCGTCAGAACGGCAATACTCACTGGTTTAATGACTGGTGATTCTGAAATTCAAGACGGGGTTTTGGAATGGAAAATTTGGAAAATCTTCCGGTATTCCAGAACAATTTTATTTGGCACCGTAAAACAACGAATCAATATACATCAAATAGTTGGCTATGAACAACTGGTCCATCAGTGGGGGCCTTTTGTAAGCTCAAGCAAATTTTAACCGAACGAATACTTGAGATAGTCTATTAATTTAACGTCAGTCTTACCGCTTCCATGTCCCCCTGCAAATGAAAACTGCTGCTGCGAGGATCATCATGGCCAAACAGCAGGTCATTTCTTTTTGCATTTGAAAGGCTCAAATGTCGGTTTACTTAATTCTCTCAGCTTTTCCACCTTTCCATTACTTTCTGACATTTTTGTCTGAAGAAGTCGCTGAAACGCGTTTTTAGACTGTTACCGCATCAGGGGACAAGCAAGGCCATTGGTCAAGAAAATTTCCCAGCAAGCCTGCATTCTTAAACTTTAGGACGAAAACAACAGAATTAAATAAATTGTACGTAGCTTAAGTCTATGTATCGTTTTTTTATTTGCAAGAAAAGAGTTTTTCGATTATTCCTATCGCATTAGGCAAATATATACAATTGGATCCAAACAAATTAATTTTGATGCAAGGGACCTGCAATAGTAAAGTTAAACTATATAAAATGATTTATAAACCGTAAAGATTTCTTTCAAGATTAATGGTTATACCGGTAAGTTATTGAAAATTTTAGAAGATCCTTTTTGAATTTTATTAAGCGTTGAGTTGCACAACTCTGCGAAAAGGCGCGCGCCTCAGTGGCGCCCCCCCCCCCTCCCCCCCCCCCCCGCTGCGAAATGTTTTTTGCACCTTATATTCCACACATGCTTTTCTGTTCGACGAATCAGCGTCTTTGTTTATAATTACGTCATTAGCGCGCTTGAAACAACTCGGTTATCAGCGACTGTGAAGATTGCTCAAAAAATACAGCTGTCTGGGAGATAGGTAAACTAGAAATTGTGAAAAAGGATTTTGTAATAGTTATACCCTATTGGCCCCCTCTGAGTTATTGCAGAAATCTTGGTGAAAGCCTTGCTTCAGCTCTCGAAACCTGCCGACTCGTCAGTCGAGACTAATAGACTGTGTCTGTAACGTTAGGTCTAGACCCCTTACGACGAGCTCAGGCTTTTTCGCACCGACGTAGGCCTACCTAGCCTAATCACCTAGCTATGGTTTCGCTGCGCCTACGGTTTGCAACGGTTTAGGGTGGCCCTAGATTTAGGAGTAGGGTTCAGTTGAGGGTCGGATTTACAGGGTTCCTGTTTCATGAAATTCCTGGAAATGTTATGGAATTTGAAAAACCTGTTTTCCAGTCTGAAAAAGTTATGGAATTAAGAAACGGTTTTGGAAAGGTTTGGAAAAATACACTGTTTTGCCCTAATGCTTATAATATGCCATTTAATCCCCAAAAGATGTCGAGTTTACCGCAAAACTACAAGCTATTATTTAAAATCGAACGCGACACCGTTGAACCTAACATGAAGTTTCGTGATACACGTAGGTTACATTATGCAGCTAGTTGGCGGGCAGCAATTTTTTTTTCCTACCAGACTTCTTAATTCCAACTTTATCTCATTAGCTTACCGCCAGTAAGAATCGAGCACATGGGCTTGTACCCATGCACGTGGTAACTTGGTACGCTGTTCGCTGGAATTTAAAGAGCACCGTTTTTCTAGTAACGCCAGTTTAATTTTCACGCTGCCTCGCTTCAAATTAGTGTAATAATAGCATCAGTGTCAATCAGAATAATGAATGAAATAATATGAATGTAATAAGATTCCAATATAAACACACAACTTTATTTAAATTTATGGTCGACGTCCACCTATGGCTCAACTGGTTCCTCTCCAAGTCATTTTCCTGCATTATACAGTGTTCAATGCACTTATACTGATTAGACCGCAAAGAAACCCGATTCCCGATTGTGGCAGAACGGAGTGTACGAAAAATACTTCCACTATTTGCTTTGCAATTCTGCAAGTTCTCTCATTCCAAATAACATATTTTCTGTATTTTTAAAGCGTGTCTGTTTAAACATTATTGTGATGCGTGTTCGCGTGAACGCCGATTTTTGATTTTCTGAGAAAATGGGACCAAAAGCGAAGGAAAGGACCCCAATCCTGGCTTAAAACACATCATTAATTTTTTCACTAATCAAGCTAAATTTCAAAATGGTCATTATATGAACATGCGCAACATCTTAAACAATGTGGTTAATGACTGTGACATTTTTTACGTTTGAGAAAACACACAAAGTGATTTTGATTATCTCGGGGGGGGGTTTCCTCCACCAATTTGCGTTTTTTTCAAATTTCCTTTTCATATAATGTAGCAATACAACATATGTCATTGACGGATAGCTAAATTTGATAGGACTCGGCCCACACAACTGAATAATAGGCCGACGTAATCCACACTTCTACGTGTGGCCAATGATTAATTTCTTTCTTGGCCTCACTTTTATAAGTGCGCCAGTTGATGACCATCCCAGTTTTTAGAAAAAGTACCGCATAAAATACGTTTGGCCAAGAAAAAATAATTTAAGCTTTGGACGCACTTAAAATAGGTGTGGGCAATGGAGCAATGTGCATCTATTTATAAGTGTTAACGTCTAACGCAAATTTCGATAAATTTTTGTGCTTGGACGCACTTAAATAAGCGCAAATAGTCTCTTCGACAATAATGTCAAATTTAGCGGCTGCCGTGGTGTCAAAAGGTGGATGTCGACCTTAACTTTCTCTTACTTGTACACTGAAAGCTTCCATATCACCATGCTCACCAGAAAAGTAGTACGTTCTGCCGTGGGCAAAACCTGGATCCTTTATTGTCACTTCGTAGAAACTTTATGAGAGCAGTTCAATTATTTTTCCATCAGAACTAGTATGATGTGCAGATATTATAAAATGAAAATATTCTCAAAAAAGTATGTGCATGCTAATGAGAACAATTAGTTTGCAGCTTTGTAAGAAACATTTTTTTTCTGTACTGCGATAAGCACTAGGCCTCCTACAGACGAATGCACTGACAATTTTGCATATGGCTCATACGAAAATAAAATCTCACAAAAGACAGCTATTCTGTGAAACTTTTCCTCGGTAAGTGTTCCTATGAAACCTTTCCTTGGTTACAGTCTTTAATGATTACATGTCATGTCAGTGTCATTTAAACTTCGCTAACTCAGACATCCTCCAGATTCTGCGAACAATGCACGCAAGTAAGGATAATACACTCTAAATAATCATTTGTAATTGTTCAACGCCTGTCTCAGCATATATTAAATGCCATCTGTTTGTTACCTCTTCAATGTTTTTGCCTTCTTGAGCATTTAAATGTAGCACTTGGTTATTTATTGCTGTTTGCTTGTTTGTTAAATATAATTGAGAAAACACAAGAATGGTGCCATAGGCCCTTATGCCATTGTGTGATGCCCTTGGATAGGTGGTAGATAGACACAACTCCCCTTCCATTCTCCATGCTACATTTTTGCTACACTGCTTAGGGCTTAGCACGCTGTAGAAGCTCATTATGGCCCTCTGTGTTTGCTATTGTAAGCCTTAGCCATTTTAAACTAAGTCATGGAAATTAGGTAAAATATTATGGAAAAGTTTGAAAAATCACTAGTAAAAAAGTGTGGGAACCCTGGATTTAGTGTTAGCGTTAGGGGAAGGTATAAAATCAAGTTTTCAACTTAGCTAAACGAAGCGCACCGATGGTTTAATGCGTAATACTGTGGTTTTGCACGCTGGAAAATCTGGTTTGAATCCCAGCAAAGGCAGTCTTTTTATTTTCTTTTTTTCCTTTTTAAATATTTGTAATATTTTCAGTCAGTTAAGTAGCTAATATATGCATTTCATTTTTAATGAGCGAACGAAGGTTACCGAAGATGAACCGAGTGACTGATAAAAAAAATAGAATCAAAACAAAGACACTGATTCGTTGAACAGAAAAGCACATGTGGAACATGAGGTGCAAAAAAAAGATTTCGCCCCCCGGATCTGTACTGTATGCGCATCTTGAAGCATAAGTTCTCTTCTGGATCTTTTCAGGGACACTCCTGCTTATGTCAGCAAGACAAAGACGAGCCACATTCTGTACATGTAACATCAGTGTGGCTTCCCAATCTGGCAGTGTGGATGTTAGACTTGTCAACCTTCAGTACAGACCTGTCCTCTATTGAAAATGTGCAGTGCTTTAATAAACATGAAGTACGCCAATGAAACCCATGAGGTCTGAGCTAGTTAAGATGTAGAAAAAGACAGAATGTGGAAAAATTCTTCATAACTGGAACAATTGGCTTCCTGAATTCTCCAGAAATTAGTATGAGGGCAGTTGAAAGGTGATGTAACATCTTAGCAGGTATAATATTTGGAATGAGGGTGTATTTTCAAAAACAATAAAATAGGGATCGAAATACATTGAACATTAAAGAGACTTTATTGAACCCCCTGGGATAATTAGTCCTCTGCATTTAACCCATCCTATAGTTAGGAGCAGCGGGCAGCCACAGAGCAGCGCCCGGGGACCAACTCCAGTTCTAAAGCCAGTTCCTTGGTCAGGGGTACCAGTTGGAGTGTTCCTGTGATTCATGTTTGTGTGGGTGGGGGAAACCAGAGTACCCGGAGGAAACCCACGCGAGAACGGGGAGAACATGCAGACTCCACACTGTTCTGTGCACTGTTTTGATTTCAGCCAGGTTAAGAATCAGTTACAAATGCTTTCTAAAATGAAAAGGAATTCTATCAATGAATTTTTACATTTTTATTCCAGCATTGTACATTCAGTCTTACTGATAGAGTCCAGCACCATCCAATTTATATTTAAAGGATCAGTTCCTCTCATAAAACTGGGTTTGGTCCTGAGAATGAACACAGAAACATAAAAGCATCATTTCTCGGTGATACAATTTGCAGAAGTATATTGTGCTATTTAACATTGAAGCAGAAGTATTTGGTCAGTCTTGGTGAATGACAACTCATTGTGTCGGTACTTTAGTATGTTACAAACTCTGCAGGCGTCTATAGATTGGGGAGGCAACACTAATGTGAATGCAGTCAGGCAAGCGCCGCCATTTATTGTTTAGTGACAATAATTCTCAAATATGAGAAACGGTTACAAAAGCACAAACTTCCTGCATAACAGGGCACCAGAACCAACATAAAATAGAGTCCTGGGGTAAAGGGCACTAAATCATAAACACAATAAAACAAGTCGGCACTTTTTCACTGACTCACTGCAGCCATAAACAATGGAAAGGAACAAAATAAATAGCTGTCTGGCTGCAGTAACCTGAACGACACCTAAATAAGACACTTTAGCAACCATACAGGAGTCCTAGTGTTCCCTAGACATTCAAATAACTGCATGTCTAGTGTCAGCAGTGATGGACAAATGAAAAATAAACACAGTTAGCCAACGGTCCGGATCCCGTAACCACAAAACAAGTGCTTCAGGTGAGTTAACATTTAGACAAACACAACAAAAAAAGTTACTTCAGAGTTAATGATCACACAAGTTAACTTTACTGCCGAGAGGTACAGAGGTGAACTGCTCAGGGTAAATCACAGCTGCCCCTGCTGTATTCACAAAGTGGCTTTGATAAAATTTGAACGGGGATCAGCAGGATTGTGATTGGCAGCTGGAACCGGCGACAGCAAAAGGGAGATGGGTCAGCTGAAGATGGGAGCGACTGGGTCACAAACACAGGTAGGAGGTGTTGACAGGGGGGAATCTCTGCGGGGGAGCGGGTTATTTGTCGGCTACCCAGACAGCAAAAAGGTCCATATAGTATTCGGCCACTTCCGCCCTACCTCCGTTTACCACTCAGACCCGCTGAACGCACCTGCAACGTATCTGGCAGATTGACAGTCATGAATGGCGAGAACAGGCCATCCAGCCCAACTAGGCTCGCCAGTTTCTTTATACTATTGTGAATATATCACTTCAGATACTCAAAGCTAGATACCATTGAGTCATTAAGTCAAGCCTGCTCTTGAAAACTCCCAAGGTCTCTGCCTCAACAAAAAGGTCAGGCCAGCTGTTCCACATTGAAATTACTCTTTGGGTGAAGAAATATTTCCGAATATCAGTGCTAAATTTACCTTTGGTCAGCGTCCATTTCTGACTCTATGTTCTACTAACAACACTTGGTTGAAGGAATCCTACATAATTCACTTTGTTAATCCCTTTAACATATTTAAAGACCTCAATCAGATCACCCCTTAGTCTCCTTTTCCTAAGACTAAAGAGATAAAGGATCTTCAGCCTTTTCTCATAGCTTTCATCTTTTATACCCAGAATTAGCTTAGTGGCTCTTCTCTGAACTTTCTCTCGAGCCTTTATGTCTTTCTTAAAGTATGGTCCCCAGAACTGTACACAATACTCCAGATGTGGTCTGACGAATGTGTTGCACAGAAGAAGCATCACCTCCTTGTATTTGAAATCAATACTTTTGGCAATGTCTCCCAGCATCCCAGCATTGGCTTTTTTAATTGCTCCGGCACAATGGCTAGAGCTTGTGAGGGTTTGGTAAACAATCACTCCCAGATCGTTTACGCATGGAGCTCATTCCAGTTTTAAACCTCCCATGAACTTCCCCTCCCTGTCTATTGTTTTTATTACATACATTTACAACTTTACATTTTGCTGCTTTAAATTTCATTTGCCACATTTCTGCCCAATTCTGGATTCTATCCAAATCATCCTGAATTACTTTAGTGGACTCTAAACTATTTGCCAAACCTCCCAATTTAGTACCATCTGCAAATTTAACTAATCTGCTCTCAATATTCCTATCAAGGCCATTAATGTAGATGAGGAACAGCAGGGGTCCCAAAACCGATCCCTGGGGGACGCCACTCCCCACCATACTTAGCTCAGTTGAGATACCACTGACCACCACTCTTTGTGTTCTGTCCTGCAACCAGTTTTGAATCGACTTCAGAATACCTCCTGTAACTCCAATGGAGATCATTTTAAAATTAGTCGGTCTTTGGTGGATCCGGTTCAGATCTGGTCCGGATCTGTTCCAGACCTGTAAAGTGGATCCGTGCCGGATCTTGGCCAGGGATCAAAATTATCTGGAGCAGATCATTTTCAGGATGTTGGACTACATCTGGTACAGATGCGGCCCGGATCTGTTTGCTGTCTTGGTAGACTTTATCGACAGAGGAAAAGGACTGCACCACAGGACAACATAAAACACAGAGCCGTGACCGTCGTTACCTCAAGACCATAACGGTACCGTTAAAACAGTTAAATAAGACACACCTTTAATTAATAATTTTTCAATTAAAAAATGCATTGCGTCTTATACGTAAATTGGTGCATCCTATACACCAGTAAAATGCTGCGAGAGGTAAAGGGGGACGTTCCAGTGTGTACCCAGGAGAGGGCGCTGTGAGCGAGACCTTGTTCGTGTGTCCACATACCAAAGCATAGAGTTTGGTATATAGCCCTTCTAGAAAGGGCTATACAGCTACATAAAAACTTCACATTGAAAACACCATTTTGTTACTAATAAATTGAAATAATTTCAAACAACTTGTTAAAGCATTTTTATGAATGAATAGCGACTATGACACAGTCTTTGATATGAAACCCTTTTCACCGAGGGGACACCCCCAAAATATACTGCGTCTTACCAATTCGACTTATCTACCAAGTTTTACGGTAATCATAATACAAATTTTGGTTATACACCCTTAAAGTGTGTCTCTGGTCACATTGTCAGTGTTTGAGGACATTTTATTTAACTTGTCCTCCCATTTTTCAGTTGTTGTTTTGAATTCAATTTCAAGGCCTGAAGGCACTTGTTTTGAAGCAGATTTTGTTTTGTTTTTGTTTAGTATTTTGGGAGAATGGAATGTAACAGAGGCAGTAACAGGTACTGGTACATTGTGGGACAGCCTGCAGTAACTGAAGGGCAGTGAGTTTAGGCCCGTTTAGGGCTGTTGTTGCATGTCTCCACCGCTGGAACCACCCCCGAAGGACAGAGTACCAGAGCTTTTACAGGGGCTAAAAAAGTCCCTGCCTCGGAGTAGGTACTCTGAACGGCCCCAAAAAACTCCTGGGTGGGGCTTGGGGTTTTCTTGGCGCTGATTGGATTTACTCAGGGTGGGATATAACGTCTACAGAAAGCGACAAAATAACCGGCATTTTTAAAACTCAGCAGACGACGAGGGGTCGCATTTTTAAAAAGAGTTTGTAAAACACCAAAAGAGCATCACCAAAAGGCGGACGTTGCCGGGGCGAAGGCATCACGTGTTCTCTTGGTCTAACTTTAATTAGAGCATTCTTCTGGCTGGTGTGAATCACAATATAATGGATATTTTTCACCGTCCGAGGACGGGGCATGAAAACGCAATGGTTACGATCGATCTGACTCCAAAGAACAAATAGAATACAAAATTTAGCTATATCCTCGTTAAAAATCTGACTCCAAATTAGAATTAGAATTGATAGATTTGAAACAGCATGCGTGAATCTCAGGGCAGTTACGCACCCAAACTCTGTCTGCGAATAGTCTACTGTGCTACTGCCAAGAGAAGAGCTGGTGTAACGACCAAATGAGTCCCCTCTGAAGCGACTGTTGACTATGTACAGACTGAGGGCCCGGCTGAGCTGCAGTAGTTCTTTCCCATTTTTGTTGGTCACTTTATCATAATTATTCCTCAGGGGAAGAGTTAGACTGGTGCTAGTTTTGTCATTCATGTATTTATCTCCCGTTGTGCAAATTATATCTGATTCCTCTGCAGTGTGTGCGTTCAGATCGCCGATGACTAAAATGTTTCCCTGCGTCTGGAAATGGCTGATGTCTTCTTCTAGAGCTGTAAAAGCTTGTTCTTTAAAGTAGGGAGATCCTGCTGGAGGGATATAGATTGCACATATAAATATGTTTTGGATATTAGAGACCAGTTCTTTTTTTAACTGAAGCCATATATAATTTACACTTTCTTTAATGCATTTAAGGGAATCAGTATATTCAGCTTTAAACCAAATCAGTGTCCCCCTGAGCTCCTACCTTGTTTTACTCCTGGGAGTTTTCTTGAAGTGACGATAAGCTCCCCATAGCCTGAGGGACAACCGGTGGGCAGGTCTCCACTGTCCCATGTCTCCATCACGATTATAATGTCCGAGTTTTTCAGTTCATTAATGAACTCGGATGTTCTACTTTATAGTTCAAAAGCTGACGATCTCAACCCTTGGATGTTCCAATGGCTGATGATAAAGGATTCATATCGTTTCATGCTGCAAGATTCATAACTGAATTTGTTGTTGTTTTCATACAAAGTGAAAATGCCCTGTTTTATCAATAGATTAAATGCTTTGAATTATTAAAAAAAATAAAAATAACTATAGAAATGGTTTATATTGATAGTATTAATAATATATTCTTGTATTGATAGTGATGAATATTGATTAATTAACAGTATCTATACACAAAGAATTCACAATTATACTGTCATTTATAATGATATCTAGGACATAGGTATGTGTGTGTAGGTGTGTGTGTCTACATGAGTGTGTATGTGCGGGCTTGCGCATATATGTGTGTGTGTGTGTGTGTGTGTGTATGTGTGTGTGTGAGTCTGTATAGGTGTATGTGTGTGTGTGTGTATGTGTGTGTGCGTGTGTATAGGTATAAGTGTGTGTGTGTGTGTGTGTGTATGTGTGTAGGAGTGCATGCGTACGTGCATGTTTGCGCATGTATGTATGTGTGTGCATGAGTGTGTGTGTTTATAGGCCTATGTGAGTGCGTGCATGTTTTTGCATGTATGTGTGCGTTAACTAGGGCTCCTGGCTAGTGAGGCGAGTGCAGATGAGGGTGATGTCCATCATGTTGCAGTACCCTGGAGCTCCAGTGAGGGCAGCAGCGCAACTTCTGTCTTGTATCGGTGGCCTGTGCTCTTTCTATTTCAGGGTTTGAAATTCTAACCGGAAGCTCTTTCTCTCTCTCTCTCTCTCTCTCTCTCTCTCGCTCTCTCCCTCTCTCTCTCTCTCTCTCTCACTCTCTCTCTCTTTCTCCAGTCGGAAAAGTCAATGTTCTTGGCCCCATCCAAGATCCCAAAACAAGAGAGGACTTCTTATATTGTGAGTTTGTGATCAAACCTAAATTACTGCATAAGAAAGATGTGACGAGAGAGGGATACATTGATTTGAATCATTTTGAATATCTTTTTAAATTCATAATTAATTCCTTTTCATTGCATTTGTTCATCAGATCTTGGTTCACTCTGCTGCAGTCATCTTGTGTTATTAAATATATAGATGAAATTTGTTAATGAATGCCCTGTGTTGGGCAGCAGGGTGTTGGATGGCAGTGTTTCCTCACACAGAGAGGGTTGTGGGTTTGAACTGAACTCAGGTCCTTTCTGTGTGGAGTCAGTTCTCCCCATGCCTGTCTCAGGGGACTCCTGTTACCTCCCTCAGTCCCAAACATGCATGCAGGGCAAACTACAGACTGTAAACTGTCTGTAATGTTAGAATGTGTGTGTGTGTGTGTGTGTCTGAGAGTGAATGGTGTGTGTGTGTGTGTGTGTGTGTGTGTGTGTTTTTGTGTGTGTGTTTTTGTGTGTGTGTGTGAGATTGAGTTTGAGAGTTACTGGTGTGTGTGTGTGCTTGTGTGAATGAGAGTTTGAATGAATGGTGTGTGTGTGCGCGTACAATAGCAAATGGTGTGTCTGTGTGTGTTTGCATGTTTGTGTAAAAAGTGCATGTGTGTGCATGTTTGGATGTGTGAGTGAGTGGAGTGTGTTTGTGTGAATGGTGTGCGTGTGGGAGTGAGTGTGAGTGAATTGTGTGTGTGTGTCTGTGTGTGAGTGAGTGAGCGAATGGTCTGTGTTTTTATGTGAGTGTGTGAGGGAATGATGTGTGTGCGCTTGTGTGTGTGTGAGAAAAGTGTGTCTGTGGGTGAGTATGTAAGTGCATGGTGTGTATGTGTGTGTGTGCACGCATGCATGTGTCAATGAGTGTGTGAGTGAATGATGTGTGTGTGTGTGTGTGAGTGAGTGAGTGGCTTGTGTATGTGTGTACATGTGAGTTTATGACTGAAGGGTGTGTATGTGTGTGTGTGTGTGTCTGTGTGTGAGAGAGAGGGAAAGAGTGAGTGTGTGACTGAATATTGGTAGTGTATGTGTGAGCATATGAGTTTGTGTGTGTGTGTGTGTGTGTATGTGTGAGTGAATGGGGTGTGTGTGTGACCAAATTGTGTGTTTACAAATATTATAAAACAAAACTTCAACACCCAATAACATGTTTAGTGTAATTATGTATAATATCGACATTAGACTCTCCTCTCTTCTCCTCCATCAGACTCCTGTCAGCTCACACTGGACCCCAATACAGCTCATCAACGCCTCTGTCTGTCTGAGGGGAACAGTAAGGTGACCTTTGTGGGACAGAACCAGTCATATCCTGATCATCCAGAGAGATTTGACATCTGGCTCCAGGTGCTGTGCAGAGAGGGTCTGTCTGGACGCTGTTACTGGGAGGCTGAGTGGAGTGGGGATGGGGTTTGTACAGCAGCGTCATATAAAGAGATCAGCAGGAAAGGGAGGGGTAATGACTGTGGTCTGGGATGGAATAACAAGTCCTGGGCTTTGTACCGCACTCCCCACACTTACTCTTTCTGGCACAATAATGAGGACACTGAAATCCCTGTTCCCTCCTCCTCCAGAATAGGAGTGTACCTGGATCACAGGGCAGGAACTCTGTCCTTCTACAGCGTCTCTGACACAATGACCCTCCTGCACAGAGTCCAGACCACATTCACTCAGCCCCTCTATCCTGGGCTTTGGGTTTTTAACTCTTCTGTAAAACTGTGTGATCTGGGATGATACAGAGAGTGAAGGGAAAATCAGCACTAATTAAAAAGAGCAGAAACACACTGAAATGAGAGAGTGAAGTGGTTTCACTCTTCCATGATGTTGAGAAAGTCCTCCATGCCTTCATATGGTGCTGCATTGATGACTGTAATACCCTGTGTACAGGAGTCAGTCCCTCATCCCTCTCTCTCCTGCAGATAGTTTACATCTCTGCTGTGAGAGAATAAAATATGAAGCTTTTCTGCTCTCCTCTGCTGTATGTCACTCAAACCCTGATACAGCGAATAAACACTTCACTCAGCCCCTCTATCCTGGGTTTGGGTTTATAATATCAATTCATCTGTAAAACTGATCTGGGCTGAGAAAGGGAGGGACGATCAGCTGTAATTAAAGACGGGGGGAATCATCGAATGAGAGAGAAAATTAATTGTTGCATAGAATCAAACTCTAGATTTGAATCAGTAAGTGATGTACATGAAAGTAAAGTCCTGGTTCGGTGCTCTAAGCCCATCTGGGTTTTGCTTGAATTTCTAATGTGTTTCCTGATACAATATAATTTTTGTTTACTGCAGTGAGGATTCAGTTCAAGGGTCTGTTGTACTGACTCCAGTCCACCTAAAGTAGTAGTTTAGTGCCAAAATAAACCTGATTCTTGGAATAAATCACCTCAGTATGAAGAGATTTACAAAGTAAACAGGATCACCCTTTACTCCCAGACATCCTCTTTCCCTCTGTAGGTTAAAGGTCATGATTATTTTTTTAAAAAATGCGCACACATTAAAAAAAGATGCATACACCTCTATCCTTGTGAATTTCAGATTTATACAAACAAACCTGACAATAAAATGAACAACGGGATTGTTCAAATATGCAAAATTTCAACTTGATTGTTAATTATTGTGTCAAAATTGTGTACAGTTTAGCTCATCCACAATTTAGACTTAGGATATTTTATCTCTTGTCATTTTTCTTTGTTTGTGTGTACACAATTTTTTTGTATGAAACTTGCAATAATTTTTATAAATGAATCTCCAGGAAGCAGGCTGGCTCATTACAGCCCTTTCCCACAACATCCCATCAGCACAAACCTGTATTTCAGAAGTTTTACAAAAACTGAACTGTACCTTCAACCTGAATTTAAAAATATATGATGAAGTTTTCTGATGTATAAGTAATACTGGCTCTTTTTGGATTGTGGGTCTTTCTGAATTGTTGTTTCAATGATTATTCTCTGTTTTGGTTTTAGTTGAGTTTGACATTTGCAGAAAATACGAATAAAAATGATCACCTGCTGCTGTAAATTCTGAGTTTTTACAAACTTTCTGTGAATAAGGGGGAGCTTGGGGAGGGTTTTCAAAGTTGTTTATAAAAAGCGTCACTTTCTTGTTCTCTTCTTCATAGATAAAGTGGACTTAATGAGGAAGCTTTGCTTATTTATTTATTTATTTTACAACGTGCCTGTTCAAATACCCATTTCCATGGTAACACAGAGTGAGCTCCTGACATGATCTCCTGTATGAACTAACTGACCGTCCGGTTGACGGATGTGTCGGGTGGAGTCCACCAATGAAAGAAAACACACCCACCTCTTCAGCGATGATCTTTCCTGCTGTGATTGGACACAAAGATGGTTCACTCCATATACGATGGAAAGACGCGCATCAGCTGGCGGAGTTACAGCCAAAAACTGGTGCCTCTCAGAGAGAGGGGGATAAAAATGCAAATATCAAAGGAAGAAGTCCTGGAGCACACAGTTATATAAGGCGATTTATTCAGGTGCAGGTGAGTAACGTTTCGACACAAGGTCTTCAGAGTCAAACAGGGGACCAAGAATAGAATGAACATTTAAATCTCCCTCCTCAATGCAGTGGTAATTTCCCATTGGATAGAGTTAACACATTGGAATAAAATAGCCAATGACCCGAGTACACACACTCACGAATGAATGAACACATAAGAGAGCCCCTCCCATTGTCAAACAAAACATTTCATTGGTGGGAGAAAAAATGAGGAATAAAAAGAAAAACAATGGCACAGAGGGATAATCAATGAAAGAAAACAAGACAAATTCATTTCTTCATTTAAACCAAAAGGTTCCACAGTGTTTAGTGTAAAAATCCAACACCCGGACGATCAGTACTGGATCCCCTCAAGGCTGCGTCCTTTCTCGTCTGATCTTCTCCCTGTATACCCACAGCTGCACATCTGGTGTCCGGTCTGTCAAACTCCTGAAGTTCGCTGAAGACACCACCCTCATCGGCCTCATCTCTGATGGGGATGAGTTGGCCTACAGGAGGGAGATGGACCAGCAGGAACAACCTGGAGCTCAACGCTCTCAAAACAGTGGAGATGATAGTGGACTTTACAAAGGACCCCCCCCGGTCATCATCTGTGACACTCCTGTGACCCTGTTGAGTTCGTACACTTCCTGGGAACCACCATCTCCCAGGAGCTCGAATGGGAGCAGAACATCAGCTCCCTCACCAAGAAGGCTCAGCGGAGGATGTACTTCCTGTGGCAGCAGTACATTTCACAATATTGTCACTCCTGGTAATACATTTTGATATTTTGTTGTGTCCGACAAAACACTTGAGTGGCTCTAAATTTCTTCAAAAAAAATGACAACTTCGATATATCAAGAAGAAAACCGTGAAAAAACGCTGTCGCCATGGAGAAGCCTTTGATCATAAAGTCATCAGGAAACAGCCTTTTGTCCAAAGTGGCGTGTACTCCTCACTCAAAGTGTCTTAATCATTATGGGATGGGGACCAAGTCTGAGTTGTTAAGACAAATGACGGCCTTAAGACAATGAAGAGCAATTCTTTGTGACTCAGTGATTGTTGGGAAAAGCTGAAGAAGTTGCGATGGACAGATGTCACAAAGGCAGCATGAGGACATGGGAGACAACAGTCACAAGAGAGTCTGAGGTCTCATGAAATGCAGGTCTGGAATTCCCTTCAGGGGGGGTAGTTCTTTCATTATCATTATTAATTCATTACTAATTCTTTTTCTATAGAATTGAATGGAGTCATGGTATCCCAATATCAAAATATGCTTAACCTTGTAAAATTGGTCTAAAACATTCCATAATCATTTCAGAAACAAAGGACACATCTTCAAGTAAACATTTTTTTATTCAAATTGAAGAGGAATCTTGTTACAGGACTTGTGCAGCATCATGTGGCACGTCAGGATTGATGTCCTGATAGGAGGAGTCAAGAAAAGAGAAGAAATAAAATGTTTTTGACAATTGACGTTGATATTTAAAGCCCAGATTGTGAAGTATGTAACAGCCCTACATACCATTCAAAGGATTCCTTCCCTCTTCATTTTTTTTTCAATTTTCCTATTGAATTCTTCCACTTCTCTACAGTAGGAAATGAAAATAATCACTGCTAAGTAAAGGAATATTTGAAACACTAAATGATAAAATGATTAACAACAACTTCTTAGTCATGGTGTGAATTTCAGCTAATTTGTGTCATTCATTTTCATTTTTTCACATTTTTACCTTTGATGAAGCTGCAGACCAGAGAGGAAGACCTGCTCAGCCTCCTGCATGGTGAGGTTGTAGAGTGCAGACAGGCCATATGTGATGGCCTTTAAAAAGAGAAGGGTTATTTTAACAAAAATACACACCAGTGTTAAGCAGCAGGCCATCAGGTTCACAGGAGTAGCACCATTATAGACATGCTTTCTATAGTCTTTGAAAGGGCAGGAAAACACAGAATTGATGGTCAGAAATACCTCTGGAAGAAGAACATCCATGACGAACTTGATCGGATCACTGAAGCACAGTTGTGTGTTTGTCCTCTGCAGTACTGCACATAAAAACAAAAAAAAAAACTGGTCCTGGTTGTCACTGCTGTGAAGGTACACTGGCACCTTGACTGAGGACTCTGGGTTTGTCCAGTTTCAGTGCTTCCCATTACGTACACCCTACAGAAAAACAAAGAAAAACAGAAAACAATCGTGGTAATTGAATAAGGCAAATCACAAAGGTGAAGCTCGGCTGTGAGTTAGTTTGTAATGGTAATATGTGAACAAAGTACCACCAAATGCTGCTCAGCTCCCGCGGACTGCAGAATGAAATCAACCAGTCGCTTCTCTTCTGCAGTGCGATTAACAGCAACCTGAATGTGCACTGGAACCTCTCCTGTGATGGCCTTTCGCTTTTGTACTCGAAACACTGGCTGCAGGGCGCCTTGAAGCAAGCTGTTTGCCTCATCTGTCCAGAAAGCAAAAAAGCTGGGGCATTGTTGCAAATTTGACAATCACTAACACTTTAAAAAAAAGAGAGACTGCCATAAAGAGTCTTAACATCTCTCGTTACTGATGGTTCACCCTAACGTAGCCAACTATTTTCTATTGACATGCTGCTGATCAGTAACTTTTTTGTGAGTGGCATCCAAAGTGATAATCAACACTTTTAGAGCTGTTGTACCCTTGTATTTCATAAATGCTGCATCAGGAGAAGGCATCACCACTCCCCAATCAAAGGCATGTCAATCTGAAAAGAATAGGAAAGTGTATTTTAGATCTTAATGTATCTTCTCTTCAAGATGTTATATCATGGATTTTAAATTAGGCAATAATAACTAACCTCCTGGAACTCAAAACCCACGCCCATGACAATGCAAAGGGTTTACTGGAAAAGAAAAAAATGGGGGAAAAATGATTCATATTGTTGCCAGAGGGCTGCATATACTTTCCCAACAAACTGAGACCTTACCGTAAGCATGAAAATGCCACAGTCATTTCCACAGGTCTGGCGTGGCAAGAACTAAAATAATAAGAAGAAATGTTAACAACAGATATGACATGCAGATAGAAGCTGTCATTTATGGGCCATGGTCCTGCTATTGAAAGTGCATATTACTGGTAATACTTTGCTGTAGTAAAGTATGAATATTTACTGGAATGTCATGTCCAGTCCTCTCAGTCCATTTCCCAGGATGAATTTGCTGAGATATTTGTCTAGATGAAAAAAAGAATAAGTTATTTGTGGAAGTCAAATCTTTAATGACATTACAGTGCACATGTCTACAGTGGCTGCCACATGCTTGGGTCAAATTCATTTCACAGACTGGGGCTCTTGCAAGTAGGTTTGACCAGAGGGATTTTTGAAGAGTCCTGAAAACAGAATGTCACCCATCAGAAGAAAACAGAATAAAATTATGAGACAAGTGACAACCACTGAAACATATGGCTATAGGAATGTAAACATGACATGCAAGGCTATAGGAACGTAGCCAAACTATACCTGTCAAGGCTATAGGAACGTAGTCAAACTATACCTGTCAAGGCTATAGGAACGTAGTCAAACTATACCTGTCAAGGCTATAAGAACGTAGCCAAAATATACCCATCAAGGCTATAAGAACGTAGCCAACATTTATCAGTACAGGCTATAGGAACGTAGCCAAAATCTCAGCCATATGAACATGGCAACAGCATGTCTCATTTGTTGACCTAAATATTGCTGTATACTCAGCATCACCGAACCCAGACTCATGCATTGAGTACTGGGAGTCTAAGAGGGTCATCTCTTTCAGGAGTGGCTTCATGAACTAAAATATCATATAATAGGTAAGGAGATGCACAAGACTTTAACAGTGATTAGGACATAGCCTGTGTTCACTCTGCTGCAATAAACATGATAAAAACAAAGGATATTAATGTATAATAAAAAACCAAAATGGCACAAAACACTCATAACATCGAGGACACCAAGTGTGCCAAATTTCACAACTTTCCTCCAGAGGGTTCAAGGGGCTGCCATAGACTACCGCTAGGGAATAAGAGGAAAGATAAAGAATTTTCGCAAAAACAAAGTGACTGTTGAATTCCCTTACACGGAGAACATAGTGATCAGGTCCGTTTGTGTTGGTCCATGGTGGAAAGACCAGGCAATGCTTCATGTCAATATCCTCCTAAGATTTTTGAAACAAAAGGTTAGACAGGCCTAAATATTAAAGTGTTTGTAGACTATCCATAGTTATTTACACTCACTGGAAAGTTGGCAATGTTTCCTCCCGTATGCTTCCATGTAGGAACCACATACATGTCTTCTATATAAATGTCTTTTCCCTATAGGCAAAAAACAAAAAATCTTACGTGGATAGCCTTGTAATTTATAAGCTTTAGTTATAAAAAAAATGTTACCCACAAGTTGCTGAGCTGCTTCATGAATACGTTTGAAGCTGGCATTCCCAATCTGCAAGACAAAAATCAAAATTATCAACATACTTTGAAGCTTATCATTTTTTTTATTACTGTCACACTACTTACTTGAGTCCATGTCTCTTAATAGCCCCAGGTTCCAGAAATCTTCCCGCGTGAGACAAATAAGCCCTTCTTTCACAATGACTTCAGTTGCGGGCCGGTTCTTATCCAGCACATAACTGAGCTGGGAAAATAAAAGCGATTAGTCATGTGTCAGTGTGTCCCAAACAAAACTTAAAATTTATATAACTTACCAGTTTGCGCTGGATAGGGTTCCAGTTTTCTTCCCAAGGCTTTCATTCCGCTAAAAAGCCAAGGACTGTGGTTGATGTTGTGGGCACACGGCCTGCGGTGGCTGGGGGCACGCTGCTTGTGGCGGCAGACGGAGGCACACTGACGACGGCAGCCGGGGACACACTGACGGCGGCAGCCGGGGACACACTGACGGCGGCAGCCGGGGACATACTGACGGCGGCAGCCGGGGACACACTGACGACGGCAGCCGGGGACACACTGACGACGGCAGCCGGGGACACACTGACGGCGGCAGCCGCGGACACACTGACGGCGGCAGCCTTGGGACACACTGACGACGGCAGCCGGGGACACACTGACGGCGGCAGCCGGGGACACACTGACGGCGGCAGCCGGGGACATACTGACGGCGGCAGCCGGGGACACACTGACGACGGCAGCCGGGGACACACTGACGACGGCAGCCGGGGACACACTGACGGCGGCAGCCGCGGACACACTGACGGCGGCAGCCTTGGGACACACTGACGGCAGCAGACGGAGGACACACTGACGGCAGCAGCCGAGGACACACTGACGGCGGCAGACGGAGGAATGCCACATGGGCACATGATCACAGCCCATCCACCTGAGATGGAGGAAAAGACAGATTGTTACAGAGCAGACTTTGGGTGTCATAGTGGAATTTTACTTCAGAAAATCCAACAAAATTATTTCCAGTATTAAAAATACAACTGTGAAAGTTTACGTACCTGAAGCAGCCCAAATCTTTTCAAAAACCTTGTCATAAGACTCCCGCAACTTCATTTAATTTGAGAGTCTGAGAAGCAGGTCAGTCCGTGATCCAAATGAATCCAATCCACACTCTCGACACAATGTCCGAATGACTTGAACCTGTCAAATAAGAAACAATGAACACAAGGAGGTGTGGTTTTGGGAAAATAATGACCAATAAATCCCTTTTAAAATAAAAATCAACCTTAAAGTTGGTTCTACCTTCTGCTTGTGAAGTTCCTCTCTTAATCTGTCCTCTGTCACCGTGATGTCACTCGCCTCAGCTGCCTTTGGTTGATGGATCTTTTGGAACTCAGTATTAAGGGCAATGTTTGACCTGCGGGTGCATTTGCCAATCCATGGGGCCCAAAAGTGAAAGGATGGGGGAACCACAAATGGATTTCTTTGATGACCTGTGGAATTGTCAAAAACAAACATGTTAATCCATTTCTATTAAGTTATATTTGAATGTTCAGCTGCTCATTTGTTAGCACAGTTCTGCAGTTATGTTAATTTGGTCTTGCATACTTGGGACAAATCCTCGGCCGATCCGTTCCATAGAAAGGGCCTCCCAAAAGCATTCCAAGTCAACTAATCCGTTGAAATCCGCTGGAGGTGGGGATCACTAGCTGGAAAAAAAGAGAAAAAAGGGTGATATTACAAAATAGTGTTTTTTAAGAGTATTTGTGTCTACAAATAAATAACATTTACAAAACCCAAAACCAGTGAAGTTGGCATGTTGTGTAAATCGTAAATAAAAACAGAATACTATGATTTGCAAATCCTTTTCAACCTATATTCAATTGAATACACTGCAAAGACAAGTTACTTAATGTTCGAACAGGTGAACTTTGTAATTTTTTGCAAATATTAGCTCATTTGGAATTTGATGCCTGCAACATGTTTCAAAAAAGCTGGCACAAGTGGCAAAAAAGACTGAGAGAGTTGTGGAATGCTCATCAAACACTTATTTGGAACATCCCACAGGTGAACGGGCTAATTGGGAACAGGTGGGTGCCATGATTGGGTATAAAAGCAGCTTCCCTGAAATGCTCAGTCATTCACAAACAAGGATGGGGCGAGGGTCAACACTTCAAACAACATTCCTCAACGAGCTATTGCAAGAAATGTAGAGATTTAATCATCTACGGTCCGTAATATCGTCAAAAGGTTCAGAGAATCTGGAGAAATCACTGCACGTAAGCGATAAGGCCGAAAACCAACATTGAATGCCCGTGACCTTCGATCCTTCAGGCGGTACTGCATCAAAAACCGACATAAGTGTGTAAAGGACATCACCACATGGGCTCAGGAACACTTCAGAAAACCACTGTCGGTAACTGCAGTTCGTCGCTACATCTGCAAGTGCAAGTTAAAACTCTACAATTGTTGTGGCCCCAATTTGTTATTACATTTATGACAGCAAGGGATGACAGACACAATTTTAAAACTTAAACAGGTTTAATTAAACAAAGGCAACTAACAACGAACTACTCTACTGACCAAGATTGTTAAATACAAGAACAAAATATTTACAGTCCCTTTGGATGGGTTGCTTGGTGATGTCCTGGGTGAGGAAAATGCTCCAACACAGGCGAAAATCCACAAGAAACTTCACAGGTCATTAAAAGAGTGACAGGTCTGGTCAAATGTATCCTTCTGCTTGCAATTTCTCCTACTCCTTTACTGTCTCAATTTTCCTCCTTATATACTCTTTTGCAGACCCCTCCCACCTTTTAGACTTTTTTTTTTTAAATTCTCTGGGACTTGGCCCAGACATGCCCAAGACATGCCCAAACCTAGCTCCAGACTGGGCTTATCATAAGAAAGGTCAATACTGCCATCCAGTGGCTTCTATTCGCATTATACCTCCATTCCAAAAGGGAAAAATTTTGACTCAAAGGCAAAATTTTTCTGTTCAATACAAAAATGGTTAGGTAGACACTTGTATATATATATATATATATATATATATATACATAGAATACAACATGCTAATAAACACGTGTGATACTCAAACATGGGATAAGCAATCAGCAATTACATTGTCAGTACCCTTTACATGCTTAATTTCTAAGTCAAACTCCTGTAAAATCAAACTAGAATTCAACAATCTCCGATTCTTGCTTTTCATCTTACTCAAAAACATTAACGGATTGTGGTCAGTGTACACAATCATTGGCTTTTGCCCTGAACAAACATAAACCTCAAAGTGTTGTAAAGATGGAACCAGAGCCAACAGCTCCTTCTCTATTGTGGAATAGTTCCTTTGGTGGAGATTGAACTTCGTAGAGAAGTATGCCACGGGATGCTCACGATCATCAGAGTCACTTCTCTGTAGGAGCACAGATCCACAAGCTTAGTCGCTAGCATCAACCGCAGTGGAGAACGATTTGTTGAAGTCAGGAGATTTGAGCACGGGGAAGTGACACAGCAGAGACTTCAGGCGATCGAAGGCTCTCTGGCATGCATCATCCCAAGTGAACTTTACGCCTTTCTTCAGTTGGTTTGTTGAGACTGAGAGCAATCTCAGCAAAGTTCTTGCAGAACTTGCGGAAGCACTCGATCATTCCAAAGAAGCGGCGCAAAGCTTTTTTGTTGTCAGGAACTGGAAAGTCCATGATGGCTTGGACTTAAGCATTTATGGGTGCCACCTTACCATGGCCTATGACGTAGCCAAGATAGGTGACAGTAGCACAACCAAAGTCACTCTTGTTCAGGTTAACAGTCAGGTTAGCCTGGGTCAGGCGCTGGAACAACGTCTCCACATCTTTTAGATTTTTAGATTCCATCAGGTTTTGGAACAAGCACACAGGGTGAACTCCAATCTGAGTTGGAGGATCTGATAATATCATGTTCTAACATGTACTCAACCTCTTACTCAGCAATCTCTCTCTTTTCAGGATTCATCCGGTAAGGATGCCGTTTTATTGGTTTGGCATCACCAACATCTACATCATGAGAGGCTATAGAAACTCTTTTTGCAACATCAGGAAACAGATCCTCATATTTCTTGATCAACCTCTCAAACCGATCTCTCTGTGAGGGTTCTAAGTGCTGGAGTTTTACATCAAGATTTTGCAACACTTCAGAATTTGACAATTTACATGAAAGAACCTCAGCTTTAATTCTAGGTTCATCATCTTGAAACTCCCCCTCATCTTCACACGTCTCGACCATAGGAAAATCTGAAGTGACCGCTGCAACCCTAGCATTTCTGTCATGATAAGGCTTCAGCATGTTAATGTGATACAACTGTTTCGGCTTTCTCCTATCTGGAGTCTTAACAATGCAATTGAGATCATTGAGTTTTGCCAGGATTTCATAAGGACCATGAAATCTAGCCTGCAATGGAATGGACTGCAAGGGAAACAACACAAGAACCTTGTCTCCTGGTTTAAACTCACGGCTTCTAGCCTTATGATCATACCAAGTTTTCATTTTTCCCTGACTTGATTTCAAGTTCTCTTTGGCTAGGTCACAAGCTGCACGCAATCTTTCCTTGAACTTGCTAACATAGTCTAACAGACTGATATGCAGTCCTTTCTCTTGCCATTGTTCACTCAACAATAGCAAAGGTCCTCTCACTTCATGGCCAAACACTAGCTCAAATGGACTGAATCCGGTAGACTCCTGCACTGCTTCTCTAGTTGCAAACAACAGCAAATGAACACCTTCATCCCAGTCTTTCTCATGGTCATAACAATAAGTCCTCATCATTGTCTTGAGTGGAATGAAACCGCTCTAAGGCACCCTGACTTTCTGGATGATAGGCACTAGAAAGAATCTGCTTTGCACCTAGTTCATACACAACCTGCTGAAACAATCCGGAAGTGAAATTGCTACCTTAGTCTGACTGAATTTCCTTGGGAAGGCCAAACAACGTGAAGAACTTTATCAAAGCCTTCGAGATTGCAGTTGCCTTAATGTTACGTAGAGGTATGGCTTCAGGGAATCTGGTAGATGCACACATGATTGTCAACAAGTACTGATTTCCAGATCTAGTCTTGGGTAATGGACCAATACAATCAACAATGACCTTAGAGAAGGGCTCCCCAAATGCTGGGATAGGCTGCAATGGAGCTACAGGTGGGTCTAACTGGTGTTTTCCAACTACCTGACAAGTGTGACAGGTTTTGCAAAAGTTGGAAACGTCTTTCCGAAGCCCAGGCCAGAAAAAGTGTTTAATGATCTTATCAACAGTCTTGTTCACACCAAGATGACCTCCTAAAGGTAAACTATGAGCCATTGTTAAGATCTCATTCCTGTAGACCTTCGGAACAACAATTTGCCTAACCACTGCCTAATGTGCATTGGCAGGGATATCAGGAGGGCGCCACTTCCGCATCAACACACCATCCTGGAGATAATACCCAACTGGAACTGCGTCCATTTCTTCATCAGGAAGGGCTCTCCTCTTTAGTACACAAATTTCAGGATCATTAGTTTGCTCCTCAGTCAACCTCTTTCTGGACAGAGACAAGCCTCCAGACACATCAGAATCACCAGACCCATCTGGCTGGCTGAACAAAGAACTGATAAAAGTGTCTGATAGGTCCTCAAACGGAGAAACCATAGTAGGCCGAACAGAGTCATGAGGCGAACCACCTGAGTCATGACTATTCAATGTGCTGGACGGCACCACATCATCTTCTTCTTGAGCCTTCTTGGCCATAGCACAAGTCACTGCGCAAGAAGGATGCAGAGATGGGTCTTCATCGCCATCCTCAGTGCTCGGCTGTGAAGTAAGATGAACTGGGGGAACTACATTGCCCCCAGCCAGGTCATTGTCTAGCAACAGAGAAACACCTGTTGTAGGTAGACTTGACATAAGTCCCCCCTTTACCTGTCCTGTAACTAAATCTGACTTCAATACAGAGCGCAGGGGTACAGATACAGTCCTCCCTTCAATACCTTGTACAAGTATGAAATCCCCAAAAGCGTTCTCATCACGCAACTCCAAGGAGTCCATCAACAAAAGTGACTGAGAAGCTCCGGTATCCTTTAGGATATATATGGGGACAGGAGGAGAATGCTCATTCAGAGCTACAAATCCCTCTCACACAAATGGAAGAAATTCCTCCCTCACAAAGTCAGCAGTATCAGGCTTTTTAGCCCCACATGAAGCAGGCAATTTAGCAGATCGATCATCTACTACAGGGGTTTCTAACCTTGTCTTCACAAAGGCATTTCGTTTGGTATCGTTTTTTTTATCTTTCTTAGCTTTAAGGAACCAACAGTTAGTTGTAACATGACCAGATTTCTTGCAATAATTGCAAACTAGACCACTTTTGTCACTGTCAGCTTTCACACTTTGATCAGACCTATTACTGGATTTCTGAGCAGTATCACCAGATTTGTCTTTGTCTTTGGGTGAGGAATCTTGGGTATCACCATTACCTTTTTTCTGAAATTGGAACCATCTATTGTTACTGCTAGACTGAAATTTAGACCTATGTGTGAGAACATATTCATCTGCAAATTTGGCAGCTGATTGCAAATTCAGTGTTTGCTTCTCATTAAGGTAGGTCTTAATATCATCCTTAACACAGTTCTTGTAGGTCTTAATATCATCCTTAACACAGTTCTTGAATTCTTCAACTAACACCATCTCTTTTAGTGAGTTGAAATCATCCTTGACCTCCATAGAAGTACACCAGCGCTCAAAGCAAACCTGCTTCTCGTTAGCAAATTCCACATAAGTCTGATTTTCAGATTTCTTCAGACCTCTGAATTTCCGCGGTAAGCCTCTGGAACCAACTCGTAAGCTCTCAAAATAATCTTTTTGACAACCTCATAATCAGAGGAATCATCTGCAGACAAAGCTGAATAGGCTTGTTGAGCTTTACCCGTGAGGACAGTTTGCAACATCAGAGGCCAGCGTTCCTTTAGCCACTGACAACTTTAGCTACCTTTTCAAAACACTGGAAATAGGTTTCAACATCCTTTTCTGCAAATGGAGGCACCAGTTTTACCTCCTGGCTAGCCCGAAATTTATTTTCCGTTGCTATTTTAATTTTTAGTTGCTCCATTTGGAGTCTTTCTTTATCTAACTTCTCTAATTCAAAATCTCTCCGTCTTGCAAATTTTTCTAACTCAAATTCTCTTCATTTTTCTCTTTCCTCCCTTTCTTTCTCTCTTTCCTCCCTTTCAATCTCTAACAGTTTTAATTTAAGTTCAATTCCTACATTAGGATTTACCAATGGAAACTGTTCCAGATCTCCTGGTGCAAACACATTTTCATCAATGTAATATTCAACAATCTCTCTAGCCAGTCTTGCTTTTCGCATGGCTGGTTTTACCTCTGTCAGCTCTAAATGTCTGCATATTTCTAGCAGTTCTGTCTTTTTAAAAGACATCAAAACCTCTACGGTTGGTGATGCCAAGATATCATTCTTTGCTGTCTATCTGTCAATATATATCTAGAAAAAAAAAAAAAAAAAAAACATTTTTACAATTTGAAATGTTAGATTTTCAATAAATGACTCACACAATGGTCTATCCCGGACGAGCCCCCAATTTGTTATGGCCCCAATTTGTTATTACATTTATGACAGCAAGGGATGACCGACACAATTTTAAAACTTAAACACATTTCATTGAACAAAGACAACTAATAACTAACTACTCTACTGACCAAGGTTGATATATACAAGAAAAAAAATATTTACAGTCCCTTTTGTTGGGTTGCTGGGTGATGTCCTGGGTGAGGAAAATGCTCCAACACAGGCAAAAATTCACAAGAAACTTCTCAGGTCATGAAAAGAGTGACAGGTCTGGTCACATGTATCCTTCTGCTTGCAATTTCTCCTACTCCTATATTGTCTTAATTTTCCTCCTTATATACTCTTTTGCAGACCCCTCCCATCTTTTAGACTTTTTAAAAAAAAAATTCTCCGGGACTTGTCCCAGACATGCCCAAGACATGCCAAAACCTAGCTCCAGTCTGGGCTTAACATAAGAAAGGTCAATACGGCCATCTAGTGGCTTCTATTCGCATTACACAATGCAAAGTGAAAGCCATTTATCAACAGCACCCAGAAACGCCACCGGCTTCGCTGGGCCCAAGCTCATCTAAGATGGACTGATGCAAAGTGGAAAAGTGTTCTGTGGTCTGGCGAGTCCACATTTCAAATTGTTTTTGGAAACTGTGGATGTTGTGTCCTCCGAACCAAAGAGGAAAAGAACCATCCGGACTGTTATAGGCGCAAAGTTCAAAAGCCAGCATCTGTGATGGTATGGGGTGTATTAGTGCCCAAGGCATGGGCAACTTACACATATGTGAAGGCACCATTAATGCTGAAAGGTACATACAGGTTTTGGAGCAACATATGTTGCCATCCAAGCAACGTCTTTTTCATGGACGCCCCTGCTTATTTCAGCAAGACAATGCCAAGCCACATTCTGCACGTGTTACAACAGCATGGCTCCGTAGTAAAAGAGTGCAGGTACTAGACTGGCCTGCCTGCAGTCCAGACCTGTCTCCCATTGAAAATGTGTGGCGCATTATGAAGCGTAAAATATGGAAAAGAGTTCCACCCGAAAAGCTTCAAAAATTGGTCTCCTCAGTTCCCAAACGTTTACAGAGTGTCGTGAAAAGGAGAGGCGATGTAATGCAGTGGTAAAAAGGCCCCTGTGCCAACTTTTTTGCAATGTATTGCTGCCTTTAAATTCTAAGTTAATGATTATTTGCAAAAAAAAATAAAGTTTCTCAGTTTGAACATAATCATCTTGTCTTTGCAGTGTATTCAATTGAATAAAAGTTGAAAAGGATTTGCAAATCATTGTATTCTGTTTTTATCTACGATTTACATAACGTGCCAACTTCACTGGTTTTGGGTTTTGTAGCACAAAACCATTTTGATCAGTACTTACCAATCGCTCCAGTCTTTTAGAAAGGGCTTTACATAATATTTTTGTATCGCATCCCATTAAGCTAATGGGCCTGTATGATGAACAATTGGTGGGTGACTTACCTGGTTTTAGTAACACAATTATCATAGCAAATCTTAATGATGGTGGGAGAGTTCCATTTTCATATGATTCATTAAACATGTTTAATAAAGGTTGTTTGTTTCTCCAGCACTCCAGCACTTAGAACCCTCACAGAGAGATCAGTTTGAGAGTTTCTCTTTGAATGTCTTATAAAACTCTATCGGTATACCATCAGGGCCGGGTGCTTTTCCACTGTTCATGCAGCTTATAGGGTCACACAGATCCTCTGCTGTTAACATACCATCTAGAGTTTCCTTTTCATCTTTGGATAACATCTGAAATTGTAATTGGTCATAAAATGTCTCTTGTTGCTGTTCCAAGTTTGTATATTCTGATTTGTATAATGACTCATAAAAATCTCTGATGGTAGCATTAATTTCAAATGGGTCTGCTGTCAAATTGCCTGACGGAGTCATTATGCTTTGTCAGTTGTTAGTTTGTTATATTCAACTCTCATAATTGTTCATTTTTGCTGTTTTTCAATACTATTTGTCTCATAAAGTTCCAATTCTAATGATTTAATTTGTTTCTCTAATGTTTATATTTTCTTATTGTATTGTTTTGTCTTAGAACTTGTATACTGAATAATTTCTCCCCAAATATAAGCTTTAAATGCTTCCCATCTTACACTGGCAGTTGATTCATCTGTATTCAAATGGAGGTAATTATCTATATAATTTTCTTTAAATTTAATAAAGGATGGGTCTTGAAGCCAATATACTGGAAACCTCCATCTTGGAGAATGTTGAGCAAATTTTCCAAAACTTACTTCCACTGAGACAGCTGCGCGATCACTGATTAATATACTGTCGTGCCAACAGTTTTTAACATTGGTCAGAAATTCAACAGATATCAAAGAATAATCAATGCGTGAGTAGGTTTTGTAAGAAGAAGAGCAACAAGAGAATTAATTTTTTTTAGGATTTTGTTTTCTACATACATCAATCTCAAATCTCTTATGAGTTCAGTGAGTATTTTCCTAGCCTGTATGGCCACCTCTTTTCCAAACAGAATATATCAGAGGCCAGTAAATGAGTTTCCTGTAAGAATACAGTTTAAGACTTGAGATGTTTCAACCTATTTATAACTTGCTTCAGTTTGGTCAGTTATCTGAGTCCCCAAACATTCCAAGAAGTAATCTTGATGTCAAAATTATTTACTAACTTTGATGTTTCTATAGTTGATAATATTTTAAATATGCTAAGAATGGTTCTAAATGCTGTTAATCCTGCCAAGTCGAAATACACACAAATATACCACGTATAAGGGAGACAAGGAACAATTAGAACAACATTAAGAAAAAACAAACAAACAAGAAAAGAACTCCCAATATCACCTCCTAGCATTCCCCCATTGAAATGCCTTCCACCTCCCCATTTATCGAAGCAAACTTTTTGGGGATGCCGATCCACAAACCTTGAGGAGCAGCTCGTCTGCGTCTCCTTGGCCCTGAACAGAACAGCCATGAGCTCCAAAAACCATGAAATGTCAGTTTAGTCTTAGACCCATTCTCATTGTTTACATAAAGCCAGCTTTGTTCATAAGGAGGTTGCATTGACTCTTTTCACAAAATAAATAGAGGCTTATATGTTGCACCAAAATAAGATTCAGTAGTAAAATTGGAAATAAAAAATACAAATAAAATAAGTCGGGCGGGTGCTTTAGCCACTTATGAAATCCCTTTACCTTCATTTTAAATTACCTTTGAAAGATGGAGCTATATTACACTGTAATCATCGAAGAACAGTCTTCAGTATTAACCCGAGTCTTTGTAAATCGTTTGCTGTACCTGGCTCACCAGTCTATTCACTGATGTGTTCAATATCCGCAGCGTTTTCAATGATTTTGTGTTCTCAATCTTACCTGCAGCATCTCTATGCTGTTTTAATAATGTCCTGGTAAAACTTCTCAGCCTTCTCAGGTGTGGAGAGCAGATGTATTTTCCCTCTGTGCAGGACTCTCAATTTGCACGGATTGTGATGAAATCCTCGGAAGGCTCCCATGTCCACAAACAGCCAGCAAAGCCTCGCCGAATACGGACAGTCTCTGCAGACAGATCCTGAGCGAAGGAAAGTTGAACTCCATCGTGCATGATGTTTCGCTGTCTTGATTCACGGAAGACAAACTCCTTCTCCTGGTAATTTAAAAAGCGGATAAGAACTGCGCGGTTTTGGTTCGGTCTGGCCGGTGTTACGGATCAACTGGTTTCCCTTTTAAATGGTTACCTTTGTTTACAAACTTCTGCAGATATTCTAACTACGGAAAATGCACAGCGCTGATCGTGGATATGCCTGAACAGTTATAATCCCATTTTACTCGGATATCCGTCCAATTAATTAATTTATTTTTTAATAGAATTGAGTGAAACTAATGACAAATTGAAATCGCATTTTACTTGCTTCCTTTAAAAAAATAGTAGGCCTAATTCTCAACGAGGATTCGACATCAGACATTCCCGCGCGTTCGGATGAAGTTTCCTGACAATAACCCACTGCGCCACTGCAGATGGTTTAGATAAAGTTAGAGTAGACATGTCGGTTTAACATGAATAACCAGACACTGATTTGTTGGCTAAAAACACTTCGACCGGATTAACTTGTGACCCGTTGTTGCAGTAATAACCCGTTTTTTTTGGTTCTAGTTGATGATAAACCCATACAGTCTTATTTTTCCAAACTATTCTGTAATTTTAGAGATCAGAGGTCGCAATGTCTGTTTTTTGGGGGTGAAATAAGTACGAAGATTCAATGGAAACATAATAAATTATTCACACCACAAAATTCATCCCACGATTACCAAAATTACATTATTGAGAGAGTACATTTATTTAACTTCAATACAGAGGCCATCGTTTGACATTTCCTAGTCATTATGCATTTTAACAAAGGCTGATATTCAGCAAATTAACCTCTGCATGGGAGCCTATTATTCGTATTTATGAAGCCCAATTCCACTTCCACCTTCAATTCGAACACTTTTGATACGATTTTGTTTATTAATTGAACAACTGCTACTACTTTCACGTTTATTGATACGTCTCACAGTATCAATGCTTGTTCACCAATGAACCAAATTATTAATTACAAATGAACCAGTGACCACTAGACCACAGGTCTGCAGCCCTTTTTTTAGAGCTGATTTTTGAATCCAATTATCCAATTACCCATGACCCCTGTATAAGTTTTGGGTTTTGAAGCAAGTGAGAGAATAAAAAAAAAACAAAAAAACAATGAATCCTACAATTGTGCGAGAGTTGATGGACTTTAAAGTCCATAATCAATTCCCCCCAGGGCGCAACAAAGCAGCAAAAATATGTGATCAAGAGGAGAGCAGCAAGTTTCATCCTTCAGGGTAAACAAATCAACAAAACTTTATTTTTCAGTATTTTTGTGCTTAATAATTCAGGAGCAGCATCCTTTCTAGATGGAGAGCTCTTCTACATTTGTAGAAGACGAAAAGGCCAGGAAGAACTCCTTGCAAAAGTTGTTCTTTCGTCTGAGGAGGCAGATGAAATTTTTCAGGACTTCCACTGCAGCGCTCAGGGAGCTCACTGTGGAGTGGAAAAAACTAATCATTCTATTATCAGTCGGTATTATTGGCCTGGGATGGAAGATGACATTCGTAAATGGGTAAGTGAACAAAGGAAATACTTCACCCCGAACATTTTCATGTATCCGCTAACTTGAAAGAATGGGCACTCAAAAAGACCAGAAACAATTCAAACAATTGTGTGAATAAAGTTTTAAAAAGTAGATATGAAGATGTGACTGTCGCTATCTAAATATCCAGTGTACATTACTTGTAAAAACAGACCTAACATGATGGTTATTCTGAGGACTTTCATTTTTCAGGTTGCCCAGTGCCCAGCATGTCAGTCTAAACGGGCCAACCTAAAGGAAAAGAAACAATACAACCCAATAGAGGTGAGCTTCCTTGTGACTTAGGAGTCCGATCTTACCTTCCAGTGGAGTTGTATAATGCGCATTCTTGTCTTTCAGGTGTCTGAGCCATTTGAGCTTGTTGGAATGAATCTTCTCAAGCTCACTGTCACTCAGAGTGGTAACCAGTACATCTGTGTCATGGTTGACTACTTCACTAAGTGGGCAGAGGCCTACCCTCTTAAAAGTGAATCAGCAGAAGAGGTCACCCATTGTATTCTTGACTTTGTATACAAATTTGGGGCTCCTCAAAGACTGCTTCCAGATCAGGGAACAGAGTTTAAAAATAAGGTGAGGTAAAATTGGATTATTTGCAGTACCGTAGTATTGGTCATCCATGCTGACTTGTATTAATCTTTGGCATATGGAAGGTCAACGCTTGCCTCTGTGAGAAGCTGGGCATAAAAAGGAGCTTTTGTTCCCCCTACCATCCCCAAACAAACAGGCTTGTTGAGAGACTTAACAGCACCATCCAACGGTATGTTCTTAGAGGGTAAAAACGAATACATGATCACTTTCGATATGACACCACTGAATATTTCAAGTCTCTGGGCAAGCTGGCGAGGGACAATCCCAGGACATGGGACCGATATCTGGGTGCCGCAATGTTTGGCATCAGGACCAAAAAACATCTCTCCACAAAATACTGCCCTTACTACCTCATGTTTGGTAGCGAGGCCAGATATCCTTCAGAGGTACCCAGAGAGTATGAGGTAAGCCTGTCGAAATTGTTTGCAATATTTTTATACAGCTGCAGATTAAATGTGACTCTAACTCTCTAATGCCCTTGTGTTTTCTTGTAGGTGACCGAGGAGAAGGTGGAAACACTTGAGGGATGAAGTGGTGTCTCAGAAAGACTCTGACAGCATGAGGTGTATCAGGAGGTGTGAGGGATGAAGTGGTGGGTCTGGGAAAGACTCAGACAGCATGAGGTGTATCAGGAGGTGTGAGGGATGAAGTGGTGGGTCTGGGAAAGACTCAGACAGCATGAGGTGTATCAGGAGGTGTGAGGGATGAAGTGGTGGGTCTGGGAAAGACTCAGACAGCATGAGGTGTATCAGGAGGTGTGAGGGATGAGGTGCTGGTCTGGGAAAGACTCAGACAGCATGAGGTGTATCAGGAGGTGTGAGGGATGAGGTGCTGGTCTGGGAAAGACTCAGACAGCATGAGGTGTATCAGGAGGTGTGAGGGATGAAGTGGTGGGTCTGGGAAAGACTCAGACAGCATGAGGTGTATCAGGAGGTGTGAGGGATGAGGTGCTGGTCTGGGAAAGACTCAGACAGCATGAGGTGTATCAGGAGGTGTGAGGGATGAAGTGGTGTCTCGGAAAGACTCAGACAGCATGAGGTGTATCAGGAGGTGTGAGGGATGAAGTGGTGGGTCTGGGAAAGACTCAGACAGCATGAGGTGTATCAGGAGGTGTGAGGGATGAGGTGCTGGTCTGGGAAAGACTCAGACAGCATGAGGTGTATCAGGAGGTGTGAGGGATGAAGTGGTGGGTCTGGGAAAGACTCAGACAGCATGAGGTGTATCAGGAGGTGTGAGGGATGAAGTGGTGTCTCGGAAAGACTCAGACAGCATGAGGTGTATCAGCACGTGTGAGGGGTGAAGTGGTGGCTCTGCGAAAGACTCAGACAGCATGAGGTGTATCAGGAGGTGTGAGGGATGAAGTGGTGTCTCGGAAAGACTCAGACAGCATGAGGTGTATCAGGAGGTGTGAGGGATGAAGTGGTGGGTCTGGGAAAGACTCAGACAGCATGAGGTGTATCAGGAGGTGTGAGGGATGAGGTGCTGGTCTGGGAAAGACTCAGACAGCATGAGGTGTATCAGGAGGTGTGAGGGATGAGGTGCTGGTCTGGGAAAGACTCAGACAGCATGAGGTGTATCAGGAGGTGTGAGGGATGAAGTGGTGTCTCGGAAAGACTCAGACAGCATGAGGTGTATCAGGAGGTGCGGGAAAACATTCAAAAAAGCCATGAGAAAACCAGGAAAAGGAAAGGAGACCAGGGTCAGGATGATGCATTCAAAACTGGTGACGTCGTGCTGCTCAAAAACATCAGGGAACAGCAGCGGAAGGGGGGAAAATGGAGGCTGACATGCTCGGACCATTCACAATTACAGACCTCCAAGAGAAAATTTCTGTACTCAAAAAGCACCACCAGCTCAACAAAAACCACCGTAAACCTAGATCATCTGGTTCATTTCCTCAAGCCAGAGGAGAGGATTCCAGCAAAGCTTAAAAGAACAGACATGTCCCCTCATCTGGCTTCACACCACAGTTTAACAGCGAGTACTAGTCCAACCCACCAAAACATCCAACCTGATGCTGTAAGCGCCCCTCTGATTACCCTCTCTCCAACCTCCTCAGCCACTCTGTCATGTCCCCGCACACCCATCTCTCCTCATAAATCCAGTTCCAGCACTTCTCCCACTGAAGGAATATCTCCAATGAGAAATCCACTCCAAAGCAATGGTATTTATTTATCTTGTCAGATTAAATTTGTATCTAATCCTCCCCCCCCCCCCCTCATTTCTGTAACTTCAAAATACTACTCTGCCTTTCCAGTGACAGATATCTGGGATCAGAAAAAGGGGGAGATCTTATGGGCAAAGATTGGGCCCTATAAGATCTTTACAGCAGATCTCCAGAGCCTCGCCCCTGGAAAGGAACTGATGAGTGAGGTAAGTATTCCTGAATATACTCTGCTTTAAGCAGGCTTGTAGGTTCCGTTGGGTTTTTATTTTGTCGAAACAGACCAATAACTGGCAACTATTCGCAGGTCCTGAACGGTTACATGTCAATTGTTGCCAGGCAAATGCCATCCAAAGCCTTTGTCATTGACTCCTTTGAAATGACTGCTGTATGGAATGGCACATCTAGGGGGTTGAGAAAGGTGAGTATCACTTAATCTTGATGTTTCCAAGATGTGCAACTCATAACAGGTGAAATTTTTGTAGCTGGATGCTGCACTGTGTGACGTACTCATTGGAGCAGTTTGCAAGGACAGACACAGGACTCCGGTAGTTAGTGCACATTTATCCAAAGCTACATGCACATCTTTAGCAAGCATAAAAGCTTTCTGTAGACTTACAAATCATTTATTTTAATTTTAAACATACCCCATGGAGCGAAGGGCCCTTTTTGTTGACCCCCTTGGAGCTACTAGTGCCCAGCTTCAGAAATGCAAGGAAAAAACAAGGTAATCTTGAATGATTTCTCATGGTTGCCTGTCTGAAGTAAATGAACTATCTTGTAAGTCACAAGCAGTATCACTTGATTAATTTATCCTTGCAATTTAGAGCCTTCATTAGAAGAAAAAACATAAATGTGTCCAGATGATCATGCAGCACCATCGACCACCGCCACCAGCAGGACACCACATCATGTGGGGTGCTGGTCTGTAAAGTAAGCTGTCCATATTGTCACTTAATCCATTTTTCAAATATTTCAAAGTGAGTTAACTGCAGTTCATGTTCAAGGTGGCTGAGAGCATCTTAAAAGGGGAGAAGCCCAACTCTCCAGTTGACCAGTACGGAGTCAATAAAATGAGGGTGGAAATGGCCCAAACATTGATTGACGAGTCAGGTATGATTTATGGTCTTGCTTAAATTTTTATACACAAATACAGAAGTTTCAATTACTCTTTGAATCAGATACCCTGTTGGATCGCTGTCACTCCTGTGGAGAGAGGGATACAGGAAGCACTAAAGAGAGCTATTTTGACTGGGTAAGTGCATCTCTGCTCCATAAATGTTTACTTTTCTCCTTGCATAACACTTAAGTTATATTTCTTCCAGATTGAATGCACTGCATGTGGGTGCTGGTACCACTGGGACTGTATGGGAAAGCCTCCTACAGACCAAGCATTCCTCTGCCCTGTGTGCCATTCCCTCAGCTGAACAAGTCAGTCCAGCTACAAAATGAAGAGTGCTCTGAGCACAATATTCCTTACCCCCCCCGCCATTACAGCATCTGCGAATCATCAATCTGAAGCACTTCCACTAACTTACGGAAGATTTGGTTAAGAAATGCGACAGGACTACCCTTCAGAAGGAAGGCACCCTCAGACAAATAACGCATCAATACTATTCCCTTTTCAGCTGGCGGCGATGGGAGAGGATGCGTAAAGCCATTAAAACAATTAGCCTACTTTATTCTAAAATAAACTCATAAATTATGACAATGTTCCGCATGTGGGTTGGGTGGTTTTTTTAAAATTTAATTTTAAAATTAAATCAAGTCTTCTATAAATGGGGGGGGGGGGGGGGGGGGGGCAACTCAACGAGACTCTTCCCAACGCAACACGCTGAGGTTCCGCTGTAATCACTGAAATAACTGGTCACAAGTTAATCCAGCCGAGGTGTTTTTAGCCAACAAATCAGTGTCTGGGTATTCATGTTAAACTGACATCTAGTCAACTCTAACTTATTTAACCTTTAAATGCAGTAGCGCAGTGGGCTATTGCAAGGAAACTTTACCCAAAATTACGAGAATGTTTGGTATCGGCACCTCGTTGAGAGCTTTTTTTTTTTTAAAGGAAGCAAGTAAAATGCGATTTCAATTTGTCATCAGTTTCACTCAGTTCTATGAAATAAATAAATGAATTGGACGGATATCCGAGTAAAATAGGATTATAACTGTTCAGGCATAGCCTATCCACGATCAGCGCCGTGTCTTTTCCGTAGTTAGAACATCTGCAGACGTTTGTAAACAAAGGTCACCAGTTCACAGGTGTGATGGATCAACTGGTTTCCCTGTTAACTGGTGACTTTTATTTATGAGAGTCATTCTGTCGGGTTTTTTTTTTTTTTGGTTTTTGTTGAGAAGAATCGAATTGGCTGACGCTTTAAAAAATATGTATTTGATTTAATCCTGCCATTAACCAGCCAAAACAAATTCAGTTCACGAGATTGTCTCGTGACTAGGAGTCGTGCAACACTGTCTTATCGGGTAGACCTTTTTCAATATAGTCCGTTAATAACCAGCCGTTACAAACAACAATGCGTAATACATAACCAGTCAAAACAAAGTCCATGCATCAAGTGTTTATAATGGCTGATGACTTACTGATAATATTTTGAATAAGGGTAACGCCATAGGACACGGTTCCTATCTTCATATTTCAGACGGCGGCGATCATCCCATAAACTGAATTTCTTTTGATTGTTTAATAACACAATAAATTCAATAGGCTATATTAAAAAAAAGGGTTAGCTGATTTGATTCTTATCAAGAAAAACTTAAATCAGCGGCGCAACAAACACAGGTTCAGCTACTATCTCTGCGGTAACAAAGGTCACAATTTAATCCAGCCGAAGTGTTTTCAACCAAGAAATGTATGTCCAGTTGTTTCTGTTTGAGCTATGGAGTGTATTTGGACTTTAGAGGGGTTGTGTCTGTTCGGTGGCCTAGCGGGTTAATCTGTTGACCTTAGAATGCCTTTATATCATATGGCGTATTGAATCCCGGGTGAGGTTACATTTCTTTTTCTTTTTTTATTTGGAAGAGCAAGAAGATTAAACTCGATTTTTAAACTCATCACGGCTTTGCAAATGTCAAAAGTCAACGAAATACTTGAATCGGATGGATAGACAAGTAAAATTAGATTGTAATTGTTAAGGCATTTGCACGGACAGCTATGGCCAGCGGAAAATGTTATGCTGCTGTGAGAAAGACCCGACTTTTGTAAACAAAGGTAACCAGTTCACAGGGAAACCAGTTGATCCGTAACACCGGTGCAGCTTGATTTTGCTGTAGCTCCTCCTCTGCCGCTGTTATACGGGTTTCTGCCTCTCCGATGGGTGTTGCATCCGCAGAAATATCTCTCAGTGTCTGTCAGTTTGCTTTCAATTTGAGTTCATCACATCAGACCGATGATTGTCAGTATTATCCAACTTTGACCCAAAGTCCGAGCGGAGTGACTTCAATTCCGTTAACACATCAGTCATACTGTTAGCCTCTGTGGTTATCTCCGTCGGAAAAGTAGATGATGTTTTCGCACTTGCCTTACGGTGCTCTTGTGAAAATGTCGCACTGTTTCGCTGCGGGAGGTTTTGACATGTTCAGCACCACCCAGCTGACTCCAAAAATTTGGTGCATTTGTGTGGTTTTCGGTCAAATTGAGTTTCGGTCGTTTGGAGCTTTTAAGCTACGCCGCCATCTTGGTCAATGTCTCGCGAGACCCCCAACGAAGTGAAAGTATACTTTTTATTTTTCAAATGTAGTAGAGTAAAAGTCTCAGTTAAAAAACATTCAAGTCATGTATGATACGAGATCAGGTAGACACCAGGAGCGAGGTGAAGGGGAATAAGGAATTTATTAAAACAAAAGCAAAACAGGCACGAGGGCCAACAAAAAAACTTGGCCCAAAGGGTTGCAAAGACAAACTAAGGTACGCTACACAGAGCTATAAACAAAAGAATACAAAAACGACAAAAAACAAAAGGCACTGGAAACTCCAGGCAAGATGACCAAGAAAAATAAATAACGCGGCCGCACGCACGCACGCACGCACGCACGCACGCACGCACGCACGCACGCACGCTATGAACAAGGCTTGGAAACTTGGCAACAAAACTTGGGACCATGAACTAGGAACAAGCTTGAGACACTGTCTGCCAGCCAACTTCCACCGCATCCAGATAAAGGCTTAGAAATCAGAACATGAGGGGCAACACCTGGAGAAGGAGAAACAAGAGGCAGGGCAAGATCAAGACATGGACAGAGATTGGATGACAAGACTTGCTCATTAAGAGAATGAGCGTGCTCAGCTTAAGTACCAATTAAGTATGCAGTTTGAAAGCAGCATGAATGTTCAGAACAGAAAAGCACAGCAAGATCTTGAAATAGCAAAGGAGGAATCATGACAACAAACTCCCTGTCTAAATTAGTAGTATTAGTAATGTGCCTATCTAAGAATTACACCACCCAGTGAATGTTAGGAAATGTTAGTAACTTAAAAACAGCTAATTGTCAATTAAGCTTAGATAGCCCCGAATCAGCACAGCACAGAAGGAAGGGGAAATACCAAAGCCAACCAGAGCTCAGAAATGTGCAACAACGAAGGCACGGGGCGGAACGCAGACAAGCGGTGGAGTGGCTTGACAGACCTGGCAAAAACAAAAACATGGACAAGGAACATGAATTATGAAATGCAAAATCCTGAAACAAGAAACTGTTAAATCTATGACTATGAACCTGAACAATGAACTATGAAATCTTGAACATGAAACTGTTAAAACCATAAATGCTGTCCTGGCCAAAGGCCAGGACCCCAGAACACAACAATGTACAAATCCTCAAAAAAAAACTTAAGTGCTGTAACGAAGTACATGTACTTAAGTTACTATGCACCTTTGAAAACGGGAGGATCATGTAGCCCACCCCCGGAGAAAATCTCACTCGAGCCCGTTCAAAACTTGAGAGCCCTGCCAGGTGCTTATTCTGTGGAGATATTTAAAACCTCATCATCAGTCCTGTAATGTACTGAAGCATGCAAAGAAAACAGATCTGCTCAGCCTGGCTTCAGTCCAACTCCTCCTGCTGCTGAGGGCAGAACCAGGAAGTGACTCTCGCTCTCTCTGTTACGGAGTTTCACAGAGAAATCATAACTTAACTGCGTCTCTCACAGAAAGAAATACAAACACCGTCTCCGTCTGTGTGAGCTGTAGAATGGCTGAAGGGGGAGGTTTGCTGGATCAGGATCAGTTCAGCTGTCCGATCTGTCTGGATCTACTGAAGGATCCGGTGACTATTCCCTGTGGACACAGTTACTGTATGGGCTGTATTAAGGGCTACTGGAATAAGGATGATCACACTGGTGTTCACAGCTGTCCTCAGTGCAGAGAGACCTTCACTCCAAGACCTGTTCTGTGTAAAAACACCATGCTGGCTGAAGTGGTGAAGAAACTGAAGAAGACAGGACTCCAAGCTGCTCCTCCTGCTCACTGTTATGCTGGACCTGGAGATGTGGTGTGTGATTCCTGTACTGGGAGAAAACGCAAAGCTGTCAAGTCCTGTCTGGCGTGTCTGGCCTCTTACTGTGAAACTCACCTCCAGCCTCACTATGAATCTCCTGCCTTTAAGAAGCACAAACTGGTCAAAGCCACTGGAAACCTGCAGGAGAAGATCTGCTCTCTTCATGACAAACTGCTGGAGGTTTACTGTCGTACAGATCAGCAGTGTATCTGTTATCTGTGTACAATGGATGAACACAGAGGCCATGATACAGTCTCAGCTGCAGCAGAAAGGACTGAGAAACAGGTCAGTACAGAACCTCCTACACATAACTCTCATGCTTTTGCAGTAATAACAATTGGTCGTATTTTTACTAAAACACTAAACCTTATCGCCTGCTTTTCAAAATTTCTTAATTTATTACGCAAATGTTACTTTTCCTTGTTTTCATACATCTGTAGAATTCTGTGATTTCCTGGTATACAAATCCAAGGCGGTAACAACAGGAACTGAACCCAGATCAGTTCTCTGTGACAGCTCTGTTCATACCTCTGCTGAACCCAGATCAGTTCTCTGTGACAGCTCTGTTCATACCTCTGCTGAACCAAGGTTGTCACTGGAAAGCAAGAGGAATTATATTTTTCATAATATTAACAGAAAACATGCAGTGCAGCAACCGTCAGTTTCAATAAAATAAATTAATTCCCTGGGTCTAATGTATCCCTCCACATATCTGCATGAATATTATGAAAATATATGAAAGATTTTCAAATATTTAATCCCATGATGGTGATGTGTTTGACTTTGTGGCTCTTTATCTCCTGAAAAATGCTCTTGAGTTAATTTCTCATGACTGAAAATGGTAACATATAGAAATCTAATACTTTGAAGTGTTGAATGTCTTTTTTAGCAGCCCCCATCACTCGAGATCTCGGGTGTAACTGCACTCCCTGCAATATTTCTACCCCTGTATGAGGCCTGAACTGTTCAACTAACCTGCTGCACACCAAATATGTCCGAATATTTAGGCCTGCTTGGAACATGAAAATATTGTTCAACATAATCTGATTGTTTTAAGATGAATTTTTTTGTGATAAAAAATTATAGTATTATAAGGGAAATAATCCATTCACAGAAGCAGCTGGGGGCGACACAGAGTAAATTCCAGCAGAGAATCCAGGAGAGAGAGAAGGAGCTGCAGGATCTGAGACAGGCTGTGCAGTCACTCAAGGTGGGTACTGACCAGAGGAGAAGACAACAGCTGCTGCTGGAAGAGCCATTTCAGGGCTCAGTCAGGGCTCTCCTCCAGTCAGCCAGTGAGGAGCCCAGTGTTGGGCCACTTTCCAGCCCTGTGGGGCTCAATCCCACTGAGACACACTGTGGGGAACAGGCTGTGTGGGGTCCCAGTAAGAGCTGAGTGAAAGGCCTAGTTAAAATGTACAGCCTCCTCTCTCTGTGTCTCCTAACAGCTCTCTGCACAGGCAGCAGTGGAGGACAGTGAGAGGATCTTTACTGAGCTGATCCGCTCCATTGAGAGAAGGCGCTCTGTGGTGAAAGAGCTGATCAGAGATCAGGAGAAGGCTGAAGTGAGTCGGGCTGAAGGACTCCTGGAGCGACTGGAGCAGGAGATTGCTGAGCTGAGGAGGAGAGACGCTGAGCTGGTGCAGCTTTCACACACAGAGGATCACATCCATTTCCTCCAGGTAACATCACTGGCTCTCTGACTGTCTGCATTGTGCACATTTTGTTCTCTTTAGTTACAATGAACTACTGTAAATGTCTGCTCAAGTATTTGAATTTTGACTGATCTCTGTATGTTTGATTCTGTCTGTCTGCAGAGCTGTCAGTCTCTCTGTGCCCCTCCTGGACCTGGAGACTTACCCAGCATCACTGTCAGTCCATATGACTCTTTTGAGGCTGTGAGGAAATCTGTCTCTGAACTGAAAGAGCGACTGGAGGATGTTTTCAAATCAGAGTTGATCAAAGTTTCTGGAAAAGGTTTGTGAACTGACCCTGCTGTAAAAATCATATTTCCTCACTACACAGACCGCATAGGTGAGCTGCTCTGCCTAAAATTCACTTTTACATCATTAGAGGCACTAAGGAGTCAGGGGGGTGTAATGCTGGATTTTATCCACCAGAGGGCTACAGTAGCAGAGACTTTACAATCTCCGACGCCCATCAGGGAAGTTAAAAACATACTACGTCATTTACACAGCTTGTATGCAACTGAGATACTCATGTCACATATCGTCGGAAAGCTAAGATTCTTGAGATTCGAGTGATGCCAACCATTTCAAAGTATAATCATCACAGCAGCTTTAATCAACGCCTATGTCAGACCACAAACAAACAAATGAACAGTTACAAAACTGATGTAACTCACCGATGATGCCTCGTAGCACTCCTCTAGTCCGACATATCCCCTCAAACATGGTCTTGTTACATCCACGAAGCTCCAGTAAATCCAACCAAGTAAAGTTTTTAGTCCAAAACACACTATTATACTGGTAAATATCCATGAACAGCCGCTGCATCGTTTGAAATGAGTCGGTGGTTATCCACAAAGTTTGCTGCATTAGTAGTCTTTGCTTCGCTGCAGAAATAAACAGTACAAATCCATTTCCGTCAAAATGGAGTTTGCACTCTAACCTTTCGATTGACACCTCACTCGACCAGTTACGAGCTTCCCTGCCCTGTCTACAGCCTGCTATAGCCAACGAGTGCCTGTGTTGAAACGAAGCTCATGCCTCCTTTTTTTGCGTGTAGCCCGAGCAACCAGCAACCAATCGAGACGACGAATGTTGCATTGTAAAGCCAAGGAAATTCTGCAAATGCCGATATATAACTTGTTGGGGTGGCTACAAAGCTGACGCTGCGTGTTGCTCGCGTAAGAGAGAGGACAGAATATGGCTCAGCTGTGCGTAATGCGTGCTGCGCGTCCCGCAAAACAGAGCGAGGCAGAGAGAGATTTCCAGCGAATGTTTGTTGGTTGTTTACGGGGTTTGAAAGAAAAAATAGCGAAAAGGTTGCGAAAAAAATCATTTTCAGTTCAGAAGCTGCAGAGCTGTGCACTCGGTGTGCAAGTGATTGCTCAGGGGAACCAAAACCGTGATGGCTCCGTAGCAGAGGAAATGTTTCTCGGGGGAGATGACATTACTCTTGACAAGTAGGCTACGTATCATATTATAACTTATATTTCATTATATAATAATATTACGTTTATATTTTATTATTATTATTATTATTATTATTATAACATTACATTACATATTATTTGCATCTGTCACGGAAGGTGGAAGGACGTCATGTTTTCACCGGAGTTGGTGATTCTGTCTGTAATTCTCTGTAAGGATTACGGGAAAAGGGTATTATAATATTATGCTGATATTATGATGATTATATTATTACCATATTACGCATTATTTCCTCCGTCACCGAAGGTGGAAGGAAGTTATTTTTTCGCCGGCGTTGGATGTTGTGGAAATTTTAATTTTCATCCCTGTAAGAAATCAGAATGAGATAAAGTAAGTAAATAGGATCCATTTTACTATGTGCCACATAGGGTCTTCCTTACAGGCAAGAACAAAGACAAAGGAATCTCTCCTTTGCATTGGATATATGTAAAAGCACAAAGTCAGAATCTCCTCCCCTTGGGGTCTATATGCACAAATTTAAGTTCATGCCTCAGTAACCTTTTAATTTTTTTATTTTTATTTATCATATATAATCAGGTGGCACAGTGGTTAGCATTGCTGCCTCACAGCACGAAGGTCGTGGGTTCGAATCCGGCCTGGTTTGCATGTTCTCCCCGTGTTGCGTGGGTTTTCGCCGGGTATTCCGGTTTCCTCCCACAGTCCAAAGACATGCATATCAGGCTAATTGGAGACATCAAATTGCCCATAGGTATGAGTGTGAGAGTGAATGGTGTGTGCACCCTGCGATGGATTGGCAAGCTGTTCAGGGTGGGTCCCTGCCTTTGCCCGCAGTCAACTGGGATAGGCTCCAGCTCGCCCCGTGACCCTACTGAGGAATAAGCGGGTATAGAAAATGGATGGATGTAAATACTTTGCTATGGATTGTTTGTTTGTTTGTTTACATTTCATATAAAAAACATTTTTTACATAACAGCACTCGTTTTGACTTTTATATGCACAAATTTGAATTTATGCTTCAGTAACTTTTGATTTTTTTATTTATCATATATTGTCAATATTTTGCTGTGAGTTTGCTGCGTAAAGGTTATTTGTTTGTTTACATTTCATATAAAAAAGCATTTTGTTACATAACGGCACTCGTTTTGACTCTTATGTGCACAAATTTGAGTTTATGCTTCAGTAACCTTTTTTCAGCAGTATTGATAGAGGAATCCAATCCCATATCCAGATTCACTAAGTGTCACCTTTCATTAGAACCCAACATTATGACTGTACGTTGAAGCATTCAAGAGTTATGCCCTTTTATCCTAGGTATGTGACCATGGTTATCCAAGGGTCCTTTTGGGGTCTCCAAATGGCCATTTTTGGAAACGCCTAGACATGGCCTTAGAAAAACGTAAAATGCTCATTTTCTGTAGGATTGTTATCAAATTTGAACTGGATCTCAGTAAGGCTTCATGCTGTGGTCCCATTGTGTTTTTCAGCTAATAAGTCTCAGCTGCTCTCATCTACAGGCATCTGTTTGCAAAAAAAAATTTTGGCGAGAGTAAAAACCTTCTACTTCAGTGTGTTCCAGCTTGGATTACTCAATGACAGTAGCACTTGGAATGTTTCTTTCAGTTGGGGGAAAAACTTAAGAGTGTTTTCTTTCAAATGAGACTATAACCATCCATACAGTCCAAACGATTCAAGAACAGCGTTCAATTTACTTTGGGTACGCTTTTGATAGGCATTTTAGGCAAATTTTCCCAGAGTTTTAAGGGGTTTACATTTAAGGACAATGAAAATGGCCAAACTCCCAGTCCTGAGGTTAGACGACCTTAATACCTTTATTGCAGTAAAACTATGTTGGCAAATTTATGTTTGGTTGTCAATGAATAGTTTTGGGCCTGTTGCTAATCAGCGTAAATGTATTACTTATGTATGTTCTAGAAAAACTTAGCCTCCCTCTTCCATAAGATCAGACATCTATCATTATCCCGCATGAAAACACAGCATCTCTTCCAACAAAACCATCAGCACGAAAAGCTGAACAAACTCCCGAGGAAATGCCTACATCTGCTCTGACGCACTTCTGTGTTCTCATTCTGTGGGCCAAATTTTAGTTGTTCTTAGTTATAGTTTATAACAAGGTTTAATCCTCTCTACATTCAGATGTTTTGGCAGTAACCATGAACCACAGAATTAAATAGTTTGCAAATTTTCAGTGTCATCAGCATTCATTCACTCTCACTGTAAACATTCACTCATCTCAGTCAATTCGGCATGATTCCCCCCCCGACACACACACACACACACACACACACACACGCTCACATTCAGTCTCCCTGTTAGTCCTCCGACCCCTCAAATTCATATAAGTCCCCACATCACTCCTCAGAATAATGGGAAGGATTTTCCTGGACATTTATCCTCTCATCCTCCAGCGTTTCAGTCGCTCCTGTATCCTGGGAAAGCCCTTCTTTCAGCTGATTTGTTTGAATGGAAGTGATGGCAGATAAAAATCTGTTGGATTTTGATTTTGGAAATGATTTTGGAAAAATCATTTAGAGAATACTGCTTTCCCAACAAAGTTGGCATGTTATGATAATTGCGAGAATAAAAAGAAAGCTTTTTTTAAAATCAGCTCTGTTTGAAAAGTCAGCTTTTCAAAAAAAATTTTAAGGTAAAAATGGACATTCTGTTTCCTGGGCTAGAAAGGAAAAGGACCGTCCCCAGTTAGTTACCTACTTACGGTTCAGATTCCAGCATCTGTTATGGTATGAGGGTCTTTTGTGCCCATGGCGTGGGTAACTCAAACATCTGTGTAAGAGCGATTAATGTTAAAGGAGGACATACTGCAGGGGCGGATCCAAGAGTTGCTGAAAGGGGGGGCGCAGCAAGGAGTGGCCTGGGGGACCTCCCCCAGAAACATTTGAAAAATTAATGTGCTGAAAACACGTTTTCCTGGTATTTTGGGAGAAAAATCTGGCCTATCTGTTCAATGATTTTCCTTCCAAGGTTCCAAAAATTAAGCTAAAAAAGCTTTAAAAGTGGCGTTATAACGCAGTTTAACATTAAGTGACAACTTGAACCTTTACCTAAGACTTTAATTTTACTGTCAAGGTTCGCGACCTGAACCCTTTTCACTGCTGTTGGTGACATGGTCAAAATTTCAAAGAGGAGAAAATCTTTTGGAATCGTCCAGACCCTACAGTGTTGGCATTCATTGGACAGTGCTTGATGAGAGCTTTCCAGTAAAAAGCAATGTGCTATGGTTCCAGCGATTTTCAAAGATTTTGATGTTTCAGAAATGTTGACAAAATCACCACAAGCGGTGAAAGAGCTTGACCATATTTCCCACAAAACATTGATATTATTAGTTTTTGAGTTTATATAACACCAAATAGCCTCCAACAAAATAATTGTAGTGTATATCTAACATGCAAACCCAGTGGCTATATGCATCTGTGATTTTAGCAGATGTTAACAGATCACCAAATCCCCCCTCCCCCCAAGTCCCTAAACCTGGTTTAGTAAAAGATACCACACTCAACAGCTTGTAAAAAGTTATTACAATGCTGTGATAGCCTTTTGTCAAAATAGTTCTAAAAGATGAGGCTTTAATGCTTCCAAAACACTCCCAAGTGTTGTGAGAGCAGGAAGTGTGGTCATACACATAATCCGAGTCACCATTAAATTGAATTTCTGCACGTGAGTGAATTTATTAATCTGGAGGCAAGGGTTGAGTCAGTAATGTCCAAAACGAATCTTATTTATATTAAAGATCCTATTAATCCTAAAGATGTCCTGATATAAATTTAATACAATGATGCTGTCCTATATTAAAACATAACATTGTCGACATATGAAAAATATTTTTACGGAAATGTTATTATTATTATTATTATTATTATTTTTATAATTATTATTGTTGTTATTATCATATTTACATGAATGAATGTGAAAAAGAAATGTGACTTTCGGGCCATTAAGAATTTTTCAATCAGACCATTGAACTATTTGGATTGACTCATACATAACCTTTTTAAAATAATGTTTTATATCTTACAGACTCTAAAGGGCAAAGAATAGCTCACTAGCTTCAGAACCGCAGTACTCGCTGGTTAGAAGTCTAATGACGGGTGATTCTGAGAGGCAAAACGGGGTTTTGGAATAGAAAATTTGGAAAATCCTCTGGCATTCCACAACAAATTTATTTGGCACCGTAAAAAACGAATCAATATCCATCAAATGGTTGGCTATGAACAACTGGTCCATCAGTGGGGGTAAGCTCAAGCTTTTGTAAGCTCAAGCAAATTTTAACCGAACACATACTTGCGATAACCTATTAATTAATGTCAGTCTTACCGCTTCCATGTCCCCCTGCAAATGAAAACTGCTGCTGCGAGGATCATTATGGCCAAACAGCAAGTCATTTTTTTGCATTTGAAAGGCTGAGCCTCAAATGTTGGTTTACTTAATTCTCTCAGCTTTTCCGCCTTTCCAATGCTTTCTGCCATTTTTGTTTGAAATAGTCATTGAAAGGTGTTTTTAGACTGTTACCGCAACAGGGGACAAGCAAGGCCATTGGTCAAACAAATTTCCCAGCAAGCCTGCATTCTTAAACTTAAGGAGGAAAACAACAAAATTTAAATAAATTGTACATAGCTTAAGTCTATGTATTGTTTTTTTATTTCTCAGTCATTCCTATCGCATTAAGGAAATATTTACAATTAGATCCAACTAAATTCATGATGCAAGACAAACGGAATAGTGAAGTTGAACCATAAAAAGTGGTATATAAACAGTGAAGACTACATTACAACTTTTGTACAAAGAACAATTGGTCCTATACAAGAATTGGTATGCGTTGAATATTTTCACTCCTCTGCGAAAAAAGGCGCCCCCCCCCACTTCATAATAAACATGAAGTACGCCAATGAAACCCATGAGGTCTGAGCAACTGAAGATGTAGAACAAGACAGAGTGTGGAAAAATTCTTCATAACTGGAACAATTGGCCTCCTGAATTCTCCAGAAATTAGTATGAGGGCAGTTGAAAGGTGATGTAACATCTTAGCAGGTATAATATTTGGAATGAGGGTGTATTTTCAAAAACAGTAAAATAGGGATCGAAATACATTGAACATTAAAGAGACTTTATTGAACCCCCTGGAATAATTAGTCCTCTGCATTTAACCCATCCTATAGTTAGGAGCAGTGGGCAGCCACAGAGCAGCGCCCGGGGACCAACTCCAGTTCTAAAGCCAGTTCCTTGGTCAGGGGTACCAGTTGGAGTGTTCCTGTGATTCATGTTTGTGTGGGTGGGGGAAACCAGAGTACCCGGAGGAAACCCACACGAGAACGGGGAGAACATGCAAACTCCACACTGTTCTGTGCACTGTTTTGATTTCAGCCAGGTTAAGAATCAGTTACAAATGCTTTCTAAAATGAAAAGGAATTTTATCAATGAATTTTTACATTTTTATTCCAGCATTGTGTACATTCAGTCTTACTGATAGAGTCCAGCACCATCCAATTTATATTTAAAGGATCAGTTCCTCTCATAAAACTGGGTTTGGTCCTGAGAATGAACACAGAAACATAAAGCATCTTTTCTCAGTGATGCATTTTGCAGAAGTATATTGTGCTATTTAACATTGAAGCAGAAGTATTTGGTCAGTCTTGGTGAATGACAGCTCATTGTGTCGGTACTTTAGTACGTTACAAACTCTGCAGGCGTCTATAGATTGGGGAGGCAACACTAATGTGAATGCAGTCAGGCAAGCGCCGCCATTTATTGTTTAGTGACCCAAATATGAGAAACGGTTACAAAAGCACAAACCTCCTGCATAACAGGGCACCAGAACCAACATAAAATAGAGTCCTGGGGTAAAGGGCACTAAATCATAAACACAATAAAACAAGTCGGCACTTTTTCACTGACTCACTGCAGCCATAAACAATGGAAAGGAACAAAGTAAATAGCTGTCTGGCTGCAGTAACCTGAACGACACCTTAATAAGACACTTTAGCAACCATACAGGAGTCCTAGTGTTCCCTAGATATTCAAATAACTGCATGTCTAGTGTCAGCAGTGATGGACAAATGAAAAATAAACACAGTTAGCCAACAGTCCGAATCCCGTAACCACAAAATAAGTGCTTCAGGTGAGTTAACATTTAGACAAACACAACAAAAAAAGTTACTTCAGAGTTAATGATCACACAAGTTAACTTTACTGCCGAGAGGTACAGAGGTGAACTGCTCAGGGTAAATCACAGCTGCCCCTGCTGTATTCACAAAGTGGCTTTGATAAAATTTGAACGGGGATCAGCAGGATTGTGATTGGCAGCTGGAACCGGCGACAGCAAAAGGGAGATGGGTCAGCTGAAGATGGGAGCGACTGGGTCACAAACACAGGTAGGAGGTGTTGACAGGGGGGAATCCCTGCGGGGGAGCGGGTTATTTGTCGGCTACCCAGACAGCAAAAAGGTCCATATAGTATTCGGCCACTTCCGCCCTACCTCCGTTTACCAGTCAGACCCGCTAAATGCACCTGCAACGGATCTGGCAGATTGACAGTCATGAATGGCGAGAACAGGCCATCCAGCCCAACTAGGCTCGCCAGTTTCTTTATACTATTCTGAATATATCACTTCAGATACTCAATGACTCAATGGTATCTCAATTTAAGTCAAGCCTGCTCTTGAAAACTCCCAAAGTCTCCGCCTCAACAAAATGGTCTGGCAAGCTGTTCCACATTGAAATTACTGTTTGGGTGAAGAAATATTTCCAAATATCAGTGCTAAATTTACCTTTGGTCAGCTTCCATTTCTGACCCCGAGTTCTACTAACAACACTTGGTTGAAGGAATCCTACATAATTCACTTTGTTAATCCCTTGAACATATTTAAAGACCTCAATCAGATCACCCCTTAGTCTCCTTTTCCTAAGACTAAAGAGATAAAGGATCTTCAGCCTTTTCTCATAGCTTTCATCTTTTATACCCAGAATTACCTTAGTGGCTCTTCTCTGAACTTTCTCTCGAGCCTCTATGTCTTTCTTAAAGTATGGTCCCCAGAACTGTACACAATACTCCAGATGTGGTCTGACAAATGTGTTGTACAGAAGAAGCATCACCTTCTTGGATTTGAAATCAATACTTTTGGCAATGTATACCAGCATCCGATTGGCTTTTTTAACTGCTACGGAACAATGGCTAGATCCTGTGAGGGTTTGGTCAACAATTACTCCCAGAACGCTTTCGTATGGAGCTCATTCCAGTTTTAAACCTCCCCTCCCTGTCTAATGTTTTTATTACGTACATGTACAACTTTACATTTCTCTACATTAAATTTCATTTGCCACATTTCTGCCCAATTCTGGATTCTATCCAAATCATCCTGAATTACTTTAGTGGACTCTAAACTATTTGCCAAACCTCCCAATTTAGTACCATCTGCAAATTTAACTTATCTGCTCTCAATATTCCTATCAAGGCCATTAATGTAGATGAGGAACAGCAGGGGTCCCAAAACCGATCCCTGGGGGACGCCACTCCCCACCATACTAAGCTCAGATGAGATACCACTGACCACCATTCTTTGTGTTCTGTTTTGAATTGACTTCAGAATACCTCCTGTAACTCCAAAGGAGATCATTTTAAAAATTAGTCGGTCTTTGGTGGATCCGGTTCAGATCTGGTCCGGATCTGTTCCAGACCTGTAAAGTGGATCGGGAGCCCGGGAGCTCCCTGGGCCCGGGAGCAAAATTATCAGGAGCAGATCATTTTCAGGATGTTGGACTACATCCGGTACAGATCCGGCCCGGATCTATTTATTATTATTATTAACCTTTATTTAACCAGATGAGTCAATTGAGAACAAATTCTCATTTACAATGACGATCTGGGCAAGAGGCAACACCAGAAGCAGTCACAAAAAAAAAAAAGACGCACATTTAATTAAATAATTTTCAATTAAAAAATGCAATGCGTCTTATACGTAAATTGGTGCATCCTATACACCTGTAAAATGCTGCAAGAGGTAAAGGGGGACGTTCCAGTGTGTACCCAGGAGAGGGCGCTGTGAGCGAGACCTTGTTCTTGTGTCCACATGCCAAAGCATAGAGTTTGGTATACAGTCTCTCTGGTCTCTTCTGAGCAAGAAGCCACGTAGCCCACCGTTACTTCGCGAAAACTTCTAGAAAGGGCTATACAGCTACATAAAAACTTCACATTGAAAACACCATTTTTTACAGATAAATTACTAAAGAATTCCTGCAGTTAATCCATCTATTATTGAATCTGTTCCTGCCTCATCAGGGTCACAGGGGAGCTGGATATGTCCCAGCTGACTGTGGGTGAAAGACAGGGACACACCCTGGACAACTTACCAAACTTACCAGTCCATCACAGGACCCACTCACCAATATCCTCAAAATCATGAAACACAAAATATCAGACTCAACTTAACTGTGATCTCCCTCTAATTGTTATATATCTCTCTTTCTCTCTCAATTCAAATCATGAGGCTTTATTGGCATGACTGCATACAATACAATATTGCCAAAGCATGTTGACACAAACAATATCACAGTCGAACATATGAAAAAACTATATACAATAAATATACAAAGTACCATATGAAACATGAGGGGCTATGGGCAGTGAGTAAAATTACATGTTAACATTGAACAGATAACTTAATGAAGATTAATTATTTGCTGTGTGGGACAGGGGGCTCACTGAGATGTGGAGCTCATGGCAGCTGCTGCATATCTCCCCGTCAGACTACAGCAGTCCTCTCTCACTCCCAGGAGGATCAGCAGTTTTTTCCAGTCATTTAGATTGAGGAAATTCTGGGGTTATTTTTTCAAAATGTTTTTCCTGAAGGTTCTTGTATTGGTTGCATTGTGTTAGGAAGTGCAGTTCAGTCTCAACACTTCCTTGGTCACAATAACAACACAACCTCTGCTCTCTGGGCAGCGCGGTCTGTCTGTGCCGGCCGACCTCTATGGAAAGGTTGTGCTCACTCAGTCTGTACTCAGTCAATGTCCTTCGCAGTTTTGTGTCCGTCACTGAGGTCAAGTAGGTGGCCACAGTGTACTGTCTGTTCAGAGCCATCTGTTTCCATTTTGCTCAGGGATTTTATTTGTTCTGTCCAGTAATCTCTGTATTTTTGTTTTTCGTTCATCATAATTTGGTTGGGTCTGATGTTCTGGGTGTTTGTGCTCTGAAGCTGGGGTGGTTGTGGTGTCGTGACCTGAGTACTGGAGGATTCGCCCAGCCTCAGGACAAGTTGGCAGAGGGGACTTTTCTGTGGGTTTGACTCCTGGCAGCACAGGGCTTTGTAGGCGAGGGAGAGTGGGTCACTTCTTTTAACGTGAGCCCAAAAACTTAGGGCTCGTCTCTGAATATTTAACAGAAGAGGGTATTGGCCTGATTCAGCTCCACAGGCAGCGCTGGGAGCTCTTCTCTGCACATGTAGGATATTTTTGCTGAACTCTGTGTGCAGTATTTCAATGGGATTTTTGTCCCATTTTACCCAGTCTTGTTGGGCTTGCGTGCCCCACACCTCACAGCCATATAATGCAATGGGCTCAATGATTGATTTGAAAATTTTCAGCCAGGTTCTTATTGGAAGTTCAATGTTAATTGATTTTTTAATTGCATAAAAAGTTCTTTTTGCCTTGTCCCTTAGTTCATTCACAGCCAAGCTCAAATTTCCTGTGTTTGAAATTTTTAGTCCTAAATATTTGTAATGGTTTGTTTGTTCAATCGGGTTGTTACAGTGAAAATGGTATTTCTGCTCTGTAGGCTGGATCTTTTCTGAAAGATGAGCACTTTGGTTTTGTGTTGGTTAATTGTCAGGGCCCAGGTTTGGCAATATTTTTCCAATTCTGATGGGTGTTTCTGTAAACCCTCTTCAGTGAAGGAGAGCAGGACCAGGTCAGCAGTGTAAAGGAGACACTTTATCTCTGTGTCTTTTAGCTTTAGTTCAGGCGCAGGGGAATTCTCTATTCGTTTGGCCATTAATATATATATGAAAGAGTATAGGGCTCAGGTTACACTCCTTTCTTACTCCACGCCCCTGGGAGAAATATTCTCTTCTCTTTGATCCAATCATCATTGAGCATTTTCCGTTCGTATACATCGATTTAACCAGGTCAAATACTTTTCCTCCAAGACCACTTTCAAGTAATTTAAAGAAAAGGCCGTACATAAGGAGGAAAATTGAGAGAGTAAAGTAGTAGGAGAAATTGCAAGGAGAAGGATACATTTGACCAGACCTGTAACTCTTTTTCAAGAAAGATCCATTTTTGTGGATTTTTGCCTGTGTTGGAGCATTTTCCTCACCTGGAACATCACCAAGCAACCCATCCAAAGGGACTGTAAATAATTTTTTTTTCTTGTGTATTATCAATCTTGGTCAGTAGTATAAATTGTAGGTTTGTGTTGGTCTTTGTTTAATCAAATCTGTTTGAGTTTAAAAATTTTGTCTGTCATCCCTTGCTGTCATAAATGTCATAACAAATTGGGGCCATACCACAGTGGTCCCAGAAACTATTTGAGTTAATTGATTCTTCAATTGAGTTGACCTGGTTATTCAAATGCTGTTCTCTTTTCGTTCTCAGAGTCTGTTTATATTTTTTAAGTGTGTCCCCATAACGAACACGCAGGTCCTGATCTTCTGGAGCTCTGTGCTTTTGGTTGGATAATTGTCTCAGTTTTTTTCTATTGTTTTTGCATTCTGAGTCAAACCAATTTTCTTGCTTCCCCTTTGGATTTAGTTTTTGGTGGGGTGAGTTAGACTGTTGTGCCGCATGATTAAAAATAGTGTTGAGGTGTTTAGTGGCTGTGTTTACACCTTCTTTAGTGTGTGTAAGTGCAGCCCAGGAATGAGTTTAAATGCTCTTGGATTCAGTGGCTGCTCATCACCTGCTGATATTCAGGTCATCGGTTTGGGTCCCATCTGTACTGAGTCATTATAGGATATAGTTCACTGGGATTAGAACATTGTTGATTAAGTTGTGCTCTTTTTAGATGTATCTTAATCTGGTTATGGTCTGATAAAGGGGTTTGTTGCTTGATTGTGATGCTCTAAAAGACAAAGGGTCCATATCTGTTACTGCATAGTCTACTGTGCTACTGCCAAGAGAAGAGCTGTAGGTGTAACGACCAAATGAGTCCCCTCTGAAGCGACTGTTGACTATGTACAGACTGAGGGCCCGGCAGAGCTGCAGTAGTTCTTTCCCATTTTTGTTGGTCACTTTATCATAATTATTCCTCAGGGGAAGAGTTAGACTGTTGCTAGTTTTGTCATTCATGCATTTATCTCCCGTTGTGCAAATTATATCTGATTCCTCTGCAGTGTGTGCGTTCAGATCGCCTCTGATTAAAATGTTTCCCTTGTAATGTGAATATAGGCCACTAGATGGCAGTATTTACCTTTTTTTTTATTCAGCTCAGACTGGAGCTATGTTTAGACATGTCCTGGACATGTCTGGGGCAAGTCCCCGAAAAGTAAAAAAAAGAGGTCTAAATGTGGGTGGGGTCTGCAAAAGAGTATATAAGGAAAAGAATTGAGACAGTAAAGTAGTAGGAGAAATTGCAAGAAGAAGGATACATGTGACCAGACCTGTCATTTCTGTTCAGGACCTGTGAAGTTTATTTTGTGGATTTTTGCCTGTATTTGAGCAGTTTCCTCACCCAGGACATCACCAAGGGACTGAAATTATTTCTGTTTCTTTTTGTAGTATTTAATCTTGGTCAGAATATTAGTTTAATTGTTATTGTCTTTGTCTGTTAATTAAATTTGTTTAAGTTTTAAATTGTGTCTGTCATCCCTTGCTGTTGCTGTTGCGGTTGTGTAGTAAATTGTAATAACAAATTGGGGCTATAACAAATTGGGGGCTCGTCCGGGATAGAACATTGTGAGAGTAATTAATTGAAAATCTAAAATTTCAAATTGTAAAATTGTTTTCTGAATTTTCCTATATAAATATATTGACAGATCAACAGCAATGTATGATTTCTTGGCATCACCAACCGTAGGGGTTTTGAAGTCTTTTAAAAAGACAGAACTGTTGGAAATATGCAGACATTTGGAGCTGACAGAGGTAAAACCAGCCATGCGAAAAGCAAGACTGGCTCGAGAGATAGTTGAATATTACATTGATGAAAATGTGTTTGCACCAGGAGATCTGGAACAGTTTCCAGTGGAAAATCCTAATATAGAAATGGAACTTAAATTAAAACTGCTAGAGATTGAAAGGGAGGAAAGAGAAAAAGAAAGGGAGGAAAAAGAGAAACAAAGAGAATTTGAGAGGGAGGAAAGAGAAAAACAAAGAGAATTTGAGTTAGAAAAATTTGCAAGACAGAGAGATTTTGAATTAGAGAAATTCGATAGAGAAGAAAGACTCCAAATGGAGCAACTAAAAATCAAAATTCAAACTGAAAATAAATTTCGGGCTAGCCAGGAGGTAAAATTGGTGCCTCCATTTTCGGAAAAGGATGTTGACAACTATTTCCAGTGTTTTGAAAAGGTAGCAAGGAGTTGCCAGTGGCCAAAGGAACACTGGCCTCTGATGTTGCAAACTGTCCTAAAGGGTAAAGCTCAACAAGCCTATTCGGCTTTGCCTGCCGATGATTCCTCTGATTATGAGGTTGTCAAAAAGGTTATTTTGAGAGCTTATGAGTTGGTTCCAGAGGCCTACCGACAGAAATCCAAAGGTTTGAAGAAATCTGAAAATCAGACTTATGTGGAATTTGCTCATGAGAAGAAGGTTTGCTTTGAGCGCTGGTGTACTTCTGTGGAGGTCAAGGATGATTTCAACTCACTAAAAGAGATGGTGTTAGTTGAAGAATTCAAGAACTGTGTTAAGGATGATGTTAAGACCTACCTTAATGAGAAGCAAGCACTGAATTTGCAATCAGCTGCCAAATTTGCAGATGAATATGTTCTCACACATAAGTCCAAATTTCAGTCTAGCAGTAACAATAGATGGTCCCAATTTCAGAAAAAGGGTTACGGTGATACCCAAGATTCCTCACCCAAATCAAAGACAAATCTGGTGATGGTGCTCAGAAATCCAGTAACAGGTCTGATGAAAGTGTGAAAGCTGACAGTGACAAAAGTGGTCTAGTTTGCAGTTATTGCAAGAAATCTGGTCATGTTAGAACTAACTGTTGGTTCCTAAAAGCTAAGAAAGAAAAAGAAAAGATACCAAACCAAATGCCTTTGTGAAAACAAGGTTAGAAACTACCTTGTAGTAGATCACCGATCTGCTAAATTACCTGCTTCTTGTGGGGCTAAAAAGCCTGATACAGCTGACTTTGTGAGGGAGGAATTTCTTCCATTTGTGTCAGAGGGATTTGTAGCTCTGAATGAGCATACTACTCCTGTCCACATATATATCTTAAGGGATACCGGAGCTTCTCAGTCACTTTTCTTGATGGACTCCTTGGAGTTACGTGATGAGACCGCTTCAGGGGATTTCATACTTGTACAAGGTATTGAAGGGAGGACTGTATCTGTACCCCTGCGCTCTATATTCTTGAAGTCAAATTTAGTTACAGGACAGGTAAAGGTGGGACTTATGTCAAGTCTACCTATAAAGGGTATTTCTCTGTTGCTAGGCAATGACCTGGCTGGGGGCAAAGTAGTTCCCCCTGTACATCTTACTTCACAGCCGAGCACTGAAGATGGGTATGAGGACCCTTCTCTGTATCCTTCTTGCGCAGTGACTCGTGCTATGGCCAAGAAGCCGAAAGAAGATGTTGTGGTGCCGCCCAGCACATTGAATAGTCAGGACTCAGGTGGTTTGCCTCATGACTCTGATTGGCCTACTATGGTTTCTCCGTTTGAGGACTTATCAGATACTTTTATCAGTTCTCTATTCAGCCAGCCGGATGGGTCTGGTGATTTTGATGTGTCTGGAGACTTGTCTCTGTCCAGAAAGCGGTTGATTGAGGAGCAAACTAATGATCCTGAAATTTGTGTACTAAAGAGGAGAGCCCTTCCTGATAAAGAAATAGACGCAGTTCCAGTTGGGTATTATCTCAAGGATGGTGTGTTGATGCGGAAGTGGCGCCCTCCTGATATCCCTCCCAATGCAGATTGGGCAGTGGTCAGGCAAATTGTTGTTCCGAAGGTCTACAGGAACGAGATCTTAACAATGGCTCATAGTTTACCTTTAGGAGGTCATCTTGGTGTTAACAAGACTGTTGATAAGATCATGAAACACTTCTTTTGGCCTGGGCTTCGGAAAGACGTTTCCAACATTTGCAAAACCTGTCACACTTGTCAGGTAGTTGGAAAACACCAGTTAGACCCACCTGTAGCTCCATTGCAGCCTATCCCAGCATTTGGGGAGCCATTCTCTAAGGTCATTGTTGATTGTGTTAGTCCATTACCCAAGACTAGATCTGGAAATCAGTACTTGTTGACAATCATGTGTGCATCTACCAGATTCCCTGAAGCCATACCTCTACGTAACATCAAGGCAACTGCAATCTCAAAGGCTTTGATAAAGTTCTTCACATTGTTTGGCCTTCCCAGGGAAATTCAGTCAGACCAAGGTAGCAATTTCACTTCTGGTTTGTTTCAGCAGGTTGTGTATGAACTAAGCGCAAAGCAGATTCTTTCTCGTGCCCATCATCCAGAAAGTCAGGGTGCCTTAGAGCGGTTTCATTCCACTCTCAAGACAATGATGAGGACTTATTGTTATGACCATGAGAAAGACTGGGATGAAGGTGTTCATTTGTTGTTGTTTGCAGCTTGAGAAGCAGTGCAGGGGTCTACTGGATTCAGTCCATTTGAGCTAGTGTTTGGTCATGAAGTGAGAGGACCTTTGCTATTATTGAGTGAACGATGGCAAGAGGAAGAGCCGCACATCAGCCTGTTAGACTATGTTAGCAAGTTCAAGGAAAGATTGCGTGCAGCTTGTGACCTAGCCAAAGAGAACTTGAAATCAAGTCAGGGAAAAATGAAAACTTGGTATGATCATAAGGCTAGAAGCCGTGAGTTTAAACCAGGAGACAAGGTCCTTGTGTTGTTTCCCTTGCAGTCCAATCCATTGCAGGCTAGATTTCATGGTCCTTATTAAATTCTGACAAAACTCAATGATCTCAATTACATTGTGAAGACTCCAGATAGGAGAAAACCAAAACAATTGTGTCACATTAACATGCTGAAGCCTTATCATGACAGAAATGCTAGGGTTGCAGCTGTCACTACAGATTCTCCTATGGCCGAGATTTGTGAAGATGAGGGGGAGTTTCAAGATGATGAACCTAGAATTAAAGCTGAAGTTTTTTCATGTAAATTGTCAAATTCTGAAGTGTTGCAAAATCTTGATGTAAAACTCCAGCACTTAGAACCCTCACAGAGAGATCAGTTTGAGCGGTTGATTAAAAAATATGAGGATCTTTTTCCTGATGTTCCAAAAAGAGTTTCTATAGCCTCTCATGATGTAGATGTTGGTGATGCCAAACCAATAAAACAGCATCCGTACCGGATGAATCCTGAAAAGAGAAAGATTGCTGAGAAAGAGGTTGAGTACATGTTAGAACATGATATTATCAGACCCTCCAACTCAGATTGGAGTTCACCCTGTGTGCTAGTTCCAAAACCTGATGGAAGTACTAGATTCTGTACAGATTATTGCAAAGTCAATGCTGTAACTAGAACTGATGTGTTTCCAATACCTAGTATTGATGATTGTATCGATAGAGCAGGGCAAGCAAAGTTTCTGACCAAGATTGATTTATTGAAGGGTTATTGGTGTTTGCCTTTAACTGAGAGGGCCAAGAGCATCTCTGCTTTTGCCACACCATCTGGATTGTACCAGTATTGTTATGGCCCCAATTTCTTATTACATTTACAACATAACAGCAACAGCAACAGCAAGGGATGACAGACACAATTTTAAAACTCAAACACATTTAATTAAACAGACAAAGACAATAACAACTAAATAACAGCTAAGACCAAGATTGATTATCAAGAAAAAAAGAAATAATTACAGTCCCTTGTTTTGGTGGGGTTTCCTGGTGATGTGCTGGGTGAAAAACAATCCACAACAGACTGCACAGGTCTTGAACAGAATTAAAGGTCTGGTCACGTATCCTTCTTCTTGCAATTTCTCCTACTACTTTACTGTCTCAATTCTTTTCCTTATATACTCTTTTGCAGACCCCACCCACATTTAGACCTCTTTTTTTTAATTTTCTGAGACTTGCCCCAGACATGTCCAGGACATGTCTAAACATGACTCCAGTCTGAGCTTAACAAAAAAAAGGTAAATACTGCCATCTAGTGGCCTATATTCACATTACACCTCCATTCCAAAAGGGAAAAATTTTGACTCATAAAGGCAAAATTTTTCTTTTCAATACAAAATGGTAAAGTGAACACTTGTCTATATATACATATCATACACATTCAAACACGGGATAAGCAATCAGCAATTACATTGTCTGTACCCTTCACATGCTTAATTTCCAAGTCAAACTCCTGTAAAATCAAACTCCAATTCAACAATCTCCGATTCTTGGTTTTCATCTTACTCAAAAACATTAACGGATTGTGGTCAGTGTACACAATCATTGGCTTTTGTCCTGTACAAACATAAACCTCAAAGTGTTGTAAAGAAAGGACCAGAGCCAACAGTTCCTTCTCTATTGTGGAATAGTTCCTTTGGTGGCGATTGAACTTCCTGGAGAAGTATGCCACGGGATGCTCAATGTCATCAGAGTCACTTCTCTGTAGGAGCACAGATCCACAAGCTTGGTCGCTAGCATCGACCGCGATGGAGAACGGTTTGTTGAAGTCAGGAGATTTGAGCACGGGGAAGTGACACAGCAGAGACTTCAGGTGATCGAAGGCTCTCTGGCATGCATCATCCCAGGTGAACTTTACGCCTTTCTTCAGTTGGTTAGTTAGACTGAGAGCAATCTCAGCAAAGTTCTTGCAGAACTTGCGGTAGTACCCGATCATTCCAAGGAAGCGGCGCAAAGCTTTTTTGTTGTCAGGAACTGGAAAGTCCATGATGGCTTGGACTTTAGCATTTATGGGTGCCACCTTACCCTGGCCTATGACGTAGCCAAGATAGGTGACAGTAGCACAACCAAAGTCACTCTTGCTCAGGTTAACAGTCAGGTTAGCCTGGGTCAGGCGCTGGAACAACGTCTCTACATCTTTTAGATGTTCTTCCCAGGAGTCACTCCATGTGATCAGGTCATCGATGTACGCACCCGTGTGTGGCAATCCGGCGATTGTAGACTGTATCATCCTTTGGAACGTGGCTGGGGCATTTTTCATGCCAAAGGGTAGGACTTCATATTGGTACAATCCAGATGGTGTGGCAAAAGCAGAGATGCTCTTGGCCCTCTCAGTTAAAGGCACACACCAATAACCCTTCAATAAATCAATCTTGGTCAGAAACTTTGCTTGCCCTACACTATCAATACAATCATCAATCCTAGGTATTGGAAACACATCAGTTCTAGTTACAGCATTGACTTTGCGATAATCTGTACAGAATCTAGTACTTCCATCAGGTTTTGGAACTAGCACACAGGGTGAACTCCAATCGGAGTTGGAGGGTCTGATAATATCATGTTTTAACATGTACTCAACCTCTTTCTCAGCAATCTTTCTCTTTTCAGGATTCATCCGGTATGGATGCTGTTTTATTGGTTTGGCATCACCAACATCTACATCATGAGAGGCTATAGTAACTCTCTTTGGAACATCAGGAAACAAATCTTCATATTTCTTGATCAAGCTTTCAAACTGATCTCTTTGTGAGGGTTCTAAGTGCTGGAGTTTTATATCAAGATTTTGCAACACTTCAGAGTTTGAAAATTTACATGAAAGAACTTCAGCTTTAATTCTAGGTTCATCTTGAAACTCCCCCTCATCTTCACACGTCTCGGCCATAGGAGAATCTGAAGTGACGGCGGCAACCCTAGCATTTCTGTCATGATAAGGCTTCAGCATGTTAATGTGACACAATTGTTTTGGTTTTCTCCTATCTGGAGTCTTCACAATGTAATTGAGATCACTGAGTTTTGTCAGAATTTCATAAGGACCATGAAATCTAGCCTGCAATGGATTGGACTGCAAGGGAAACAACACAAGGACCATTTCCCCTGGTTTAAACTCACGGCTTCTAGCCTTATGATCATACCAAGTTTTCATTTTTCCCTGACTTGATTTCAAGTTCTCTTTGGCAAGGTCACAAGCTGCACGCAATCTTTCCTTGAACTTGCTAACATAGTCTAACAGACTGATATGCGGCTCTTTCTCTTGCCATTGTTCACTCAATAATAGCAAAGGTCCTCTCACTTCATGACCAAACACTAGCTCAAATGGACTGAATCCAGTAGACTCCTGCACTGCTTCTCTAGCTGCAAACAACAGCAAATGAACACCTTCATCCCAGTCTTTCTCATGGTCATAACAATAAGTCCTCATCATTGTCTTGAGAGTGGAATGAAACCGCTCTAAGGCACCCTGACTTTCTGGATGATAGGCACTAGAAAGAATCTGCTTTGCACCTAGTTCATACACAACCTGCTGAAACAATCCTGAAGTGAAATTGCTACCCTGGTCTGACTGAATCTCCCTGGGAAGGCCAAACAACGTGAAGAACTTTATCAAAGCCTTTGAGATTGCAGTTGCCTTGATGTTGCGTAGAGGTATGGCTTCAGGGAATCTGGTAGATGCACACATGATTGTCAACAAGTACTGATTTCCAGATCTAGTCTTGGGTAATGGACCAACACAGTCAACAATGACCTTAGAGAATGGCTCCCCAAATGCTGGGATAGGCTGCAATGGAGCTACAGGTGGGTCTAACTGGTGTTTTCCAACTACCTGACAAGTGTGACAGGTTTTGCAAAAGTTGGAAACGTCTTTCCGAAGCCCAGGCCAAAAGAAGTGTTTCATGATCTTATCAACAGTCTTGTTAACACCAAGATGACCTCCTAAAGGTAAACTATGAGCCATTGTTAAGATCTCATTCCTATAGACCTTCGGAACAACAATTTGCCTGACCACTGCCCAATCTGCATTGGCAGGGATATCAGGAGGGCGCCACTTCCGCATCAACACACCATCCTTGAGATAATACCCAACTGGAACTGCGTCTATTTCTTTATCAGGAAGGGCTCTCCTCTTTAGTACACAAATTTCAGGATCATTAGTTTGCTCCTCAATCAACCGCTTTCTGGACAGAGACAAGTCTCCAGACACATCAGAATCACCAGACCCATCCGGCTGGCTGAATAGAGAACTGATTAAAGTATCTGATAAGTCCTCAAACGGAGAAACCATAGTAGGCCAATCAGAGTCATGAGGCGAACCACCTGAGTCCTGACTATTCAATGTGCTGGGCGGCACCACAACATCATCTTCTTTAGCCTTCTTGGCCATAGCACGAGTCACTGCGCAAGAAGGATACAGAGATGGGTCCTCATCCCCATCTTCAGTGCTCGGCTGTGAAGTAAGATGTACAGGGGGAACTACTTTGCCCCCAGCCAGGTCATTGCCTAGCAACAGAGAAACACCCTTTATAGGTAGACTTGACATAAGTCCCACCTTTACCTGTCCTGTAACTAAATCTGACTTCAAGAATATAGAGCGCAGGGGTACAGATACAGTCCTCCCTTCAATACCTTGTACAAGTATGAAATCCCCTGAAGCGGTCTCATCACGTAACTCCAAGGAGTCCATCAACAAAAGTGACTGAGAAGCTCCGGTATCCCTTAGGATATATATGGGGACAGGAGTAGTATGCTCATTCAGAGCCACAAATCCCTCTGACACAAATGGAAGAAATTCCTCCCTCACGAAGTCAGCTGTATCAGGCTTTTTAGCCCCACAAGAAGCAGGCAATTTAGCAGATTGGTTATCTACTACAGGGGTTTCTAACCTTGTTTTCACAAAGGCATTTGGTTTGGTATCCTTTTCTTTTTCTTTCTTAGCTTTAAGGAACCAACAGTTAGTTGTAACATGACCAGATTTCTTGCAATAACTGCAAACTAGACCACTTTTGTCACTGTCAGCTTTCACACTTTGATCAGACCTGTTACTGGATTTCTGAGCACCATCACCAGATTTGTCTTTGTCTTTGGGTGAGGAATCTTGGGTATCACCATAACCCTTTTTCTGAAATTGGGACCATCTATTGTTACTGCTAGACTGAAATTTAGACTTATGTGTGAGAACATATTCATCTGCAAATTTGGCAGCTGATTGCAAATTCAGTGCTTGCTTCTCATTAAGGTAGGTCTTAACATCATCTTTAACACAGTTCTTGAATTCTTCAACTAACACCATCTCTTTTAGTGAGTTGAAATCATCCTTGACCTCCATAGAAGTACACCAGCGCTCAAAGCAAACCTGCTTTTCATTAGCAAATTCAACATAAGTCTGATTTTCAGATTTCTTCAGACCTCTGAATTTCTGTCGGTAAGCCTCTAGAACCAACTCATAAGCTCTCAAAATAACCTTTTTGACAACCTCATAATCAGAGGAATCATCTGCAGACAAAGCCGAATAGGCTTGTTGAGCTTTACCCTTGAGGACAGTTTGCAACATCAGAGGCCAGTGTTCCTTTGGCCACTGGCAACTCTTTGCTACCTTTTCAAAACACTGGAAATAGTTGTCAACATCCTTTTCTGAAAATGGAGGCACCAGTTTTACCTCCTGGCTAGCCCGAAATTTATTTTCAGTTGCAATTTTTATTTTTAGTTGCTCCATTTGGAGTCTTTCTTCTCTATCGAATTTCTCTAATTCAAAATCTCTCTGTCTTGCAAATTTTTCTAACTCAAATTCTCTTTCTTTCTCTCTTTCTTCCCTTTCTTTCTCTCTTTCCTCCCTTTCTTTTTTCTCTTCTCTTGCTAATTTTTCCAACTCAAACTGCCTTTGTTTTTCTTTTTCCTCCCTTTCAATCTCTAGCATTTTTAATTTAAGTTCCATTTCTATATTTGGATTTTCCACTGGAAACTGTTCCAGATCTCCTGGTGCAAACACATTTTCATCAATGTAATATTCAACTATCTCTCTAGCCAGTCTTGCTTTTCGCATGGCTGGTTTTACCTCTGTCAGCTCTAACTGTCTGCAAATTTCTAGCAGTTCCGTCTTTTTAAAAGACTTCAAAACCCCTACGGTTGGTGATGCCAAGAAATCATCCATTGCTGTTGTCAATATATATCTAGGAAAATTCACAAAAACAATTTCACAATTTGAAATGTTAGATTTTCAATAAATTACTCACAAAATGGTCTATCCCGGACCTTGAGCCCCCAATTTCTTATGGCCCCAAATTCTTATTACATTTACAACATAACAGCAACAGCAAGGGATGACAGACACAATTTTAAAACTCAAACACATTTAATTAAACAGACAAAGACAATAACAACTAAATAACAGCTAAGACCAAGATTGATTATCAAGAAAAAAAGAAATAATTACAGTCCCTTGTTTTGGTGGGGTTTCCTGGTGATGTGCTGGGTGAAAAACAATCCACAACAGACTGCACAGGTCTTGAACAGAATTAAAGGTCTGGTCACGTATCCTTCTTCTTGCAATTTCTCCTACTACTTTACTGTCTCAATTCTTTTCCTTATATACTCTTTTGCAGACCCCACCCACATTTAGACCTCTTTTTTTTAATTTTCTGAGACTTGCCCCAGACATGTCCAGGACATGTCTAAACATGACTCCAGTCTGAGCTTAACAAAAAAAAAGGTAAATACTGCCATCTAGTGGCCTATATTCACATTACAGTATGAAGTCCTACCCTTTGGCTTGAAAAATGCCCCAGCCACGTTCCAAAGGATGATACAGTCTACAATCGCCGGATTGCCACACACGGGTGCGTACATCGACGACCTGATCACATTGAGTGACTCCTGGGAAGAACATCTAAAAGATGTAGAGACGTTGTTCCAGCGCCTGACCCAGGCTAACCTGACTGTTAACCTGAGCAAGAGTGACTTTGGTTGTGCTACTGTCACCTATCTTGGCTACGTCATAGGCCAGGGTAAGGTGGCACCCATAAATGCTAAAGTCCAAGCCATCATGGACTTTCCTGTTCCTGAAAACAAAAAAGCTTTGCGCCGCTTCCTTGGAATGATCGGGTACTACCGCAAGTTCTGCAAGAACTTTGCTGAGATTGCTCTCAGTCTAACTAACCAACTGAAGAAAGGCGTAAAGTTCACTTGGGATGAAGCATGCCAGAGAGCCTTCGATCGCCTGAAGTCTCTGCTGTGTCACTTCCCTGTGCTCAAATCTCCTGACTTCAACAAACCGTTCTCCATCGCGGTCGATGCTAGCGACCAAGCTTGTGGATCTGTGCTCCTACAGAGAAGTGACTCTGATGACATTGAGCATCCCGTGGCATACTTCTCCAGGAAGTTCAATCGCCACCAAAGGAACTATTCCACAATAGAGAAGGAGCTGTTGGCTCTGGTTCTATCTTTACAACACTTTGATGTTTATGTTTGTACAGGGCAAAAGCCAATGATTGTGTACACAGACCACAATCCGTTAATGTTTTTGAGTAAGATGAAAAACAAGAATCGGAGATTGTTGAATTGGAGTTTGATTTTACAGGAGTTTGACTTGGAAATTAAGCATGTGAAGGGTACAGACAATGTAATTGCTGATTGCTTATCCCGTGTTTGAATATGTAAATATATGTACCACGTTTTTATTTGAATATTGTATGATATGTATTGATAGACAAGTGTCCACTTAACCATTTTGTATTGAAAAGAAAAATTTTGCCTTCATGAGTCAAAATTTTTCCCTTTTGGAATGGAGGTGTAATGTGAATATAGGCCACTAGATGGCAGTATTTACCTTTTTTTTTATTCAGCTCAGACTGGAGCTATGTTTAGACATGTCCTGGACATGTCTGGGGCAAGTCCCCGAAAAGAGGTCTAAATGTGGGTGGGGTCTGCAAAAGAGTATATAAGGAAAAGAATTGAGACAGTAAAGTAGTAGGAGACTAAGGGACTGTAGGGACTGACAGTCACCAAGGGACTGTAATTATTTCTGTTCCTTTTTGTAGTATTCAATCTTGGTCAGAATATTAGTTTAATCGTTATTGTCTTTGTCTGTTAATTACATTTGTTTAAGTTTTAAATTGTGTCTGTCATCCCTTGCTGTTGCTGTTGCGGTTGTGTAGTAAATTGTAATAACAAATTGGGGCCATAACACCCTGCGTCTGGAAATGGCTGATGTCTTCTTCTAGAGATGTAAAAGTTTGTTCTTTAAAGTAGGGAGATCCTGCTGGAGGGATATAGATTGCACATATAAATATGTTTTGGATATTAGAGACCAGTTCTTTTTTTAACTGAAGCCATATATAATTTTCACTTTCTTTAATGCTTTTATGGGAATCAGGATATTCAGCTTTAAACCAAATCAGTGTCCCCCTGAGCTCCTACCTTGTTTTAGTCCCGGGAGTTTTCTTGAAGTGACGATAAGCTCCCCATGGCCTGAGGGACAACCGGTGGGCAGGTCTCCCCTGTCCCATGTCTCCATCAGGATTATAATGTCTGAGTTTTTCAGTTCATTAATGAACTCGGAGTTACTACTTTATAGTCCAAAAGCTGACGATCTCAACCCTTGAATGTTCCAATGGCTGATTACAAAGGATTCATATCATTTCATGCTGCAAGATTCATAACTGAATTACCTGTTGTTTTCAAACAAAGTGAAAATGCTCTCTTTTATCAATAGATTAAATGCTTTGAATTATTAAATAATAAATAAATAAATACCTAAAGAATTGGTTTACAGTATTAATAATGTATTCTTGTATTGATATTGATGAATATTGATTCATTAACAGTATCTATACACAAAGAATTCACAATTATACTGTCATTTATAATGATATCTAGGACATAAGTATGTGTGTGTCGGTGTGTGTGTCTAGATGAGTGTGTGTGTGTGGGTTTGCACGTGTATGTAGGTGTGTGTGCGTGCGTTTGTGTGTGTGTTTATAAGTGTATGTGAGTGTGTGCGTGTTTTTGCGTTCACTAGGGCTCCTGGCCAGTGAGGCGAGTGCAGATGAGGGTGAGCATTTGTCTGATGTCCATCATGTTGCAGTACCCTGGAGCTCCAGTGAGGGCAGCAGCGCAGCTTCTGTCTTGTATGGGTGTGCTCTCTCTGTGCTTCTGCTAGTGATTTCAGGGTTTGAAATTCTAACCGGAAGCTCTCTCTCTCTCTCTCTCCCTCTCTCTCTCTCTCCCTCTCTCTCTCTGCATGCTGGGAGTTTGGGGGGCGTGGTTGACGAGAGTGTGTGTGGAGAGTGCGTGCAAATTTTTTTTCTATTAATTAAAGTTTCCTCTTTTTATTCCTTTGTATCCCTTTGCATGATTTAATAATATTATTGTATCCCCCGAACGAAGTTCGGTGGATACTATGGATTTGGCCTCGTCACCCGTCCACGTCCACCGCGTCCGCAGAGATTTTCTTGTGAACGCTCTATAGCCCACATAAGAGCACCGATTCTTTTAAAATTTTGCAGGGACATGTGTTATGGTAAGTTCACGACACCTATTGATTTTGGATACTCTGGGACCATCTGGGCCCAACTGGGGGTCCTAAAAGGCTCAAAATATATGTTTGAGCCAATAACATCTGTTTTTCACCATATAGCTGCATTTCTTTTATCTATTCGTTAAACTGAATGTTTGTGGAAGAGGTGGCAAACACTGTTCATGTCAGCCTGACAATCAAGGCCATTTGGGTGGGCACTAGGGCCTTCACAGGCCCACCCAAAGGGCCTTGATTGTCAGGCTGACCCAGGGAACATACTGGAAAAGGGGTGGGCCGAATCCTCTCATGACCTTGGATGACCTTGGATATGACCTTTGACCTTGGGGTCAAGGTCATTTGGTCAAAATTGGGTATATCTCACTTAATATGGCATTTAGAGCATAGGTATACATAGGGCACATATAGGAAAAGGGGTGGGCCGATTTCCTTTGTGATCTTGGATTTTACCTTAGGCCTTGGGGTCATTTTTAGCTCGCCGGGACGAATAACGTCCGGAGAGCTATTGTCGTACCCCCGGCGTCCGCGTCTGCGTCCGTCCGCGTGCAACCTTTTCATGATGCGCGATATTAAGGCTGTGTGTGAGGTGTTATGGCCCCAATTTGTTATCACATTTATAACACAACAGCAACAGCAAGGGATGACAAACACAGTTTCAACAACTAAAACACATTTAATTTTTAACAAAGACAAAGACTAATAACAACCTACAACTAAAGACCAAGATTGATAAATAAGGAAAAACAGAAATAATTACAGTCCCTTTTTAGTGGGGTGGCTTGGTGATGTCCTGGATGAAGAAAATGCTCAAACACAGTCAAAGAAATCCACAAAAGAAACGTCACAGGTCTTGAACAGAATGGCAGGTCTGGTAATCTTCTTGCAATTTCTCCTACTACTTTACTGTCTCAGTTCTTTTCCTTATATACTCTTTTGCAGACCCCACCCACATTTAGACCTCTTTTTTTCAATACTTTCTGAGACTTGCCCCAGACATGTCCAGGACATGTCTAAACATGACTCCAGTCTGAGCTTAACAAAAAAAAGGTAAATACTGCCATCTAGTGGCCTATATTCACATTACACCTCCATTCCAAAAGGGAAAAATTTTGACTCATAAAGGCAAAATTTTTCTTTTCAATACAAAATGGTTAAGTGAACACTTGTCTATATATACATATCATACAATATTCAAATAAACACAGGATATATATATATACATATTCAAACTCGGGATAAGCAATCAGCAATTACATTGTCTGTACCCTTCACATGCTTAATTTCCAAGTCAAACTCCTGTAAAATCAAACTCCAATTCAACAATCTCCGATTCTTGTTTTTCATCGTACTCAAAAACATTAACGGATTGTGGTCAGTGTACACAATCATTGGCTTTTGTCCTGTACAAACATAAACCTCAAAGTGTTGTAAAGAAAGGACCAGAGCCAACAGTTCCTTCTCTATTGTGGAATAGTTCCTTTGGTGGCGATTGAACTTCCTGGAGAAGTATGCCACGGGATGCTCAATGTCATCAGAGTCACTTCTCTGTAGGAGTACAGATCCACAAGCTTGGTCGCTAGCATCGACCGCGATGGAGAACGGTTTGTTGAAGTCAGGAGATTTGAGCACGGGGAAGTGACACAGCAGAGACTTCAGGTGATCGAAGGCTCTCTGGCATGCATCATCCCAGGTGAACTTTACGCCTTTCTTCAGTTGGTTAGTTAGACTGAGAGCAATCTCAGCAAAGTTCTTGCAGAACTTGCGGTAGTACCCGATCATTCCAAGGAAGCGGCGCAAAGCTTTTTTGTTGTCAGGAACTGGAAAGTCCATGATGGCTTGGACTTTAGCATTTATGGGTGCCACCTTACCCTGGCCTATGACGTAGCCAAGATAGGTGACAGTAGCACAACCAAAGTCACTCTTGTTCAGGTTAACAGTCAGGTTAGCCTGGGTCAGGCGCTGGAACAACGTCTCTACATCTTTTAGATGTTCTTCCCAGGAGTCACTCCATGTGATCAGGTCATCGATGTATGCACCCGTGTGTGGCAATCCGGCGATTGTAGACTGTATCATCCTTTGGAACGTGGCTGGGGCATTTTTCATGCCAAAGGGTAGGACTTCATACTGGTACAATCCAGATGGTGTGGCAAAAGCAGAGATGCTCTTGGCCCTCTCAGTTAAAGGCACACACCAATAACCCTTCAATAAATCAATCTTGGTCAGAAACTTTGCTTGCCCTACACTATCAATACAATCATCAATCCTAGGTATTGGAAACACATCAGTTCTAGTTACAGCATTGACTTTGCGATAATCTGTACAGAATCTAGTACTTCCATCAGGTTTTGGAACTAGCACACAGGGTGAACTCCAATCGGAGTTGGAGGGTCTGATAATATCATGTTTTAACATGTACTCAACCTCTTTCTCAGCAATCTTTCTCTTTTCAGGATTCATCCGGTATGGATGCTGTTTTATTGGTTTGGCATCACCAACATCTACATCATGAGAGGCTATAGTAACTCTCTTTGGAACATCAGGAAACAAATCCTCATATTTCTTGATCAACCTTTCAAACTGATCTCTCTGTGAGGATTCTAAGTGCTGGAGTTTTACATCAAGATTTTGCAACACTTCAGTGTTTGACAATTTACATGAAAGAACTTCAGCTTTAATTCTTGGTTCATCATCTTGAAACTCCCCCTCATCTTCACACTTTTCGACCATTGGAGAATCTGAAGTGACAGCTGCAACCCTAGCATTTCTGTCATGATAAGGCTTTAGCATGTTTATATGACACAATTGTTTTGGTTTTCTCCTATCTGGAGTCTTCACAATGTAATTGAGATCATTGAGTTTTGTCAGAATTTCATAAGGACCATGAAATCTAGCCTGCAATGGATTGGACTGCAAGGGAAACAACACAAGGACCATTTCTCCTGGTTTAAACTCACGGCTTCTAGCCTTATGATCATACCAAGTTTTCATTTTTCCCTGACTTGATTTCAAGTTCTCTTTGGCAAGGTCACAAGCTGCACGCAATCTTTCCTTGAACTTGCCAACATAGTCTAACAGACTGATATGCGGCTCTTTCTCTTGCCATTGTTCACTCAATAATAGCAAAGGTCCTCTCACTTCATGACCAAACACCAGCTCAAATGGACTGAATCCAGTAGACTCCTGCACTGCTTCTCTAGCTGCAAACAACAGCAAATGAACCCCTTCATCCCAGTCTTTCTCATGGTCATAACAATAAGTCCTCATCATTGTCTTGAGAGTGGAATGAAACCGCTCTAAGGCACCCTGACTTTCTGGATGATAGGCACTAGAAAGAATCTGTTTTGCACCTAGTTCATACACAACCTGCTAAAACAATCCTGAAGTGAAATTGCTACCTTGGTCTGACTGAATTTCCCTGGGAAGACCAAACAACGTGAAGAACTTTATCAAAGCCTTCGAGATTGCAGTTGCCTTGATGTTACGTAGAGGTATGGCTTCGGGGAATCTGGTAGATGCACACATGATTGTCAACAAGTACTGATTTCCAGATCTAGTCTTGGGTAATGGACCAACACAGTCAACAATGACCTTAGAGAATGGCTCCCCAAATGCTGGGATAGGCTGCAATGGAGCTACAGGTGGGTCTAACTGGTGTTTTCCAACTACCTGACAAGTGTGACAGGTTTTGCAAAAGTTGGAAACGTCTTTCCGAAGCCCAGGCCAAAAGAAGTGTTTCATGATCTTATCAACAGTCTTGTTAACACCAAGATGACCTCCTAAAGGTAAACTATGAGCCATTGTTAAGATCTCATTCCTATAGACCTTCGGAACAACAATTTGCCTGACCACTGCCCAATCTGCATTGGCAGGGATATCAGGAGGGCGCCACTTCCGCATCAACACACCATCCTTGAGATAATACCCAACTGGAACTGCGTCTATTTCTTTATCAGGAAGGGCTCTCCTCTTTAGTACACAAATTTCAGGATCATTAGTTTGCTCCTCAATCAACCGCTTTCTGGACAGAGACAAGTCTCCAGACACATCAGAATCACCAGACCCATCCGGCTGGCTGAATAGAGAACTGATAAAAGTATCTGATAAGTCCTCAAACGGAGAAACCATAGTAGGCCAATCAGAGTCATGAGGCGAACCACCTGAGTCCTGACTATTCAATGTACTGGACGGCACCACAACATCATCTTCTTTAGCCTTCCTGGCCATAGCACGAGTCACTGCGCAAGAAGGATACAGAGATGGGTCCTCATCCCCATTTTCAGTGCTCGGCTGTGAAGTAAGATGTACAGGGGGAACTACTTTGCCCCCAGCCAGGTCATTGCCTAGCAACAGAGAAACACCCTTCATAGGTAGACTTGACATAAGTCCCACCTTTACCTGTCCTGTAACTAAATCTGACTTCAAGAATATAGAGCGCAGGGGTACAGATACAGTTCTCCCTTCAATACCTTGTACAAGTATGAAATCCCCTGAAGCGGTCTCATCACGTAACTCCAAGGAGTCCATCAACAAAAGTGACTGAGAAGCTCCGGTATCCCTTAGGATATATATGGGGACAGGAGTAGTATGCTCATTCAGAGCCACAAATCCCTCTGACACAAATGGAAGAAATTCCTCCCTCACAAAGTCAGCTGTATTAGGCTTTTTAGCCCCACAAGAAGCAGGCAATTTAGCAGATTGGTTATCCACTACAGGGGTTTCTAACCTTGTTTTCACAAAGGCATTTGGTTTGGTATCCTTTTCTTTTTCTTTCTTAGCTTTTAGGAACCAACAGTTAGTTGTAACATGACCAGATTTCTTGCAATAACTGCAAACTAGACCACTTTTGTCACTGTCAGCTTTCACACTTTGATCAGACCTTTTACTGGATTTCTGAGCACCATCACCAGATTTGTCTTTGTCTTTGGGTGAGGAATCTTGGGTATCACCGTAACCCTTTTTCTGAAATTGGGACCATTTATTGTTACTGCTAGACTGAAATTTGGACTTATGAGTGAGAACATATTCATCTGCAAATTTGGCAGCTGATTGCAAGCTCAGTGCTTGCTTCTCATTAAGGTAGGTCTTAAGATCATCCTTAACACAGTTCTTGAATTCTTCAACTAACACCATCTCTTTTAGTGAGTTGAAATCATCCTTGACCTCCATAGAAGTACACCAGCGCTCAAAGCAAACCTGCTTCTCATTAGCAAATTCAACATAAGTCTGATTTTCAGATTTCTTCAGACCTCTGAATTTCTGTCGGTAAGCCTCTGGAACCAACTCATAAGCTCTCAAAATAACCTTTTTGACAACCTCATAATCAGAGGAATCATCTGCAGACAAAGCCGAATAGGCTTGTTGAGCTTTACCCTTGAGGACAGTTTGCAACATCAGAGGCCAGTGTTCCTTTGGCCACTGGCAACTCTTTGCTACCTTTTCAAAACACTGGAAATAGTTGTCAACATCCTTTTCCGAAAATGGAGGCACCAGTTTTACCTCCTGGCTAGCCCGAAATTTATTTTCAGTTTGAATTTTTATTTTTAGTTGCTCCATTTGGAGTCTTTCTTCTCTATCGAATTTCTCTAATTCAAAATCTCTCTGTCTTGCAAATTTTTCTAACTCAAATTCTCTTTGTTTTTCTTCTCTTGCTAATTTTTCTAACTCAAACTGCCTTTGTTTTTCTTTTTCTTCCCTCTCAAATTCTCTTTGTTTTTCTTTTTCCTCCCTTTCTTTTTCTCTTTCCTCCCTTTCAATCTCTAGCATTTTTAATTTAAGTTCCATTTCTATATTTGGATTTTCCACTGGAAACTGTTCCAGATCTCCTGGTGCAAACACATTTTCATCAATGTAATATTCAACTATCTCTCTAGCCAGTCTTGCTTTTCGCATGGCTGGTTTTACCTCGGTCAGCTCCAACTGTCTGCAAATTTCTAGCAGTTCTGTCTTTTTAAAAGACTTCAAAACCCCTACGGTTGGTGATGCCAAGAAATCATCCATTGCTGTTGTCAATATATATCTAGGAAAATTCACAAAAACAATTTCACAATTTGGAATGTTAGATTTTCAATAAATTACTCACACAATGGTCTATCCCGGACCTTGAGCCCCCAATTTGTTATGGCCCCAATTTGTTATCACATTTATAACACAACAGCAACAGCAAGGGATGACAAACACAGTTTCAACAACTAAAACACATTTAATTTTTAACAAAGACAAAGACTAATAACAACCTACAACTAAAGACCAAGATTGATAAATAAGGAAAAACAGAAATAATTACAGTCCCTTTTTAGTGGGGTGGCTTGGTGATGTCCTGGATGAAGAAAATGCTCAAACACAGTCAAAGAAATCCACAAAAGAAACGTCACAGGTCTTGAACAGAATGGCAGGTCTGGTCATCTTCTTGCAATTTCTCCTACTACTTTACTGTCTCAGTTCTTTTCCTTATATACTCTTTTGCAGACCCCACCCACATTTAGACCTCTTTTTTTTAATACTTTCTGAGACTTGCCCCAGACATGTCCAGGACATGTCTAAACATGACTCCAGTCTGAGCTTAACAAAAAAAAGGTAAATACTGCCATCTAGTGGCCTATATTCACATTACAGAGGTGTATGGTATTGACGTGGGTATTTTGTCTTTGGATCAGGAGAAGGCATTTGATCAGGTAGACCACACTTTTTTATTCTCTACACTTAAAGCTTTTGGCTTCGGGGAGAGGTTTTGGTCATGGGTAGGTTTACTGTATAATGGGGCATCTTGTATGGTTAAGGTGAGTGGTGGGTTGAGTTGTCCAATTTTTATTGGACGGGGTATTGAGCAGGGCTGTCCCATTTCTGGTCAATTATATTGTTTGGCCATTGAACCACTCCTTATCAGGATCAGGAGTCGGCTCGCTGGCTTATCTGCACCGGGGGCACCACTGGCTCCGCCTATCATAGTATCTGCGTATGCTGATGATGTAAATGTCATAATCAGGTCTCAGGAGGATGTATCTGCCTTACAGCAAGCTTTGAGCTTATATGAGAGGGCCTCTTCAGCTAAGTTCAACTGGGGGAAGAGTGAGGCTTTACAGGTCGGGGAATGACGGGGGAGGGCACCCCCTAATTTGCCTGGGGCACTAGAATTGAGGATGGATGGGATGAAAGTTCTGGGGGTCTTCCTCAGCAGTGAGGAGTATTGGAAACGGAACTGGGAGGGCATTTTGGACAGGGTTGTTGCCAAGTTGTCTAAATGGCGGTGGTTGTTGCCAGTTATGTCCTTCAGGGGGAGGGTTTTGGTCCTGAATAACTTGGCTGCCTCTATGCTCTGGCACAGGTTGTGTGTGCTGAAGCCTCCCCGAGGCCTACTTGAAGAACTGCAGAGGAGGATGGTGGACTTTTTCTGGTCTGGGCAGCATTGGACCAGAGCTCCATTGTTGTATCTTCCATTACAGGAAGGTGGAAAGGGTCTGGTGGACTTACAGAGCAGAGTTACAGCCTTCTGCTTACAAACTGTCAAGAGGCTGATTTTACCCAGATCTCAGTTGGAGGGGTCTGGCCTGGGCTCTCCTGCAGAGAGTTGAAGGCTTGGGATATGACTACCAGTTGTTTTTGATGAGCCTTGGAGCAGAGGACTTTTTGGCACTCCCATCTTTCTATTGTTCTGTATTGACCGCCTGGCATAAGATCTTTACAGTCAAGGGAAGTGCTAGCTAGCCTGAAGGGTGGAGCTGCTCCTGCATAACCCGCTGCTGCCGGTGAGGTTGTTGCAGTCCGCTTGTGTGCAGACGGCTCTGATCCGTGCAGGGGTCACTAAAGTGGGTGACCTGATGAGTGGAGGGAGATGGAGGTCATCGAGTGAGTTGGCTGCCATGATGGGTATGTGGTCTTTGAGACTGGTAGAGCAACTAATGGAGGGGATTTGTGATGTACTTGTAAAATTCTTTGTTCTGTGGTGCAACAGAAACGGTGGAACACCTGTTCCTCGATTGCAGTAGGTTGGAGCGTTTGCTGGGCTTGGTTAGGGGTGCAGTTTTCCAATCAATTATACATTTCTGGAGCAAAGAACAATGTCTCACAGAAACACAGGGTTTGTTTAATGAATTTTATCTTTGGACAGGCCAAAATGGCCACTTGGCTAAGTAGGAAGAATCTGCGCTTGGGGGCTGAGTCAACTGACGCAGAAAACATACTGAAGGGGTTGGTGGTGGCAAGACTGAAGGTGGAATGGGCCTATTACACATTTGTGCATAATGTCCCGGGTTTATTGTAATGTGGGGGATTGATGAGGTGCTGTGCAAAGTGGGGGTGCAGGAGAGGCTGGAGTTAAATGTTTAGTAGGCATGTACTGGTAACTGACCTTAATTTTTATTTATTTATTTTTTCTCCTCCCCCGCCCCCGCCCTCCCCTCTCTTCCTTCTCTCGCTCTCTCTTTTTTCTCTCTCTTCCCCCCTCTCTCCTCTCATTTTCCTCTTTTTGCCTTGGTGTTGTGGTTTGTGATGTAACATAATGTTTTGTGCTTGAATAATGTCCTAATAAAGTGGGCTTTTAAATCTCAAATCTCTCTCTCGCTCTCTCCCTCTCTCACTCTCTCTCTCTCTCTCTCTCTCTCTCTCTCTCTCTCTCTCTCTCCAGTCGGAAAAGTCAATGTTCTTGGCCACATGCAAGATCCCAAAACAAGAGAGGACTTCTTATATTGTGAGTTTGTGATCAAACCTAAATTACTGCATGAGAAAGATGTGACGAGAGAGGGATACATTGATTTGAATCATTTTGAATATCTTTTTAAATTCATAATTAATTCCTTTTCATTGCATTTGTTCATCAGATCTTGGTTCATTCAGCTGCAGTCATCTTGTGTTATTAAATATATAGATCAAAGTTGTTAATGAATGCCCTGTGTTGGGCAGCAGGGTGTTGGATTACAGTGTTTCCTCACACAGAGAGGGTTGTGGGTTTGAGCTGAACTCAGGTCCTTTCTGTGTGGAGTCAGCATGTTCTCCCCATGTCTGTGAATTGTGTGAGTGAATTGTGCATGTTTGTTATTGAGTGTGAGTGAATGGTGTTTGTGTGTGTTTGCATGTTTGATTGAGTAAAAAGTGCGTGTTTGAATGTGTAAGTGAATGTAGTGTGCTTGTGTGGTTGCATGAATGGTGTGCGTGTGGGAGTGAGTGTGAGTGAATTGTGTGTGTGTGTGTGTGTGTGTGTGTGTGTGTGAGGGAGAATGGTGCGTGTGTTTGATTGTGTGAGTGAATAGTATGTGCGTCGTGTGTCAAAAGTGTATGTACGCCCGTGTGTGTGTGTGTGTGTGACTGTGAGTTAATGCTGTGTGTGTGCTTGAGTGCGTGAGTGAATGGTGTGTGTGCATGAATGAATTGTGTGTGTCTGTGTGTGTAACTGAGTGAATTGTGTGTGTGCTTGTGTGTGCGTGTTTGCGAGTGAATGGTCTCTGTGTGAATGTGAAAGATTGTGAGTGAATGATGTGTTTGCACGTGTTTGAGTTTGTGTGCGAATGGTCTGTTTATGTGCGTGTGTTTATGTGAGTGAATGGTGTGCGTGTGTGTATATGTGTGTGTGTGAGTGAGTGAATGGTCTGTGTGTCTATGTGTGAGTGTGTGAGGGAATGGTGTGTGTGTGTGAGAGAGAGAGAGAATGGTGCGTGTGTTTGAGTGAATATTATGTGCGTTTGTCGTAAGTGTATGTATGCGCATGCGTGTGTTTGTGTGTGTAAATGGTCTGTTTATGCGCGTGTGTTTATGTGAGTGATTTGTGTGTGTGTTTGTGTGTGTGAATGAATGGTGTGCGTGTGTGTGTATGTGAGTGTTTGAGTGCATGGTGTGTGTGTGTGTCTGTGTTTGTGTGTGTATGTGAGAGAGAGAAAGAGTGTGTGACTGAATATTGGTAGTGTGTGTGTATGTGTGTTTTTGAGTGTGTGATTGAATGGTTTGTGTGTGTGTGTGTTAATGGAAGGTGTGAGTGTGTGAGTCTGAGTGAATGGTGTGTGTGCGCGTGTGTGTGTGCAAGATAGTGTATGAATGAACGATATCCATGTCTATGTGAGAGACTAAGTATTTGAGTGAATGGTGTGCGTGTGTGTGTGTGCGTGCGTGCATGCGTGCGTGTGTGTGTGTGTGTGACTAAGCATGTGAGTGACTGGTTTGTTTATGTGTGTGTGTGTGTGTGTATGTGTGTTTGTGTGTGAGGGAGAAGGTGTGGGTGAATTGTGTGTGTTTGTGTTAGTCATTGGTGTGTGTGAGATTGTGAGTGAATGGTGTGTGTGTGTGATGAAATTGTGTCTTTACAAATATTGTAAAACGAAAACAAAAATTCAACACTCAATAACGTGTTTAGTGTAATTATGTAAAATATCAACATTAGACTCTCCTCTCTTCTTCTCCATCAGACTCCTGTCAGCTCACACTGGACCCCAATACAGCTTATCAACGCCTCTGTCTGTCTGAGGGGAACAGTAAGGTGACCAATGTGGGACAGATCCAGTCATCTCCTGATCATCCAGAGAGATTTGACATCTGGCAGCAAGTGCTGTGCAGAGAGGGTCTGTCTGGACGCTGTTACTGGGAGGCTGAGTGGAGTGGGGGTTGGGTTTATATAGCAGCGTCATATAAAGAGATCAGCAGGAAAGGAAAGGGTAATGACTGTGGTCTGGGACATAATAACAAGTCCTGGGCTTTGTACTGCTCTCCCTCCTGTTACTCTTTCAGACACAATAATAAGGACACTAAAATCCCAGTTCCCTCCTCCTCCAGAATAGGAGTGTACCTGGATCACAGGGCAGGAACTCTGTCCTTCTACAGCGTCTCTGACACAATGACCCTCCTGCACAGAGTCCAGACCACATTCACTCAGCCCCTCTATCCTGGGTTCTGGGTTTTTGGGACTGGATCATCTGTAAAAGTGTGTGATCTGAGATGAAGCAGAGAGTGAAGGGAAAATCAGCTCTAATTAAAAAGAGCAGAAACACACTGAAATGAGAGAGTGAAGTGGTTTCACTCTTCCATGATGTTGAGAAAGTCCTCCATGCCTTCATATGGTGCTGCATTGATGACTGTAATACCCTGTGTACAGGAGTCAGTCCCTCATCCCTCTCTCTCCTGCTGATAGTTTACATCTCTGCTGAGAGAGAATAAAATATGAAGCTTTTCTTCTCTCCTCTGCTGTATCTCACTCAAACCCTAATACAGCGAAGAAACACTTCACTCAGCCCCTCTATCCTGGGCTTTGGGTTTATAATATCAATTCATCTGTAAAACTGATCTGGGCTGAGAAAGGGAGGGACGATCAGCTGTAATTAAAGACAGGGGGAATCATCGAATGAGAGAGAAAATTAATTGTTGCATAGAATCAAACTCTAGATTTAAATCAGTAAATGATGTACATGAAAGTAAAGTCCTGGTTCGGTGCTCTAAGCCCATCTGGGTTTTGCTTGAATTTCTAATGTGTTTCCTGATACAATATAATGTTTGTTTACTACAGTGAGGATTCAGTTCAAGGGTCTGTTGTACTGACTCCAGTCCACCTAAAGTAGTAGTTTAGTGCCAAAGTAAACCTGATTCTTGGAATAAATCACCTCAGTATGAAGAGATTTACAAAGTAAACAGGATCACCCTTTCCTCCCAGACATCCTCTTTCCCTCTGTAGGTTAAAGGTCACAATTTTTTTTTTTTTTAAATGTGCACACATAAAAAAGATGCATACACCACTATCCTTGTGAATTTCAGATTTATTAAAAACAAACCTGACAATAAAATGAACAAAAATCAATGGGATTCTTCAAATATGCTAAATTTCAACTTGATTGTGAATTATTGTGTCAAAATTGTGTACAGTTTAGCTCATCCACAATTTAGACTTAGGATATTTTATCTCTTGTCATTTTTCTTTGTTTGTGTGTACACAATTTTTTTCGTATGAAACCTACAATAATTTTTATAAATGAATCTCCAGGAAGCAGACTGGCTCATTACAGCCCTTCCCCACAACATCCCATCAGCACAAACCTGTATTTCAGAAGTTTTACAAAAACTGAACTGTACCTTCAACCTGAATTAAAAATAATGATGGAATTTTCTGATGTATAAGTAATACTGGCTCTTTTTGGATTGTGGGTCTTTCTGAATTGTTGTTTCAATGATTATTCTTTGTTTTGGTTTTAGTTGAGTTTGACATTTGCAGAAAATACGAATAAAAATGATCACCTGCTGCTGTAAATTCTGAGTTTTTACAGATTTGAAAACTTTCTGTGAATAAGGGGGAGCTTGGGGAGGGTTTTCAAAGTTGTTTCTAAAAAGTGTCACTTTCTTGTTCTCTCCTTCATAGATGAAGAGGACTTGATGAGGAAGCTTTATTTATTTATTTATTTATTTTACAATATGCATGTTTAAATATCCTTTTCCATGGTAACACAGAGTGAGGTTGTGATATGATCTCCTGCATGTACTAACTGACCCTCTGGTTGACGGATGTGTCAGGTGGAGTCCACCAATGAAAGAAAACACACCCACCTCTTCAGCAATGATCTTTCCTGCTGCGATTGGACACAAAGATGGCTCACTCCATCTCTGCGTTTGGCTTATTTCTTAAAAAGTGAGTCCCTAAATTCACTTACTGAGGCTTGGAAATGAATGCAGAATCCTGGAATTATACTTAAACTTGCATATAAATTTGCATATCGCAACATTTTCGTTCAGTGCACTCAACTCGCAGTTGCAAAACATGGTCTCAGTATTTAGGAGACAATACATGTTTTGATGACACGTCAAGGTTAAAATGTTGTTTCAAACAAAGCCCAGGTCACAGATTGCCTGAGACGAGCATGTTTTGTAGTTCTGGCCTTTGGTCCTGAGATGGAGTTGATCAGGACTGCAGACATGAACTGAGATTCTCAGGACTGAACACAGAGAGCTTCAAGGTGGAGCTGGACATCTGGAGGAGAATGTGCATATTATTACCACAAGATGGCAGCAGAGAACCGTGTATTTGCGGTGCTTTGAGAAAATCAAATACTGCATACAGTGGGTTCCAGACGTACTGGCGCTCCTGAGTGGATACGCACAAAGAATTCTAAAATAAATAATTGAATTTCAGAAATGAAATCAAGGTGGTGAAATGTGAGAAATGCTGTATTTTATTAACCCTTTAATGGACAGATCAGAAATGGGAGACCCCACTGCTTACAGTACTTACGTCACAAAATGTCCATTTCAAGAAAATTGAGGCGGGACTTAAGTATCTATAAAAGATGTTTTCCCATCCATACCTAATGATGTGTGACTTCAGCACTTTTAGCACTAGACACATCAATTATTTATCAATGCAATAAAAAACAATTTCCTTCAAATCAAAGTCTCAAAATTATTGGCACACTTATTGCTGCAACCATGTCCTGACTGTCGTTTACTGCACTGTTTGATTGGGTTCGGGCAGATTTGCATGATTTTGGGCTCATTTGTCTGAGCCAAACACAGGTAAAGAGGGTTATATCTGTTCCTGGCTTTCACACCAACCTCTGCTCTCTCATTTAATTAGGCAGGACATTTATGAATTCAGGCTGTTTATGTGGTCTTTCAATTCCTGGAAAGCTCTGGAATGACCACCAAAAACTGTTCTTTTGTCCCTTACTGTGGAATCATTTTTTTTATTGATTGATTTAATTATTATTAATTGTTTATCCTTGCTTGCTCCTACTTTGCTTTCTTTCATAACCTTTTAGGCCTAGAGTGTGTGTGTGCTTGCATATTTCTGATTTAGCAGGGATCTGCATAACTGTACCAGTGCGTCATGACATATAGCCTATCTAAAGTCATGCAGACCTGAATGTCTGTACCAAGGACAAGATGTTTTTCTCTGTCTCTAAGTTTATGTGTTTATAGAAAGCTCCGGAATGCATAACAAGATAAACTGGAGCCGGGGCTGATAGAGAAGACAGGTGCTCTCCTCCCTAACGAGATGTATGTGCGCAGGCATTTGACAGCGTGATGTAGGTTGCATAAGACGACGATGGCTCTCCAGATTACATCATGATGTGTAAATCAGCGCGGGGGGAGGAGAACGTCATGGAGTAACCCTACAAAAACCAGACAGAGACTAACTGTATCATCCTCCATTTTGACTTGACTTGTATGGGGATCCTTTGCTGCAAAAAAGTAAACGGACTTTGGCTTGAATATTAACTTCTCTGTCTCTGACTGATTTCTTGTCTGAGTTGTGAGTTTCTTTTTGTGAAGGTGATACCAGGAATATAAAATTAAAATTCCTTTAACATTGGGGGCATCGTCCGGGGTTCCAATATCTCACCTGCACTCCTTAAAGAATCGGCGCCGACTGAAATATCTGTGCACGGTCGTCTTGAGAGACGTTAAAGAAGGGAAAGTCCTCAACCCGGAGCGACTGGCAAGGCTCCTTGGGTGTGTAGTCAGGCCAGGAGGGAGGTTCTCCAAGGTGTGGGGAGGTGCGGGTGAGTGACGGAATTCTTACTGAATTTGGCTTAGTTGCTGTGTGAGACAGAGGAGTTAATATTGCCACTTATGGGACAGACGAACAGTAAGTGGTTGTTGTTGTTGTCATTCTTGTTGTAAGGACTGCTGTTCTGGGACAAATGTTGACGTGACTTTGACTGAAACTGGGCAATTTGTTGAAAGTTGACATAATGGTTCTGGGAATCATTGTGAGCAAAGGAATTTGGGTTTAGTTAACATAGAGCATTGTCTGTGTATGTTATCGAAGCAACAATGGTCTCAGATCATAAGAAAATTTAAGCCTTGGATTTTTTCCAATGTGAATGAATGTGAGAGAGGAAAGAGCACTGAGGTGTGTGTGCGCGTGTGTGTGTGTGTGTGTGTGTGTGTGTGTGTGTGTCCTGAGCTCAGATTGTGTGTCTGTGTGGAAATCAATGTGAATGAACCTAACTCTGTGAGTGTCTGTAAACAACTGCATTGCTGGCATATTTGTTAGTTCTGTCTTTGTTAGATTGAATGCAATTGTCATTTTAGTCCATGAAGTGCTCCAATAAATGTCTACAATGAAACTAGCTTTTATTCAAAAATGATTTAAGGTGCCTGTTGATTAGCCAATATTTACAGTATTTTATGGAATCCTTACTGTAACTACAGGATTAGTAAAAAGTGAAATTTCTAAGAAAAAAAGTGTAAATTAGCAGTGCAAATTTGTAGGAGTTAAGCCATTTTACTGACTAAGGACACAGTTGCAGAAGTACACTGAATAATTATTCCTTATGAAACCGAGCAAAAGTCACTATTTCTTGATAAAATAAATGCTAACTCCTCTTAAACGATCGGATACTATAAACAGAGGGAAGTTATGATGAAGTAACAATTGAATGTAAATTACACAAACATGGCCAAGTGTTTCTAATGTTGTGGCTAACTGAATTTCTTTAAGATGCAGGACAAAGTGAATATTTAAATGCTCTAATATTTGGTGGTAGTAATACAGAGAAGAGAGAGAAAACTACCAGTGATATCCTCCATGAGCATGAAGTGATTACACTACTTGAATTTGTAAAATATTTTTAAAGAGCTAGAAAATCTAAGCACTTTTCTGTAAATAATCAGACTGTGTGAGATTGGTGTGCTAGAAGCACATCTCTGAAAAGAAAATGAAGTGAAAGTGAACGAGAATAACAAAGTGTGTTCAAAATCTCCCAAAGTACTGTTTAACACTGTATACAATGAGAGACTGTGTGCCAAATTCAATTGAAAAGGAGTGTTTTCTATCAAGCATTGAAAAATTGCAATTGCTATCTGAAGGAAAAAAAAATTAACAAAAAATGATCAGAAAGTGCCAGTAAATACAAAATATAATATGAAATTTAATGGGATTAATATATTTAAAAAAATAAAATAAAATACATTTATTTATTGTGGGATTGGAGACTATTGACCGAAGCAGATAAGGGAGCACTGAGAAGTGAGCGGGGTTGGACAAATGTGACTGAAAGTTTTCCTGACCAAAGAAATGCAATTAAAGTTTTTTTTTTCTTTTCCATTTTGAACAGGAATTGTCAACGAGTGTCTCTATGGCAAAGGAACTGAGTGGGCTGATAACCTTAATCTGTTTATTTAATTTTTACAGGGAATGATCCGAACGAGTTGAATTAAAACAAAATTGTTCATTATTGTTTGTCTCTAACTCCTCTTGGAACTTTTCCACAGAGAGCACTGCTGAAGAGAAGTGATGAGCTGGCCAGCTGGGGATTAAACTGTGGGGTTTTCAGCTTAAAACTTTACCTTCTAAAATAAATTTGGGAAAATACTATATGAAGTATTAACACAAGACTAAATTCAAAAGTCCACTAGTAACGTGATCACACATTACTTTGCTTGCGATTTCTAAATTTATTTTTGAATAAGTCAGTTAAATAAAAGTGCTAACTTTATGTGCTTGGAGCCGAAGTGAAAACTAATATTATATATGTAGCCATTTTTGTGAATAAAAATATAAAATTTTTTTTTGCAAATCGTAACATGGTCTAAAGTGACTCCACCCGGTTATGCTGATGATGTGGGAAAAAATGTAAGAGTGGTTGGGGCTAATGAGCCCTGACTGTGCACTTCCTCCATGCTTTTAGCGGAACCCCAGACTGAGGTGGATTGCTTAATCACAATTCATTGAAAGGTAAAAAATAAAAAATGTATTCTCCATTGTGTAAAAGGAGTTCTATCTAATAATGTCCTGGACTTAAGTGACCCCTCTATCAAAACTTGATATTGAATACTTTGTTGATGGTTTGGCTTCAAATGTTGATAAAGTGAACCCTTGTGTTGGATATGCTGTCTGTACTCATGATAGCTGTGTTGATAGTGGCCCTCGACTCACTCTGTAGAAGCACAGAGCTGACAGCTCACACCAAAATGACCAAATCAGTTTGGCTGACGCGTTTGCAGACAGAAACAAGTGCAGCAGCCAAAAACACTCTTGTGGGGCGATTACACCAATCTTTTTTACTCAATATTCATGTGACGTGCTGTGAGCAGAGCATGATGCTGCTCCCCCATAAGAAGAATGTCAATGGGCATCACATGACGACACTGATGGCGGGTGGGTAGGACCCAATGGAAAGCCTGTATTACCAAAATCCCTCTTCAATATTGCTGTGGGTTTGGTGCATGGGCAGTGCCATGTACCAAGAGGGGGGACCATGGGGTTAATGGATCAAATTACTATCACTTCTTTTCTAAAAAAATTTTTTATATACACTTAACACCATGTGAAGTGAAGAGGTATGTGTTAGTATTGATATGACCTTTTTCTAAATGAGGTAGAAGCTATAGATGCCATCACAATGGCGAAAGTTTTGAGTAGGGAAATTATTCCTAGGTAGGGGATTCCAAAAGCATTATATAGTGATAATGGGCCAGAATTTATAAATGAAGAACTGGCTCGTTTGGGAGTAAAATTGGGAATAGAATTGAAAAAACATTGTGCAGATCATCCACAATCAGCAGGATTAGTGGAGATAACTAATTGAACCCGGAAAGCAAAACTGCGCAAAGCCATGGCAGAAACTAAATGGAATTGGGTAGCATGTCTGCCATTAGTATTAACTTGCATGAGGATAACTCCACAGCAGGGGTTTGGGTTGTCACCTTATGAAGTAGTACATGGGAAACCTTTTGAGTTACCTCATTTATTATTATTATTATTATTATTAATATTATTATTATTTATTAAGTAGAAGAAGCGACTCTGGCAGAGTATATGAATAGAATGTTGACTAACAAAAGTGAGATGCGAAATATGCCTCCTCCTAGATCAGTAGCGGAAATCATAACCATTGCGTTTTCATGCCCCGTCCTCGGACGGTGAAAATTATTCATTTTATTGTGATTCACTCCAGCCAGAAGAATGCTCTAATTAAAGTTAGACAAAGAGAACACGTAAGGCCTTCAACCCAGGCAATATCCGCCGCTGGTAATTGCCTTGTTGGGGTTTTACAGTAGCGGAATTGCCGCCTGGTGAGATAAAGCCTGGAGATTGGATCCTGGTGCGGAGTGTGGGAAAAAAGCGGAAGTGAGCCGGCATGGAAGGGTCAATATCAAGCGCTCCTGACTACACCGACTGCAGTAAAAATCCAGGAGAGGGAGGCGTGGATACATCAGTCACATTCAAAGGTGGTATCTCCTCCTCCAGCGGGTGTATAGGTACATCTGGGTGAGTCAGGATAGACTTGGAGGGAGTCCGGCTACAAAGGGGGGCGTGGCATATAGAGACAGTCCGTCTCAAACCCGGTGAAGAGTTTATTTACGCTCCAAGTCAGTAGAGACTCCAGACTTATTCATTTAAAAAAAAAAAAAAAAAGGGGGTTCAATAAAAATGGCTTACCGCTCCCTGTGTCTGCTTATTTTAAATATGTGTGCTGTGAATACAGGCTGGAGATTGACCTTCCCCGGAGCAGGTGGTATGTGGGGGTGGGTGATCTCTAGCCTCGAGCGGACAATCCCTCACATGTGTATGCTACTAATTCCTGGTGGAGATATGCTAATAGATCAGCACATGCTGCCAACCGTTCTGATTGTTATGTGTGCACACACCTGCCAGCCTCCATATCTACACCCGGAGAAGAGGTGACACAAGTTGCGGCACCCACAATGAATGTCAACAGTACACTTAAATGTGCCATAGCAGTGTCTACTGCTCGCAGTGGATTAGCTTTGATGGATCCCAATTTATCCCCGGTTAGCACGGTAATGGATAGTGCAGAGCTACAGTTTTGGCGATGTGTCATGGGGAATGGCACAGAGTTTGTGGGGATAACACAGGGGTGCCAGGGGAAGCTACTGATTTTCTGTGGGTACCCGCTGGTAACGGAAACATCTTGGTTCACCAGCAAAGGGGGGGTTGGAATGGGACGCAGTGTCATCCGTGGGCACTTCACTGGAATGGGACGAGAGCTGTGGATGGTTGGTATTGGTTGTGTGGACACCAAATATATGTGGCATTACCACCCAGGTAGGGGGGAGCCTGTGCTTATCGAGACGCAGCATTGCAGGAGCCAACATGGGGAAGCAATGTCCCAATGATCAAAAGTGTATGGACGACAGGGAACAAGGTTCACTTTTCTCTGTTCCACACTTTGGATTTGGACAGGCAATGCTGCGACTGGACTCTGTGAATTATCGCATAAGTGCACTCGTAAATGAACCCGCCATGTCACAGGGAGCATGAGTTAACAGCCCTATGATTAATGACATTACAGAATTGAATGGTATTAGGTCTATTGACAGCAGCACAGGCCGGGGTTTGCCAGCTTGTTGGCCCAGCATGCTGTACTTATATACCCGCTAATGATGAGGCAGGACGGGTGATTGATTAAGCCTTGCGTTTGAAAGACATATCTGATGCACAACAGCGAGACCTCGCACCAGCAGTGGCAATTTCTTGGTGGGTCTGGCTTCTGTCTGGGGGTTGGAAAGCGGGAATTACATCTGTAATGAGTCTTGTAGTTTGGGTATTCGCAGTACTGCTCTTTTGCAGTTGCTGTGGAATTACCATAATTAAAGGAATGATATCAAGAGTATTGAGTACTAATCCACAGTATCAGATGTTTCTATTACAGGACAACAATGAGATGTATACTCTGCCCGAGGAGCTGAAGGAATCATTCAACGATGTAATTGAGTTGGGGTTTGTTTGAACAGAAGAATAGAGAGTAGTGGTGATATGATGAAACATTTTCCAAGTGAATGAATCACATGTCGAAAAATGAGAGAAGTGGCAATAATGCTGGCGGATAATCAATTATAAACAGGGGGGAAATGTGGAATCATTTTTTATTGATTGATTTAATTATTATTAATTGTTTACCCTTGCTTGCACCTACTTTGCTTTCTTTCATAACCTTTTAGGCCTAGAGTGTGTGTGTGCTTGCATATTTCTGATTTAGCAGGGGCCTGCATAACTGTACCAGTGCGTCATGACTTATAGCCTGTCTAAAGTCATGCAAACCTGAATGTCTGTACCAAGGACAAGATGTTTCTCTCTTTCTCTAAGTTTGTGTTTATAGAAAGCTCCGGAATGCATAAAGAGATAAACTGTAGCCGGGGCTGATAGAGAAGACAGGTGCTCTCCTCCCTAACGAGATGTATGTGCGCAGGCATATGACAGCGTGATGTAGGTTGCATAAGACGACGATGGCTCTCCAGATTACATCATGATGTGTAAATCAGCGCGGGGGGAGGAGAACGTCATGGAGTAACCCTACAAAAACCAGAGAGAGACTAACTGTATCATCCTCCATTTTGACTTGACTTGTATGGGGATCCTTTGCTGCAGAAAAGTAAACGGACTTTGGCTTGGATATTAACTTCTCTGTCTCTGACTGATTTCTTCTCTGAGTCGTGAGTTTCTTTTTGTGAAGGTGATACCAGGAATATAAAATTAAAATTCCTTTAACAGGGGGAGCTATTTGTGCACATGGTTTGTGTGGCCTTACTGTACATCTGGCGTGAGATGGATGGGAGGGGTTACAGGTTATGAAGTGTAAAAAAAAAAACCCTTTCTATCTGTTCAACCTTAAATCAACTTATTTATGTCTGTCTTTTTTGAGTAGTCGTATGCAAAGTCCTTCTTTTCCTGAAGTTTCTTTTGTAATGTTGCTGTGCTGTTTCTATAATGTTTCTGATGTGCTGCTTGTTACTGTTAAAATAAAGGAGTATCAAAGGTCTCTCTCTCAATTCAATTTCAGATGCTTTATTGGCATGACATATAGGCATGTATTGCCAAAGCATTAAAGAAACAGTACACATATACATAAAACATGGTAACTGTGAGGTTTTACGAAATGAACCAAAAGCAAACACCAGTAAAATGCAAAAAGGAGGCTTTATTTCTGAAGGGGGAAACCCCCCAAAAGAGCTGGCAACAGTACAATGTCCGCAATCCAAAATCAGAATCCAAAGGGCGAAATCCAGAGTCATACACAGGGCACCAATCACAAAAAATCGTAGTCAGACAAAAGAGGTCAAAAAACAAGAATGCGGCAAAAGAAATCAAGGCGAGAAACGTGGCACGAGAAAACTAGGGAGAACAATCTGACAAGAGAGTGAACCAAACAGACATCTTATATACACACCCGGGGTAAACACATGACCAGGGAGAACAGGTGTAATCAATGGTAACAATGATCAGGGAGAGACACATGAGGAATAAACTAATTACATGAATTTGGCTGTAGCCAAAACGCAGACAGGGATCACAAGACAAACCTAAGAACAAAACAACAGCTCCGGTTAAGGAGTACTAAAGTGCCAAGATAAAAGAAAAGGAAAGCACAAAGTATAAGTGGAAATCCACAGAAACTTGCAGCAGAGATAATTAGGGATAGGCAAGGAGGCGGAGATTAGAATTGAGCGACTGCTGAGAGATCGTAAGTCAATTAGTATGTGCAGCTATACAATCCCGAGTGCATGTTAGTAAGTTAGTAAAAATTTACAATGTTAATGAGGGTTAGTAATTATCGAAAACAACAAACTGTTAGTATGGTTAGTAGTTAGTAAAAGAGAGAGGAAGGAAGCACACGAGATAATGAAGGAAGGTTGAAAACCCAGAAACCAATAAATCACCCAAATGAGTGGCACGTAAGACTAGGGACCGTGAGCAAAGACCTACACAAGACAAGACAGGGGAGACGAAGTGCAATGCATGGAAATGAAAACATGGCATGAAAACTGAGGCATGAAAAAATAATAAAACATGAAATCTAAATTTCCAAAAACACAATACATGTACCTAAGAATGGTCGAAGGGCAGGCAGTGGTCACTAAACACAGAAATCCTGAACATGGCTAGGCCAGGCACAGAACTTAAAACATGACATGCAGAATGCAGAATCACAACAGTAACTTAAGAAACAGCAGTTACAATACAATACAAGTACTATAGCAATTAATAACTATATACATATACTAATTACAGTATTTGGAATGATCTAAATAAAGATAAAAATGGAGAGAAATTAACAACTTTCAGGAGTGTAAATATTTTGGTTATAAAAGGCTGGTGCTGTCCCTCTCGCTGTGGCAGGGGGCTACATATTGTGCTGCCAAGGTTTGGCAGCATCGTTCTTCTGCCAGAAGGATTTTCATTTTGTGGGAGTCAGGTGCGTTGGGGAAATTTGGTATCAGTCCCGTGAATTTTGGGAGGAAAAGTTTTCTAATTTGTACGTATTTATCGCATTCGAGGAGGAAGTGCAGCTCTGTCACTACTTGCTCTCGGTCGCAGTGAGAGCACAGCCTCCCCTCCCTGGGCAGCCAAGCCTGCCTGCGTCGACCCGTCTCTATCGCCAGGCTGTGGTCACTGAGTCTGTACATCGTCAGTATTTTCCTGTGTTTGTCATTTTTCACTGTGGTCAGGTAGTCTGCCACAGTATAGTCTCTTTTTAGGGCCAAATAACACGTTAATTTGCTTTGAAGTTTTGTTTGATTTTCCCAATAGGTGATATAATTTTGTTTATGTTGTGTTATAATTTGGTTGGGTCGAATTGAGTTGGTGTTGATGCTGTCCTGAGGCTGGATGGGGTTAGTGGGGGTTAGTGTTGGTGAACTGAGCCTCAGGACCAGCTGTGTGAGAGGACTCCTCTCTGGGCTCTGCTCTTGGCATCTTAGGGCTTCATAATGATAGGAGTGGGGGTCGCTGTTTCCAGAATTTGATGGCTCTTTTTTGAATATTGATGAGTAGAGGATATTGGCCTAATTCTGCCCTGCATGCATTGTTCGGTGTTTTCCTCTGCACGCGGAGGATGTTTCTACAGAACTCTGCATGCAGGGTGTCAGTTGGATGTTTGTCCCAATGAGCAAAATCTTGCTTTGTAAGCAGACCCAACACTTCACTGCCATACAGTGCAATAGGTTCAATTATGGATTTGAATATTTTGAGCCAGATCCTGATTGGTATATCTAGTTTAATTTGTTTCTTGATGGCGTAGAAAGCCCGACGTGCTTTCTCTTTCAGTTCATTCACAGCCAGGTTGAAGCTCCCTGTTGAGCTCAGCTTTAATCCGAGGTGTGTGTGGTTTTTTGTGTTTTTTTGTGTTTTCAATGTTTGTGTTCCCTAGTGTGAAGTTGTATCTGGTTTCCTGACATCTGGATCTTTTCTGGACAATCATGATTTTTGTCTTTTTCAGATTTACTGCAAGGGCCCAGGTCTTGAGGGGCTGATCCAGCAGGTGTAGGTGCTGCTGCGGACCCCTGTTTGGGGGGCGACAGCAGGACCAGGTCATCTGCGTATAACAGAGATGTGATTCCCTGTCCTGTAGAGTGAGGCCAGGGGCAGCTGAATGTTCTAGAGATTTGGCCAATTCATGAATATAAATGTTAAACAGTGTTGGGCTCAGACTGCAGCCCTGTCTCACTCCACGCCCCTGGTTAAAGAATGTTGTTTGTTTGTTTCCAATTTTAATCGCACATTTATTTCCTGTATACATTGATTAATAATATCATATGTTTTTCCCCCTACACCACTTTCTAGGAGTTAATATAATAATCCATCATGCCAGATTGAATCGAAAGCTTTATGGAAGTCAATAAAGCAGGCAAATATTTTTTTGTTGTTTTGGTGGACATGTTTATTTATTAGGGTGTGTAGGGTGTAAATATAATCGGTTGTGCGGTGTTTTGGTAAAAATCCAATTTCACTTTTACTCAAGACATTGTGTTTGTTAAGGAAGTTCAGAATTCTTGTATTTATTATACAACAAAACCCAAAACCAGTGAAGTTGGCACATTGTGTAAATCGTAAATAAAAACAGAATACAATGATTTACAAATCCTTTTCAACCTCTATTCAATTGAATACACTGCAAAGACAAGTTATTTAACGTTTGGACAGGTAAACTTTGTAATTTTTCGCATATATTAGCTCATTTGGAATTTGATGCCTGGAACATGTTTCAAAAAAGCTTGCACAAGTGGCAAAAAAGACTGAGAGAGTTGAGGAATGCTCATCAAACACTTATTTGGAACATCCCACAGGTGAACGGGCTAATTGGGAACAGGTGGGTGCCATGATTGGGTATAAAAACAGCTTCCCTGAAATGCTCAGTCATTCACAAACAAGGATCGGGCGAGGGTCACCACTTAGTGAACAAATGCGTGAGCTGATTGTCGAACAGTTTAAAAACAACATTCCTAAACGAGCTATTGCAAGAAATTTAGGGATTTCATCATCTACGGTCCGTAAAATCGTCAAAAGGTTCATGATTCAGAGAATCAGGAGAAATCACTGCACGTAAGCGACAAGGCCGAAAACCAACATTGAATGCCCGTGATCTTCGATCCCTCAGGCGGTACTGCATCAAAAACCGACATCAGTGTGTAAAGGACATCACCACATGGGCTAAGGAACACTTCAGAAAACCACTGTCAGTAACTACAGTTCGTCGCTACATCGGCAAGTGCAAGTTAAAACTCTACAATGCAAAGCGAAAGCCATTTATCAACAGCACCCAGAAACGCCGCCAGCTTCGCTGGACCCTAGCTCATCTAAGATGGACTGATGCAAAGTGGAAAAGTGTTCTGTGGTCTGACGAGTCCACATTTTAAATTGTTTTTGGAAACTGTGGATGTCGTGTCCTCCGGACCAAAGAGGAAAAGAACCATCCGGACTGTTATAGGCGCAAAGTTCAAAAGCCAGCATCTGTGATGGTATGGGGGGGTGTATTAGTGCCCAAGGCATGGGCGACTTACACATATGTGAAGGCACCATTAATGCTGAAAGGTACATACAGGTTTTGGAGCAACATATGTTGCCATCCAAGCAACGTCTTATTCATGGACGCCCCTGCTTATTTCAGCAAGACAATGCCAAGCCACATTCTGCACGTGTTACAACAGCATGGCTCCGTAGTAAAAGAGTACGGGTACTAGACTGGCCTGCCTGTAGTCCAGACCTGTCTCCCATTGAAAATGTGTGGCGCATTATGAAGCGTAAAATACGACAACGGAGACCCCGGACTGTTGAACAACTTAAGCTGTACATCAAGCAAGAATGGAAAGAGTTCCACCTGAAAAGATTAAAAAATTGGTCTCCTCAGTTCCCAAACATTTACTGAGTGTCGTTAAAAGGAAAGGCGATGTAACACAGTGGTAAAAAGGCCCTTGTGCCAACTTTTTTGCAATGTGTTGCTGCCTTTAAATTCTAAGTTAATGATTATTTGCAAAAAAAATAAAGTTTCTCAGTTTGAAAATTAAACATTTTGTCTTTGCAGTGTATTCAATTGAATATAAGTTGAAAAGGATTTGCAAATCACTGTATTCTGTTTTAATCTACAATTTACATAACGTGCCAACTTCACTGGTTTTGGGTTTTGTACAATCCCTGTGAACGAAATGGTCTGTAACTGAGACATTGGTTTCCATGTGAGTCAGAATTTGAAATAGAATAGAAAGTGGGGAATTGTCCCTTCAAATTCAGCCCTCAGCTTGTAACAAGTTGAGTCACGAAAACCACAGCGGCTAACAGCAAAAACAAGGTTAGTTTCTTGGAAAAGACATTGTTTTCTGCATGCATTGTAACCCGTATGGTCAGCAAATGAAGTTTTGTAATTAAATATATACAAACTGGGAAAATTCTGTGAATATTTACTCTAAACATCAAGATGTCACATTATGGGCCAGTTTCACTGACATGGCTTAAACGTCAGTCCTGGACTAAGCAGAGTTTTGAATAGAGATTTTCTATTTAAAATTGAATTGAGTCCGGGATTAAGCTTAATCTGTGTCTGCAAAACCAGCCCTTTATGTACAGAATGTATTTTTTCAGGATTATAAGCAGGTGCTTATTGTGTGGGGATATTTATAACCTCATAAGCAGTCCCATAATGCACTGAAACATGCAAAGAAAACAGAGCTCTGCTCAGCCTGGCTTCAGTCCAACTCCTCCTGCTGCGGAGGGCAGAACCAGGAAGTGACTCTCGCCCTCTCTGTTACGCAGTTTCAAAGAAATCATAACTTAACTGCGTCTCTCACAGAAAGAAATACAACCACCATCTCTGTCTGTGTGAGCTGTAGAATGGCTGAAGGGGGAAATTTTCTGGATCAGGAGCAGTTCAGCTGTTCGATCTGTCTGGATCTACTTAAGGACCCGGTGACCATTCCCTGTGGACACAGTTACTGCATGGGCTGTATTAAGGGCTGCTGGGATAAGGATGATCATACTGGTGTTTACAGCTGTCCCCAGTGCAGACAGACCTTCACTCCAAGACCTGTTCTGTGTAAAAACACCATGCTGGCTGAAGTGGTGGAGAAACTGAAGAAGACAGGACTCCAAGCTGCTCCTCCTGCTCACTGTTATGCTGGACCTGGAGATGTGGTGTGTGATTTCTGTACTGGGAGAAAACGCAAAGCTGTCAAGTCCTGTCTGGTGTGTCTGGCCTCTTTCTGTGAAACTCACATCCAGCCTCACTATGAATTTCCAGCATTAGGGAAACACAAACTGGTCAAAGCCACTGGAAACCTGCAGGAGAAGATCTGCTCTCATCACAACAAACTGCTGGAGGTTTACTGTCGTACAGATCAGCAGTGTATCTGTTATCTGTGTACAATGGATCAACACAGTGGTCACAAAACAGTCACAGCTGAAGCAGAAAGGACTGAGAAAGAGGTAAGAACAGAACCTCGTAGACATAACTCTAATGCTTTTGCAGTAATAACAGTTGGTCGGATTTTTACGAAACCACTAAGCCTTATCACCTGCTTTTTAAAATTTGTTAATTTATTATGCAAATAATATTTTTACTTGTGTTTATACATCTGTAGAATTGTGCGATTTCCTGGTGTACAAATCTGAAGCGGTAACAACAGCAACTGAACCAAAGTCAGTTCTCTGTGACAGCTCTGTTCATACCCCTGCTGAACCCAGATCAGTTCTCCGTGACAGCTCTGTTTATACCCCTGCTGAACCCAGATCAGTTCTCTGTGACAGCTCTGTTCATACCCCTGCTGTACCCAGATCAGTTCTCTGTGACAGCTCTGTTCATACCCCTTCTGAACCCAGATCAGTTCTCTGTGACAGCTCTGTTCATACCCCTGCTGTACCCAGATCAGTTCTCTGTGACAGCTCTGTTCATACCCCTTCTGAACCCAGATCAGTTCTCTGTGACAGCTCTGTTCATACCCCTGCTGATCCCAAGTCAGTTCTCTGTGACAGCTCTGTTCATACCCCTGCTGAACCCAGATCAGTTCTCTGTGACAGCTCTGCTCATACCCCTGCTGAACCCAGATCAGTTCTCTGTGACAGCTCTGCTCATACCCCTGACCGCCCTGTGCTCCTCCTGTAAGGGAATCAGTATGACTGGAGCAGCTGATTCACTTACATGTAACTATGAGCTCGGGGGCAGAAGTGTGTGATAATTGGTCCTGAAGAAAGAAATCTTCTCACCCCCCAGTCCCCACAGTCACAAAATCTGCACCTGATTCAACCCTGTTAGTTTGCACATACTAGCTAATGCACCTACTGAAAGCAATATACTGTGAAAATATGAAGGTTTTACTTCAGTATATGTGTACATAAAGACACAATGAACGCGTTTGATTCATTGTTTCTGCTTTATATAAATCAAATAGCCCAATGTAAAATAGCTTCCCAAAATCTTACATAAAATGAGCAGGCCAGCCATCTTATAAAAAATAATGCAAGTTAACAACTGTTGCTAATGATAAATTTTACCATTCTTATGGACCTTGACAATGTAGAAAAATGGATTACAATTTATTATTTGACGACGAGGTAGTATGCTGTATTACTGGCTAATGTTATCATCATTATAATTTATTTGTTAGACAACAAAATTTTGCCCCCAAATGATCAGGCAATGGTTCGATACCAGCCTAATCACACATTTAGGAATGCTTGTAGCCAGCTGGACAGTTTCTCTGTGGCCCGACATCCCACACTGCTCCCCATCAACTGTTATCAATCTTTGCAGCACGACTCTGTCATTTCAGTCACTTACTCTGCTAAACTAACTCTAGTTCAAATGACCATCCTTCCCATGTTCGACTACGGCGATGTCATCTACAGATCTGCATGTAAAGGCCTGCTTCAAAAGCTCGATGTCCTTTACCACTCTGCCATCCGATTTATTACAAATGCTCCCTTCAGAACACATCGTTCCGCTCTGTACTCTTCCCTTAATTGGCCATCATTACACACTCGCCGCAAATTTCACTGGTTCATGCTAATATACAAAACTCTTCTCGGTCTGTCCCCCCCTTACTTGTGTAAACTCTTGCACCTTGCATCTTCCACATACAACACTCGCTCTGCAAATTTGATTCTGTTGTCAGTCCCAAAAACTAACTCTGCATTAGGTTTTTGGTCCTTTCAGTCTGCAGCAGCCAGAGATTGGAATGAGTTACAAAAAACAATCAAGCTGGACTCTTTTATTTCTAAGGTGACCTTTAAAGCCTTGATCATAGACCTTTTTAAAGATGTTTGCTGTTGTAACACATAATGATGCCCATGTTTTTGTTGCTGCTCGATGTCTTTGTGTGTGTTGTTTAGCTGTGTCTTTGCATATGTCTTTGTTAATATGTTTACCTGGTGTAGTGCTTATACTGTTTGCTTTTTTTTTTTTTTTTTTTTAAATTTTAATATAATCCTTCTCCCCTTTACCTCAAGAGGCTCTGCCTTTGCCAGGCCGCAGTTGTAAATAAGAACTTGTTCTTAATCTGTCTTGCCTGGTTAAATAAAGGTTCAATCAATGCCAACTTACACGGATATTTTTTTCATCATTCAACGCGTTTTTTATGAAATTTAAAATCTCAAATGGGTGCTGCCGGGGTATCTAGCTATGTAGAGTTGCCAACTGTCTTGAGTTGGTTAAATGTGCAAGTGGGAAACCATTGGCATCCAATGCTGGGGTTCAAAAAAAAGAACAGTAGGTTTAATTAGTTAGCGAGCTCGATAGTGGATTTGCGAGGTGATGGTGAGTGAACGTGAGCTTTATCACCCGCATTTTCAGTGAATTTACTGAGAAAGGCAAGCTAACCAAAATGGATGACTTTGATTGGTCAACATATTTCCCATAAATCTCCACAACTGGAAAGCAAGAGGAATGATATTTTTTATAATATTAACAGAAATCATGCAGAGGAGCAACCGTCAGTTTCAATTAAAAAAAATTAATTCCCTTGGTCTAATGCACGCCCTCATATATCTGCATGAATATTAAACACAGACTGATGAAAGATTTCAAAATACTTATCCGATGATGGTGATGTGTTTGACTTTGTGGCTCTTTATCTACTGAAAAATGCTCTTGAGTTAATTTCTCATGACTGAAAATGGTAACATATAGAAATCTAATACTTTGAAGTCTTGAATATCTTTTTTAGCAGCCCCCATCACTCGAGAGCCCGGGTGTAACTGCACTCCCTGCAATATTTCCACCCCTGTATGAGGCCTGAACAGTTCAACAAACCAGCTGCGCTCAAATATGTCTAAATACACTGCCCGGCCAAAAAAAAAAGTCGCACACTCAAATATTTAGTTGGAATCCCTGTAGCTTTGATTACAGTGCATATTCGTCTTGTCATTGTTTTTAAAACTATCTGCCATGCCAGAACATTTATTTTCGGTCAGAAATGCCATAATTTTTGGCCGAGATCTTGTCTTCTCGACATAATGGTTGAACCACTCGGTGGTCTTTCTTGAGCACATCCCAATAACTTTTAATGTGTTTAAGGTCAGGACTTTGTGGTGGCAAATTTATCTGTGAAAATGATTCCTCGTACTTGTTTTTGTCATTCATGGTTTGCTTTGCTAAATAAAGCCCAATAACTTTCCCGTTCTGAAATACTGTAAGAACTTTTCCACCGTCAAGGGATGTGTCTTCCGACATGATTTTTAAAGAAATGAGTAGCGACACGCTTCATCGGTCAGGGTAAAAATGATTATTGCCAGCTGAAACATATTAATAACCGCAATAATGATCCCAATTATAGAATTTGTTCATTAATTTCCAAACGGTGACTTTTTTTTGGCCGGGCAGTGTATTTAGGCTTGTTTGGAACATGAAAATATTGTTCAACATAATATGATTGTTTTAAGATGAATTTTTTCATGACATGTAATTATTATCATATAAAATGGGAAATACTTCACCCACAGAAGCAGCTGGGGGCGACACAGAGTAAATTCCGGCAGAGAATCCAGGAGAGAGAGAAGGAGCTGCAGGATCTGAGACAGGCTGTGCAGTCACTCAAGGTGGGTACTGACCAGAGGAGAAGACAACAGCTGCTGCTGGAAGAGCCATTTCAGGGCTCAGTCAGGGCTCTCCTCCAGTCAGCCAGTGAGGAGCCCAGTGTTGGGCCACTTTCCAGCCCTGTGGGGCTCAATCCCACTGAGACACACTGTGGGGAACTGGCTGTGTGGGGTCCCAGTAAGAGCTGAGTGAAAGGCCTAGTTAAAATGTACAGCCTCCTCTCTCTGTGTCTCCTAACAGCTCTCCGCACAGGCAGCAGTGGAGGACAGTGAGAGGATCTTTACTGAGCTGATCCGCTCCATTGAGAGAAGGCGCTCTGAGGTGAAAGAGCTGATCAGAGATCAGGAGAAGGCTGAAGTGAGTCGGGCTGAAGGACTCCTGGAGCGACTGGAGCAGGAGATTGCTGAGCTGAGAAGGAGAGACGCTGAGCTGGAGCAGCTTTCACACACAGAGGATCACATCCATTTCCTCCAGGTAACATCACTGGCTCTCTGACTGTATATACATTTTGATTCATGTCTTTCATGTCGCTCATGGTATCTGCATAGGACTCTATTTTTAGTCTGTTCTCTCTATCTCTCCATCTGTCTGCAGAGCTGTCAGTCTCTCTGTGCCCCTCCTGGACCTGGAGACTTACCCAGCATCACTGCCAGTCCACACAACACCTTTGAGGCTGTGAGGAAATCTGTCTCTGAACTGAAAGAGCGACTGGAGGATGCTTTCAAGGCAGAGTTGGTTAATGTTTCTGGAAAAGGTTGGTGAACAAACCCTTCTGCAGAAAGTGTGTTTAGCCACAGCACACAACACACCGATGAGCGGCTTTGCCTTGGATTCACTTTTACAGCATGAAAGGCATCGTGGTCGCGGAAGGAAGCAATGAATGGTTTTGTCCACCAGAGGGCTACAGTAGCAGAGACCTGGCAAGCACTGCAGCTGTTGCCCAGTACTCGAGCCGGTAGGCCACGAGTCTAAGTTTCGGCTGGACATCTGGACATCACTGTTTATTGCGGTCAGCCCTTGATATACACCGGGAAGTTCAATTCGCACATATGCTCCCATTCATTTTCGCCTACTGTAAAATTATATTTTTAAAAACACCTGCGAGCGAATCGGGGTGATTTTGGTATCGCTGTGCAGAGCAACATTTTCTCTCCCTAAATATATGCTTTTTTGGAGGATGGAAAGCGGCACACTTACTAAAGGGTATATCGAAATTGTTGTGTTTGTGATGACAGAAATTAAATTGTGAGCGAACTCGAAGAGGTTGCAGTTCAACACTTTACTTCAGGAGAGCATGAGCGCAGGTGTCTCAATGCGCGTAAGCAACCACATAGCAGATATGCTATAGAACACAGGGGTATAGCTGCGCTAAGAAAGTAGGTCCATACACTACGCTTCCTTCCCCTTTAGATAAATGCATCATGAAACTTTATGCATCACAAAACATCCCATTCAAATGTAGAATGTATATAATAAGCATTTTAACAGGGATTTTTTTTTTCTTTTTAATTTGCCTGTGTTTTAAAGTCCACAACAATATACTGTATGCACATTACAAATCCAGTCTCTTGGAGAGCGCTCTGTGCCTTTCAGGGTAACGCCTCTGGACCTGTGGAGTAACATCATGGGTGACAGGGATCTTGTCAGGGACAAGGGTCTCTGTTGCAGGTGTCACATCGATGCTTGTAGTGTGATTGTCACTGAGGGGTACATCTGGAGATGGCAAGGTGTTATTCTTTGACTGTGCGTCCAGAATCTGATCCATGTGACGTCTCCAGGTACGCTCCCCAACATCAACGGTGAACATCAGTGGTCCGATTCTTGTGGCTCTTATCAGGGGTCCACTTGTCTTCTCGATAGTCGCGTGCTAGGAATTCCTGTCCAATCTCAAAACGTCTTGCAGCTTTACTTGGTAAGTGACCGAACTGTTTATTCTGCACCTCCTTTCACAGATCTGGTTTTAGGAGATCTATGTGAGATCTGAGGTTTCTGTCCATGAACAGCATTGCAGGTGTTTGGTTTGTCGTTACATGAATGGAGGTCTGATACACAAAGAGGAAGTTGTCGACCTTGTGCTGAAGAGAAATGTTCTCCTTTTCCATGGCTTTTATGGATTTCTTGAAAGTTTGGACAAACCTTTCAGCTAATCTGTTCATAGCTGGGAGGTGAGTCGCTGATTTGCAGTGCTTGATGCCATTTCTCTTCATGAATAAACTGAACTCTTTTGAAGTAAATTGCGGTCCATTATCACTCACAATTTGTTGAGGACGGCTGTTTCTGGAGAAAATGGACCTAAGAGCACTTTCAGTCTTTTCTGATGTGGCTGACTTCATCAGAATCACCTCTGGCCAGCGATAGTTAACTCTGGCTACTCCTTTACTGAACTTCATCTTCGCCCATGTCCCATTATAACACTGCTCTCAAAAAATGATCACTGCACAGCACGGATCGAGGGGATAGAGAAAGGTTTTTTTCTCCTGATTTCTGACAGCCAAGCCTTTCTCCCCTCCTCCTCTTTTGGAGCTGTTTAGACAGACAAAGCGAGTCGTCCACTGTTTTAAATATTATGCAGGTAAGAAGTATTGTCTTTGAATGTCAATTGCAAGTAGCTCATTTTATTGACTGCTTAGTCAATGCAGTCCCCGCGACAGCAAGCATACCAAGGTAGCTCGCTGGAGACCGTTATCGATCGCTAGCATTTGCTTTAGTCAGCAGTCTATTTAACCCTTGTATGGTGTTAGGATTTTTGTTACTCAGCCAGTGTTCATGGGTCTGGGACCCGCTAGAGTTTTGGGTTTTCAAAATTGTTTGATTGTGTTGTATGTTAAAATGCTCAACAGATGTTTACTTCATCCCAATTACAAGTCATATGAACAGCAAACATGGTTTGATGAAAACTGAAAACGGGTCCCAAAGACCCAAACACCATACAAGGGTTAAGTCAATGGGACGGCTAATTAGCTAACTAGCAAGCGAACATGATTTTTTCTATTAAAGTGACAAATTTCCATTTCTATGTTAACTTACGCATGAAACGTTTTATTACAGCCCTTCAAATGACTATTGCTGCAAAAGGCAGCCGCACATCTCGCCATTTTAATGCTCATGTTGACTTATTTGAAATTGGCCTCTTTAGAAACCATTCATTTTAATGAAGAACTTGGGTGTATCACTATGGCGGCCAGGTGCTTCACTTTGGATAATGTTAATATGACATCATCAGCAATCTACTGTTTTAATATATATATAGATTGGCCCAGGCCTAGACCCAGCCCGAGTACAGGCTCTGAGGTGCCTCTTGTTACCTTTAAGAACAATATAAAGAGCCTACTTCCCAGTCCTGTGGTTTTTAAGACCTTAATACTTTTGCTGCAGTTAACTATATAAGCAAATTGATGTATGGTAGTCAACAAACAGTATTGGGCCCACTGCGCCTCAGCATAAATACATTACATATCCAGATACCAGACAAACTTAGCATACCTCATCAACAAGGTTATGTCATGGTTTGGGAGCTTTGAGAGCTGTTTGTGGCTCTCGTCCGGACCAGCTGACATTGATTGGGGGCGTGGCCCGGACTCTATTTAAGCTCCTGTTCTGCCTCGCTCCCGTTGCTAGATTGTCAGTCCTGCTTTGGCGCTTTAGCCGGTAAGGTTCTCTGGAGAGATATTGTCAAGGACTTAGTTGTTTATCAGGAATCGTGTTAGTGAGTAAGGGAGTCTTGGGTTTATTTCCCTTTTCTTATGTTTTCCTCGAGCTCGCCTGTTTTCTACCACGGAAGGCAGCAGGTCCGTTGGTAGCGCGAACCTCGTTATTTTTATCTGCTTTTGGCCTCTCAGCACACTGTGAGCGTTGCCTTTTATTTCTGGCCACGGCTCTTGGCGTCCACTGCCAGTACCCATCACAGGTTAGCCTTCTATTTTGATTTGTGATGAGAGCACAGCACGCCTTCCATCACAACCATCAGCACGAAAAGCTGAAAAAGCTCCACAGTACGTGCATCTGGTCTGGCCCACTTCTTCCCGGTTTTTGTTGTTCTTTGTTGTAATTAATAGCAAGCATTTATACTCCCTTTAATCAGATGTTTTGCCATTAACCATGACCCAAAGAATTGAATTAAAATTGAATTAAATAGTTTCCAAATTTATACTGTCATCATCTTTCATGCCCTCTCACTGTAAACACTCACTCCGCTCAGTCATTTCGCCATGACCCTATCGCCTACATTCAGTCTCCTTGTTAGTCCTCCAACCCAATAAATTCAAGTAAGCCCCCATGTCACTCCTAAGAATGAAGGAATGGATTTTCCTGGTGGTTTATCCACTCATCCCCCAGCATTTTCAGATACAATACAAATACAAAGTGTAAAGTTGGTTAAATCCACATGGTTTTGTGCTGCAGCGAGCTAGCCAAGTGCCACGCTCATATCTAAGGTAATGTTACTTAGTGTGCCAGCTAGCATGCATGCAGTACCTTTCCATAATCATTATGTAGCATCAGTTTGTTCGCTGACAAGCTAGCATTAACTACCTACTCAGTTGACTGTGAATTTAAAACTGTAGCTTGTTGAAACATGCATGTCTGTGACTCAGTGACCGAGTGAGTGGCTGAGTGATGGAGTTCGCTCAATACTTACAAATGCTGAGAATTACTATTCAGCCGCTGAGAGAGATTATGTTTGTTTTCCTTCAAATTCAGTGATTCAATTATTTGATAAACAGAATCTTATACTCTTGGTAATACCATATGAAATTTATGAAACTCGCTAAAGCTCACAGCAAACACAAAATTTATTCTTCTTCCTCTGCTTCTTTTATACCTTTCACACGACACGACCATTCTTGTAAGATCCTCTATATCTACCTCCACTAACCATAACTATAGCAAAATAAAGCACGTTAGCAACCATACATAAGTCCTAGCATTCCCTGGACAGTCAAACAACTATGGGAATGGTGCCAACAGTGATGGATGGGATCTGTGTGAGATACGGAATTGATATCACACACATGGGATATAGCTTGTAATCAGATTCTGTTCATTGACAAATGTCAACTAATATGTTCTCAAAGGTAACTTCACCAAAACTGCTGGTAACCATTGCTGGCGTTAGATTCTAGTTGACAGTTTATTCTGGACAATGGTATGAATAATTTGTTTGCTAGCAAGTTAACACTTCTGGCCAGCAAAGTAGTTAGGTACATGTGTAATTTTTTTATTTATTATTATTTTTTTTTTTTAAATTTGGCATCTCCAATCCCACCCGAATTTGGAATGCCCAATTGGGGAACTACGTACAAAGCTTGCTCGTATGCGACCCCTTGCTGCCAACTCAGGATAGTGAAGACAGTTCACGGCTCTCCTCCGAAGCACGTGCCTGTCAGCCACTGATTCTTATACACTCGCTGGTTGAATCTTCGCAAGTTCAGAGCGAGGGCGGAGGATACCCGGACATGAACCAAGCCGGAGTCTTCCTGACGAGCGCCCGTCTGGCCAACAGGAGGCGCTGGAGCAACGAACAAAGCTGTTATCGAATACCCGAATCCGGCAGTCCCTTCCCAATTTGTAACCCTGTAGCGCGATTGCCAATTGTGCGCTACTCTGAAAAAGCTGCCGACCCCTGCCGGTGGGTACGCCGAGGCTCGAACCCGCGACGTGGTGATCACCTCTGCACTGTAGCGCAGTGCCTTAACCGTGTGAGCCACCAGGCAGCTCATGTAATTTTTGCCGTTGGTGCTTGAATTTATTTATTTAATGATGGAAACCATTAGCATAATAGCAAGCAAATTATCCATTTCATTGACTTGAACAGACTGCCAACCGAAGGCTAGCGTTATAGCTATTTTTCCATTTTCCAAATAATACGACTCTGACATTTATGGGATAATTAGGATCTAAAATTCATGAGCCCAAGACATATTGAATTTATAAAATTCCTTTTTGGAATGTAAAATATACATACATAGCACTATGTGTCACTATTGATCCCACGAGCGACGTCACAGCTCTTGGCCCAATTCATAGTGAAATTCAAGGACGATATTGACTGTTGCTAAAAGCTCGTCTTACAGCAATGATAACTCAGTTCAGTCATCATCTCCAGGTAGGAAATGTTGATAGTATTACAAGCCCTTTCAGATGTTACCAAATCAGAGAGTTTTTAATAAAGTTTCAAATCAGTCAATATGTACTTTAAACACCCCACTACCAGGCAGTACACTTGGGTTTGGGTAGTAGACAGTCGTGTTAGTGCAGCAAGATTAATTCGGCTGTACATTTCAGATAAGCTTAGAGGAAGTTTAACTGGCAGTTGTATTAGTCCAGTGGGATTTAATGATCATCACCTCGCTTTAATTAATTTGTTTTTTTTTTTCTGGCGAAAAAATAAACACATACAGGCTTGTTAACACAAAATCACTGCAGGACGAAAGTTTTTGTCAAGTTTGATTGTGGAGAGAACAAAAGTTTGATTTTGAGTCCTTGAGCCAGTGATGGGGAAAGGTTCAAATTTGTATTTTTTGTCAACAATACACCTCTAATTCCATAAAAAAACATTTATAGAGTAGTTCAGAATTTTGAGGCAGAAATTATGAGAATGATTTCTGTGTGTAGACACCTACACAGCTCGACCAACGACGGAGGAGCCTGGAGCGAAGGCTTATGCTGTCATGGATTTGCCTCCCGCCGGCAAAAGATCAGAAACCTGCGGGGACTGGGACCATGTACCCAAAAGGAGGATCAGGGACCCAAACGCACAGGCTGAGTGAAAATATACAATTCTTTAATTACAATATAAAACAAACTGCAGAGGAGAGCAGCAGCACAAATAATCACATACAGAGCTCCAGAAAACAGAATCCTGCGGCACCAAAATGAGGTGCAGCCAGCCCTTAAATAACAGCAGTTCGCCTCCACCTTAACAAGCCATACTTGTTGCCCGTTTAGGTGGAGGCGAAGAATGTAACAGGGGGAGGAACTGCAGGGCAGGACCATCACATATGCGTGTGGATTCTAGCTGTTATGAGGCAGTGGAACGTGTCAATTAAATCTTTCATGCCTGCGTCCCGCTTTGGACTTGGCCTGAGACTTACCTGAAGTATTCTCAGTAATTCTCCATTTGAAAATGGGGCTATGCTGAAATCACGGAACCATCTAAACTAATGCCGTGCAGCGAATAATCCAAGGTGCACGTTGGAACACACGCAGAAGCTGAAAACGTCAGATATATCAATGATTTGGGCAAACTAAGCATAATGATTACAATGTTACTCTCGCTTAAAATCTGACTCCAAGTTAATTTAGATAAAGGACTGAAACATGAGTGAATCTCGGGGCAGCTACGCCCCAGACTCTTCCGTGAAAACCACTGTTACTCAACTGACGCCACCGGGCCATAACGCAGTTGCCGGATCTTAGTTCGGTGATAGTTCAAGAGGATGGAAGAAATCACCATGATAGTAGCATCTTAGCATAAACATATCATTAACCCAGATTTATGTACACCACAGGGCCCATTTAGGGGATCGACCAGGCCCAAGGGTGCCCTTAAAGCCGACTCCCCAGAACCGGTACTACATAAACCCTTTAGGGGTAGACTATGATTTACAATCCAACTTAAAACCCATCACTACCTATAAATATCAGCTAGCTAGTCTGGAATGGTAAGGAATCGCCCCTTAGTACCAGTCGTAACATGGCTAGAAAGAATAAAAGGTTTAGGAGTCACAGAGACCACACAAGTTTAAAGGAATAACGATAATGTATTCAGTAGATAGGCACAAGCTTAAATTAAAAAAATTAACGTCAAACCAATTACAAGTTACACACAATTAAGAAAATGAGAGAAAAGTCATACCTGGCGAAAAATCAACACACACAGCAGTCATGCAGGAAGTCTGAATTACGAAACTTCACTAAGCTAGAGATACACAAGGACCAAAGTGTGGGAAGTCGGGTACAAGCTTCCCTGACTAGGTCGTCTCTCTCAGATTTAAGGTTAGTGGTGTCTTTGATCAGAGCGGCTCAGCCCACACAGATAGCCCAAATTGGAATTTGGACTTCCCTCTCGGAGGAAATAAGAAAACAATGATTTACTCAAACGAGATAATAAAAGTTCTTACATACGTGAGAGGACCTTGGAGACAGACCTCAGGGGGGGTCGCAAAGCACTTCCTCCAAACGGGGAGAGATGATTCTAAATACAGCTCAAGAGATAACTCTGGTTTAGGACAAATTATTGCTGGGGAACAGAAACTATGTTTTCTGAAAACACATTTGATACGACATGCATCTCATGAAACTTTTTGAATTGCACTGATGAAATGCGTACCAAACATGACAGTATACGGTACTATTACATAGTTATTGTGGAATAAAATAATTATATCACAGGTACAGCAATATAACCATTGTACTAAATAAACATTAATAATGAGAGGGTAAACTGTGTACTGTTGTACAGTGAAATATCGTCCGTTGATTAATATGACATGGATAAATGTCTAAATCAGGAAACAGGCTGCTAGGACTGTGTGCCCCAAACTCTGCTCAGGGCAGAACATGGCTTATAGCCCCTGTGGGGAAATTATTCTGCAGTCTCCAGGCAGGGCATTTACACCCTTGGGGTCTCAGAGCAAACAGATGTCCTGTAATCAAAGCTGTGGTCAGTCTCAAAAGCTTCTTGGATTCAGAGTCTGACATCATGAAGACCACTGCAAGCCCATATGCTTTATTGGGGGACCTGGAATTTGGGGCCGTTGGTTTAACAGGCCCAGGGTATCTTTTTGTCTGTTTCGATGTGGGTTAAATGCTGTCTCTTCTGATAAAGCACAGCTGCAGAGAGGCTGGAGCTCAGCTCCTTTCTGCAGGAGTGTGTGAAGGGGCCTCTGATCAGAGCTGCTTCTTCTTGGTCATGGACATGGATGCGCCAACTTCTTTATTCTTCAACTTGGAGAAGAAAACTATACAGAGAAAGCAGATGTCCTGTCTCAAAGTTGCCTGATGGTAGGGTTACTATTGACTCTGCTGTGATGAGGCAACGTGCCGTAGACTTTTACACAGAGCATTACGGAGCAGAATTCTGCAATGACCTGTGTGCAGCTGAGCTACTGGAGGTGCCTCCTCAGCTGTGTCCCAGAGAAATATTTACCTTGGATAGAGACCTGAGCATGGAGTGCAGTGGAGTGCAGCAGTGTAGGGTTTGCAAACTGTGGAATCATTCTTTACTGATTAATTTCATTATTATTGTTTATTCTTGCTTGCTCCTACTTTGCTTTGTTTCATAGCCTTTTAGGCCTGAGTGTGCACTCTTGCATGTTTCTGATTAGCTTGGGCCTGCATAACTGCAAGTTTCCATAAATCTGACCGGTGCGTCATGGCATGTAGCCTATTTGGAGTCATGAGGACCTGATGGGCCCATAACAGGGGCAAGATGTCTCTTAGTTATGTGTTTACAGAAGAAGGAGTACAAGGGAAAGCTTGGAAAGTGAACGAGATAAGCCGGAGAGGAGGGAGGAATCATTTGTACAAGATGTATACGCATAACTCAGGGGCGGCTTGACGTGGGTTGCGTGCGACTGCATGAGTCTTCCAGATTACATCATGATGTGTAAATCAGCGCGGGGGGAGAAGAACGTCACAGTGTTTTCCTTTATAAGCCACAGAATCAGAAACTGTCAGGATCCTTGATTTTGACCTGATTGTATGCGGGGATCCTTTTTCTGCAGAAAAAGTAAACTGACTTTGGCTTGGATATTAACTTCTCTGCCTCCAACTGATTTTTTCTCTGAGTCATCTGAGTTTCTTTTTGTGAAGGGAATACCAGGAATATAAAATCAAAATTCCCACAACAGAAACTCTTTGAACTGCATAAAATTGTTTAGAAATCTATCATGTACTCAAAGAAATCTCTAGGCTTATTGGTTGGCACACCACTGCAGGGTGATGCACACTTGCAAGGCAGCAGGCACAGCGCCACCACGTCCGTCCACCGGTTCAATCCACTCGCTCACTTTGTCGACTAAATCTAAGACATGTCGTCTTTCAATACGGTACTTCGAGTATAGTTCCACATCATGGAGCAAGTCTAGAGGATTGGCTCGATCTCAAAACGACCTTTCTCCTTGCACGCTGGTCAACAATTGCAATCGGTAAAATGCTGCCGCCAATTTGGATTTCATCTTACGAATGGGTGTAATACTAGTCCCCGGCAAACTTCGACTTACGCATGAAGTTACGACTCTCTTATCTAAGAAGGGTTTATGAATACTTGCCTGCAACTACACTTAGGGCGCTATGCGAGCTCTTAACACGAAGTACGGATTATGAATGCGGCCACTGGTTACTAATAACTTAGTTGCTTCGATGCTCTGGCACCGGAATAATTGTTTCAAGGGGAGGAGAAACCTTTTGGAAGAAATTTGTCATATTTGGATAGAAATCATTCATACTTGGTGTATTGACAGTATCTGACCTGAAATACACAAAATATGAATTTGACCTAATTTGCATAATTAGGTCATGTGATTCAAGATGTCCGCCACCCCATTTTCACCATTATTTCTTTGCCTTATATCTCAGGACTGAAGAAAGATATTTGAATCAGGTTTTTTTTAATTAGATTGAGTTATTTTTTGCCCCCGCAATATAAAATATAAATCACCTTTACTCACAGACCCAAAGTGCTAAACCAAAACTTTTAGTTCAGTAGGCTTCCTGATATGTACACAGACTTCCATCAAAATTTCGTGAGAAAAGCTCCTCAAGTAAGTGAGATATAGTGCTTTAAATGACAGCAATCGGGGCAAAAATCATCTTTTGAGAAAATCCAGGTTATAGTCAAAGTACACCTACAAATCACTGTAACAGTCAACTTGGAACATTAAAATGTCCCTGAAGCATAAACTTCTCCCTCCTGGATCCCTCTGATTGATTGTCCTGTTCTTAAGCAGATTGAAGTTATTTTTGGGTTTCTCCTCCCCTTAACTCCACCAGGGGGCTCAGTTGAGGAGGTACAAAGATTGTGGTGGACTTCTTCTGGTCAGGACAGCACTGGATATGGGCTGCAGCTCTATATCTTCCACTGGAAGAAGGAAGACAAGGGTCTATAGACAGTCTTTCCCAGATTAAGGCCTTCAGTCTATTTTACACTTGTTTACAGTTGGGATGCTTTTAATCATCTTTGGGCTGTGAGTGGGGTTTCTAATGTATTGGAAGATGGAAGCCTGTCCTTGTCCTTTTAATGTCGGTTTCTAGTGATTTTGTTGACTGAGAACCAAAAAAAGTGGTTAATGAAGGTTTTTGTTCCAAATCTCTCTCTCTCTCTCTCTTCTCTCTCTTTCTTCCCCGCCCTCCCTCCCTCTACAGTGGGAAAAGTCAATGTTCTCGGCCCCAAGCAAGATCCCAAGACAAGAGAGGACTTTTTACAATGTGAGTTTGTCCATCAAGCCTAAATTATAAGAATGATGCAACAAGGATAAGTTAATTTTGATCATTTTGAATGGCTTTTAAATTCATCATTAACTCGCTGTTATCACTTGTGTTTATCAGATCCCCGTTGATTCAGCTGAAGTCATTTTTTTTTTAAATAATATCATCAATTTATGCCCTATTCTGAGAAGCAAAGTGTTGGATTGTGCTGTTGCCTCACTATTGAAAGGTTGTGCAGAGGTTGGGAAGGACAGCAAGGCCCATGGGCCAATGGCCTGTGTCATGGAAAATCAATGGGCCATTTTCAAAATGTATGGGCCACTCCCAAAATTCAATGCGCCGATTATTTTAACCATATTTGGCCTTTAATTAAAACGTATATTGCATATACACATACATATACATACAATTTGCTTTTTGTGTTTAACACTGAAAACATACTGCTGCATAATGTACATTTGTTTTTAATGTTCAGCATTACAATATTGCTTAGAACAAAAAGGATCAATACTTTATACAAAAGACAAGATTGCACACTCAAATACACAAGAGGGAAATTGGCCATTGCAATTTCAATCGTTCAGTAAAACTATTGGCTTTAGCGTTAGTCTACTGATACACTGGTTAGTAGTTCTAAGTCCATGGTTACTGGCAGCACTGGCTGCAGCTCTACCTTGATGCGAGTGAAAATTATTTGACACCGAAGGAATCATGGCTGGAGTATGAGCCTGGTATCAAAATGTAGATCAAAATGAGACCTTTCATAAGCCATAACTTGATTTGATGATCTTCCACATAGTGATACAATCCCGTGAGGTTTTTAAAACACGCATATTTTCAAGTTTTCCCTGGTGAATTATGTGAAAAAACATGACAAATCCATGGTTCCAATAGTTGTTTTTACTGCACTAGGCTATATCATAGTTATTAAAGAGGTTGCCATTGAAACTTCCACTGTTCTCATGATATTGAAGCCTGAAGTTGGTTACAGAGCAAATCTCATTCAAGAAAATACAGATTTTGGCTCAAAACTGTGTCACCTAGAATGGGCATACAGTTGATTTCATTGCAGTTTCTAACAGTGCTCTGATATGTCTTTTCAGTTCTGAAAATTTCATTTCGCCATCTCTAATACAAATGAAGATATGCGGGATCAAAAATGCTGGGGAAAATTGATGAAAGTTTGAAAGCCTGAAATTTCGACCTACTCTGGTGTACTTTAAGAGCCTGTAACTCAAAAAATATTCACAAGATCAGAGTAATATTTGGAAAGTATTCATTAAGTTATTGTACTCGAACAATTTTCTGATTCCGAGTAGGTCAGGTGGTAGGCACTTGCATATTTTACATATATTATTAATGACAAAGGAATTACAAAAGAAACAAATAGAATAAACCAATTTCACACATTATGCCTCAAATCGCAAGTTAATTGCAATCCCGAGTGAAAATAAATGGCTCTCCAACGTAAAAACGAACCCTACGCAGCCACCTGCTGTTTTAAAGCATCGTCACATTAATAAACTATTAAATTGTGCTAAAAATGCCATACATGCCCAGAGAATATTCCGCAACGCGAAATTTGAATTGATGTAATCGCATTTTACAAATAAATGATGGCCTTCATTCAAAAGATGCAAGTTGTATTTGGTTAATTGGCTCTAAATCTCTAATGGATTTTGCTAGTCAGACTGGCTTCTGTGACAAGCATCTGTAACTGCTCTCTTTCTGAGGTAGATACCGGCGGGCTTCAACCCAAAGTTCGCGTTAAGGCAGTGGCTATTATTAAGACGGTTGATAACTTTAAATTGCATTTGGACTGCGCGATGCAGCGGCGATGCACTAATAAATGCAGTGAGAAATTAAGTAGCCTATAAATAACTCGGTTCGCATTACTTTAGGTAACATAACAACTCAGTCTTAAAGTTCACCGATTAAACACATTATACTGAAAAAATATTCCCAGATTTTCCGTTCTTAAGCCTGTGCAATGTTTGTTGTTGAACTGGGTAAGCGAACTTTTGAAGCTTTAAATTGCAAATTCATTCCAGTTTTTTTTTTTTTTGACAGTCTGCAACAAAATGCTGCCAAGCTCCAGATTTTTTATTTAACATTATTTCAAGGCTTTATTGAAATGAGCAAGTAGGCTTATGCCCATATCACAATTCTTAACTGTTGCAAACCATGAGCCACAACTGAAATGCACATTTGCGCGCTGTCATATTAAAGGAAGTAATATTGCAGGAATGAGAGGTGTTACATGTTAGTTGTATAAAAAAAAAAAAAAAAAAAGATATATATATATATATATATATATATATATATATATTGCACCCTCCATAATTATTGGTTAAGATGTGTTCTTTAGCTTCTAATACAGTATATTCAGTTTTTTTTAAATAATATAGGACCACAATGAAAAAAGAGGAAAATCCAACCTTTAATTCAAGTGCATTTATTCAGTGGATAAAAAAATCCCACATAAAGAAATAATTCTTTTACATCAAATCATGTGTACCACAATTATTAGCACCCCTGATGTTAATACTTTGTACAAACCCTTTTGCCAACAAAACAGCACCTAATCTTCTCCTATAATGTTTCACAAGATGGGAGAATACAGAAAGAGGGATCTTCGACCATTCCTCTTTGCACAATGTCTCTAAATCATCCAGCTCCCTGGGTCCTCTCCTCTGCACTCTCCTCTTCAACTCACTCCACAGGTTTTGGGGTTGAAGTCTGGGGACTGAGACGGCCATGGGAGGAGCTTGATTCTGTGTCTGGTGAACCATTTCTGTGTAGATTTGGCCATGTGTTTAGGGTCATTATCTTGCTGAAAGACCCAGTGACGACCCATCTTCAGCTTTTAGGCAGAGGCCACCAGATTTTGATTTAAACTCTCCTGGTATTTCAAAGCGTTCATGATGCCATGCACCCTAACAAGGTTCCCAGGGCCTCTGGAAAAGAAACAGGCCCACAGCATCACCGATCCTCCCCCATACTTCACAGTAGGCATGAGGTGCTTTTCTGCATACTCATCTTTTGTGTTCTGCCAGACCCACTTAGTGTTTGTTGCCAAAAAGCTCTATCTTGGTCTCATCTGACCAAAGCACACAGTCCCAGTTGAAGTCCCAGTACCGCTTAGCGAACTCCAGACGTTTGCATTTACGATTGTGAGTGAGAAAAGGTTTTTTCCGTGCATGCCTCCCAAACACCTTGTTGGCATGTAGATAGCGCCTGATGTTTGTTTTGGAGACTTTGTGACCCCAAGATGCTACCATTTGTTGCCATTCTTTAACAGTGAGCTTTGGAGAACTTTTTATTTCTCTTACCATCCTCCTCACTGTGCATGGTGGCAAAATAAGCTTGCGTTCTCGTCCAGGCTTGTTTACCACTGTTCCAGCTGTTCTTAACTTCTTAATGATTCCTCTGACAGTAGATATGGGCAGGTGCAGGCGAGTGGCTATTTCCTTGTAGCCATTGCCTGACTTGTGAAGGTCGACACACATCTGCCTTACTTGAATGGTGTGTTCCTTTGTCTTTCCCATGTTGAAGAGCGGATAAGAGAAATGACCTCTGTGTCACGTCATATTTACACCCCAGGGAAACAGGAAGTGATGAATTACTAATTAAATGTTCCAAGATACTCTGATCAACTTTTTTAACGACTGTAGAAATGACAGAAATACTACAATTACATTTATATCCTTGGAAATGTTAGGGGTGCCAATCATTGGGGAACAGGTGATTTTATGAAAATAATTATTTCTTAGTCAGGGATTTTTTTCACTTAAAATTCACTTGAGTTGAAGGTTACATTTTTCTACAATTTTCAGTGTGAGAGTATGCTTCTGCAATAAAAATTTAATTTATTTTAACACATCTTAACCAGGGGTGGCAATAATAATGGAGGGTACACACACACACACACACATATTATATATATATATATATATATAATAGGCCTTCCTACTATAAAATGTTACTTTTTTAGTTTAGATGAATTGTGCACAGCATCAATATTACCTTAACTACCTGGTATAATTTATTCAGAGTAAACAGAGGTCGGGTTGAGAGTGAAGGACGACAAAACCAACCGCGTCGCAAATGTATCATTCTCCAGTTATTTGCGGTTGCTCGGCCAAAAAAAATCCCGGTCGCATCAACCAAACAATCAACCAGTCCGCCGTGGTGGTATTTCTAAATAAAAGATTACTGCTCGTTTGTTCGATCCAAAATTAACCTGACCTGCTTTCTTGTGTCAGAAACCCATACGTGATTATTGAAAGTGAACACTGAACCTTTCCCATCAACAACTGACAATTTGACAAAAAAGTAAACAGTCTCTGATTAAGAAAAAAATTAAGACAGAATTTTTAAATACACACCCAATCAGTATTGCAACACTCGGTTCAGGGACAGTGTTAATTGATACTGCATACTGATAGGCTTTAAATTTGACGTGATATCGAAGAACTTTGCCACAAACTCATTCCGCTAAGAAAATACAGTCCAAATCAGTCTTTCACCTGATGGGCATTTCCACAGCCTCGCAATGGTGATGGACCATGCGAGGGTTCTGGAATTAGAATGGATCGATTGACCATCAGAATGCACTCAACCAACTGTGATCAGTGGAGAGTTTTGTTCTGAAGAATTTCAGAAATGTAAAAAAAAAAAATAAAGATTTAATGGGCACTTGGGCGCATTCATGGCCCGCTCAGTGCCTTTCTAATGCACCATATCTTGATTTTATGCACCATTTGCGCATGGCTCATGGCCTTCCCAACCCCTGGTTGTGAGTTTGATTAAGGCCTGGAACCTTTCTGTGAGGAGTTGGCATTTTCTCCCCGTGTTTGCCCCACGGGACTCTGGTTACCTTCCACAGTCCAAAAACATGCATGCCAGATTAACTAGGGACTGTAAACTGTCCACAGTGTGTGCGTGAATAGTGTGTGTGTGTGTGTGTGTGAGTCAATGGCGTGTAATTTCTGCCATGGATTGACGAACTGTCCCAGGTGTGTCCCTGCCTCCGGATCACTGAATGAGACCCTGGCCAGGAACAAGGGGGTTAAGTAATGTATGGAGTCCTGAGTTAGATCTGTTTGCAGGATGTTACTGCAGTAATATAAAGTGATATTAAAAGATCATAGCAATTAGGGTTCAAAATTTTGAAGAAAGGGGAAACAAGTAGGGAGAAGTTGCTGAAAAAAGATGTAATGAATAATCATACTATAATTTTGAGGAACGTTTGTCTGTCTGTCTGTTTGTCTGTCTGTTCCCCTACTCCTCCGAGGTCCTCTGACGGATCTTCACCAAACTTTGTGGGTCTATGTAGGTTGTCCCTGGAATTGTCCTTGAGGGGTTAGTTTTTTGAAAGATCAAGGTCACTGGGGTCAAAGGTCAATTTTTTGCACGCCACGGGTAATTCACTAGTATATTAAAAAACAAAAAAAAACTTCAACACTTCGTAAAATGTTTAGTGTAATTATGTAAAATATCAACATTAGACTCTCCTCTCTTCTCCTCCATCAGACTCCTGTCAGCTCACACTGGACCCCAATACAGCTCATCAAGACCTCCGTCTGTCTGAGGGGAACAGAGAGGTGACCTATGTAGGACAGACCTACTCATATCCTCATCATCCAGAGAGATTTGATGTCTATTCCCAAGTGCTGTGCAGAGAGGGTCTGTCTGGACGCTGTTACTGGGAGGCTGAGTGGAGTGGGGATGGGGTTTATATAGCAGCGTCATATAAAGAGATCAGCAGGAAAGGGAGCAGTAATGACTGTTGTCTGGGACGTAATAACAAGTGCTGGGCTTTGTTCTGCTCTCCCTCCAGTTACTCTTTCAGACACAATAATAAGGTCACTGTAATCCCTGTTCCTTCGTCCTCCAGAATAGGAGTGTACCTGGATCACAGGGCAGGAACTCTGTCCTTCTACAGCGTCTCTGACACAATGACCCTCCTGCACAGAGTCCAGACCACATTCACTCAGCCCCTCTATCCTGGGTTTTGGGTTTATTACACTAACTCTTCTGTAAAACTGTGTGATCTGGGATGATGCAGAGAGTGAAGGGAAAATCAGCTCTACTTAAAAAGAGCAGAAACACACTGAAATGAGAGAGTAAAGTGGTTTCACTCTTCCATGATGTTGAGAAAGTCCTCCATGCCTTCATATGGTGCTGCATTGATGACTGTGATACCCTGTGTACAGGAGTCAGTCCCTCATCCCTCTCTCTCCTGCAGATAGTTTACATCTCTGCTGTGACGCTCAGCTCATTTTCTCCGTTTTGGTTTCTCCTCTTCAGCTCCCAGTCAGGTTTAGTGGGTTTAAAGTGTCATTAATAGTTTTTAAAGCAGTAAATGATTCTCACCTCTTTACATTGATGCTTCTGTTCTGCTTCTAGATCCTTGAGATCTTCTGACTAAATGCTTTAGAGAGTCTCACAGACTCATTTAAAGCTGAAGGCTGAAGGTCTTTGCTGTTGTTGCTTCAAAGCTGTGCTGTAGTTTATCTCTCTGTATCAGGTCTGTCTCTGTTGATGCTTTTAAATCTCCACAGAAAGGCCATGTTTTCTCTCAGTCCTTCTAACCCAGCTGAGATCCTCATTGGCTTTTTCTCATGTTTTCTATCTGCTTTAACTGATTCTTTAACCTCTTCAACCTGAACGCACCCAGATTTACTAACCGATTCTCAGGCTGTCATAAGCCTCTCACCTGTTAATGTGTTTTAGCTCTCAACCTGTTGCCATTTAACATCACCTGATCAAAAGTCAAACAATTTATTCACTAAATACTGAGGAGCAATACATAAGACTGTTGATTTAAAATTATTTATTACAAAATGACAAAGAGATCACCAATAGACTACACTGATAATTTAACTACATTACATGTGACTACACAAGACAGCAACAATACAATCATTAATCATCCAAACTTACTCTGAATTCTATCTCCTGTTTTAGCATTATTTCAGCAGTGCAATTTATTTTAACATTTATTTATTTTAACTGTTTCTCAATGTTTTCATTGTTAAAGGTAAAAAATTTAAGATTGGAGATTTTTATAATCATTTTGAATTACATACATTGCCATGAAAAGGTGTCAAGAATAAGTTGAGCTGAGAGCTACAAGAATTCTGAATTTTTGGAAGACATATTGACGGTTCATGTCATGCCTGATAACTTTTACATGTGAGGAACAACAGTGCCAGTTATGGATAAATTCTACAAATGTCTTTGCAGATACACAGTGGAGTAACATTATTATGACCCCCAGATAATATCCTTAGTCACCGCCGTGTGCAGCACGGACAGCAGCGGGATGGGCTGGGGGTGTCTCAGTCAGGTGCTGGAAGGTTCTCACAGGTATCTGGAGCCATGCTGACTGCAGTGCATCTGACAGCTGCAGGAGGGTGTGCTGGAGGATCCAGAGAACGAATATTAGGATCGAGGTGCCTTATTCTCACTAGCTACGCTTACATCAAAAGTAGGTTGTGGTCATAATAATGTGACTCCACTGTGTGGTGGCTGATCAGATGTGAAATTGGGCAGTTGTACACTCAAGGCCACAATGTCATAATAATTGATGAATAAAATTACAAAAGTTTTGTCATAATTCTTCTTTGGGAATTCAGGGATTATGCAATACCCTGTAGAAGACTTCAGTCAAGACCATTGGTAATGCAATTAATTAATTATTATTACATCGTGCCAACGGCTGTGCGACTGCCTTTTTTCCCATTCGTATTTTGTCCATAGTCAGAACCTTTCCAGCATTAGTGTGTAGTTGAAAGGTTCAAATTACCTGCCTGTCTGGGTGTAATGAGGGTGGTCTTACAGCCCTTGATCCCTGGAAGTTAGTGTGCAATTACGAGCGGATGTTCCTGAAGTACAGACGGACGGAGGAAGGACAGATTTGCGCAGGAGCTGCAGCACATATAGGGGAGGAAGGGATTGAGGGAGCAGACAGGACTGCCCATGTGACTTTAGGCAGGGAGACCATTGGTGTCTCTGTTTGTGTTGAATTAGTTTTTGATTGAATGATTGAGTGCAGAGGTTTTTGCATTGAGCCCATACTTCCCTGTTTTGAGGTGTTTGTGCCCGTTTTTGACAGTGAAATAAAATGTTCCATTTTTGGCACCACCAGCATTTGAGCTATAGTTTTGCAACATCACCACAAGGCTTTTCAACTACATTTGCATTCGCAAACTGCAATTCGTTCACACAATTTTTAGCCAACAGGAAACAACAGGCACCGTTATCTTAACACTAGAACAGCCGTGAGGTCATTTTGACCTCCCTCGCCTATTAAACTGCACCTAACTCTGTTTGAATAACAACCCTATGTCTCCCAGTCAGTGACTTTTCCTAAAATGGTGTTATTCATCAACTTATGAGTTATGGGGATTCTGGAATAAACAAGAAAGATAAAATTACTGATTATACCTAGAACGGCCACGAGGTTATTTTGACCTCCATTACTCCTTAAAAAATGCAAATGGACCATACAGCCCAGTTGTATAGCCAGGCTATATAGTCAGTCAGACAGACAGCTCAAAGCACTTGACAGTAGCCTAATACCTCACATATGCCCATTCATACAACACATTCATACACTGCAAGGCAGTCGACTGCATCTTGGTTGTCTGGCAATGAATTGAGTTACTTTTTGAATTGTGTGCAGGTAAATGATGCACGAGTGCAGGAGGAAATAACTCAATGCAACTTCCCTCTACAGCTGCGTAAGGGCCTCTGCAGAGATCACATGCAGATGAAACAGGCAGCCGAGTCTGTGCTGCTGTTTCTTCCAGACGCAGAGCAGCCTCAAGACAAGAGAAGGCAGTGTACTGTGAAAATTCACTGCAAATAAAATAAAACTGTTGAATCCCGCATCAAGTGCTGGCGACCTGTGTGGTCAGGGCACCATCAGGGTGTTCAGTGCATGTGCTGGTTTCGAGTAGACTGTGCATCAAAACAGTGAAGCGGAACAGTTTGTGCTTCCCAAACATTTTGACCACGGCTCTCTCTCTCATGTGCTTTGTGTTCATGTTCATTTTTTTTATGAGAGCAGAGGTGTACTGTTATTTTACTGTTGAATGGTTATGTGCTATGGTCTTTATCTGTTTGACAGCTTAATCAAATTTCATTTTTTTTTTTGTCCATTGTTGAATGATACATATATTAATCACTACAGAAATGAATTTACATCGTAATATTATTAAAATAACATAAAGCCTAACATGGAAAAATTAATCAAATAAGATGTTTTTTCATTAATTTTTACATGCTATTTAAAAATGATTAACAACTGCTCAAGTAACAGACTTCTAATTTGCAATCATAAAGCCCGCAGCTGTGGGAGGTCAAAATGACCTCTCGGCCGTTTTAGGAGGTACTGCGTTGTCGGCCGTTCTGGTGTTAATTTGGGAAAAATATGGCTGAGGTGATTATGCTATGAGGCTAACGACCTGCTAACACTCAAACACAACAGAAATGATCCTGGTGATGGAGGCTCTACTCCAGCCTCCTTATAAGCCCTTGTCGCAAACAGAGCTGAAGCGGTTGTCTTCTAAGACTGAATTTCTCCTGGCCATTACTTCAGCAAAGTGTGTGAGCGAGACGCACGCCTTGTCTGTGCGTGATTCTTGTTTGGTGTGGAACTCAGACATGTGAGGTGACACTCTGTGGCCGAATACAGCATTCCTCCCAGTACTACTATTACTCTTATATCTCAACCAGCCAATCAAACTTACTCAGTTTGACCCCTCGCCAGGAGAAGGGGAAGAAAAGCCTGAGCTGCTGTGTCCCGTGTAGCCCCTGAGGGCCCGGGCTGCTGTGCCCCGTGTGGCCCCTGAGGGTCCGAGCTGCTGTGCCCTGTGTGGGCCCTGAGTGAGCGAGCTGCTGTTCCCGGTGTGAGCCCTTAGAGCCTGAGCTGCTGTGCCCAGTATGGCCCCTGAGGGCCTGAGCTGCTGTGCCCAGTATGGGCCCCGAGGGCCTGCTCGCAGCTACAGCATGCATATGGCAGCCAGAGCAGCTCTTTGTCTGCTATAGTGGGCCTAAGAAAGGTTGCGCTCTCTGCAAGCAGCGCCGCTCCCACAGGAGCAGGATATGAAATGAGCGACCGCCCCATGTAGCCTGGTTTTAACTGCCACTCTCAGGAGTGTCTCCACATCATGGGCAGCACTGAGAGGAGCGCCTCTGGATCTACAGGTACCAGCCAAAAGTTTGGACACCCCCACATTTTTCTCACAATAGGCCACATGTTAAATAAAGAAATAAGCACCCTTTATTTTGCAAAAAAAAGATCTAATTCTTAAGTGCATCAAACTAACCAGCATTTGTGGTCATATATGCCGAGTAATACTCCTTTTTTATTTTTTTATTTTTATTTTTTTTTATTTTCTTTACCAGGGCAGTCGTATGACTGTAATGAGTTTGCAGCTGAGCGGCCATCTAAGTTCCCAAAGATGTGCCGCAGTTGCGGTGTGATTTTCATCGACCTTTTTGCCAAATAAGTCCTAAAACAGATTTATTTGGCAAAAATTTATTTGGGCTGTTGGAAATGGATGGAGCTTGTTTATCTGCTTACTTTGCAAAGTATGGCTTCTTTGACAATTCCAAAATTTTTGACACAATTCAAACAAGTAAATTATTCTCTTTTAACTACTGACCGTTTACCTCTGACGAGATTCCATTTGAGATCATATAGAGAAGTTAAGCCGGTTAATTTCTCTAATACCAGAGTGCGCTGACATTAGCAAAATGTGTCCATACTTTTGACTGGTACCGTATGTGCCACAGCCCCATTGACATTGTCAGGCATATTCTCCAGGTTCTACAGCTTAAATGTGGCCACTCCTCTCCACTGGGCATGGTGCTCTTACCAGAATCCTCTGCTTCTACCCAGTGAGGTGGGTACTCAGGATCCCTCATGACTTTGTTGGTATAAGTCATCCTGTGCTTGAAGCACCACCTCTGGCGGTCAGGAGGGATGAAATAGAATGAAAGTTGCGAGTGTAACTACGGTTCTGCAAATGCTGGATGACCGCCAGAGCCCCCAGTCACTCAGAATCCTCGTGAGAAGATTCTGTAGGGACAGATCCCCTGATGACACTGGGAGAAATAACCTCCCTTGGGTCATTCATCGGTCAGAAGTGACTTTATTACCTCCACCAAATGAAGTTGGCAGGAGGTTATGTGATTGCTGGCGTTTGTTTGTTTGTTTGTTTGCAAGATTACTCAAAAAGTAATGAATGGATTTTGATGAAATTTTCAGAGAGGGTGGGTATTAGGACAGAGAACAGGTGATTAAATTTTGGCATATCTGGGCCAAAGTTCAAGATTTCAAGTCTTTCCAATGGGCCGGAGTTCCAGTTACCGTGCTTTTGGGTTTTGCTGCCACCTGGCGGAGGTCTCTGCTGTCTGAGTGCTTTTCTAGTGTTGTGAATGTTCAAAATTGAAAACAATATAAAGGCAGTGAGTGAGCGAGTGGACAAGTGCACATTCCGTGTGTCATCATCAGAACAAAATTAGACTAGCCAGCGATTTTTCACATATTGAAATTCGCCCGATGCTACAAATTCCCAGTCTTAAAAAGGTAACCTACCTCATTTTCCAGGCTGTTTATTTTCACTGCCAGGTCTAAGCTAACTCAGCACTATTTGAAAATGGTGCTCTCTTTGTCAAACAATTAAACACACGGAAGCATTCGATAGAAATGTAACGTTAAAAAGTGAAACATATGTTCATGGATGCGATAAGCCACTGTTTGTTGTGTACCTTAAATGAAATCACTGCCTAGCAAAGCTTGAGTTTGCCTAATGCAAGGTTCATTAGCAAACATTATTCATTCATTTTCTATACCCCCTTATTCCTCACTAGGGTCACGGGGCGAGCTGGAGCCTATCCCAGCTGACTACGGGCAAAGGCAGGGACCCACCCTGGGCAGGTTGCCAATCCATCGCAGGGCGCACACACCATTCACACACCATTCACACTCACACTCATACTTATGGGCAATTTAGTGTCTCCAATTAACCTGATATGCATGTCTTTGGACTGTGGGAGGAAACCGGAGTACCCGGAGAAAACCCACGGGAACACGGGGAGAACATGCAAACTCCACACAGAAAGGCCCCAGGCCGGACTCAAACCCACAACCTTCTTGCTATGAGGCAGCAATGCTAACCACTGTTCCTCCCAAGCAAACAGTATGTCTTCACTAATTACAATACAGGCTCGCTAGGTCATTAGCATCTGTCTGCCAGCGTTACCGTTAAGGTAAGCTAAACCTCCTAGGAATATTCGCGTACATAACTTCATGGCTCAGCCTATTGTGTCGTGCATAATTTACAAAGAATAATGAGTGCATGAATAAATGAACTGAAGTAATTTCATTTTAATCAAGAAAATTTACAAAGAACTAATGTGGACTCACAATGAAATACAATTGAAATAACTTTCGTGCTGTTTGAAATAACATTTGACCATTTGCGGTCACTGATTTCAACGGTGGTTTTTATGTCTTCAGTTCTTACGTGCGAGTGCAAGTGTGTGCATATATATATATGTTCCAGTCAGACCCATAACCCGTCAGTTCAGTTGTTGATGCCAGCGATGTGGAGCTGCTCTATTTATGCATGCAGTTACACTATTTTCTCACTAGATGGGACGTCCAGACCAGTTAGTACCTCCATCAACAAAGTTGGGGCGGAGGTTATGTTTTCACCCGTTTGTGTGTTTGTCTCTCTGTCTGTCTTTTTTAGAACAACATTACTCAAAAAGTCATGTACGGATTCGTCTAAATTTTTTTGGGTGGAATGCTATTACATCAAGGACAGACCTGATTGATTTTGACCCCAATCACTGAAACAATATGGCCGCCACGGCAGCCATCTTGAAATCCTATCACACGGGATCACTCAAACAGTACTGCACGGATTTGTCTGAAATTCTGTTGGTGGATTGCTATTACATCAAGGATGGACCATATTGATTTTGACTGTGGTCAGTGAAACAATATGGCTGCCATGGCAGCCATCTTGAAATCCTATCACACGCAATAACTCAACTTTGCTTCCACTCATGCACATTTGGATTGTGCTGCCTTAGCGGAGGTTCGCACCTACAAGTGCCTCTTGTTGGTAAATATACTCAACTTGTGCATGCACAAAGTGGATTTTCAGTGCTTGAAGCACTGCCTCAGGCGGTCATCTGGAATTCATTGAACCGAAGTTACATTTGTAACTTTTTTTAGATTATAGTAAGTTGAGGCAGGGCTGGGTTGGTCAGATATTTCATTCACAGTTTCAGAATAAGGCCAGGGAGGCTGCGATTTTGATTCGTAAATCAATGCCATTCGCAGCAACTGAAACAGTTTTGGATCCTAATGGACGCTCTGTTATTGTCGTTGGAAAGCTCTATAATACACCAGTGATACTTACCTGTGTTTATGCACCAAACTGGGATGAGTCTAAGTTAATTAAAAATTTTTTGTCATCTATATAACACACTTCGTGTCAGGTCTCGCCTTCTGCAGTCCAGCACAGCCGCCAATAGGACCTGGATCGCAGCTGCACTCATCACTCAGTCAGAATCATCTGTTTCTCAGTACTGCTGAGTGGTAGCAGCATGTGTATATACAATACAGCTCACATCAAAACGGGAAAAATCGTGAAAACTCTCCCTAACTTACCGCTGTCTTGCCGTCTTTGTATCGCTGCTCTACCACCAGACAAACTCGATGTTTCGCGAGATTAATGCTGTAAGCCTTTTATCTGCCGACAGTGAATAGTGCAGTGGTTATATGAAAAAACATAACACGCACTTTCAATTTAAAACTTGTGAGAAACTGCATTATAGTGCACGTGAAAACTGTGTGTATGAGTCCACAATGTAACTAAAATCTTCTCCCTGGATGTCAGGAGAACCAATGTTGACCTTTGGCCTTTGTCCCTTGTGCACAGAGATTTCTGCAGATTCTCTGAATTTTTTTAAGATATGATGTACTGTAGATGGTGGGATATTCAAAGTCTTCACAATTTTACATTGAGAAACATATTTCGGACATTGTTCCACAATTTATAGACGCAGTTTTTCACCGATTGGTGAATGTCTGCCCATCTTTACTTCTGAGAGACTCTGCCTCTCTAAAATGCTCTTTTTATTACCAGTCATGTTACCAGTTGCCAATAAACCTAATTACCTGCAAACTACTCCTTCAACTCTTTCATCTGTATTACTGTATATTAGTACCACTTACTTTTCCAGCCTTTCGTTTCCCCATCCCAACGGGGTTCCCCATTCCACTCCTAAACAAGGGCAACCTCAAGTTCTCGGATGTTGTCCATCTGGCGTCGACGTGAAAGACGTCGTCCAATTTCATCCCATAAGTGCTCGATAGGGGAGAGGTCGGGTGACAGAGCTGGCCACTGAAGCACGGGGATGTTCTGCTGTGCAAGGTAGCGTTGTCCTGTTGGAACGTGTGGACATCGTGGTGTTGGTTGAAGAACGGCACAACATGGTTCTGCAGCACCTGGTCCCGGTAGTAGACGCCGATCACCCTTCCTCTGCAGATATGGAGAGGGGTTCTGTGACAGTAGCTGATTCCACCCCAACGGTCCGTTTGAACGACACAATCGGCGTTATAACGTTCACCACGTCTCCGCCAAACACGTATACGGCCATCTGCGTTCCTTAAGTGAAATCTTGACTCGTCAGAAAAGATGACACCGTGCCATTGTCGTAGTCGCCAATTTTGCTGCCTGTTTGCCCACTGTAGGCGCTGGTTTCGGTGACGATTCGTCAATATGGGGCCGAAATAAGGACATCATGCACGCAGGCCTGCAGCTCGCAGACGGTTCCGTACGGTGTTGGGGTGAATGAATCCACGTCGTCCTTGGACTTGAGCAGCCGTTCTTGTCGCTGGTAGTGTTCGGTCTCGGACATGATCCCGTACGATCTGACGGTCCTGACGTGCCGTTGTCACACGTTGTTGACCCGGTCGAGGACGGTCCCGAGTGCTCCCCGTTTGCAGAAACCTTTGATGGAGTCTTGCGATCGTTGTGTGTGCGCAGTGTAGTCGTCTGGCAATTTCCCTGGTGCTGGCGCCAATTTGAAGCATGCCTATGGCACGTTCCTGTTCAGGGGCTGTAAGTCGCGGCATAGTGTCGACGTTTCACAAGTGTCAGTGAAAGAGTGAAATTTTATTCGGATTCACATGCTTTTAAAGGCAATGTGTGCACAAATTCAGAGTGAAATTCATTTTTCCCGTGGTGTGCGTGCAAGATGTTGCGTTTTTGCAAAAAATTGCCTAGCGTTACAGTTAACTTGAAATTCTCGCATTTCTTGCACCTGGCATGTCGGGTGACGTCACTGTAGTGTTGTTGTTGTATAAAAATTATATTGAAGTTCATTTGAACTTAAATATTGACTTTTTTCAAGTGGTCCGTTTTCATTTGTACTCAGTATATGAGCACGATCCAGAAACAACGCTGTCTTCTCTGGGCCAAAGCTCATTTAAAATGGACTGCGACAAAATAGAAAACTTACATATATTTTACAAAGCTTACATATGTGGAAAGGCACGACCAATGCTGAAAAGTATATAGAAGTTTTACAACAACATGTTGTCCCATCAAACACAGTCTCTTTCAGGTGGTCTTGCATATTTCCAATTGAGTTGAGTTTATTCAAGGATTACCGCTTGAGATGCATCTCATTTTCGAGGGGTCCCAAAAACACAGTTACAACATAAACAGAATCATAAAACATATAAACAATACATATTACATACAAACAAACAAAAATACAGAAAAAAAAATAAAAATAAAATAATAATAATCATACATAGAATTAAAAAAAAAGAAAATAGCTCAGTCACCCAATCCCACCCACTTCATCTACTTATATGACACATAATTGGAAACAGTGACCCAGATGATTGGTTTTAATCAATTAATTTAATTAATTAATTAATTAATTAATTAAATAATCAATAATCCATCAGTAGCAATGCAAATAAGTCAAGGAATATTGTAGCCAATTTGGAATAAATTAAAAACATGAGCATGTTGTTTTGAGATTTGAGAATAATGAGATATTGAAGCAATGGAGAGAGGTCATTGATTTCAAGAAGCTGGGAAGATTATTCCCGTGGGATGGAGCTTTGTAATTAAATGATTTGCGACCAGTTTCTTGAAAGATTCTGGGAACAGTAAAGGAGGGATACTGTAAATGGTGGAGGGAGTAAACAGATCTGGGTTGAATAAGTGGTTCTTGTAGATACGAGGGACAATTAAAGTGAACACATTTGAAGATGAACTGAAGCCAGTTTATTAGGGCCCGAGCACCGACCGGTGCCAGGAACCTATTGTTTTTGATGGGATTTTTATTCTTCTTCTTCTTCTTCTTCTTCTTTTTATTCTGCTGCGAGAACGCATTATTGAGGGCTTTGCCATGCACGAAAACTCACAAAAATTTGCCCACACGTCAGTCGTGGTAAAAATTACAAAGTATTATTAATTTTGTGCTTAGACATGCCCCAGTGGCTCTATAGCGCCACCAAACACGCGGCCATTTTGGAACGCACTTGCTTGGATTCTCACGAAATTTGATATGGTCATAGTAGTCATGAAAAATTTTTTTGTCAATTTTTTTGAAATTTTTTTGCCCCACAGGAAGTGAGCTATAAGCCTGCGTTTTTTCAGATTTTACGAACACATTTTTGAGGGCCTTATCATACTCTAAAACTCACCAAACTTGGCTCATAGACTAAAAATAATAAGTTCTTTGATTAGATGTCTCATTTGGCACTAAGTATGACATGGTGGCTCTATTGCGCCCCGTAATACATAATTGCATATTTGAAAGCATCAGCATGCTCAAAAACTCACGAAACTTTGCAAACATATTAAGCTGGTCATACTTTTTACTAGAATATAGGGTTTACAGATGGATGTGGCAAAATTGCATTACAGCGCCACCTAGAAAATTTCAATGAAGCAGCCCCCGCAGCGTGTTTAACCTACTGTGGAATCATTTTTTTATTGATTGATTTAATTATTATTAATTGTTTATCCTTGCTTGCTCCTACTTTGCTTTCTTTCATAACCTTTTAGGCCTGGAGTGTGTGTGTGCTTGCATATTTCTGATTTGGCAGGGGCCTGCATAACTGTACCAGTGCGACAAGATGTTTTTCTCTTTCTCTAAGTTTGTGTTTATAGAAAGCTCCGGAATGTATAACAAGATAAACTGGAGCCGGGGCTGATAGAGAAGACAGGTGCTCTCCTCCCCAACGAGATGTACGTGTGCAGCCTTACGACAGCGTGACGTAGGTGGCAAAAGACAGCAAAGGCTCTCCAGATTACATCATGATGTGTAAATCAGTGCGGGGGGAGGAGAACGTCATGGAGTACCCCTACAAAAACCAGAGAGAGACTAACTGTATCATCCTCCATCTTGACCTGAGCTTCTGTACGTGGGGATCCTTTTTTCTGCAGAAAAAAGTAAACGGACTTTGGCTTGAAAATTAACTTCTCTGCCTCTGACTGATTTTTTCCGTGAGTAGTCTGGGTTTCTTATGTGAAGGTGATACGAGGAATATAATGTTAAAATTCCTTTAACATTGGGGGCATCGTCCGGGGTTCCAATATCTCACCTGCACTCCCTGGAGAATCGGCGCCGACTGAAATTCCGTGCACGGTCGTCTTGAGAGATGTTAAAGAAGGGAAAGTCCTCAACCCGGAGCGACTGGGAAGGCTCCTTGGGTGTGTAGTGAGGCCAGGAGGGAGGTTCTCGAAGGTGTGTGGTGGAGGTGCGGGTGAGTGACGGAATTCTTACTGAATTTGGCTTAGTTGCTGTGTGAGACAGAGGAGTTAATATTGCCAATTATGGGACAGACGAACAGTAAGTGTGTTGTTGTCACTCTTGTTGTAAGGACTGCTGTTCTGGGACAAATGCTGACGTGACTTTGACTGAAACTGGGCAATTTGTTGAAAGTTGCCATCATGGTTCTGGGAATCATTGTGGGTAAAGGAGTTTGGGTTTAGTTAAAATAGAGCATTGTCTGCGTATGTTATCAAAGCAACAATGGGGTTAGATCGTAAGAAAATTTAAGCCTTGGATCTTTTCCAATGTGAATGAATGTGAGAGAGGAAAGTGCACTGAGGTGTGTGTGTGCGCGCGTGTGTGTGTGTTTATGTGTGTGTGTGTCCTGAGCTCAGATTGCGTTTCTGTGTGGAAATCAATGTGAATGAACCTAACTCTGTGAGTGTCTCTAAACAACTGCATTGCTGGCATATTTGTTAGTTCTGTCTTTGTTAGATTGAATGCAATTGTCATTATATTCCATGAAGTGCTCATATAAACGTCTACAATGAAATTAGCTTTTATTCAAAATAATTTAAGGTGCCTGTGGATTAGCCAATATTTACAGTATTTTATGGAATCCTTACTGTAACTACAGGATTAGTAAAGAGTGAAATTTCTAAGAAAAAAGTGTAAATTAGCAGTGCAAATTTGTAGAAGTTAAGCCATTTTAATGACTATGGAGTAGTTAAAGGACAAAGTTGCAGAAGTACACAGAATAATTATTCCTTATGAAACCGAGCAAAAGTCACTATTTTTCGATAAAATAAATGCTAACTCCTCCTAAATGATCGGTTACTATAAACAGTGGGAAGTTTAGATGAAGTAACAATTGAATGTAAATTATACAAACATGGACAAGTGTTTCTAATGTTGTGGCTAACTGAACTTCTTTAAGATGCAGGACAAAGTGACTATTTAAATGCTCTAATATTTGGCAGTAGTAATACATTGCAGAGAAAACTACCAGTGATATCCTTTATGAGCATGAATTAATTACACTATTTACACTATTAATTTGTGAAATATTTTTAAAGAGCAAGAAAATCTAAGCACTTTTCTATAAATAATTAGGCTGTGTGAGATTGGTGTGCTAGAAGCATATCTCTGAAAAGAAAATTAAGTGGAAGTGGAAACAAAAATAACCATGTGTTCAAAAGTTGCCAAAGTACTGTTTAACAAATTTATACAATAAGAGACTGTGTGCCAAATTCATTTGATGCAGAACAGCAGAAGTGTTTTCTATCAAGCATTGAGAAATTGCAATTGCTATCTGAGGGTGATGAACAAATGTGACTGAAAGTTTCCCTGACCAAAGAAATGCAATTAAAAATCTTTTCTCCATTTTGAACAGGAATTGTGAACGAGTGTCTTCATGGCAAAGGAACTGAGAAGTGAACCTTAATCTGTTTGTTTAAATTTTTACAGGGAATGATCCGAACGAGTTGAATTAAAACAACATTGTACATTATTGTTTGTCTCTAACTCCTCTTGAAACTTTTCCACAGAGAGCACTGCTGAAGAGAAGTGAATTGCTGGCCAGCTGGGAATGCTTTAGCTTAAGAGTTTACCTTCTAAAATAGATTTGGGGAAATACAATTTGAAGTATTAACACAAGACTAAATTCAAAAGTCCTCTAGTAACGTGATCACATATTACCTTGCTTGCGATTTCTAAATTTATTTTTGAATAAGTACCGTTATGTGCTAAGAGGTGACTAAAATATAAACTTTTTTTTTTTTTTGGAAATTGTAACATAGTCTAAAGTGACTCCACCCGGTTCTGCTGATGATGTAGGAAAATGTAAGAATTTTTGGGGCTAATAAGCCCTGACTGTGCATTTCCTCCATGCTGTTAGCGGAACCCTAGACTGAGGTGGATTGCTTAATCACAATTCATTGAGAGGAAAAAAATAAAATTGTATTCTCCATTGTGTTAAAGAAGTCCTATCTAATAATACCCTTCCCAATGGAAAGCCTATATTACCAAAATCCCTCTTCCATATTGCTGTAGGTTTGGTGCATGGGCAGTGCCATGTACCAAGAGGGGGTACCAAGGGGTTAATAGATGAGAGTACTATCACTTCTTTACTAAAATTTTTTTTATATACACTTAAAACCATGTAAAGTGAAGAAGTGATGTGTTAGTATTGATATGATCTTTTTCTAAATGAAGTGAGAAGCTATAGATGCCATCACAAGTGGAAAATTTTGAGTAGGGAAATTGTTCCTAGGTAAGTGATTCCAAAAGCATTCCATAGTGATAATGGGCCAGAATTTAGAAATGAAGAACTGGCTCGTTTGGGAGTAAAAATTGGGAATAGAATTGAAAAAACTTGCATATCATCCACAATTAGCAGGATTAGTGGAGAGAACTAATAGAACCCTGAAAGCAAAACTGCGCAAAGCCATGGCAGAAACTAAATGGAATTAGGTAGCATGTCTGCCATTATATTAACTAGCATAAGGATAACCCCACAAGCATGGATTGGGGTTGTCACCTTATGATGCAGTACATGGGAAACCTTTTGAGTTACCACATTTATTATTATTATTATTATTATTATTAATATTATTAATATTATTATTTTTATTTATTAAATAGAAAAAGCGACTCTGGCAGAGTATATGAATAGAATGTTGACTAACAAAAGTGAGATGTGAAATATGCTTCCCCCTAGATCAGTAGTGGAATTGCCGCTTGGTGAGATAAAGCCTGGAGATTGGATCCTGGTGCGGAGTGTCGGGTAATGTGGAAGTGGAGTGAGCCGGCGTGGAAGGGTCCATATCAAGTGCTCCTGACCACACCGACTGCAGTAAAAATCCAGGAGAGGGAGGCGTGGATACATCAGTCACATTGTAAGGTGGTATCTCCTCCTCCAGCGGGTGTGTAGGTACATCTGGGTGAGTCAGGATAGACTTGGAGGGAGTCCGGCTACAAAGGGGGCGTGGCATATAGAGCCCGTCTGTCTCAAACCCGGTGAAGAGTTTATTTACGCTCCAAGTCAGTAGAGACTTCAGACTTGTTCATATTTTTTAAAAAAAGGGGGTTTAATAAAATGACATCTCTCCCTGTGTCTGTTAATTTTTAAACATATGTTGCGCCTACAATGAATGTGAACAGTATAGTTAAATCATGGCAGTGTCTACTGCACATAATGGATTAGTTTCAATAGACCCCAGTTTACCCCCACTTAATATAGTCGATGTTTCAAAGGAAATGGCAGAGGGTTTGTGGGAGTAACCCAGGGGTGCCAGGGGAAACTATTGATTTTGAGTGGGTATCCACAAATAAGCAACGGGAACAATTCGGTATGACTAACCGCCCTGGGGGGAAGGGTTAGCATCTGGGGAGCCATTTCCCTATGATGAAATTAAATTGTTTGCATTAATGGCTGCACCGACGAGTGCTTGGAAAACCCTGATTGTAAATGACGCACCAATTTCTTTTCTATGTGACACGGGGGCATGTTGAACTGTTATCAGAAAAGTAAGCGCAATTTTTCCACATCGGCTCAGCACTAATGTGACACAAACTTGTGCTGCAAATGGGGCAATGGGACAGCGTAGCAACAGAGGAACTCAAATTTGAGGATCCTGAGGGGATTGCTACACTCTGCTCTGTAATGGTGTCCACATAGTGCCCAGTAAACCTCCTGGGGAGGGACGTAATGTCTAAACTGGGGCTCGGGGTGGTTCCTACAGGTCCTACTACGTGGGAGACAATGCGTGTGTTCAAGGAAAACGAACAAAGTGAGGTTGCAGGGGATCGGATGGTGGTTCTGGGAACCGGACCCCCAGCAATCTACTAAGCGTTGCAATTCGCAGATTCGCCCCCTCGTAAGCCGATTACAGAAATGTAGCAAATAGTGCTGGGGAGAGGACTGAAGACCCCCGTGTCTGGTGAAGTAGTGTCTGGTGAAGAATGAATTGACATATTTCCATGGTACAATCTAGTCGGCGTGTTTGTCGCATGTAAGGTGGTGGACAACACGTGGTACGTGGGTGACAGCCCACACCTAGCAGAGGGGCGATGGAGACGACATCTGTGAACAGGCGAAGTGGGTGAAACTGTCAAAGCGAATGCGTCAGTAGGCGAGTGGTGCTTCTGTGATCGGTGGGCCCTGAAAAGGAGACACCAGGATGTAGAAAGCAGAGTTCTCAACCTGGGGGAGCCCGGGTGGAGATCTCTGTGGAAAGGGATCAAGCCAGGGACTGCGCCCTGAATGGGAGTTTTCAAAGGATCTAATTGCAAAAATATGTGTCCAAGTTGGAATTGCAGGATGCTACTTCTGCTTGTTGTATCTGTTGACAGCAGCACAGGGGGGATCTGTCAGCTTATTGGGCCAGTATGTGTACCTATATACCCGCTAATGATGAGGCCGGAGGGGTGATTGATCAAGCCTTGCAACGTTTGAAAGACATATCTGATGCACAACAGCGAGACCTTGCAACAGTAGTGACAAATTCTAAGTGACTGGTTTCTGTCCGGGGGTTGGAAAGCGGAATTACATCTGTAATGAGTCTTGTAGTTGGGGGATTCGCAGTACTGCTCTTTTGCAGTTGCTGTGGAATTCCCATAATTAAAGGAATGATATCAAGAGTATTGAGTATTAATCCACAGTATCAGAGGTTTCTATTACAGGACAACAATGAGAAGTATACTCTGCCCGAGGAGCTGAAGGATTGTTTGAACAAAAGAATGGAGAGTCGTGGTGATATGATGACACATCTTCCCCGTGAATGAAGCACATGCTGAAAAATGAGAGAAGTGGCATGCTGGCGGATAATCAATTATAAACGGGGGAAATGTGGAATCATTTTTTTATTGATTGATTTAATTATTATTAATTGTTTATCCTTGCTTGCTCCTACTTTGCTTTCTCTCATAACCTTTTAGGCCTAGAGTGTGTGTGTGCTTGCATATTTCTGATTTAGCAGGGGCCTGCATAACTGCACCAGTGCGTCATGACATATAGCCTATCTAAAGTCATGCAAACCTGAATGTCTGTACCAAGGACAAGATGTTTTTCTCTTTCTCTAAGTTTGTGTTTATAGAAAGCTCCGGAATGCATAACAAGATAAACTGGAGCCGGGGCTGATAGAGAAGACAGGTGCTCTCCTCCCTAACGAGATGTATGTGTGCAGCCTTACGACAGCGTGACGTAGGTGGCATAAGACAGCGAGGGGTCTCCAGATTACATCATGATGTGTAAATCAGTGCGGGGGGAGGAGAATGTCATGGAGTACCCCTACAAAAACCAAAGAGAGGCTAACTGTATCATCCTCCATTTTGACTTGACTTGTATGGGGATCCTTTGCTGCAAAAAAGTAAACGGACTTTGGCGTGGATATTAACATCTCTGTCTCCGACTGATTTCTTCTCTGAGTCGTGAGTTTCTTTTTGTGAAGGTGATACCAGGAATATAAAATTTAAATTCCTTTAACACTTACTATAAAAAAATATAGAAAGTTCACTCATCTTATGAAATAGGCAGGATACAACTCACTTCAAATGAGTTTTTTGCAAATTCAACAACTCAAATTGAGCAAACTCCAAAATGCTGTGCACCTGGTTACCTTACTTTTGCCATCATTTTTTATTTTATATACCAACTATATACCAACTTACAAAAATATTATTATAATTCATAATTACATAATTCTATAACAGAATGAATTAATTGAGTGTGCGTAAGAGTGCTCTTCAGTCTGCGTAGATTCTGTTTATACCTAAAAACAAAGTCCACAGAACATTGGTTCAGAATCTGAATAAAAAGTGTGTAGGTGTGTTTTAAGAGGAAGTTTCCTCTTAAGAATAAAGGAGCCATGACAGGTATGCAGCGGAGGGCAGTCAGAAGGGGGGTGATGTGGGGTGTTTGGGGAGGTTGTAGATCAGACGAGCTGCAGCACTCTGGATCAGCTGTGGGGTCTGATGGAGGAAACTGGACGGCGGCTGAAAGTGAGCTGCAGTACTGCAGGCGACACAAGACCAAACACCTGAACCAGAAGCTGGGTTGAGCAGGTGGTTAGAAAGGGACGGATTTTCCTGATGTTACACAGCGATACCTACATGTGCGGCTCACTGCTGAGATGTTCTCAGAGAGTGACAGCCTATGATCCATCACTACTCTGAGGTTCCTCAAAGGAGAGAAGGACACCATAGCGCCCCCTACAGAAATGTTGAACTCGTTCCTCGCACAAATTATTTCATTGCATATTAAATTTCAGAAGCCTTACTTACAAACCATGACAAGTTCCATTGAATTTTCACACCCCAATCTCTCTCCCGTTCTCACTCCCTCATCCCTCGTTCCCATTGTTTCATCCCCCTCCCTCATTTTCCTTTCATCCCTTCATCCCTCCATGATTTTGATACATTTTTTCTTACAGATTCGCAAAAATTCAAATAATGAAATGTCCTGCCCCCTCCTCCACCGATCCCTCGTTCCTCATCCCTCGCAAAATTACTTCATTGCAGCTCAATTCTCAGAAGCTTTACATCATAACAACACACAATATATTCCATAACATTTTCATGCCCTCATTTCTCCCCCATTTACTCATCTCCTTGTCCCTCGTTACCCCGTCTCCTATCTCTGTACAAATTATTTTATCAAAACTTTGTTTCATAGGTAATTAACCATAATGACAATCTAGTAAAGGAAACAATAACATCACCTCCCTCCGATCATTTATTACATTGTCCCCTCGTTCCCTCCCCCCTCTAACGCACACACAGGTCATAATGCACTTTCTCAACACGTCATCTACCGGATATGAATGTTTGGTAATTCCTGTTAACGTGACGTCTCTTGTGAGAATTACCTCATTTTTTGGGGGTAGACAAATTGGACAAACTCAATACAATATACAGGAGAAGTCCACTTCCCCAAAGTCTCCCACTGGGAAACCTTCTTTAAATGTGATGAAATTAAATATTAAGAAATTAATTATCTTACCAGCAGAGGATGGGCTCCCCACTATAACCGGTTCCTCCTGAGATTTCTTCCCACTGGGGAGTTTTTCTCACCTCTGTCTGAGGTTTTTTCTCATTATTGGGAGTTTTTGCCTGATTTGCTGTACAGAGGATGAGGCCGGGCAGTGGGGCACTGCCCATTTTATGTTTCATTAATCTTGTCTGCGACAGTCCCTCCGTGAAAAGATTATGCAAATAAAATTGAATCGAATTGAAATTTCACTATTGCCCATCGGTTGGCCATTTTCCCATAAATCCCCCATCTAGCAGAGGACTTGCTATATACAACTCGGTGCAGCTTCGCTCCTCAAACCTTGGCAATCATATCAGTCCACTACTTTCCATTCTAGCTGCTCATCCCAGTGATGGAAACGGGAGGCTTTCTGAAGCACTGATCCTTCTCACCTGTCGCTATCAACACGATGTACAGTAGTGACATCTGCTTGTCAAATAATTTACAGCCAATTCACGCCATTACAAGAACGCCCATGCTTCTTTCATATCAACATCCTCCAAGCGCAAAATCTCATTTCATCTCTTCACTCTTGAGGACTTGAAGAGACTTTATGACTCTGAGAAGAGAGGTGACCATCACCCTGAGTCTCATCGCCTGGGGTTTCCTGTTAACCTGCGCTGGTCTCCTACTCAACTCTATTCCACCCTTCATCAGTACAATTCCCCTGCTCTTTCGATTCAATAAATATCATTAACTTCTAATTTAGCTGTGGTCTGGAATTCATTTAATGTGTTTTTGCTGCTCATGTTTGAAGCAGCAAATGTCCTGTCTCGGCATTCTGTCCACTTGTCAGGTAGTTTTGGCACGACTAGGACTTTAATTACCTCCATCAAACTTACTCTGCATACCGTGGTACCACTGGTGGGAAGTGGTGCCTTTTAATGCTGCTGTGAAGACATGTGCCTGCCAGCCAGCTTCATCTGCAGTCTCAGGATCCTGCTCTTTCATCCAAACTCACACCTCATGCCCAAACCTCATCTACTCCCACCTCTCACCACCTGTTGCTTGTGACTGTGAGAAAAACCTCAGCAGGCAGCCAGTTTTGTTACAACCCCCTCCACACATCTTCCTGATACTGTCACTGCTCATTTAAAACCATCCAAGACCCAAGACCCAGTCTTCTTATTAACAAAAGCTCCTGCCTTCCACTCTTGGTCAGACTGTAATGATGCCAAGAGGTAATTCACTCCTTATCAGGGGTAACCAGGCATTGTGATAAAACTAAGCATTTCCAAAATAACTGAATTATTTTTTTCTGATTTGCCAGCTCAAGTTCCATCCATAGGTCATTATTTTATCGAATGTACAGAATGATTGGGACATTCAGCAGACTTCTTGCCTGTTATGGCCATAAATGAGTGAGCATCGAGAAAGTGAAGGATCCCTCAACGGCAAACTCTAAGGCAAAGCGTCTTTGTAGTCCATTATCTCTATGTATCTCTGGGGACATGAGATGGGTAACATTGTACCAAACTGAAGATGGGGACCTCTGTAAAGACCTATCAGTGGCTGCATGCGCTCTTGGATAAATCAGTTCACATCACCAGCTTTTGGTTAGTCTCTGTGACTCTAATCATCTAATCTCTTTGGTATTATCAGGCTAAACTGCATTAACCCGGCAGAATTATCTGACTTGAGGCCACAAGCCCCACATCAATTACAGATACCTCTAAATGTAACATTAGACGAGGTTATGGGAAAATAATTTCCTTCACTTGCTTCAACAAGTAGTTGTGGTCTTGGTATTTGCCCTGACTCCTCCCTCAGCCCACATTCATAGGCTATGCGAGTCGTAAGCACACACCCACACACGGAGGAGTAGAAGCAGACAGAAGGGAGGGTGAGGCTACACACCTCTGGCTCTCTTGCCAACAGTTGTCTGATTATGCATATCACCAGATACCATCACTCATAAGAACCCCCGAGTCAGGTGCGTGAGACGTTCCATACCCTGTTCTGAATGAATCCGCTCTTGTCCCGTACTATTGACCAGATGTACAAAACCCTGCGTGTTTGACAAGGTGTAGGAGAGGAGACTGCCGAACGTGAAAGCTCAGTAACCTCAACGAACACGAACACATCCCCTGCACGGTCGGAGAAATGACACGGAAGAGACGAGTGGACAACACCAAGAAAGAAGACAAGGAATGTGGACTGAAATGTCAAGTGCACCCACCGAAGGCTTAGAGTAGAAACACTTTGAATGTATTAGTCAGTGGGAGTGTATGCAAAAAGCACTAACACTGGTAAGGGGAACTCACTGATCGAATGCTGCAGTATAAATAAGACACATTCTGTGTGATATAGTTACCAGAACGGTTAACCCTGTTTGCTCTTGGCTGTTATTTTGTAAAGCTTCTTCGCTTAAACAGTGACTGCCTGTGATATGTTTCATACGGTAGGCTCATGGATGAGAATTGTCTAACCAAAATTGTGTTTTTAACTTGATTATCAAGGACTAGAATTTATCTGTGCATAAAACTCTGTACTATCTTTTATATTTTGCTTGGTATAAGGGGTTGCCAGTACTCAAGAGCATTAGGTCCTGAGGGGGGTGATAACACATTGTGTTTACCTGTTATGATATAGATTTAATGTGATTTAAAGTGTACGGCTTATTAACATTGGAATATAAGAATGTTTCTTTCACTTCTGTAAAACCTGAGAAATGAACATAAGAAATGATATTCAAACTAGGAAGCAGGTCTCTCTTCGTGATGATTTCTAAAATATACTTTAACAGCACCTTTGTGGTGATTACTAGAAGAAATAAATGGTTTTTCTTCATGATCACGCACATATAAGGTTATTGTAAAACTCTTGAAGAACCGGGACGTTGTGACCCCGGAAATTAAGAGATCTCATGAAACTACATGGAGTACTGACTTCATCTAGTGCAGGGGTGTCAAACTGACCCGTAAAAGGGCCAAGAGGCTGCAAGCTTTCAATCCTACCAAGCAGAAGCTCTCCTGAAACCACTGATTCAATCAACTGATCTAGGCCTGTACAACTGACTAGTTGTTTCAGGTGTGGTTCTACATTGTTGGTGTGAAAACCTGTAGCCTCTTGGCCCATTTACGGGTCAGTTTGACACCCCTGATCTAGTGGAAAAAGCAAAGTATTGCACTATTATACTAAATATCCAGAGAGATCCTGACAGTATAAACTACAGACGGAGGGAGGAAGGACAGATTTGTGCAGGAGCTGCAGCACATATAGGGGAGGAAGGGAATGAGGGAGCAGACAGGACTGCCCATGTGACTTTAGGCAGGGAGACCATTGGTGTCTCTGTTTGTGTTGAATTAGTTTTTGATTGAATGATTGAGTGCAGTGGTTTTTGCATTGAGCCCATACTTCCCTGTTTTGAGGTGTTTGTGTCCGTTTTTGATTGAGAAATAAAACGTTCCATTTTTGGCACCACCAGCATTTGTCCTCTCGTTTGGCAACATCACCACAAAACCAAGCTAACATTTGCTTTAAATGTTAAACAACATGAACATGTAGGGATAAAGTTTTTAAAAGTTCACAAACCTGAATAACAGGAGAAAAGAAGAGACAGGCGATGTGCTTTCGCTCCATGCAGCTTCGCTCAGCAGAATGACGAAGCTGCGTGAATTTCTTCACAAAGAAGAGTCGGTGAAAGAAGCATTGCGTCGCACTGCCCCCTTTTGGCCACACTGAAATGTCTCGAGTGTTTTATGTGAAAATCTTGTAATTTTTGCCAAGAGGCAATACTTGACGGTTGTGGCTCTTTACAAAACATTTTTCACATCAATAATTTTAACTAAAATATAAACGAAATTACATAGAATGTGGAAATACTTTTTGTGTGTGTGTCACGTGTCTCCTGGCCATTACTTCAACAAAGTGTGTCAGTGAGTTGCAAACCTTGTCTGTGAGTGATTCTTGTTTGGTGTGGAACTCAGGTGTCACCCTGCGGCCGAATACAGCATCCCTCCCAAAAGTACTATGAGGCTCATACCTCAACCGGCCTATCAAACTTGCTGGGTTTGACCCCTCGCCAAGACAAGGGGAAGTAAATCCTAAGGTGCTGTGCCCGGTGTGGCCCCTGAGGTCCCGAGTTGCAGTGCCCGGTGTGGGCCCTAAGTGTCTGTTCCATATGGCAACCAGAGCAGCTCTTTGTCTGCTATAGTGGGCCTAAGAAAGGTTGCGCTCTCTGCAAGCAGCGCCGCCGTCAGCCTAGCCAATGCCTGGGGATAAAATGGTCTCGCAATAATAAGCAGCTTAAAGACATGTTTATCACCCTCCTTGTTCTCTGTCCACCGTCTGGATGTCTCAGAAGCCTTTTCAAAAATATGTAGCCAATTCTCAAGGATCACCACAGATAAAATCATGAATATTGTTGCGTACATACCGAGGTAAATGTTTTGACAGGCCAATTAAAACAAAAACAAAAAAAAACATAAAGCGGGCTCCACATAGCCTATTCATTTGACAAATGAAAGGCGCCGCACTTCTCTAGTTGCAAAGTCATGTATAATATCATCAAAATCAATTCTCTTGGCCAGTTCATGTTCTAGTGAGAGCAACGCAAAACCATTTAGTCTCTCTTGTGACATAGTGGAGCGCAAGTGATTATTAATTTACGTTTACTGAAAGAGCGGTCGCCTCCAGCCACCGTTACGGGCAAAGTCAGAAAGCTACGCAGCAAGGGATCTGAGGCGAGCGAGCCTGTGTGACAGCTTACGTCGTCAGTCCTGCGTTGCGGCGCTTAAGACGGACCAAACCATTAGCAAAAAATTCTCAAAATCGAATATATAAAGCTTTTATGTCACTGAAAAGTACTATGTTAAATCTTCACAGGTATAATTATATTATATTATGAATTTTCCAGCAGATTATTTTAAAATCAGGGGATCAATTTCATAACCCCCCTAGTCTGATGCCAGGAGACAGCAGTCCCCTTTGACACCCCCCCCCCCCCACCTGTTGGCGGCCTTGCCACTCCCACTGGATTTTGGACATCATCCACTACTCATACGACGTGAGCGACTGCCCCATTTATCTACTTACTTTGCAAAGTATGGCTTCTTCGACAAAAATTCCACTTTTTACTGTAATGTGGAAAAAAAGAAGCCACTAGCTGGCAGTATTGAATTTTTTTTATTAAGCCAGTTTGGAGATAGGTTTGGGCATGTCCTGGGCATGTCTGAGAGGGGAAGTCCCAGAGAATTGAAAAAAAGTCTAAAAGGTGGGAGGGGTCTGCAAAAGAGTATATAAGGAGAGAAATTGAGAGAGTAAAGTAGTCGGAGAAACTGCAAGGAGAAGGATACATTTGACCAGACCTGTCACTCTTTTCAAGACCTGTGAAGCTTTTTGTGGATTTTTGCCCGTGTTGGAACATGTTCCTGTCCCAGAACATCGCACAAAGCAACCCGATCTCTGTAACTCTCTCATTTTTTTACATTATCAATCTTGGTCAGTGCTGTATTTTATTAAATCTGTTCAAGTTTTAAAATTTTGTCTTTCATCCCTTGCTGTCCGATTTGCCGTAACAAATTGGGGCCATAACATTACAAAATGGAGAAAATGGGATATGAAAAGTATACTTTTCAGATATTTATATTCAGGGGTATTATTGAGACTTAAAGGTAAAATATCGTGCAGTTCTACCTTTGGGAGAATGATTTTAGATTCGAGGATCTAGGAAATGTAAATGGAGAGAGACCCTTGGAATTTTCAAAATGTCATGAATTTCGCAGGTACATGGTTGTCTCCTTGATTCATAGCTTTGTGATTTTTAACAAAGAAAAAATCAATCATGCAACAATCATGAAACTCTACCCAAATCTGCAAATTACGTGTTTATGGTAAAAAGTAATACAGAATTTGAAAGAAAAAACAGTAGCTGACAATAATATTCGCAGAAAATGGGCAGCCACCTCCTGTTTGAGTTCAAAGCTACTTATGGCTTAGGCATCAAAACATTTACTTATTTAATTTACTTTAATTGATTTAAATTTAATGCTGACATGATGCACACCACAGAGAATACAAACTCTGGCCTTGGGCTTGGCTTCAACTTGTAATATGTCCATCATATTGTACTTGTTCATGCGCAAACACCTACATCTTGTAATTCATAAAATAAGAGCTTGAAAATCAAGTGGTACCATCTTAAATGGCCCCCTGGAATAAGTCAACTGAAGGGTTTTGTCAGGGCCAGACTTCCTGCCTCCCTTGTACCTATTTTAGAGTCGCAACCTCTAATTTCCCTTATCCATGTATTTGTGTTCAAGCACAATTCCACCAGAAGTCGCCAAAAAAAAAAGTTTACCACCTCTGGTTAGGTTTTCACGGTTCGTGAACCTTTATATAATCACAGTAGAAGATTGGAGCCAGTGATTTACCTTCTATGCTTTTCAGTTGACATTCAATGACTGAGGCCCATCAATTTATGGAATATAATAAATTGATGATTTTATTGCTTGCAAATCATCCCCCTCAACACAGCCTTATGACATCATCCTTCGTCTATTTGACCTTCCCATGTGAAGGGCTAAACCATTAATAAGCACAATATCTCTTTACTTAAACAATAAAAAGTAATTAGTTACTGCGGTGGTGATAGTGTACACAGAAGGAAAATCTTTCCAGTTGAGTTTACACAAAAAGTTCAGAAATATACATTTAATCCAACATGCAATTCCTGGTGAATAGCAGCATAAAAACCCAGAGTAGTCTGCTGTTTCAGAAGGGGTCTTGTATATATTACATCAAAGAGACACTTAGAAGCATTGAATTGTAACACCCTTACAGCTCGACCAATGACAGAGGAGCCAAGAGCGAAGGCTTACGCGTGTGGATTCCCGCTGTTCTGAGGCAATGGAACACGTCAATTAAATCTTTCGTGTCTGCGTACCACCTTGGACCTGGCCTTAGACTTACCTGAAGGATTCTCAGTAATTCTCCGGTCAAAAACGGGGCTATGCTGAAATCACAGGACCATCTAACCGAATGCCGCACTGCGAATAATCCAAGGTGCACGTTGGAACACTCGCAGAAACTGAACAAACATCAGAGATTAGGGCAAACTAAGCATAACGATTGGACCTCGGGGTGATAACCCCCGGACTCGTTAATGAAGCCTGCATCACTAAAATGTATGCCCCCGGGTTTTAGCATTATCTCCGCAGCTTAGGTTCGTTGGTAGTCTAGAGGATTAGAAGCCAAACATCACTGCAACAGCATCTTTTGGCATGAATACTACGAACCCAGATCTATGCATGCCCATGGGTTCCTTCAGGGAAACAGATAACCGACTTTTCCTCCATGGGTTTCCTTAAGGTTAAAATCCCAGAACCGGCAATACATAAACCCTTCAAGTAGATCATGATTTTCTCTCCAACTTAATAAAACCAATTCCCATACCAGGCCGCTGATCAGTCAGTCCTTGGTTTAGCTTAACCCATAAGTCTCCAGCATAACGTGGCTAGAAAGAATGTACAAGTGTTAGGTCACCGATACCATGCAAGTATAAAGGAATACCAATAGTTTATTCACCAGGCAGGCAAGAGCTTAAATCAAACAAAATCAAAGTTAGATCAATCACAAGTTACAAACAATTTAGAAAATGAGAGTGAAGTCATACCTGGCGAAAAAGGCTACACAGAGCAAGTGTGCGGGAAGTTCGATTTACGAAGCTTCACTAAGCTAGAAATAACGCACTGACCAATGTGTGGGAAGTCGTTTACGATCTTCCCTGACTAGGTCGTCTCTCTCAGATTTAAGGCTAGTGGCGTGTTTGATCAGAGCAGCTCAGCCCGCCCATATTGTCATGGTTTAGCCCCCGCCGGCAGAAGGAATGAAGTCAGCAGGCGCAGGGACCATGTACCTAAAAGCATGTTTAGGGACCCAAAAGCACAGACTGAGTAAAAATATAAAACTCTGTAATTTAAGAAAAAGCACATAAACAAACCGGAGAGGCGCAGCAGCATGACGAAACATAGCAGGACTTCAGGAACAGCCAATCCTTAAATACTAACACTTCACCTCCACCTTAACGAGCAACTGGTATGTGTTGTGTTCCAGGGTTCTGGCCTTTGGCCAGAACAGTATTGCATGGTTTTAACAGTTTCATGTTCAAGATTTCATAGTTCATAGTTTCATAGTTTCATGTTCATAGTCACAGTTTTAACAGTTTCTTGTATCAGGTTTTTTCATTCCATGTCCATGTTTTTTACTTTTCCATGTTTTGTTTCATGCTAGGTCTGCCATGCCACTCCACCGCTTGTCTGCGTTCCGCCCCGTGCCTTCGTTGCTGCACATTTCAGAGCTCTGGGTTGGCTTTGGTATTTCCCCTTCCTTCTGTGCTGTGCTGATTCGGGGCTCTCTAAGCTTAATTGACAATTAACTGTTTTTAAGTTACTAACATTTACTAACACTCACTGGGTTGGTGTAATTCTTAGATAGGCACATTACTAATACTACTAATTTAGACAGGGAGTTTATTGTCATGATTCCTGCTTTGCTATTTCAAGATCTTGCTGTGCTTTTCTGTTCTTAACATTCATGCTTGCTTCCAAACTGAATACTTAATTGGTACTTAAGCTGAGCACGCTCATTTTCTTAATGAGCAGGTCATGTCATCCAATCTTGTCCATGTCTTGATCTTGCCATGCCTCTTGTTTCTCTCTCTCCAGGTGTTACCCCTCATGTCATGATTTCCAAGCCTTTATCTGGATGCGGTGGAAGTTGGCTGGCAGACAGTGTCTCAAGTTTGTTTCTAGTCGCGTCTCGTTGCTTGTGCAAGTTTAGCCAAGTTCTTATTGTCATAGTTCCCCAGCATTTCTAGTCTTGTCCTAGCCTCTTGTTTTGTGTATATATTTATAGTCTTGTTATTTATTTTTCTTGATCTTCTTGCCTGGAGTTTCCAGTGCCTTTTGTTTTTTGCCTTTTTGCATTCATTGTTTATAGCTCTGTGTAGCTTACCTTAGTTTGTTTTTTGCAACCCTTTGGGCCAAGTTTTTTGTTGGCCCTCGTGCCTGTTTTGTTTTTTGTTTAATAAATCCTCATTCCCTTTTCCCGCATCTGGTGTCACTGATTCCATATCAGTAGACACTGTCTCCCTGACACCAGCGGGATGGAGTGCAGGATCGCCCAGCGAGAGGCTGAGCTGCTGCATCAACGGCAGCAGATCCGGGAGCTGACAGCTGCGCTGGCCACACTGAAGGCCAGCCTTCCCCGGGCAAGTCCCAGCCAGGGTCCCATCATGCCGGCTGTCCAGCCCCGTGCTCCTGCAGCACACCAGCCACTCATCACCCCTGTGCGCCAGCCCGGCGCAGAAGCACCTCAGCTGCAGCCAGCTGTCCACCCTGGTCCTGAGCCCTGCCTTCCACCGCCCGAAAGGTACGGTGGAGAACCAGGGTTCTGCAGGGCTTTTCTCACCTCCTGTGAGATGTGTTTCGCTCTGCAACCCTCCACCTTCACCTCAGAGCCGGCCCGAGTCGCCTTCGTCCTCTCCCAGCTGACGGGGCGGGCTCGCTTGTGGGGAACTGCCGCATGGCAGGCTCGGCAGCCCTGCACTACCACCTACCAGGCCTTGGCGGAGGAACTGCTGCGCATCTTCGACCGCTCCAAGCAGGGGAGAGCTGCAGGGCGAGAGTTACTAAGGATGAGGCAGGGGAGGAGATCGGTGGCGGACTATGCCATCGACTTCCAGACGGTGGCAGCTACTTCTGGCTGGAGCAAGGAGGCGCTCTGTGACGTGTTCCTCCAGGGGCTGTCCGAACCAGTCAAGGATCGACTGCTCTTCTGTGAGATCCCTGAGTCTCCAGAGGCCCTTATAGACCTGGCCCTGCGCATCGACAGCCGCCTGGAGGAGAGGGCGCTCACCCTTGGCCCTGGCCGACGTTCTGCCCCTTCTGGCCAGATCCAACCCCCGTGCCCTGGTCGCGCGTCGCCTCAGGACCAGCCGAGGGGGGACGCCACCACACTCTCTCCTGGAGAGGCATCTCCCCTGGAGATCGGGAGGTCCCGGCTCACCCAGGAGGAGCGCCAACGGAGAAGGAGGTCGGGGGCGTGTTTTTACTGCGGCCAGCAGGGTCATGCGGTCCGAGGCTGTCCGTCAAGACAGCGCCCACTAGCGTCTGGAGGAGTAATGGTGGGCTCCTCATCCAAGCAGACCTCCTCCTACCGCCGGACCTGCGTTCCTGTGACCCTGACCTGGGAGGGCCGCTCCCGCAAGACCACCGCCCTCATTGACTCGGGGGCTGAGGAGAGCTTTATTGACGCCAGAGCTGCTGCCGAGTGGGGGGTTCCCCTATGCCAACTTCCCAGCCCATTGTCCATCTCAGGGCTGGGTGGGCAACCCCTTGCCAAGGTGTCCTTCCGGACTGCTCCCATCCAGCTGCTGGCGTCCGGTAACCACCGCGAGCAGGTCCAGCTGTTTGTGACTGAGACGCCTCGCTCTCCTATTGTCCTGGGTCATCCCTGGTTGGCGCAACACGGGCCGGTGATCGACTGGGCCCGCCATGAGGTGCGGGAGTGGAGTGCCTCCTGTTCGGCCAGCTGCCTCCTCGACTCCCGACCTTCTTGCTCTGCGGGTGGACCAGCTCCCGAGGGGAGGCCAGACATCTCCAGAGTGCCCCCCGAATACCACAATCTGGCTACAGTCTTTAGCAAGTCCCGTGCGGTGTCCCTGCCCCCGCACCGCCCGTATGACTGTGCTATCGACCTCCAGCCTGGCACAGCACCTCCTAGGGGTCGAGTCTTTGCCTTGTCTGAGCCAGAGAGGGGGGCCATGGACAAGTACATCCGGGAGTCCCTGGCAGCAGGCATCATCCGTCCATCCTCCTCGCCTGCGGGGGCAGGCTTCTTCTTTGTCAAAAAGAAGGATGGTTCCCTGCGCCCCTGCATCGATTACCGAGGCCTGAATAAAATCACAGTCAGGAACCGCTACCCACTCCCACTGATGACCTCGGCATTCGACCTCATTCAAGGGGCGGCCATCTTCACCAAGCTGGACCTGCGGAATGCTTACCACCTCCTGCGCATCAGGGAAGGCGACGAATGGAAGACCGCTTTTAACACCCCCAGCGGCCACTGGGAGTACCTGGTGGTTCCATTCGGCCTGACCAACGCACCCGCAGTGTTCCAGAACTTGGTGAACGATGTGCTTGGAGACATGATCGGGAGGTTCGTCTACGTTTACCTTGACGACATCCTGATCTTCTCCCGGGACAGGACGGAGCACACGAACCATGTTCGCCAGGTGCTCCGCCGCCTCCTCGAAAACCGCCTCTTTGTCAAGGCCGAGAAATGCGAGTTCAGCACCACCACTACCTCCTTCCTGGGGCACGTCATCTCCCCAAACCACCTGGGAATGGACGAGGAGAAGGTCAAGGCTGTGGTGGACTGGCCCGCACCCAAGGACCGCAAGGCCCTACAGAGCTTCCTGGGCTTCGCCAATTTCTATCGGCGTTTCGTCAGGAATTATAGTACCGTGGCAGCTCCCCTAACGGCCCTTACCTCCATCAAGGTGCCGTTCCGTTGGACTCCGCAAGCTGAGGTGACCTTCTGTGAGCTGAAGAGGCGCTTCACCACCGCGCCCATCCTCACCACCCCCGACCCCGCCAAGCAGTTCATTGTGGAGGTGGATGCCTCCAATGTCGGGGTTGGTGCGGTCCTATCGCAAAGATCCAGCAATGATCAGAAGGTACACCCATGCGCGTTCTTCTCCCACCGGCTGACGCCTGCGGAGTCCAACTACGACGTCGGGAACCGGGAGCTGCTGGCGGTGAAGCTGGCCCTGGAGGAGTGGAGGCACTGGCTTGAGGGGGCAAGGATTCCGTTCTTGGTCTGGACGGACCATAAAAACCTGGAGTACCTCCGCTCTGCCAAGAGGCTGACGCCCAGACAAGCCAGATGGGCCCTCTTCTTCGACCGGTTTAACTTCTCCCTGGCCTACAGACCAGGGTCCAAGAATACTAAGGCTGACGCGCTCTCCAGGCGTTTCGACGCTTCCTCAGCCAAGGGAGAGCCCAGCTCCATTCTGCCCAGAACCTGCTTCGTCAACAATGTGTGCCTCCGGATTGAGGAGCTGGTCCGCAACGCCCAGAACGGCGCAGCTACGCCCAGTGCCTGCCCTGCCAACTGCCTGTACGTCCCTGCAGCTGCCCGGTCTGACGTTCTCCAGTGGGGCCACTCCTCCAACCTGTCGTGCCATCCTGGGGTCGGCCGGACCCTGCGGTTTATCCAGCGCCGTTTCTGGTGGCCCAAGATGGCAGCAGAGGTCCGGGGGTTCGTTTCTGCCTGCTCAGTCTGTTCCCGCGCCAAGTCCTCCCACGCACCTCCCTCTGGTCTGCTCCAACCACTGCCCATTCCTCACCGTCCCTGGTCCCACATAGCTCTGGACTTCGTCACTGGCCTGCCCGTCTCCCATGGAAACACCACTGTCCTCACCATAGTTGACCGGTTCTCCAAGTCTGCCCACTTCGTGCCCCTTCCCAAGCTCCCCTCCGCTAAAACCACAGCTGACCTACTTATCCAGCATGTTGTCCGTCCCCATGGCATTCCTGTGGATATAGTGTCAGATCGTGGTCCCCAATTCACCTCCCAGTTCTGGAAAGCATTCTGCACATCCCTTGGCACCTCCTTCAGCCTCAGTTCCGGTTACCACCCACAGACCAATGGACAGACTGAGCGGGCCAACCAAACCCTGGAGACGGTCCTCCGATGCGTGTGCTCGACCAACCCAAGATCCTGGTCTACCATGCTACCCTGGGTCGAGTACGCCGTAAACTCCCACGCCGCCTCTGCCTCCGGCCTCTCCCCCTTCGAGTGCTGTATGGGCTACCAGCCTCCATTGTTCCCCAGCCAGGAGGAGGAAGTCGGGGTGCCTTCAGCCGGGGCATTCATCCGGCGGTGTCGCCGTGTGTGGCTGTCTGCTCGCCGCGCCTTGGTTCGGGCGGGTAAGACCATGAAGACCACGGCAGACAAGCGTCGGCGCCCAGCCCCTCACTATCGGGTCGGCCAGAAGGTCTGGTTAGCTGCGCAGGACATCCCACTCCGGGTGGAAAGCCGCAAGCTGGCTCCTCGCTTCCTGGGTCCTTTCCCAATCCAGAGGATCATCAGCCCCACAGCTGTCCGGCTCAAGCTCCCATCCACCATGCGACGTCTCCACCCAGTATTCCACGTCTCACGCCTGAGGCCTGTTGCCACCTCCCCCCTCATGCCCCCACCTGAGCCTCCGCCTCCTCCTCGGCTCATCGACGGAGGGGAGGCCTACACAGTCAAAGCTCTGTTAGATTGCCGTCGGAGGGGCCGGGGCCTCCAGTACCTCGTGGATTGGGAGGGGTACGGCCCAGAGGAGCGTTCCTGGGTCCCGGCCAGGCACATCTTAGATAAATCTCTCATCCGTGATTACCACCAGTCACACCCCAAGCCATAGCCCATAGCCACAGCCCCAAGCCATAGTCATAGCCATAGTTCCAAGCCATAGTCTCAAGCCAAGCCATAGCCCCACCCCCATAGCCCATAAGCCATAGCCATGACCAAGTCATTACCATAGCCCAAGCCTTAGCCCCAGCTTGCTGGAGACCAAGCAATCTTGTTTATGTTTAGTGTTTCTTGTTGTACTGTTTCTTGGTTAGGTGTTTTGAGTCTTAGGGTTTTTGTCTTTAGTATTTAGTTGGTTTTGTCTTGTGGGATTTGTATTAGTTTTGTGCGGCTTCATGTATTTTAGTTATTGGTGTTTTTTGTCAGCGTCAGGTGCCGCTTTTGTAAGGGGGGGGGTACTGTTGTGTTCCAGGGTTCTGGCCTTTGGCCAGAACAGTATTGCATGGTTTTAACAGTTTCATGTTCAAGATTTCATAGTTCATAGTTTCATAGTTTCATGTTCATAGTCACAGTTTTAACAGTTTCTTGTATCAGGTTTTTTCATTCCATGTCCATGTTTTTTACTTTTCCATGTTTTGTTTCATGCCAGGTCTGCCATGCCACTCCACCGCTTGTCTGCGTTCCGCCCCGTGCCTTCGTTGCTGCACATTTCAGAGCTCTGGGTTGGCTTTGGTATTTCCCCTTCCTTCTGTGCTGTGCTGATTCGGGGCTCTCTAAGCTTAATTGACAATTAACTGTTTTTAAGTTACTAACATTTACTAACACTCACTGGGTTGGTGTAATTCTTAGATAGGCACATTACTAATACTACTAATTTAGACAGGGAGTTTATTGTCATGATTCCTGCTTTGCTATTTCAAGATCTTGCTGTGCTTTTCTGTTCTTAACATTCATGCTTGCTTCCAAACTGAATACTTAATTGGTACTTAAGCTGAGCACGCTCATTTTCTTAATGAGCAGGTCATGTCATCCAATCTTGTCCATGTCTTGATCTTGCCATGCCTCTTGTTTCTCTCTCTCCAGGTGTTACCCCTCATGTCATGATTTCCAAGCCTTTATCTGGATGCGGTGGAAGTTGGCTGGCAGACAGTGTCTCAAGTTTGTTTCTAGTCGCGTCTCGTTGCTTGTGCAAGTTTAGCCAAGTTCTTATTGTCATAGTTCCCCAGCATTTCTAGTCTTGTCCTAGCCTCTTGTTTTGTGTATATATTTATAGTCTTGTTATTTATTTTTCTTGATCTTCTTGCCTGGAGTTTCCAGTGCCTTTTGTTTTTTGCCTTTTTGCATTCATTGTTTATAGCTCTGTGTAGCTTACCTTAGTTTGTTTTTTGCAACCCTTTGGGCCAAGTTTTTTGTTGGCCCTCGTGCCTGTTTTGTTTTTTGTTTAATAAATCCTCATTCCCTTTTCCCGCATCTGGTGTCACTGATTCCATATCAGTATGGCTCATTAAGGTGGAGGCAAAGAATGCAGCAGGGGGGGGGGCCTGCAGGCCAACACCATGACAGGACCCTCACCCCAAGGCACGCCACCTGGCGAGCCAAGAGCGCCCTCCTCCGGAACACACTTCATGACGCCCTTCCTCCGGAACACACTTCATGACGCCCTTCCTCCGGAACACACTTCATGACGCCCTTCCTCCGGAACACACTTCATGACGCCCTTCCTCCGGAACACACTTCATGACACCCTTCCTCCAGAACAATCTTCATGGCGCCCTTCCTCCGGAACACACTTCCTGACGCCCTTCCTCCGGAACACACTTCATGACGCCCTTCCTCCGGAACACACTTCATGACGCCCTTCCTCCGGAACACACTTCATGACGCCCTTCCTCCGGAACACACTTCATGACGCCCTTCCTCCGGAACACACTTCATGACGCCCTTCCTCCGGAACACACTTCATGACGCCCTTCCTCCAGAACAATCTTCATGGCGCCCCTCGTACGGAACATACTCATGGCGCCTCTCGTCCAGAACACTCATGGCGCCCTGCTCCGGGCAGCTCACTGGCGCCACACCAGGAGCACAGCTCATTGGCACCACGCCTGGCGCCCTCCTCAGCACAGCTCACTGGTGCCACCACGAGGAGCACAGCTCACTGGCGCCCGCCTCCAGAGCACTCGGCGGCGCCAGCGGGAGGACCCTCCCCCCAAGGCACGCCTCCTCGCGTGCCAAGAGAACCAGGCGCCCTCCACCGGACAACTGGGGCAGACACACCTCCGGGCAACTGAGGCAGACACAGGGGCACCCTCCTCCAGAGAACACTGGGTCACCCTCCTGGAGCCCAAAGCCAAAAATATAAAGGCTGCCACTGCTCTCCTCTCTCAGCCTGGCTGGGTCCCATGCTGGCAGCAGTATTCTGTCATGGTTTAGCCCTCGCCAGCAGAAGGCATGAACCCAGCTGGCACAGGGACCATGTACCCCAAAAGCATGTTTAGGGACCCAAAAGCACAGACCGAGTAAAAATATAAAATTCTGTAATTTAAGAAAAAGCACATAAACAAACCAGAGAGGAGCAGCTGCATGACAAAACATAGCAGGACTTCAGGAACACAATCAGAATACTAGTGCAGCCAATCCTTAAATACAGGTGTGGCTTGTTAAGGTGGAGGCGAAGAATGCAGCAGGGGTAAGGGCCTGCAGGCCAACACCATGACACAGATGCCCAAATCGGAATTTAGACTTCCCCCTTGGAGGAAAAATGAAAACAATTACTATTTAAAGGAGATAATAAAAGTTCTTAGATCAGTGCAAGGACCTTGGAAACAGACTTCAGGGGATCGCAAAGCACTTCCTGCAAAGGGGGAGAGATGATTCTAAATACACCTCAAGAGATAACTCTGGTTCAGGACAAATTATTGCTAGGGAACAGAAACTATGTTTTCTTGAAATAAAGTGAATACGAAATGCATCTCATTCAACTCCTTGAATTTAGCTGAAGAGATACATACCAAACACGGTTACATACAGAATTACGATGATGTAATTATTATGAATTTCCTTCCCAACAGAACCATTCCCCATGAAGTTCACATCACTATTACCCCAGATATTATACAGTAATTCAGTGATGATATGAGGGCAGTTAAAACAGTGTAATAGTGGGTTTTGTTTAAATTGAAACTCTTCACTCAGAACAATTACAGTGATGAAATAAAAGGGTGCAGTGGCAGTATGTCCAGAAGAGGTCAGTATGGCACTAATGGGGCAGAGAGCACAGGTCACTCCCCACTGTGAGAGAAATTCCATGCAGCAACCAAGCCAGGGTGCGCTCCCTTCTCCATCTTTGATGTGCTCAATACACACAAACACACACCCATGCTGAAGCGTCCAGTTCCAGGCCCCCTTATCTCAGAGGTGGAACTGAGGAGGCAGCTGCAGAGGACGTCTGGACCCTGATGACTTTACTACCCCACAGTTCACAGCCATGCCTGACAGGAGACGATGCCAGCTGTGGAGGAAGTATAGGCTCTTATGCCTTTATTACCCCACTATGTTACAGAGGGCAACAGGCACCCCTGGTTGAATGTCCATGTTATCTCCTGGCTTCCTCCTTACAGAATAATACAAGGTCGAGTCTTTTACAATCCAGGAAATGTCTAACACCATCCCCGCGACTTAAGGGCACCAGCATTAACATTTTAGTGTGAGCCACTTTGTTGTAAGTTGCTGGGCTTCTTTAGACACTTTATATGCACTCAGTTTACCCAGTTTCCTTCCCTGTCACCAATAACATCTCATGATCTCTTCCTGGATTCCAAGCCAGAAGTTAAGGGAATAATTTCTAAGCCTGATACAGCTATATTTGATCTGGAGGACTCATCTATCTCAATTATATAGGAAAACCGGGAAAATGATTTGAGTACTGTTATATCAGATGATCAATCATTTAATTGGAAACAAACTGCATATAATTCAACATTTAATCTCTCAAAAACATTGCCGTCATTGCAAAGATAAACATTTCTTCATAAAGCAGTTGTCCTCTCTGACAAAAGTTTCAGTTCATTAATATTTTTAATTTTATTTTTAAATTTTTAGAATTTTTTAATTTTTAAATAAATGTTTTATATATTTTTAATTTAAGGACAGAAGTGAGGGTAATGCACTTGTAAGAAGTGTTTTGTGGAGACGTGTTTGGGAGGAGCTCAGGGAAATGGTTTTGAGCTCTCAGTTAGGATGGGGAAACTGCTTCAATGAGGTGTGGATGGAAGTTTAAATCAAAATATGCTTTGTACTTTTCCCAGGACAAAATATGTTTTGTACTTCAGCAAGAGTTTAAAATACGATTCCTGTGAATGAAATGGTCAGTAACTGAGACATTTGTTTCCATAAAAGTGAAGTCGAATTCGAAATAGAGTAGAAAGTGGGATATTGTACCTTTAAATTCAGCCCTCAGCTTGTTACATGTTGAGTCATGAAGACCACAGCAGGTAACAGCAAAAACAAGGTTACTTTCGGGGAAAAGACATTGTTTTCTGCATGTACTGTAACCTGTATGGTCAGCAAATGGAAAAAAAGTTTTGAGATGAAATATTTTACAAACTGGGAAAATTCTGTTAATATTTACTCTTGACATAAAGATGTCACATTATATGTAGAGAATGTATTTTTTCAGGATTATAAGCAGGTGCTTATTCTGTGGAGATATTTAAAACCTCATAATCAGTCCTGTAATGTACTGAAACATGCAAAGAAAACAGATCTGCTCAGCCTGGCTTCAGTCCAACTCCTCCTGCTGCTGAGGGCAGAACCAGGAAGTTTTCAGAGAAATAATAACTTAACTGCGTCTCTCCCAGAAAGAAATACAACCACCGTCTCTGTCTGTGTGAGCTGTAGAATGGCTGAAGGGGTAGGTTTGCTGGATCAGGATCAGTTCAGCTGTCCGATCTGTCTGGATCTACTTAAGGACCCAGTGACTATTCCCTGTGGACACAGTTTCTGTATGGACTGTATTAAGGGCTGCTGGGATAAGGATGATCACACTGGTGTTTACAGCTGTCCCCAGTGCAGACAGACCTTCACTCCAAAGCCTGTTCTGGGTAAAAACACCATGCTGGCTGAAGTGGTGGAGAAACTGAAGAAGACAGGACTCCAAGCTGCTCCTCCTGCTCACTGTTATGTTGGACCTGGAGATGTGGTGTGTGATTCCTGTACTGGGAGAAAACACAAAGCCGTCAAGTCCTGTCTGGTGTGTCTGGCCTCTTACTGTGAAACTCACCTCCAGCCTCACTATGAATTTCCAGCATTAGGGAAACACAAACTGGTCAAAGCCTCTGGAAACCTGCAGGAGAAGATCTGCTCTCATCATGACAAACTGCTAGAGGTTTACTGTCGTACAGATCAGCAGTGTATCTGTTATCTGTGTACAATGGATCAACACAGAGGCCATGATACAGTCTCAGCTGCAGCAGAAAGGATTGAGAAACAGGTCAGTACAGAACCTCCTACACATAACTCTCATGCTTTTGCAGTAATAACAATTGGTCAGATTTTTACTAAAACCTTATTGCCTGCTTTTCAAAATTTCTTAATTTATTAAGCAAATGTTATTATATCACCGAACGCCGAACGGCGTTCCGAGGATATTATGTTTTTGGTCGGACCGCCGCGGCTGCCTGATACCCTACGTGTTAACGCGATAACTTCAGTAATATTTCAATTAGAAATTTAATGTTTTGCATATAAGTATCATGAAGAGGAAGAACTGATTTAATTTTGGATAATTTACAATTTCTAGACTGGCCAAAAGGGGCCAAAAACTGAAAAATCACAGTTTTTATCATATCTCTGGAAATATTTGTCCGATTGACCTCAAATCAAGTGCAAATGAAAGGTCATGACCTGAGGATGTGTCCCACGATGACATTATACCTGTTTGGTACAAAATTTTTAAACAAGGTAGAGCTTTGTCACATAAAATTCACTTTTTTGCCATATCTTTGGAACCATTTGTCTAATTGACCTGAAACTATGTGCAACTACAAGGTTGTGACCTCATAACGTGTCATATGATGACATCATACCTGTATGGCTCAATATTTTCCCACCAGGTAGAGCTTTGTGATGGAAAATTACCATTTTGGCCATATTTTCAGAACCATTTGTCCGATTGACCTGAAATGAAGTTCAAATGAAAGGTCATGACCTGAGGGGCTTTATATTGTATTGGGTCTATTCGAGGATTGGAGAATTGGAGCATTGGGGGAATTTGGGGATATACCCCAAGCCATCGCCTCCGACGGCAAAAGCCTAGTTTTTCCTTGTGTTCATACATCTGTAGAATTCTGTGATTTCCTGGTATACAAATCCAAAGCGGTAACTACAGGAACTGAACTCAAGTCAGTTCTCTGTGACAGCTCTGTTCATACCCCTGCTGAACCCAGATCAGTTCTCTGTGACAGCTCTGTTCATACCCCTGCTGAACCCAGATCAGTTCTCTGTGACAGCTCTGTTCATACCCCTGCTGAACCCAAGTCAGTTCTCTGTGACAGTTCTGTTCATACCCCTGCTGAACCCAAGTCAGTTCTCTGTGACAGCTCTGGTCATACCCCTGCTGAACCCAAGTCAGTTCTCTGTGAAAGCTCTGGTCATACCCCTGCTGAACCCAGATCAGTTCTCTGTGACAGCACTGTTCATACCCCTGCTGAACCCAGATCAGTTCTCTGTGACAGCTCTGTTCATACCCCTGCTGAACCCAGATCAGTTCTCTGTGACAGCTCTGTTCATACCCCTGCTGAACCCAGATCAGTTCTCTGTGACAGCTGTGTTCATACCCCTGCTGAACCCAGATCAGTTCTCTGTGACAGCTGTGTTCATACCCCTGCTGAACCCAGATCAGATCTCTGTGACAGCTGTGTTCATACCCCTGCTGAACCCAGATCAGTTCTCTGTGACAGCTGTGTTCATACCCCTGCTGAACCCAGATCAGTTCTCTGTGACAGCTGTGTTCATACCCCTGCTGAACCCAGATCAGTTCTCTGTGACAGCTGTGTTCATACCCCTGCTGAACCCAGATCAGTTCTCTGTGACAGCTGTGTTCATACCCCTGCTGAACCCAGATCAGATCTCTGTGACAGCTGTGTTCATACCCCTGCTGAACCCAGATCAGTTCTCTGTGACAGCTCTGTTCATACCCCTGCTGAACCAAAACTGTCACTGGAAAGCAAGAGGAATGATATTTTCCATAATATTAACAGAAAACATGCAGTGCAGCAACCGTCAATTTCAATAAAATAAATTAATTCCCTTGGTCTAATGCATCCCTCCACATATTTGCATGAATATTAAACACAGACTGATGAAAGATTTTAAAATATTTTATCCCATGAAGGTGATGTGTTTGACTTTGTGGCTCTTTATCTACTGAAAAATGCTCTTGAGTTAATTTCTCATGAAAGAAAATGGTAACATATAGAAATCTGATACTTTGAAGTCTTGAATATCTTTTTTAGCAGCCCCCATCACTCGAGATCTCGGGTGTAACTGCACTCCCTGCAATATTTCTACCCCTGTATGAGGCCTGAACTGTTCAACTAACCTGCTGCACTCAGATATGTTCAAATATTCAGGATTGCTTGGAACATGAAAATATTGTTCAACATAATATGATTGTTTTTACATACATTTTTTATGATAAAAAAATTATTATCATATTAAAAGGGAAATAATCCATTCACAGAAGCAGCTGGGGGCGACACAGAGTAAATTCCAGCAGAGAATCCAGGAGAGAAAGAAGGAGCTGCAGGATCTGAGACAGGCTGTGCAGTCACTCAAGGTGGGTACTGACCAGAGGAGAAGACAACAGCTGCTGCTGGAAGAGCCATTTCAGGGCTCAGTCAGGGCTCTCCTCCAGTCAGCCAGTGAGGAGCCCAGTGTTGGGCCACTTTCCAGCCCTGTGGGGCTCAATCCCACTGAGACACACTGTGGGGAACAGGCTGTGTGGGGTCCCAGTAAGAGCTGAGTGAAAGGCCTAGTTAAAATGTACAGCCTCCTCTCTCTGTGTCTCCTAACAGCTCTCTGCACAGGCAGCAGTGGAGGACAGTGAGAGGATCTTTACTGAGCTGATCCGCTCCATTGAGAGAAGGCGCTCTGAGGTGAAAGAGCTGATCAGAGATCAGCAGAAGGCTGAAATCAGTCGGGCTGAAGGACTCCTGGAGCGACTGGAGCAGGCGATTGCTGAGCTGAGGAGGAGAGACGCTGAGCTAGAGCAGCTTTCACACACAGAGGATCACATCCATTTCCTCCAAGTAACATCACTGGCTCTCTGACTGTCTGCATTGTGCACATTTTGTTCTCTTTAGTTTCAATGAAACATTCTAAATGTCTGCTCAAGTATTTGAATTTTGACTGATCTCTGTCTGTTTGATTCTGTCTGTCTGCAGAGCTGTCAGTCTCTCTGTGTCCCTCCTGGACCTGGAGACTTACCCAGCATCACTGTCAGTCCACAAGTCTCTTTTGAGGCTGTGAGGAAATCTGTCTCTGAACTGAAAGAGCGACTGGAGGATGTTTTCAAATCAGAGTTGATCAAAGTTTCTGGAAAAGGTTTGTGAACTAACCCTGCTGCAAAAAAATCATATTTCCTCACTACACAGAACGCATAGGTGAGCTGCTCTGCCTAAAATTCACTTTTACATCATTAGAGGCACTAAGGAGTCAGGGGGGTGTAATGCTGCACTTTGTCCACCAGAGGGCTATGGTAGCAGAGATTTTGCAATCGCAGCAGGTGTAGCTCATTACATACATTTGAGGACAATAAAAAGGACCAGCTGCCCAGTCCTGAGGTTAGATGACCTTAATACCTTTATTGCAGTAAAACTATATTGGCAAATTTATGTATGGTTGTCAATGAATGGTATTGGGCTTGCTGCTAATCAGCGTAAATGTATTACTTATGTATGTTCTAGAAAAACTTAGCCTCCCTCTTCCACAAGATCAGACATCTACCATGATCCCGCATGAAAACACAGCATCTTTTCCACCAAAACCATCAGCTTTAAAATCTGAACAAACTCCTGAGGAAATACCTACATCTGCTCTTACGCACTTTTGTGTTGTCATTCCGTGGGCCCAATTTTAGTTGTTCTTAGTTATAGTTCATAACAAGGTTTTATCCTCTCTATATCCATGAACCACAGAATTAAATCGTTTACAAATTTACAATGTCATCAGCATTCATTCACTCTCACTGTAAACACTCACTCCTCTCAGTCAATTTGCAATAAGTGAGTAAGTGAGAGAGGAGAAAATCTTTCGAAGTCTTCCAGACCCTACAGTGCTGGTATTCATTGGGAAGTACTTGATGAGAGCTTTCCGGTAAATACCAATGTGCTATGGCTCGAGCGATTTTCAAAGGCTTTGATGTTTCAGAAATGTTGACAAAATTACTACAAGCAGTGGAAGGGTTTGACCATATTTCCCACAAAACATTGATATTATTAGTTTTTGAGTTTATATAACACCAAATAGCCTCCAACAAAATAATTGTAGTGTTACTGTATATCTAACATGCAAACCCAGTGACTAAATGCATCTGTGGTTTTAGCAGACGTTAACAGATCACAAAACCCCCCCTCCCCCCCAAGTCTCTAAACCTAGTTTAGTTAAAGATACCACCCTCAACAGCTTGTAAAAAGCTATTACAATGCTGTGATAGCCTTTTGTCAAAATAGTTCTAAAAGATGAGGCTTTAATGCTTCCAAAACACTCCCAAATATTGTGAGAGTAGGAAGTGTTGTCATACACATAATCCGAGTCTCCATTAAATTGAATTCTGCACTTGTGAATGAATTTACTAATCTGGAGGCTAATCTGGTTGAGTCAGTAATGTCCAAAACCAAACCAAATCTTATTTATATTAAAGATCCTATTTAACCTAAAGATGTCTTGATATAAATTTAATACAATGACGCTGTCCTATATTAAAACATAACATTGTCGACATGTGAACAATTTTTTAACGGAAATATAATTATTCTTATAATTATTATTATATTTACATGAATGAATGTGAAAAAGAAATGTGACTTTCGGGCCATTTCAAATTTTTCAATAAGACCATTGAACTATTTGGATAAACTACTACATAACCTCTTTAAAATAATGTTACATATCACCCGTCAAAACGGCAATACTCACTGGTTTAATGACTGGTGATTCTGAAATTCAAGACGGGGTTTTGGAATGGAAAATTTGGAAAATCTTCCGGTATTCCAGGACAATTTTATTTGGCACCGTAAAACAACGAATCAATATACATCAAATAGTTGGCTATGAACAACTGGTCCATCAGTGGGGGCCTTTTGTAAGCTCAAGCAAATTTTAACCGAACGAATACTTGAGATAGTCTATTAATTTAACGTCAGTCTTACCGCTTCCATGTCCCCCTGCAAATGAAAACTGCTGCTGCGAGGATCATCATGGCCAAACAGCAGGTCATTTCTTTTTGCATTTGAAAGGCTGTCTCAAATGTCGGTTTACTTAATTCTCTCAGCTTTTCCACCTTTCCATTACTTTCTGACATTTTTGTCTGAAGAAGTCGCTGAAACGCGTTTTTAGACCGTTACCGCATCAGGGGACAAGCAAGGCCATTGGTCAAGAAAATTTCCCAGCAAGCCTGCATTCTTAAACTTTAGGACGAAAACAACAGAATTAAATAAATTGTACGTAGCTTAAGTCTATGTATCGTTTTTTTATTTGCAAGAAAAGAGTTTTTCGATTATTCCTATCGCATTAGGCAAATATATACAATTGGATCCAAACAAATTCATTTTGATGCAAGGGACCTGCAATAGTAAAGTTAAACTATATAAAATGATTTATAAACCGTAAAGATTTCTTTCAAGATTAATGGTTATACCGGTAAGTTATTGAAAATTTTAGAAGATCCTTTTTGAATTTTATTAAGCGTTGAGTTGCACAACTCTGTGAAAAGGCGCGCGCCTCAGTGGCGCCCCCCCCCCCCCCCCCCCCGCTGCGAAATGTTTTTTGCACCTTATATTCCACACGTGCTTTTCTGTTCGACGAATCAGCGTCTTTGTTTATAATTACGTCATTAGCGCGCTTGAAACAACTCGGTTATCAGCGACTGTGAAGATTGCTCAAAAAATACAGCCGTCTGGGAGGTAGGTAAACTAGTAATTGTGAAAAAGGATTTTGTAATAGTTATACCCTATTGGCCCCCTCTGAGTTATTGCAGAAATCTTGGTGAAAGCCTTGCTTCAGCTCTCGAAACCTGCCGACTCGTCAGTCGAGACTAATAGACTGTGTATGTAACGTTAGGTCTAGACCCCTTACGACGAGCTCAGGCTTTTTCGCACCGACGTAGGCCTACCTAGCCTAATCACCTAGCTATGGTTTCGCTGCGCCTACGGTTTGCAACGGTTTAGGGTGGCCCTAGATTTAGGAGTAGGGTTCAGTTGAGGGTCGGATTTACAGGGTTCCTGTTTCATGAAATTCCTGGAAATGTTATGGAATTTGAAAAACCTGTTTTCCAGTCTGAAAAAGTTATGGAATTAAGAAACGGTTTTGGAAAGGTTTGGAAAAATACACTGTTTTGCCCTAATGCTTATAATATGCCATTTAATCCCCAAAAGATGTCGAGTTTACCGCAAAACTACAAGCTATTATTTAAAATCGAACGCGACACCGTTGAACCTAACACAAAGTTTCGTGATACACGTAGGTTACATTATGCACCTAGTTGGCGGGCAGCAATTTTTTTTTCCTACCAGACTTCTTAATTCCAACTTTATCTCATTAGCTTACCGCCAGTAAGAATCGAGCACATGGGCTTGTACCCATGCACGTGGTAACTTGGTACGCTGTTCGCCGAAATTTAAAGAGCACCGTTTTTCTAGTAACGCCAGTTGAATTTTCACGCTGCCTCGCTTCAAATTAGTGTAATAATAGCATCAGTGTCAATCAGAATAATGAATGAAATAATATGAATGTAATAAGATTCCAATATAAACACACAACTTTATTTAAATTTATGGTCGACGTCCACCTATGGCTCAACTGGTTCCTCTCCAAGTCATTTTCCTGCATTATACAGTGTTCAATGCACTTATACTGATTAGACCGCAAAGAAACCCGATTCCCGATTGTGGCAGAACGGAGTGTACGAAAAATACTTCCACTATTTGCTTTGCAATTCTACAAGTTCTCTCATTCCAAATAACATATTTTCTGTATTTTTAAAGCGTGTCTGTTTAAACATTATTGTGATGCGTGTTCGCGTGAACGCCGATTTTTGATTTTCTGAGAAAATGGGACCAAAAGCGAAGGAAAGGACCCCAATCCTGGCTTAAAACACATCATTAATTTTTTCACTAATCAAGCAAAATTTCAAAATGGTCATTATATGAACATGCGCAACATCTTAAACAATGTGGTTAATGACTGTGGCATTTTTTACGTTTGAGAAAACACACAAAGTGATTTTGATTATCTCTGGGGGGGGGGGTTTCCTCCACCAATTTGCGTTTTTTCAAATTTCCTTTTCATATAATGTAGCAATACAACATATGTCATTGACGGATAGCTAAATTTGATAGGACTCGGCCCACACAACTGAATAATAGGCCGACGTAATCCACACTTCTACGTGTGGCCAATGATTAATTTCTTTCTTGGCCTCACTTTTATAAGTGCGCCAGTTGATGACCATCCCAGTTTTTAGAAAAAGTACCGCATAAAATACGTTTGGCCAAGAAAAAATAATTTAAGCTTTGGACGCACTTAAAATAGGTGTGGGCAATGGAGCAATGTGCATCTATTTATAAGTGATAACGTCTAACGCAAATTTCGATAAATTTTTGTGCTTGGACGCACTTAAATAAGCGCAAATAGTCTCTTCGACAATAATGTCAAATTTAGCGGCTGCCGTGGTGTCAAAAGGTGGATGTCGACCTTAACTTTCTCTTACTTGTACACTGAAAGCTTCCATATCACCATGCTCACCAGAAAAGTAGTACGTTCTGCCGTGGGCAAAACCTGGATCCTTTATTGTCACTTCGTAGAAACTTTATGAGAGCAGTTCAAATATTTTTCCATCAGAACTAGTATGATGTGCAGATATTATAAAATGAAAATATTCTCAAAAAAGTATGTACATGCTAATGAGAACAATTAGTTTGCAGCTTTGTAAGAAACATATTTTTTTCTGTACTGCGATAAGCACTAGGCCTCCTACAGACGAATGCACTGACAATTTTGCATATGGCTCATAGAAAATAAAATCTCACAAAAGACCGCTATTCTGTGAAACTTTTCCTCGGTAAGTGTTCCTATGAAACCTTTCCTTGGTTACAGTCTTTAATGGTTACATGTCATGTCAGTGTCATTTAAACTTCGCTAACTCAGACATCCTCCAGATTCTGCGAACAATGCACGCAAGTAAGGATAATACACTCTAAATAATCATTTGTAATTGTTCAATGCCTGTCTCAGCATATATTAAATGCCATCTGTTTGTTACCTCTTCAATGTTTTTGCCTTCTTGAGCATTTAAATGTAGCACTTGGTTATTTATTGCTGTTTGCTTGTTTGTTAAATATAATTGAGAAAACACAAGAATGGTGCCATAGGCCCTTATGCCATTGTGTGATGCCCTAGGATAGGTGGTAGATAGACACAACTTCCCTTCCATTCTCCATGCTAAATTTTTGCTACACTGCTTAGGGCTTAGCACACTGTAGAAGCTCATTATGGCCCTCTGTGTTTGCTATTGTAAGCCTTAGCCATTTTAAACTAAGTCATGGAAATTAGGTAAAATATTATGGAAAAGTTTGAAAAATCACTAGTAAAAAAGTGTGGGAACCCTGGATTTAGTGTTAGCGTTAGGGGAAGGTATAAAATCAAGTTTTCAACTTAGCTAAACGAAGCGCACCGATGGTTTAATGCGTAATACTGTGGTTTTGCACGCTGGAAAATCTGGTTTGAATCCCAGCAAAGGCAGTCTTTTTATTTTCTTTTTTTCCTTTTTAAATATTTGTAATATTTTCAGTCAGTTAAGTAGCTAATATATGCATTTCATTTTTAATGAGCGAACGAAGGTTACCGAAGATGAACCGAGTGACTGATAAAAAAAAATAGAATCAAAACAAAGACACTGATTCGTTGAACAGAAAAGCACATGTGGAACATGAGGTGCAAAAAAAAGATTTCGCCCCCCGGATCTGTACTGTATGCGCATCTTGAAGCATAAGTTCTCTTCTGGATCTTTTCAGGGACACTCCTGCTTATGTCAGCAAGACAAAGACGAGCCACATTCTGTACATGTAACATCAGTGTGGCTTCCCAATCTGGCAGTGTGGATGTTAGACTTGTCAACCTTCAGTACAGACCTGTCCTCTATTGAAAATGTGCAGTGCTTTAATAAACATGAAGTATGCCAATGAAACCCATGAGGTCTGAGCAAGTGAAGATGTAGAAAAAGACAGAATGTGGAAAAATTCTTCATAACTGGAACAATTGGCTTCCTGAATTCTCCAGAAATTAGTATGAGGGCAGTTGAAAGGTGATGTAACATCTTAGCAGGTATAATATTTGGAATGAGGGTGTATTTTCAAAAACAATAAAATAGGGATCGAAATACATTGAACATTAAAGAGACTTTATTGAACCCCCTGGGATAATTAGACCTCTGCATTTAACCCATCCTATAGTTAGGAGCAGCGGGCAGCCACAGAGCAGCGCCCGAGGACCAACTCCAGTTCTAAAGCCAGTTCCTTGGTCAGGGGTACCAGTTGGAGTGTTCCTGTGATTCATGTTTGTGTGGGTGGGGGAAACCAGAGTACCCGGAGGAAACCCACGCGAGAACGGGGAGAACATGCAAACTCCACACTGTTCTGTGCACTGTTTTGATTTCAGCCAGGTTAAGAATCAGTTACAAATGCTTTCTAAAATCAAATGGAATTCTATCAATGAATTTTTACATTTTTATTCCAGCATTGTACATTCAGTCTTACTGATAGAGTCCAGCACCATCCAATTTATATTTAAAGGATCAGTTCCTCTCATAAAACTGGGTTTGGTCCTGAGAATGAACACAGAAACATATAAGCATCATTTCTCAGTGATACAATTTGCAGAAGTATATTGTGCTATTTAACATTGAAGCAGAAGTATTTGGTCAGTCTTGGTGAATGACAACTCATTGTGTCGGTACTTTAGTACGTTACAAACTCTGCAGGCGTCTATAGATTGGGGAGGCAACACTAATGTGAATGCAGTCAGGCAAGCACCGCCATTTATTGTTTAGTGACCCAAATATGAGAAACGGTTACAAAAGCACAAACTTCCTGCATAACAGGGCACCAGAACCAACATAAAATAGAGTCCTGGGGTAAAGGGCACTAAATCATAAACACAATAAAACAAGTCGGCACTTTTTCACTGACTCACTGCAGCCATAAACAATGGAAAGGAACAAAATAAATAGCTGTCTGGCTGCAGTAACCTGAACGACACCTAAATAAGACACTTTAGCAACCATACAGGAGTCCTAGTGTTCCCTAGACATTCAAATAACTGCATGTCTAGTGTCAGCAGTGATGGACAAATGAAAAATAAACACAGTTAGCCAACGGTCTGAATCCCGTAACCACAAAACAAGTGCTTCAGGTGAGTTAACATTTAGACAAACACAACAAAAAAAGTTACTTCAGAGTTAATGATCACACAAGTTAACTTTACTGCCGAGAGGTACAGAGGTGAACTGCTCAGGGTAAATCACAGCTGCCCCTGCTGTATTCACAAAGTGGCTTTGATAAAATTTGAACGGGGATCAGCAGGATTGTGATTGGCAGCTGGAACCGGCGACAGCAAAAGGGAGATGGGTCAGCTGAAGATGGGAGCGACTGGGTCACAAACACAGGTAGGAGGTGTTGACAGGGGGGAATCTCTGCGGGGGAGCGGGTTATTTGTCGGCTACCCAGACAGCAAAAAGGTCCATATAGTATTCGGCCACTTCCGCCCTACCTCCGTTTACCACTCAGACCCGCTGAAAGCACCTGCAACGTATCTGGCAGATTGACAGTCATGAATGGCGAGAACAGGCCATCCAGCCCAACTAGGCTCGCCAGTTTCTTTATACTATTGTGAATATATCACTTCAGATACTCAAAGCTAGATACCATTGAGTCATTAAGTCAAGCCTGCTCTTGAAAACTCCCAAGGTCTCTGCCTCAACAAAAAGGTCAGGCCAGCTGTTCCACATTGAAATTACTCTTTGGGTGAAGAAATATTTCCGAATATCAGTGCTAAATTTACCTTTGGTCAGCTTCCATTTCTGACTCCGAGTTCTACTAACAACACTTGGTTGAAGGAATCCTACATAATTCACTTTGTTAATCCCTTTAACATATTTAAAGACCTCAATCAGATCACCCCTTAGTCTCCTTTTCCTAAGACTAAAGAGATAAAGGATCTTCAGCCTTTTCTCATAGCTTTCATCTTTTATACCCAGAATTAGCTTAGTGGCTCTTCTCTGAACTTTCTCTCGAGCCTCTATGTCTTTCTTAAAGTATGGTCCCCAGAACTGTACACAATACTCCAGATGTGGTCTGACGAATGTGTTGCACAGAAGAAGCATCACCTCCTTGTATTTGAAATCAATACTTTTGGCAATGTCTCCCAGCATCCCAGCATTGGCTTTTTTAATTGCTCCGGCACAATGGCTAGAGCTTGTGAGGGTTTGGTAAACAATCACTCCCAGATCGTTTTCGCATGGAGCTCATTCCAGTTTTAAACCTCCCATGAACTTCCCCTCCCTGTCTATTGTTTTTATTACATACATTTACAACTTTACATTTTGCTGCTTTAAATTTCATTTGCCACATTTCTGCCCAATTCTGGATTCTATCCAAATCATCCTGAATTACTTTAGTGGACTCTAAACTATTTGCCAAACCTCCCAATTTAGTACCATCTGCAAATTTAACTAATCTGCTCTCAATATTCCTATCAAGGCCATTAATGTAGATGAGGAACAGCAGGGGTCCCAAAACCGATCCCTGGGGGACGCCACTCCCCACCATACTTAGCTCAGATGAGATACCACTGACCACCACTCTTTGTGTTCTGTCCTGCAACCAGTTTTGAATCGACTTCAGAATACCTCCTGTAACTCCAATGGAGATCATTTTAAAATTAGTCGGTCTTTGGTGGATCCGGTTCAGATCTGGTCCGGATCTGTTCCAGACCTGTAAAGTGGATCCGTGCCGGATCTTGGCCAGGGATCAAAATTATCTGGAGCAGATCATTTTCAGGATGTTGGACTACATCTGGTACAGATGCGGCCCGGATCTGTTTGCTGTCTTGGTAGACTTTATCGACAGAGGAAAAGGACTGCACCACAGGACAACATAAAACACAGAGCCGTGACCGTCGTTACCTCAAGACCATAACGGTACCGTTAAAACAGTTAAATAAGACACACCTTTAATTAATAATTTTTCGATTAAAAAATGCATTGCGTCTTATACGTAAATTGGTGCATCCTATACACCAGTAAAATGCTGCAAGAGGTAAAGGGGGACGTTCCAATGTGTACCCAGGAGAGGGCGCTGTGAGCGAGACCTTGTTCGTGTGTCCACATACCAAAGCATTGAGTTTGGTATACAGCCCTTCTAGAAAGGGCTATACAGCTACATAAAAACTTCACATTGAAAACACCATTTTCTTACTAATAAATTGAAATAATTTCAAACAACTTGTTAAAGCATTTTTATGAATGAATAGCGACTATGACACAGTCTTTGATATGAAACCCTTTTCACCGAGGGGACACCCCCCAAAATATACTGCGTCTTACCAATTCGACTTATCTACCAAGTTTTACGGTAATCATAATACAAATTTTGGTTATACACCCTTAAAGTGTGTCTCTGGTCACATTGTCAGTGTTCGAGGACATTTTATTTAACTTGTCCTCCCATTTTTCAGTTGTTGTTTTGAATTCAATTTCAAGGCCTGAAGGCACTTGTTTTGAAGCAGATTTTGTTTTGTTTTTGTTTAGTATTTTGGGAGAGTGGAATGTAACAGAGGCAGTAACAGGTACTGGTACATTGTGGGACAGCCTGCAGTAACTGAAGGGCAGTGAGTTTAGGCCCGTTTAGGGCTGTTGTTGCATGTCTCCACCGCTGGAACCACCCCCGAAGGACAGAGTACCAGAACTTTTACAGGGGCTAAAAAAGTCCCTGCCTCGGAGTAGGTACTCTGAACGGCCCCAAAAAACTCCTGGGTGGGGCTTGGGGTTTTCTTGGCGCTGATTGGATTTACTCAGGGTGGGATATAACGTCTACAGAAAGCGACAAAATAACCGGCATTTTTAAAACTCAGCAGACGACGAGGGGTCGCATTTTTAAAAAGAGTTTGTAAAACCCCAAAAGAGCATCACCAAAAGGCGGACGTTGCCGGGGCGAAGGCATCACGTGTTCTCTTGGTCTAACTTTAATTAGAGCATTCTTCTGGCTGGTGTGAATCACAATATAATGGATATTTTTCACCGTCCGAGGACGGGGCATGAAAACGCAATGGTTACGATCGATCTGACTCCATAGAACAAATAGAATACAAAATTTAGTTATATTATCGTTTAAATATCTGACTCCAAATTAGAATTATAATTGATAGTTTTGAAACAGCCTGCGTGAATCTCAGGGCAGTTCTGCTCCCAAACTCTGTCTGCGAAAACCATTGTCACTAAGCAAAACACCCCCTAGGGTTAAAATAGGCGTCTCTGTCCGGCCTAATTCAACGATAAATCTAGAGGATAGAAGAGACTGTCACGGTAGCAACATCAGGCAAATAGCTCTGAGTATGAACGTACCACGAACCTAGGTTTATGTATATCACAGGGCTCCTTAGAAAGATTAACCAATAGCTAAATCTTAAGAGCCGATATTTTCATAACCCCTTAATAGGTAGAACCCAATCTCAAATCTAACTTAGAAGTATCGCTACCTACACATTTCTTGGTAGGAGTTTCCCCTTAAGTCCCAATCACAACAAGGCCAGAAAGAGTATACAATGAGAACACGCAAGCTGGAAACGGAATAACAATAATTTAATCACCAGGTAGGCACAACTTGAATCAAACAAATCAATGATAAGCCAATTACCGTTACATATAATTTAGAAGGATTTAGAATATTTTCATACCTGGAAAAGATGAATGATCACGCGGAGCTAAAGCCGCTCCACGTGGTCGGGGAGAACTCACACGTTCCCCCGCTCCGGAACAAGGCAACATGTGACCTCTCCCCACTTACCTACGCGATTCAGACGTTGACAAATAAAGGACAGGACCGAATAAGAGAGGCAGGAGAAAGAAGAGCCCGTCCCCTTAGGATTTCGTACCTTTAATGGCTCCAAACCACACCTCCGAACAAGGTAGAGGAAGGGGTGGCCGAATCAGAGTTTTACTGGCCTAGGTGATGAGACTAGTTGCATAGAGAGGAGACTAGGGTAGTTGCCCGAATGAATCTTACAAACGATGAACCATAATTCCAAGGGAAATGAAACATGTTCCATTCAACTCCTTGGACTCCCCCGAGAATAAAGAGACCAAACATGATATGAATATGTACTAAAATGATGCAGTTGTCATGGAAAAGCCTTAAAATGGAATATTATAGCCCAATAGTGTGATAAATATATGAGGTTTCCTTTCTAGGATATTGAACGTAAACATAATATGAATTTGATTGAAGTTTAGGTTGTTTTAAGCCGATTAAAGTAGCTGCGCTTTAACTTCAATGAAACCAGTGAGTTTGAGTTCCAGAGATGCTGGGCCTGCTAGACTTGATGGCTCCCACCCCCCACCGTGGGGAACAAAGGATGCCACTCTTGCAGGCAGGCAATAAGACCATTCTAGGGTTATAAAACTTTACTGCTAGCTTTTGGGCTGCACCAGATCAACCAAACATTCAGATGTTACATGCATAATGGGCATGTGTTCCAACAATATGATTTTTGGCATACGTTTTGAGGAAAATCAAGCAAAATCAAAATTTCAGGTTCTACAAGTTCTCCTACTTCGCCCTCTCGGTGGAGACACGGCAGTTGAGAGGCCCGAGTGAGAGGACATTCCTGTTGTAGTTCCAGCCCCCCAAATACTACAAGGAACACTTTTGGTGGAAATGGGCCTTTTGACTGCGGTCTGGGGGTTCCAACAGGCTGATTTGTGAACCCGAAGACAGCAAAGGAAGGTCCTGCCTTGACCATGCCCCGAACAAATTTCATTGGCTGTCTGAACCCTTTCTTTTTCTGCTGCTAATTTAGGGTTAGGGTTAGAAACCGCAGAAAAGGAAGGTGTTCGGAGAACCAATGAAATTCGATCGGAGTGTGAGTGGGTGGGCAGATTTGCGTCCAACAGAGACTGCAGGAGCTTGTATGGCGCCTCTTCCTGTCACAGTAAGCCATGTTGAGCTGGAGCCATAATGGCCACCGCCTACAGTCGCCATGGGCCCTTCTGCCATTGCTACAGCTCTCTGGCCGTCACCCCGAGCCCTCCAGTGCAAGGCCCTCCAAAGGCTCAGAGGCCCCTACCTTATGTACGCGGGCATTAGCATTCAGTTTAATTCCTCCTGGAAAACTATCCATCCATCCATCTGTTATTGAATCTGTTCCTGCCTCATTAGGGTCACAGGGGAGCTGGATCCTGTCCCAGCTGACTATGGGTGAAAAAGACAGGGACACACCCTGGACAACTTACCAAACTTACCAGTCCATCACAGGACCCCCTCACCATTATCCTCAAAATCATGAAAAACAAAATATCAGACTCAACTTAACTGTCATCTCCCTCTAATTGTGATATATCTCTCTTTCTCTCTCAATTCAATTCATGAGGCTTTATTGGCATGACTGCATACAATACAATGTTGCCAAAGCATATTTACACAAACAATATAACAGTATATATATATATAGTATACAGTATATATAATAGTCGAACATATGAAAAAACTATATACAATAAATATACAAAGTACCATATGAAACATGAGGGGCTATGGGCAGTGGGTAAAATGACATGTTAACATTGAACAGATAACTTAATGAAGATTAATTATTTGCTGTGTGGGACAGGGGGCTCACTGAGATGTGGAGCTCATGGCAGCTGCTGCATATCTCCCCGTCAGACTACAGCAGTCCTCTCTCACTCCCAGGAGGATCAGTAGTTTTTTCCAGTCATTTAGATTGAGGAAATTCTGGGGTTATTTTTTCAAAATATTTTTCCTGAAGGTTCTTGTATTGGTTGCATTGTGTTAGGAAGTGCAGTTCAGTCTCAACACTTCCTTGGTCACAATAACAACACAACCTCTGCTCTCTGGGCAGCGCGGTCTGTCTGTGCCGGCCGACCTCTATGGAAAGGTTGTGCTCACTCAGTCTGTACTTAGTCAATGTCCTTCGCAGTTTTGTGTCCGTCACTGAGGTCAAGTAGGTGGCCACAGTGTACTGTCTGTTCAGAGCCACATAGGTTTCCATTTTGCTCAGGGATTTTATTTGTTCTGTCCAGTAATCTCTGTATTTTTGTTTTTCGTTCATCATAATTTGGTTGGGTCTGATGTTCTGGGTGTTTGTGCTCTGAAGCTGGGGTGGTTGTGGTGTCGAGACCTGAGTACTGGAGGATTCGCCCAGCCTCAGGACAAGTTGGCAGAGGGGACTTTTCTGTGGGTTTGACTCCTGGCAGCGCAGGGCTTTGTAGGCGAGGGGGAGTGGGTCACTTCTTTTAACCTGAGCCCAAAAACTTAGGGCTCGTTTCTGAATATTTAATACAAGAGGGTATTGGCCTGATTCAGCTCCACAGGCAGCGCTGGGAGCTCTTCTCTGCACATGTAGGATATTTTTGTAGATTTGTATTTCAATGGGATTTTTGTCCCATTTTACCCAGTCTTGTTGAGCTTGCGTGCCCCACACCTCACGGCCATATAATGCAATGGGCTCAATGATTGATTTGAAAATTTTCAGCCAGGGTCTTATTGGAAGTTCAATGTTAATTGATTTTTTAATTGCATGAAAAGTTCTTTTTGCCTTGTCCCTTAGTTCATTCACAGCCAAGCTAAAATTTCCTGTGTTAGAAATTTTTAGTCCTAAATATTTGTAGTGGTTTGTTTGTTCAATCGGGTTGTTTCCTACAGTGAAAATGGTATTTCTGCTCTGTAGGTAGGATCTTTTCTGAAAGATGAGCACTTTGGTTTTGTGTTGGTTGATTGTCAGGGCCCAGGTTTGGCAATATTTTTCCAATTCTGATAGGTGTTTCTGTAAACCCTCTTCAGTGGGGGAGAGCAGGACCAGGTCATCGGCGTAAAGGAGACACTTTATCTCTGTGTCTTTTAGCTTTAGTCCAGGCGCAGGGGAATTCTCTATTCATTTGGCCATAAATATATATATTAAAGAGTATAAGGCTCAGGTTACGCCCCTGTCTTACTCCACGCCCCTGGGAGAAATATTCTCTTCTCTTTGATCCAATTTTCACTGAGCATTTTCCATTCATATGCATCGATTTAATCAGGTCATATACTTTTCCTCCAAGACCACTTTCAAGTAATTTAAAGAAAAGGCCGTCATGCCAGATTGAATCAAAGGCCTTTGGAAAATCGACGAAGCAAGCATACATTTTTGCATTATTTTTGTGCACATAATGATCAACTAGTGTGTGTAATGTGAAAATATGGTCTGTGGTTCTAAATTTAGGTAGGAATCCAATTTGGCTTTTGCTTAATAAATGGTGTTCTGTGATGAAGTCTATGATTCTTGAGTTTAGTAAACCACATACAACCTTTCCTAGACAGGAATTTATGCAGATCCCACGGTAATTTTGGGGGTCTGTCTTGTCGCCATTTTTAAATATGGGGCTGATCATTCCTTCACTCCACATTTCTGGAAAATGGCCAACTCTGAGTGCCAGATGGAAAAGTTTTTAAATGGCTCACCTGAATTTTGAGTCTGTGTGTTTAAGCATCTCATTACAGCTGCCATCCAGTCCAAAGGCTTTTCCACATTTTAGAATTTTTAATTCCATCACTGTAGTTTCGTAATCTAATGGGTTTTGGTAATCCTTAATGATTGTTTCTAAATTGTTCAATTTTTCTTGTATTTTGTTTTGTTCAGGTGTGTTATGTGGTTCTGATATAAATCTTTGAAGTGCTTTATCCATATATCTCCATCTTGAATGGCCAAATTATTAGTTATTGTTATTTTGTTTGTTTAATATCTTCCAGTGGTCCCAGAAACTATTTGAGTTAATTGATTCTTCAATTGAGTTGACCTGGTTATTCAAATTCTGTTCTCTTTTCGTTCTCAGAGTCTGTTTATATTTTTTAAGTGTGTCGCCGTAACGAATACGCAGGTCCTGATCTTTTGGAGCTCTGTGCTTTTGGTTGGATAATTGTCTCAGTTTTTTCCTCATGTTTTTGCATTCTGAGTCAAACCAATTTTCTTGCTTCCCCTTTGGATTTAGTTTTTGGTGGGGTGAGTTAGATTGTTGTGCCGCATGATTAAAAATAGCGTTGAGGTGTTTAGTGGCTGTGTTTACACCTTCTTTAGTGTGTGTAAGTGCAGCCCAGGAATGAGTTCAAATGCTCTTGGATTCTGTGGCTGCTCATCACCCGCTGATATTCAGGTCATCGGTTTGGGTCCCATCTGTACTGAGTCGTTATAGGATATAGTTCACTGGGATTAGGGCGTTGTTGATTAAGTTGTGCTCTTTTTAGATGTATCTTAATCTGGTTATGGTCTGGTAAAGGGGTTTGTTGCTTGATTGTGATGCTCTAAAAGAAAAAGGGTCCATATCTGTTACTGCATAGTCTACTGTGCTACTGCCAAGAGAAGAGCTGGTGTAACGACCAAATGAGTCCCCTCTGAAGCGACTGTTGACTATGTACAGACTGAGGCCCGGCAGAGCTGCAGTAGTTCTTTCCCATTTTTGTTGGTCACTTTATCATAATTATTCCTCAGGGGAAGAGTTAGACTGGTGCTAGTTTTGTCATTCATGTATTTATCTCCCGTTGTGCAAATTATATCTGACTCCTCTGCAGTGTGTGTGTTCAGATCGCCGATTACTAAAATGTTTCCCTGCGTCTGGAAATGGCTGATGTCTTCTTCTAGAGCTGTAAAAGCTTGTTCTTTAAAGTAGGGAGATCCTGCTGGAGGGATATAGATTGCACATATAAATATGTTTTGGATATTAGAGACCAGTTCTTTTTTTAACTGAAGCCATATATAATTTACACTTTCTTTAATGCATTTAAGGGAATCAGTATATTCAGCTTTAAACCAAATCAGTGTCCCCCTGAGCTCCTACCTTGTTTTACTCCTGGGAGTTTTCTTGAAGTGACGATAAGCTCCCCATAGCCTGAGGGACAACCGGTGGGCAGGTCCCCACTGTCCCATGTCTCCATCACGATTATAATGTCCGAGTTTTTCAGTTCATTAATGAACTCGGATGTACTACTTTATAGTTCAAAAGCTGACGATCTCAACCCTTGGATGTTCCAATGGCTGATGACAAAGGATTCATATCGTTTCATGCTGCAAGATTCATAACTGAATTTGTTGTTGTTTTCATACAAAGTGAAAATGCCCTGTTTTATCAATAGATTAAATGCTTTGAATTATTAAAAAAAAAAAAAATAACTATAGAAATGGTTTATATTGATAGTATTAATAATATATTCTTGTATTGATAGTGATGAATATTGATTAATTAACAGTATCTATACTCAAAGAATTCACAATTATACTGTCATTTATAATGATATCTAGGACATAGGTATGTGTGTGTAGGTGTGTGTGTCTACATGAGTGTGTATGTGCGGGCTTGCGCATATATGTGTGTGTGTGTATGTGTGTGTGTGAGTCTGTATAGGTATATGTGTGTGTGTGTGTGTATGTGTGTGGGCGTGTGTATAGGTATAAGTGTGTGTGTGTGTGTGTGTATGTGTGTAGGAGTGCATGCGTACGTGCATGTTTGCGCATGTATGTATGTGTGTGCATGAGTGTGTGTGTTTATAGGCCTATGTGAGTGTGTGCGTGTTTTTGCATGTATGTGTGCGTTAACTAGGGCTCCTGGCTAGTGAGGCGAGTGCAGATGAGGGTGAGCATTTGTCTGATGTCCATCATGTTGCAGTACCCTGGAGCTCCAGTGAGGGCAGCAGCGCAACTTCTGTCTTGTATGGGTGGCCTGTGCTCTTTCTATTTCAGGGTTTGAAATTCTAACCGGAAGCTCTTTCTCTCTCTCTCTCTCTCTCTCGCTCTCTCCCTCTCTCTCTCTCTCTCTCTCTCACTCTCTCTCTTTCTCCAGTCGGAAAAGTCAATGTTCTTGGCCCCATCCAAGATCCCAAAACAAGAGAGGACTTCTTATTTTGTGAGTTTGTGATCAAACCTACATTACTGCATAAGAAAGATGTGACAAGAGAGGGATACATTGATTTGAATCATTTTGAATATCTTTTTAAATTCATAATTAATTCCTTTTCATTGCATTTGTTCATCAGATCTTGGTTCACTCGGCTGCAGTCATCTTGTGTTATTAAAAATATAGATGAAATTTGTTAATGAATGCCCTGTGTTGGGCAGCAGGGTGTTGGATGGCAGTGTTTCCTCACACAGAGAGGGTTGTGGGTTTGAACTGAACTCAGGTCCTTTCTGTGTGGGGTCAGCATGTTCTCCCCATGTCTGTCTCAGGGGACTCCTGTTACCTCCCTCAGTCCACAAACATGCATGCAGGGCTAACTACAGACTGTAAACTGTCTGTAATGTTAGAATGTGTGTGTGTGTGTGTGTGTGTCTGAGAGTGAATGGTGTGTGTGTGTGTGTGTGTGTGTGTGTGTGTGTTTTTGTGTGTGTGTGAGATTGAGTTTGAGAGTTACTGGTGTGTGTGTGTGCTTGTGTGAATGAGAGTTTGAATGAATGGTGTGTGTGTGTGTCAATGGTGTGTGCGTGTGTGCGCGTACAAAAGCAAATGGTGTGTCTGTGTGTGTTTGCATGTTTGTGTAAAAAGTGCATGTGTGTGCATGTTTGGATGTGTGAGTGAGTGGAGTGTGTTTGTGTGAATGGTGTGCGTGTGGGAGTGAGTGTGAGTGAATTGTGTGTGTGTGTGTGTGTGAGTGAGTGAGTGAGCGAATGGTCTGTGTTTTTATGTGAGTGTGTGAGGGAATGATGTGTGTGCGCTTGTGTGTGTGAGAAAAGTGTGTCTGTGGGTGAGTATGTAAGTGCATGGTGTGTATGTGTGTGTGTGCACGCATGCATGTGTCAATGAGTGTGTGAGTGAATGTGTGAGTGAATGATGTGTGTGTGTGTGTGTGAGTGAGTGAGTGGCTTGTGTATGGGTGCACATGGGAGATTATGACTGAAGGGTGTGTATATGTGTGTGTGTGTGTGTGTGTGTGTCTGTGTGTGAGAGAGAGAGAAAGAGTGAGTGTGTGACTGAATATTGGTAGTGTATGTGTGAGCATATGAGTTTGTGTGTGTGTGTGTGTGTGTATGTGTGAGTGAATGGGGTGTGTGTGTGACCAAATTGTGTGTTTACAAATATTATAAAACAAAACTTCAACACCCAATAACATGTTTAGTGTAATTATGTAAAATATCAACATTAGACTCTCCTCTCTTCTCCTGCATCAGACTCCTGTCAGCTCACACTGGACCCCAATACAGCTCATCAACGCCTCTGTCTGTCTGAGGGGAACAGTAAGGTGACCTTTGTGGGACAGAACCAGTCATATCCTGATCATCCAGAGAGATTTGACATCTGGCTCCAGGTGCTGTGCAGAGAGGGTCTGTCTGGACGCTGTTACTGGGAGGCTGAGTGGAGTGGGGATGGGGTTTGTACAGCAGCGTCATATAAAGAGATCAGCAGGAAAGGGAGGGGTAATGACTGTGGTCTGGGATGGAATAACAAGTCCTGGGCTTTGTACCGCACTCCCCACACTTACTCTTTCTGGCACAATAATGTGGACACTGAAATCCCTGTTCCCTCCTCCTCCAGAATAGGAGTGTACCTGGATCACAGGGCAGGAACTCTGTCCTTCTACAGCGTCTCTGACACAATGACCCTCCTGCACAGAGTCCAGACCACATTCACTCAGCCCCTCTATCCTGGGCTTTGGGTTTTTAACTCTTCTGTAAAACTGTGTGATCTGGGATGATACAGAGAGTGAAGGGAAAATCAGCACTAATTAAAAAGAGCAGAAACACACTGAAATGAGAGAGTGAAGTGGTTTCACTCTTCCATGATGTTGAGAAAGTCCTCCATGCCTTCATATGGTGCTGCATTGATGACTGTAATACCCTGTGTACAGGAGTCAGTCCCTCATCCCTCTCTCTCCTGCAGATAGTTTACATCTCTGCTGAGAGAGAATAAAATATGAAGCTTTTCTGCTCTCCTCTGCTGTATGTCACTCAAACCCTAATACAGCGAATAAACACCTCACTCAGCCCCTCTATCCTGGGTTTGGGTTTATAATATCAATTCATCTGTAAAACTGATCTGGGCTGAGAAAGGGAGGGACGATCAGCTGTAATTAAAGACGAGGGGAATCATCAAATGAGAGAGAAAATTAATTGTTGCATAGAATCCAACTCTAGATTTAAAATCAGTAAATGATGTACATGAAAGTAAAGTCCTGGTTCGGTGCTCTAAGCCCATCTGGGTTTTGCTTGAATTTCTAATGTGTTTCCTGATACAATATAATGTTTGTTTACTACAGTGAGGATTCAGTTCAAAGGTCTGTTGTACTGACTCCAGTCCACCTAAAGTAGTAGTTTAGTGCCAAAATAAACCTGATTCTTGGAATAAATCACCTCAGTATGAAGAGATTTACAAAGTAAACGGGATCACCCTTTACTCCCAGACATCATCTTTCCCTCTGTAGGTTAAAGGTCATGATTATTTTTTAAAAAATGCGCACACATTAAAAAAAGATGCATACACCTCTATCCTTGTGAATTTCAGATTTATACAAACAAACCTGACAATAAAATGAACAACGGGATTGTTCAAATATGCAAAATTTCAACTTGATTGTTAATTATTGTGTCAAAATTGTGTACAGTTTAGCTCATCCACAATTTAGACTTAGGATATTTTATCTCTTGTCATTTTTCTTTGTTTGTGTGTACACAATTTTTTTGTATGAAACCTGCAATAATTTTTATAAATGAATCTCCAGGAAGCAGGCTGGCTCATTACAGCCCTTTCCCACAACATCCCATCAGCACAAACCTGTATTTCAGAAGTTTTACAAAAACTGAACTGTAGCTTCAACCTGAATTTAAAAATATATGATGAAGTTTTCTGATGTATAAGTAATACTGGCTCTTTTTGGATTGTGGGTCTTTCTGAATTGTTGTTTCAATGACTATTCTCTGTTTTGGTTTTAGTTGAGTTTGACATTTGCAGAAAATACGAATAAAAATGATCACCTGCTGCTGTAAATTCTGAGTTTTTACAAACTTTCTGTGAATAAGGGGGAGCTTGGGGAGGGTTTTCAAAGTTGTTTATAAAAAGCGTCACTTTCTTGTTCTCTTCTTCATAGATAAAGTGGACTTAATGAGGAAGCTTTGCTTATTTATTTATTTATTTTACAACGTGCCTGTTCAAATACCCATTTCCATGGTAACACAGAGTGAGCTCCTGACATGATCTCCTGTATGAACTAACTGACCGTCCGGTTGACGGATGTGTCGGGTGGAGTCCACCAATGAAAGAAAACACACCCACCTCTTCAGCGATGATCTTTCCTGCTGTGATTGGACACAAAGATGGTTCACTCCATATACGATGGAAAGACGCGCATCAGCTGGCGGAGTTACTGCCAAAAACTGGTGCCTCTCAGAGAGAGGGGGATAAAAATGCAAATATCAAAGGAAGAAGTCCTGGAGCACACAGTTATATAAGGCGATTTATTAAGGTGCAGGTGAGTAACGTTTCGACACAAGGTCTTCAGAGTCAAACAGGGGACCAAGAATAGAATGAACATTTAAATCTCCCTCCACAATGCAGTGGTAATTTCCCATTGGATAGAGTTAACACATTGGAATAAAATAGCCAATGACCCGAGTACACACACTCACGAATGAATGAACACATAAGAAAGCCCCTCCCATTGTCAAACAAAACATTTCATTGGTGGGAGAAAAAATGAGGAATAAAAATAAAAACAATGGCACAGAGGGATAATCAATGAAAGAAAACAAGACAAATTCATTTCTTCATTTAAACCAAAAGGTTCTACAGTGTTTAGTGTAAATATCCAACACCCGGACGATCAGCACTGGATCCCCTCAAAGCTGCGTCCTTTTCTCGTCTGATCTTCTCCCTGTATACCCACAGCTGCACATCTGGTCTCCGGTCTGTCAAACTCCTGAAGTTCGCTGAAGACACCACCCTCATCGGCCTCATCTCTGATGGGGATGAGTTGGCCTACAGGAGGGAGATGGACCAGCAGGAACAACCTGGAGCTCAACGCTCTCAAAACAGTGGAGATGATAGTGGACTTTATAAAGGACCCCCCCCCGGTCATCATCTGTGACACTCCTGTGACCCCTGTTGAGTTCGTACGCTTCCTGGGAACCACCATCTCCCAGGAGCTCGAATGGGAGCAGAACATCAGCTCCCTCACCAAGAAGGCTCAGCGGAGGATGTACTTCCTGTGGCAGCAGTAAATTTCATAGTATTGTCACCCCTGGTAATACATTTTGATATTTTGTTGTGTCCGACAAAACACTTGAGTGGCTCTAAATTTCTTTAAAAAAAATGACAACTTCGATATATCAAGAAGAAAACCGTGAAAAAACGCTGTCGCCATGGAGAAGCCTTTGATCATAAAGTCATCAGGAAACAGCCTTTTGTCCAAAGTGGCGTGTACTCCTCACTCAAAGTGTCTTAATCATTATGGGATGGGGACCAAGTCTGAGTTGTTAGGACAAATGACGGCCTTAAGACTATGAAGATCAATTCTTTGTGACTCCGTGGTTGTTGGGAAAAGCTGAAGAAGTTGCGATGGACAGATGTCACAAAGGCAGCATGAGGACATGGGAGACAACAGTCACAAGAGAGTCTGAGGTCTCATGAAATGCAGGTCTGGAATTCCCTTAAGGGGGGGTAGTTCTTTCATTATCATTATTAATTCATTACTGATTCTCTTTATATAGAATTGAATGGAGTCATGGTATCCCAATATCAAAATATGCTTAACCTTGTAAAATTGGTCTAAAACATACCATAATCATTTCAGAAACAAAGGACACATCTTCATGTAAACATTTTTTTATTCAAATTGACGAGGAATCTTGTTACAGGACTTGTGCAGCATCATGTGGCACATCAGGATTGATGTCCTGATAGGAGGAGTCAAGAAAAGAGAAGAAATAAAAAGTTTTTGACAATTGACGTTGATATTTAAAGCCTAGATTGTGAAGTATGTAACAGCCCTACATACCATTCAAAGGATTCCTTCCCTCTTCATTTTTTTTTCAATTTTCCTATTGAATTCTTTCACTTCTCTACAGTAGGAAATGAAAATAATCACTGCTAAGTAAATGAATATTTGAAACACTAAATGATAAATTGATTTACAACAACTTCTTAGTCATGGTGTGAATTTCAGCTAATTTGTGTTATTCATTTTCATTTTTTCACATTTTTACCTTTGATGACGCTGCGGACCAGAGAGGAAGACCAGCTCAGCCTCCTGCATGGTGAGGTTGTAGAGTGCAGACAGGCCATATGTGATGGCCTTTAAAAAGAGAAGGGTTATTTTAACAAAAATACACACCAGTGTTAAGCAGCAGGCCATCAGGTTCACAGGAGTAGCACCATTATAGACATGCTTTCTATAGGCTTTGAAAGAGCAGGAAAACACAGAATTGATGGTCAGAAATACCTCTGGGAAAAGAACATCCGTGACGAACTTGATCGGATCACTGAAGCACAGTTGTGTGTTTGTCCTCTGCAGTACTGCACATAAAAACAAAAAAAAAAACTGGTCCTGGTTGTCACTGCTGTGAAGGTACACTGGCACCTTAACTGAGGACTCTGGGTTTGTCCAGTTTCAGTGCTTCCCATTACGTACACCCTACAGAAAAACAAAGAAAAACAGAAAACAATCGTGGTAATTGAATAAGGCAAATCACAAAGGTGAAGCTCGGCTGTGAGTTAGTTTGTAATGGTAATATGTGAACAAAGTACCACCAAATGCAGCTCAGCTCCCGCAGACTGCAGAATGAAATCAACCAGTCGCTTCTCTTCTGCAGTGCGATTAACAGCAACCTGAATGTGCACTGGAACCTCTCCTGTGATGGCCTTTCGCTTTTGTACTCGAAACACTGGCTGCAGGGCGCCTTGAAGCAAGCTGTTTGCCTCATCTGTCCAGAAAGCAAAAAAGCTGGGGCATTGTTGCAAATTTGACAATCACTAACACTTTAAAAAAAAGAGAGACTGCCATCAAGAGTCTTAACATCTCTCGTTACTGATGGTTCACCCTAACGTAGCCAACTATTTTCTATTGACATGCTGCTGATCAGTAACTTTTTTGTGAGTGGCATCCAAAGTGATAATCAACACTTTTAGAGCTGTTGTACCCTTGTATTTCAAAATGCTGCATCAGGAGAAGGCATCACCACTCCCCAATCAAAGGCATGTCAATCTGAAAAGAATAGGAAAGTGTATTTTAGATCTTAATGTATCTTCTCTTCAAGATGTTATATCATGGATTTTAAATTAGGCAATAATAACTAACCTCATGGAACTCAAAACCCACGCCCATGACAATGCAAAGGGTTTAATGGAAAAGAAAAAAATGGGGGAAAAATGATTCATATTGTTGCCAGAGGCCTGCATATACTTTCCCAACGAACTGAGACCTTATCGTAAGCATGAAAATGCCACAGACATTTCCACAGGTCTGGCGTGGCAAGAACTAAAATAATAAGAAGAAATGTTAACAACAGATATGACATGCAGATAGAAGCTGTCATTTATGGGCCATGGTCCTGCTATTGAAAGTGTATATTACAGGTAATACTTTGCTGTAGTAAATTATGAATATTTACTGGAATGTCATGTCCAGTCCTCTTAGTCCATTTCCCAGGATGAATTTGCTGAGCAATTTGTCTAGATGAAAAAAAGAATAAGTTATGGTGGAAGTCAAATCTGTAATGACATTACAGTGCACATGTCTACAGTGGCTGCCACATGCTTGGGTCAAATTCATTTCACAGACTGGGGCTCTTGTAAGTAGGTTTGACCAGAAGGATTTTTAAGAGTCCTGAAAACAGAATGTCACCCATCAGAAGAAAACAGAAAAAAATTATGAGACAAGTGACAACCACTGAAACATATGGCTATAGGAATGTAAACATGACATGCAAGGCTAAAGGAACGTAGCCAAACTATACCTGTCAAGGCTATAGGAACGTAGTCAAAATATACCTGTCGAGGCTATAAGAACGTAGCCAAAATATACCCATCAAGGCTATAAAAACGTAGCCAACATTTATCAGTACAGGCTAGAGGAACGTAGCCAAAATCTCAGCCATATGAACATGGCAACAGCATGTCTCATTTGTTGACCTAAATATTGCTGTATACTCAGCATCACCGAACCCAGACTCATGCATTGAGTACTGGGAGTCTAAGAGGGTCATCTCTTTCAGGAGTGGCTTCATGCTCTAAAATATCATATAATAGGTAAGGAGATGCACAAGACTTTAACAGTGATTAGGACATAGCCTGTGTTCACTCTGCTGCAATAAACATGATAAAAACAAAGGATATTAATGTATAATAAAACACCAAAATGGCACAAAACACTCACAACATCGAGGACACCAAGTGTGCCAAATTTCACAACTTTCCTCCAAAGGGTTCAAGGGGCTGCCATAGACTACCGCTAGGGAATAAGAGGAAAGATAAAGAGTTTTCGCAAAAACAAAGTGACTGTTGAATTCCCTTACACAGAGAACAAAGTGATCAGGTCCATTTGTGTTGGTCCATGATGGAAAGACGAGGCAGAGCTTCATGTCAATATCCTCCTAAGATTTTTGAAACAAATATTAAAGTGTTTGTAGACTATCCATAGTTATTTACACTCACTGGAAAGTTGGCAATGTTTCCTCCCGTATGCTTCCATGTAGGAACCACATACATGTCTTCTATATAAATGTCTTTTCCCTATAGGCAAAAAACAAAAAATCTTACGTGGATACCCTTGTAATTTATAAGCTTTAGTTATAAAAAAAAATGTTACCCACAAGTTGCTGAGCTGCTTCATGAATACGTTTGAAGCTGGCATTCCCAATCTGCAAGACAAAAATCAAAATTATCGACATACTTTTAAGCTTATCATTTTTTTTATTACTGTCACACTACTTACTTGAGTCCATGTCTCTTAATAGCCCCAGGCTCCAGAGATCTTCCCGCGTGAGACAAATAAGCCCTTCTTTCACGATGACTTCAGTTGCGGGCCGGTTCTTATCCAGCACATAACTGAGCTGGGAAAATAAAAGCAATTAGTCGTGTGTCAGTGTGTCCCAAACAAAACTTAAAATTTATATAACTTACCAGTTTGCGCTGGATAGGGTTCCAGTTTTCTTCCCAAGGCTTTCATTCCGCTAAAAAGCCAAGGACTGTGGTTGATGTTGTGGGCACACGGCCTGCGGTGGCTGGGGGCACGCTGCTTGTGGTGGCAGACGGAGGCACACTGACGACGGCAGCCGGGGACACACTGACGGGCACGACGGCAGCCGTGGACACACTGACGACGGCAGCCGGGGACACACTGACGGCGGCAGCCGGGGACACACTGACGGCGGCAGCCGGGGACACACTGACGGCGGCAGCCGGGGACACACTGACGACGGCAGCCGGGGACACACTGACGACGGCAGCCGGGGACACACTGACGGCGGCAGCCGGGGACACACTGACGGCGGCAGCCGGGGACACACTGACGGCGGCAGCCGGGGACACACTGACGACGGCAGCCGGGGACACACTGACGGCGGCAGCCGGGGACACACTGACGGCAGCAGACGGAGGACACACTGACAGCGGCAGCCGGGGACACACTGACGGCGGCAGACGGAGGACACACTGACGGCAGCAGACGGAGGACACACTGACGGCGGCAGCCGGGGACACACTGACGGCAGCAGACGGAGGACACACTGACGACGGCAGCCGGGGACACACTGACGGCGGCAGCCGGGGACACACTGACGACGGCACCCGGGGACACACTGACGGCAGCAGACGGAGGACACACTGACGGCAGCAGACGGAGGACACACTGACGGCGGCAGACGGAGGACACACTGACGGCAGCAGACGGAGGACACACTGACGGCAGCAGACGGAGGACACACTGACGGCAGCAGACGGAGGACACACTGACGGCAGCAGACGGAGGACACACTGACGGCAGCAGACGGAGGACACACTGACGGCGGCAGCCGGGGACACACTGACGGCAGCAGCCGGGGACACACTGACGGCAGCAGCCGGGGACACACTGACGACGGCAGCCGGGGACACACTGACGACGGCAGCCGGGGACACACTGACGGCAGCAGACGGAGGAATGCCACATGGGCACATGATCACAGCCCATCCACCTGAGATGGAGGAAAAGACAGATTGTTCCAGAGCAGACTTTGGGTGTCATAGTGGAATTTTACTTCAGAAAATCCAACAAAATTATTTCCAGTATTAAAAATACAACTGTGAAAGTTTGCGTACCTGAAGCAGCCCAAATCTTTTCAAAAACCTTGTCATAAGACTCCCGCAACTTCATTTCATTTCATTTGAGAGTCTGAGAAGCAGGTCAGTCCGTGATCCAAACGAATCCAATCCACACTCTTGACACAATGTCCGAATGACTTGAACCTGTCAAATAAGAAACAATGAACACAAGGAGGTGTGGTTTTGGGAAAATAATGACCAATAAATCCCTTTTAAAATAAAAATCAACCTTAAAGTTGGTTCTACCTTCTGCTCGTAAAGTTCCTCTCTTAATCTGTCCTCTGTCACCGTGATGTCACTCGCCTCAGCTGCCTTTGGTTGATGGATCTTTTGGAACTCAGTGTTAAGGGCAATGTTTGACCTGCGAGTGCATTTGCCAATCCATGGGGCCCAAAAGTGAAAGGATGGGGGAACCACAAATGGATTTCTTTGATGACCTGTGGAATTGTCAAAAACAAACATGTTAATCCATTTCTATTAAGTTATATTTGAATGTTCAGCTGCTCATTTGTTAGCACAGTTCTGCAGTTATGTTAATTTGGTCTTGCATACTTGGGACAAATCCTCGGCCGATCCGTTCCATAGAAAGGGCCTCCCAAAAGCATTCCAAGTCAACTAATCCGTTGAAATCCGCTGGAGGTGGGGATCACTAGCTGGAAAAAAAGGGAAAAAAGGGTGGCATTACAAAATAGTGTTTTTTAAGAGTATTTGTGTCTACAAATAAATAACATTTACAAAACCCAAAACCAGTGAAGTTGGCACGTTGTGTAAATCGTAAATAAAAACAGAATACAATGATTTGCAAATCCTTTTCAACCTATATTCAATTGAATACACTGCAAAGACAAGTTACTTAATGTTCGAACAGGTGAACTTTGTAATTTTTTGCAAATATTAGCTCATTTGGAATTTGATGCCTGCAACATGTTTCAAAAAAGCTGGCACAAGTGGAAAAAAAGACTGAGAGAGTTGTGGAATGCTCATCAAACACTTGGGATTTGGAACATCCCACAGGTGAACGGGCTAATTGGGAACAGGTGGGTGCCATGATTGGGTATAAAAGCAGCTTCCCTGAAATGCTCAGTCATTCACAAACAAGGATGGGGCGAGGGTCAACACTTCAAACAACATTCCTCAACGAGCTATTGCAAGAAATTTAGAGATTTAATCATCTACGGTCCGTAATATCGTCAAAAGGTTCAGAGAATCTGGAGAAATCACTGCACGTAAGCGATAAGGCCGAAAACCAACATTGAATGCCCGTGACCTTCGATCCTTCAGGCGGTACTGCATCAAAAACCGACATAAGTGTGTAAAGGACATCACCACATGGGCTCAGGAACACTTCAGAAAACCACTGTCGGTAACTGCAGTTCGTCGCTACATCTGCAAGTGCAAATTAAAACTCTACAATTGTTGTGGCCCCAATTTGTTATTACATTTATGACAGCAAGGGATGACAGACACAATTTTAAAACTTAAACAGGTTTAATTAAACAAAGGCAACTAACAACGAACTACTCTACTGACCAAGATTGTTAAATACAAGAACAAAATATTTACAGTCCCTTTGGATGGGTTGCTTGGTGATGTCCTGGGTGAGGAAAATGCTCCAACACAGGCGAAAATCCACAAGAAACTTCACAGGTCATTAAAAGAGTGACAGGTCTAGTCAAATGTATCCTTCTGCTTGCAATTTCTCCTACTCCTTTACTGTCTCAATTTTCCTCCTTATATACTCTTTTGCAGACCCCTCCCACCTTTTAGACTTTTTTTTTTTTTTTTAATTCTCTGGGACTTGGCCCAGACATGCCCAAGACATGCCCAAACCTAGCTCCAGACTGGGCTTATCATAAGAAAGGTCAATACTGCCATCTAGTGGCTTCTATTCGCATTATACCTCCATTCCAAAAGGGAAAAATTTTGACTCAAAGGCAAAATTTTTCTGTTCAATACAAAAATGGTTAGGTAGACACTTGTATATATATATATATATATATATATATATATATACATAGAATACAACATGCTAATAAACACGTGTGATACTCAAACATGGGATAAGCAATCAGCAATTACATTGTCAGTACCCTTTACATGCTTAATTTCTAAGTCAAACTCCTGTAAAATCAAACTAGAATTCAACAATCTCCGATTCTTGCTTTTCATCTTACTCAAAAACATTAACGGATTGTGGTCAGTGTACACAATCATTGGCTTTTGCCCTGAACAAACATAAACCTCAAAGTGTTGTAAAGATGGAACCAGAGCCAACAGCTCCTTCTCTATTGTGGAATAGTTCCTTTGGTGGAGATTGAACTTCGTGGAGAAGTATGCCACGGGATGCTCACTATCATCAGAGTCACTTCTCTGTAGGAGCACAGATCCACAAGCTTAGTCGCTAGCATCAACCGCAGTGGAGAACGATTTGTTGAAGTCAGGAGATTTGAGCACGGGGAAGTGACACAGCAGAGACTTCAGGCGATCGAAGGCTCTCTGGCATGCATCATCCCAAGTGAACTTTACGCCTTTCTTCAGTTGGTTTGTTGACACTGAGAGCAATCTCAGCAAAGTTCTTGCAGAACTTGCGGTAGCACCCGATCATTCCAAAGAAGCGGCGCAAAGCTTTTTTGTTGTCAGGAACTGGAAAGTCCATGATGGCTTGGACTTAAGCATTTATGGGTGCCACCTTACCATAGCCTATGACGTAGCCAAGATAGGTGACAGTAGCACAACCAAAGTCACTCTTGTTCAGGTTAACAGTCAGGTTAGCCTGGGTCAGGCGCTGGAACAACGTCTCCACATCTTTTAGATTTTTAGATTCCATCAGGTTTTGGAACAAGCACACAGGGTGAACTCCAATCTGAGTTGGAGGATCTGATAATATCATGTTCTAACATGTACTCAACCTCTTACTCAGCAATCTCTCTCTTTTCAGGATTCATCCGGTAAGGATGCCGTTTTATTGGTTTGGCATCACCAACATCTACATCATGAGAGGCTATAGAAACTCTTTTTGGAACATCAGGAAACAGATCCTCATATTTCTTGATCAACCTCTCAAACTGATCTCTCTGTGAGGGTTCTAAGTGCTGGAGTTTTACATCAAGATTTTGCAACACTTCAGAATTTGACAATTTACATGAAAGAACCTCAGCTTTAATTCTAGGTTCATCATCTTGAAACTCCCCCTCATCTTCACACGTCTCGACCATAGGAAAATCTGAAGTGACTGCTGCAACCCTAGCATTTCTGTCATGATAAGGCTTCAGCATGTTAATGTGATACAACTGTTTCGGCTTTCTCCTATCTGGAGTCTTAACAATGCAATTGAGATCATTGAGTTTTGCCAGGATTTCATAAGGACCATGAAATCTAGCCTGCAATGGATTGGACTGCAAGGGAAACAACACAAGAACCTTGTCTCCTGGTTTAAACTCACGGCTTCTAGCCTTATGATCATAACAAGTTTTCATTTTTCCCTGACTTGATTTCAAGTTATCTTTGGCTAGGTCACAAACTGCACGCAATCTTTCCTTGAACTTGCTAACATAGTCTAACAGACTGATATGCAGTTCTTTCTCTTGCCATTGTTCACTCAACAATAGCAAAGGTCCTCTCACTTCATGGCCAAACACTAGCTCAAATGGACTGAATCCAGTAGACTCCTGCACTGCTTCTCTAGTTGCAAACAACAGCAAATGAACACCTTCATCCCAGTCTTTCTCATGGTCATAACAATAAGTCCTCATCATTGTCTTGAGTGGAATGAAACCGCTCTAAGGCACCCTGACTTTCTGAATGATAGGCACTAGAAAGAATCTGCTTTGCACCTAGTTCATACACAACCTGCTGAAACAATCCGGAAGTGAAATTGCTACCTTAGTCTGACTGAATTTCCTTGGGAAGGCCAAACAACGTGAAGAACTTTATCAAAGCCTTCGAGATTGCAGTTGCCTTGATGTTACGTAGAGGTATGGCTTCAGGGAATCTGGTAGATGCACACATGATTGTCAACAAGTACTGATTTCCAGATCTAGTCTTGGGTAATGGACCAATACAATCAACAATGACCTTAGAGAAGGGCTCCCCAAATGCTGGGATAGGCTGCAATGGAGCTACAGGTGGGTCTAACTGGTGTTTTCCAACTACCTGACAAGTGTGACAGGTTTTGCAAAAGTTGGAAACGTCTTTCCGAAGCCCAGGCCAGAAAAAGTGTTTAATGATCTTATCAACAGTCTTGTTCACACCAAGATGACCTCCTAAAGGTAAACTATGAGCCATTGTTAAGATCTCATTCCTGTAGACCTTCGGAACAACAATTTGCCTAACCACTGCCTAATGTGCATTGGCAGGGATATCAGGAGGGCGCCACTTCCGCATCAACACACCATCCTGGAGATAATACCCAACTGGAACTGCGTCTATTTCTTCATCAGGAAGGGCTCTCCTCTTTAGTACACAAATTTCAGGATCATTAGTTTGCTCCTCAATCAACCTCTTTCTGGACAGAGACAAGCCTCCAGACACATCAGAATCACCAGACCCATCTGGCTGGCTGAACAAAGAACTGATAAAAGTGTCTGATAGGTCCTCAAACGGAGAAACCATAGTAGGCCGAACAGAGTCATGAGGCGAACCACCTGAGTCATGACTATTCAATGTGCTGGACGGCACCACATCATCTTCTTCTTGAGCCTTCTTGGCCATAGCACAAGTCACTGCGCAAGAAGGATGCAGAGATGGGTCTTCATCGCCATCCTCAGTGCTCGGCTGTGAAGTAAGATGAACTGGGGGAACTACATTGCCCCCAGCCAGGTCATTGTCTAGCAACAGAGAAACACCTGTTGTAGGTAGACTTGACATAAGTCCCCCCTTTACCTGTCCTGTAACTAAATCTGACTTCAATACAGAGCGCAGGGGTACAGATACAGTCCTCCCTTCAATACCTTGTACAAGTATGAAATCCACAAAAGCGTTCTCATCACGCAACTCCAAGGAGTCCATCAACAAAAGTGACTGAGAAGCTCCGGTATCCTTTAGGATATATATGGGGACAGGAGGAGAATGCTCATTCAGAGCTACAAATCCCTCTCACACAAATGGAAGAAATTCCTCCCTCACAAAGTCAGCAGTATCAGGCTTTTTAGCCCCACATGAAGCAGGCAATTTAGCAGATCGATCATCTACTTCAGGGGTTTCTAACCTTGTCTTCACAAAGGCATTTCGTTTGGTATCGTTTTTTTTTTCTTTCTTAGCTTTAAGGAACCAACAGTTAGTTGTAATATGACCAGATTTCTTGCAATAATTGCAAACTAGACCACTTTTGTCACTGTCAGCTTTCACACTTTGATCAGACCTATTACTGGATTTCTGAGCAGTATCACCAGATTTGTCTTTGTCTTTGGGTGAGGAATCTTGGGTATCACCATTACCTTTTTTCTGAAATTGGAACCATCTATTGTTACTGCTAGACTGAAATTTAGACCTATGTGTGAGAACATATTCATCTGCAAATTTGGCAGCTGATTGCAAATTCAGTGTTTGCTTCTCATTAAGGTAGGTCTTAATATCATCCTTAACACAGTTCTTGAATTCTTCAACTAACACCATCTCTTTTAGTGAGTTGAAATCATCCTTGACCTCCATAGAAGTACACCAGCGCTCAAAGCAAACCTGCTTCTCGTTAGCAAATTCCACATAAGTCTGATTTTCAGATTTCTTCAGACCTCTGAATTTCTGTCGGTAAGCCTCTGGAACCAACTCGTAAGCTCTCAAAATAATCTTTTTGACAACCTCATAATCAGAGGAATCATCTGCAGACAAAGCTGAATAGGCTTGTTGAGCTTTACCCGTGAGGACAGTTTGCAACATCAGAGGCCAGCGTTCCTTTAGCCACTGACAACTTTAGCTACCTTTTCAAAACACTGGAAATAGGTTTCAACATCCTTTTCTGCAAATGGAGGCACCAGTGTTACCTCCTGGCTAGCCCGAAATTTATTTTCCGTTGCTATTTTAATTTTTAGTTGCTCCATTTGGAGTCTTTCTTTATCTAACTTCTCTCATTCAAAATCTCTCCGTCCTGCAAATTTTTCTAACTCAAATTCTCTTCATTTTTCTCTTTCCTCCCTTTCTTTCTCTCTTTCCTCCCTTTCAATCTCTAACAGTTTTAATTTAAGTTCAATTCCTACATTAGGATTTACCAATGGAAACTGTTCCAGATCTCCTGGTGCAAACACATTTTCATCAATGTAATATTCAACAATCTCTCTAGCCAGTCTTGCTTTTCGCATGGCTGGTTTTACCTCTGTCAGCTCTAAATGTCTGCATATTTCTAGCAGTTCTGTCTTTTTAAAAGACATCAAAACCTCTACGGTTGGTGATGCCAAGATATCATTCTTTGCTGTCTATCTGTCAATATATATCTAGAAAAAAAAAAAAAAAAAACATTTTTACAATTTGAAATGTTAGATTTTCAATAAATGACTCACACAATGGTCTATCCCGGACGAGCCCCCAATTTGATATGGCCCCAATTTGTTATTACATTTACGACAGCAAGGGATGACAGACACAATTTTAAAACTTAAACACATTTCAGTGAACAAAGACAACTAATAACTAACTACTCTACTGACCAAGGTTGATATATACAAGAAAAAAAATATTTACAGTCCCTTTTGTTGGGTTGCTGGGTGATGTCCTGGGTGAGGAAAATGCTCCAACACAGGCAAAAATTCACAAGAAACTTCTCAGGTCATGAAAAGAGTGACAGGTCTGGTCACATGTATCCTTCTGCTTGCAATTTCTCCTACTCCTATATTGTCTTAATTTTCCTCCTTATATACTCTTTTGCAGACCCCTCCCATCTTTTAAACTTTTTAAAAAAAAAATTCTCCGGGACTTGTCCCAGACATGCCCAAGACATGCCAAAACCTAGCTCCAGTCTGGGCTTAACATAAGAAAGGTCAATACGGCCATCTAGTGGCTTCTATTCGCATTACACAATGCAAAGTGATAGCCATTTATCAACAGCACCCAGAAACGCCGCCGGCTTCGCTGGGCCCAAGCTCATCTAAGATGGACTGATGCAAAGTGGAAAAGTGTTCTGTGGTCTGGCGAGTCCACATTTCAAATTGTTTTTGGAAACTGTGGATGTTGTGTCCTCCGGACCAAAGAGGAAAAGAACCATCCGGACTGTTATAGGCGCAAAGTTCAAAAGCCAGCATCTGTGATGGTATGGGGTGTATTAGTGCCAAAGGCATGGGCAACTTACACATATGTGAAGGCACCATTAATGCTGAAAGGTACATACAGGTTTTGGAGCAACATATGTTGCCATCCAAGCAACGTCTTTTTCATGGAAGCCCCTGCTTATTTCAGCAAGACAATGCCAAGCCACATTCTGCACGTGTTACAACAGCATGGCTCCGTAGTAAAAGAGTGCAGGTACTAGACTGGCCTGCCTGCAGTCCAGACCTGTCTCCCATTGAAAATGTGTAGCGCATTATGAAGCGTGAAATACGGAAAAGAGTTCCACCCGAAAAGCTTCAAAAATTGGTCTCCTCAGTTCCCAAACGTTTACGGAGTGTCGTGAAAAGGAGAGGCGATGTAACGCAGTGGTAAAAAGGCCCCTGTGCCAACTTTTTTGCAATGTATTGCTGCCTTTAAATTCTAAGTTAATGATTATTTGCAAAAAAAAATAAAGTTTCTCAGTTTGAACATAATCATCTTGTCTTTGCAGTGTATTCAATTGAATAAAAGTTGAAAAGGATTTGCAAATCATTGTATTCTGTTTTTATCTACGATTTACATAACATGCCAACTTCACTGGTTTTGGGTTTTGTAGCACAAAACCATTTTGATCAGTACTTACCAATTGGGGGAGATATCGCTCCAGTCTTTTAGAAAGGGCTTTACATAATATTTTTGTATCGCATCCCATTAAGCTAATGGGCCTGTATGATGAACAATTGGTGGGTGACTTACCTGGTTTTAGTAACACAATTATCATAGCAAATCTTAATGATGGTGGGAGAGTTCCATTTTCATATGATTCATTAAACATGTTTAATAAAGGTTGTTTGTTTCTCCAGCACTCCAGCACTTAGAACCCTCACAGAGAGATCAGTTTGAGAGTTTCTCTTTGAATGTCTTATAAAACTCTATCGGTATACCATCAGGGCCGGGTGCTTTTCCACTGTTCATGCAGCTTATAGGGTCACACAGATCCTCTGCTGTTAACATACCATCTAGAGTTTCCTTTTCATCTTTGGATAACATCTGAAATTGTAATTGGTCATAAAATGTCTCTTGTTGCTATTCCAAGTTTGTATATTCTGATTTGTATAATGACTCATAAAAATCTGTGAAGGTAGCATTAATTTCAAATGGGTCTGCTGTCAAATTGCCTGACGGAGTCATTATGCTTTGTCAGTTGTTAGTTTGTTATATTCAACTCTCATAATTGTTCATTTTTGCTGTTTTTCAATACTATTTGTCTCAAAGTTCCAATTCTAATGATTTAATTTGTTTCTCTAATGTTTATATTTTCTTATTGTATTGTTTTGTCTTAGAACTTGTATACTGAATAATTTCTCCCCAAATATAAGCTTTAAATGCTTCCCATCTTACACTGGCAGTTGATTCATCTGTATTCAAATTGAGGTAATTATCTATATAATTTTCTTTAAATTTAATAAAGGATGGGTCTTGAAGCCAATATACTGGAAACCTCAATCTTGGAGAATGTTGAGCAAATTTTCCAAAACTTACTTCCATTGAGACAGCTGCGCGATCACGGATTACTGTCGTGCCAACAGTTTTTAACATTGGTCAGAAATTCAACAGATATCAAAGAATAATCAATGCGTGAGTATAGGTTTTGTAAGAAGAAGAGCAACAAGAGAATTCATTTTTTTTAGGATTTTGTTTTCTACATACATCAATCTCAAATCTCTTATAAGTTCAGTGAGTATTTTCCTAGCCTGTATGTGTGTGGTATCAACTCCAGTAAGTAGATCCATCGCTGGGTCCAACGTGCAATTGAAATCCCCACCTAAAATATAAAGACCCTCCAGTGTGGACACAGTTAGAAGCTGCTTTTTAAAGAATTATGGACTATCTTCATTGGGACCATAAATATTAATTAAATTCACTTTATGTGATAAAATATTTCCCTGTGCAATAATACATCTTCCAATTGGATCTTTAATTGTTTTTGTGACTTGGAATGGGACTGACTTGTGTCCCAGAATGACAACACCTCCTGCATAGTTATTATAAGAAGCATAAATCACCTGGCCTGGCCACCTCTTTTCCAAACAGAATATATCAGAGGCCAGTAAATGAGTTTCCTGTAAGAATACAGTTTTAGACTTGAGATGTTTCAACTCGTTTATAACTTGCTTCAGTTTGGTCAGTTATCTGAGTCCCCAAACATTCCAAGAAGTAATCTTAATGTCAAAATTATTTACCAACTTTGATGTTTCTATAGTTGATAATATTTTAAATATGCTAAGAATGGTTCTAAATGCTGTTAATCCTGCCAAGTCGAAATACACACAAATACACCACGTATGAGGGAGACAAGGAACAATTAGAACAACATTAAGAAAAAACAAACAAACAAGAAAAGAACTCCCAATATCACCTCCTAGCATTCCCCCATTGAAATGCCTTCCACCTCCCCATTTATCGAAGCAAACTTTTTGGGGATGCCGATCCACAAACCTTGAGGAGCAGCTCGTCTGCGTCTCCTTGGCCCTGAACAGAACAGCCATGAGCTCCAAAAACCATAAAATGTCAGTTTAGTCTTAGACCCATTCTCATTGTTTACATAAAGCCAGCTTTGTTCATAAGGAGGTTGCATTGAATCTTTTCACAAAATAAATAGTGGCTTATATGTTGCACCAAAATAAGATTCAGTAGTAAAATTGGAAATAAAAAATACAAATAAAATAAGTCGGGCGGGTGCTTTAGCCACTTCTCAAATCCCTTTACCTTCATTATAAATTACCTTTGAAAGATGGAGCTATATTACACTGTAATCATCAAAGAACAGTATTCAGTATTAACCCGAGTCTTTGTAAATCGTTTGTTGTACCTGGCTCACCAGTCTATTCACTGATGTGTTCAATATCCGCAGCGTTTTCAATGATTTTGTGTTCTCAATCTTACCTGCAGCATCTCTATGTTGTTTAAATAATGTCCTGGTAAAACTTCTCAGCCTCCTCAGGTGTGGAGAGCAGATGTATTTTCCCTCTGTGCAGGACTCTCAATTTGCACGGATTGTGATGAAATCCTCGGAAGGCCCCCATGTCCACAAACTGCCTTACAACCTTAGCAAAGCCTCGCCGAATACGGACAGTCTCTGCAGACAGATCCTGAGCGAAGGAAACCCAGATAGCAAGCTCCTCCGGTCCGGATCTCCCCCGGCTCCAGCTGATCCGCGGCAGATCCGGAGCGGAGGAGCTTGCTATCTGGGAAGTTTAACTCCATCGTGCGTGATGTCTCGCTGTCCTGATTCACGGAACACAAACTCCTTCTCCCGGTACTTTAAAAAGCGGATAAGAACTGCACGGTTTTGGTTCGGTGTGGCCGGTGCTAGTGTGCGATGAACGCGCTCCAATGTAAAAGCTAGTGCTGTTGCCGTCGATACGAAGGCTTCGGAGCCTGTATCGAAAATGTGAAACACCTCTTAACGGAGGTCCGTGAAGAGGATTGTATCGTCTCGGCGAAATGACGTCACACAGTTAGTCGACGATAAAATGTCCCAGTTCTCTTCTGCAGCTCGTGAGATGTTGTCAGTAGTTGAAGTCTGTCAATGTGGCGTGCAAGTTAGTCATTGCGTGTGATGGAGCCAGCAAGAAAGACAGTAGTTTCCCCTTGGGCTTTAATTTGATTTCACCGAATAAGGTCGCTTACTGAGGCTATTAGGCCAAATTGTTTGACTATTATGTGATGTCATATTTTCAAACATTTTCAAATAATTTCCAATACATAATAAATTCCCTTAATTTGATAGTTTTTCATTTTATTATTAAGGAAACGCTTATTATTTTTGAACAAAAATACAAATCTCTTCGTTTCACATGCGCATTCTCTGCCCTCTGTCCTGTCCCCGAAAGTATCTTTTAGTTTCGTTATGACATAACATAGTCAAAATTCTTCATTTTATTTCGCATTTAACGTTATTGATTCTGCCACTTTCATGATGAAGGCTTAGCTTGCCTACCACTTCCTACGAGGCACAATTCGTATGTGTTTTGGTCTCTTGAGTGCATTCGAAACCTCAAGAAATGAACCACACTTCAACACATCTGGCTGGAAAGCTTCAACGCTTCATGAAGCTTCATCTCACCAGCACTAGTAAAAGCCCTGTCGGAGCAGTCGGGCCATCGCGGCAATAAGTCGTTCACGAAGTGGAAAAGAGTTTTATTTCCTTCAGCTCCTTCACGCAGCCCAACTGTAGCTCCGCCTCTGCCGCTGTTATACGTGTCTCTGCTTCTCCGATGCGTGTTGCATCTGCAGAAATATCTCTCAGCGTCTGTCAGTTTGCTTTCAATTTGAGTTCACCACATCATACAGGCGATTGTCAGTATGGTCCAACTTTGACCCAAAGTCCGAGCGGAGTGATTTCAATTCCGTTAACAAGTCGGCCACATCAGTCATGCTGTTAGCCTCCGTGGTTATCTCCGTCGGAAAAGTAGAAGTTGTTCTCGCACTTGCCGTAAGTGCTCATGTGAAAATCTCGCACTGTTTCGCTGCGGGAGGTTTTGACATGTTCAGCACCACCCAGCTGACTCAAAAAATTCGGTACATTTGTGGTTTTTTCCGTCAAATTAAAGTTCGGTTGTTTGGAGCACACACACACACACTCACACACACACATATATATATATATATATATATATATATATATATATATATATATATATATATATATATATATACCCAGGTGAAAAAATACTATACTTGAATTATACTTTTACAGACTGTACTAAGCATAGTGTATGCTTTTTTCGCCCCCTTTATGTGTAATTAAGTGTGCTCAAGCAGTCATTGAGTACTACTTGTGTACCACTTCAGTACACTTAAAGTGTAAATAGTATATTAAATTGGAACAACTTTTTACAAACTTTAAGTGCACTAAAGTATACCTCCGCAAGTACACCGTCACCTGATCTGAAATACACTTGCAGTCCAATTGTTTTAGACCACCAGTATGTTGAAAATATACTTAAAAGGCCTTACAATTAAATTGATAGTTGTGTAGGATTGTATTTTTAATGCATTTATTATTAAACTTATCATACTTCAAGTTTAGATCAAGTGCACTCTCTGACTATTTGTATTACTTTTCAAGTGCACTACTATGTTAATAAAAATGCATTTATAGTGAAGTAATATCACAAATAAAGCATCAAAAGGTTTGTTCTTCAAGTATAATATCATTGTACTATGATGTATGGTTTAGAAGTGTATTTGAAGTGCAGTGGGTGGTGCAGGTATTAGTACTGTATAGTGCACTGAGTTAGTGGTACAGAAGTATACTTAATGTAACCACATTCACTTCAATCTACTTAATTTATGGTACCACTAGTACACTAAAAGTGTGCTAATCAGTTCAATGAAAGAAATACACTTCAATTTATTGAAAAAACAAATTGAAATTTATTTATTAAAACATAAAACCTCTAAAAAGAGGTATCCAGGCCATTAAACAATGTTCCAGTAACATTTGTAAGTTTGTAAGAAAATTAAAAAAAAATAGCCATAAATTTACTATAAAAATAATCACTGATTAACTTTGACATAGCCCTTGTTATTGCATTTCCTTCTTAGCATTGCCCGGATGTCGCCGACCTCTGTGTTTGGAAATTTAATGGATGCATGCATGTACGAGGTTGCAGCTATTGCGAATTTGCGCTTGTTATAACATTAACACTAGAATGTTTTTTTTTTTTTTACTGTTTTAACTGTGTCATATTTCTATATGAGTCAAGGGAGAAGGCCTCCCTATTCCTCTGTAAATGAATTAGACTAAAAATCTGTTGCAATTTAATACTGATGAAATACATATTTGTCAGGATAAAGAAGAAGATATGTTCTTCCAAGCAATATTGAACAAAAAATCCCTGCTCAGATTGACTATAACGTGCTGTAACAATATGTTTCCATAGGCTAAATAAACGTATATTTTTCTGACAATCAAGTATTTGTGCATTTTAACATAACTGGGAATGAAATGAAAACAAATGTACAAAAGTACTACCACATACATGTAATATGTCGAAAGTGTATTGCTAAATAATTACTCCTTTCATAAGTACACTTTATTACCACTGTTAGAACTATGAAGAAGTACAGCTTAAAACAAATTCTACTTCATTTGCACTTTTTTAAGTGTAGCTAAATTCACTTCCAAATAAGTAAAATGAAACTGCACTTTAATGAAGTACTAACAGTATATTACAAATGACTCAAATAAGGATACTTTTCTTAAGAATACTATTTGACTAATGTAAGTACTTTGAAATAAAGTATGCTTTTTCAAAAGTATACTTTTGAAAAATTTAAAATTGATTTACACTTAATTGCACTTTTAAATAAGTACATAAATCCACTTCCAATTAAGTGAAGTTTAAGTGCACTTTAATAAAGTATACCAACTATATATTACAAATAAATATACTTTTAAAAAGAATACTAATCTACTAGTCTAAGTGCTTCGAAATAAATTAAACTTTTTGAAAGTATATTTTAAAACAATTTAAAATAGACTTACAGTGAAGAACACTTCTACACTCCCCAGTGAAGTACTAATAAGTGTATCTAAGTTCACTTCCAAAGAAGTGCAAATTAAGTGCACTTTAATAAAGTATATTAACCATATATTACAAATGACTCAAAAAAAGTACACTTTTAATAAGAATACTAATCTACTACTATAAGTGCTTTGAAATAAAGTATACTTTTTAAAAGTATACTTTAGAACAATTTACAATAGACTTACAATAAGGTACACTTCTAATAAGTAAGCTAAAGTACAACTTTAATAATTGCATAATTAGTATGTTTAATTTTAGTATATTGAAAATGAAATTAATCGCATATATTTTAAAGTACACTTTCTAAAAGTATATGTTAAATATATTACAAATTAAGCACAAAAAGTAAAAGTATATTTGTAATAACTTATGTATGCAACAAATATATTTTCAATATAATTAAGTGTAATACTTTTTCACCTGGGTATATATATATTTTTTTTTTCTTTTTTTTTTTTTTATATCTCTGTGGTTTGGGGCTTTTAAGCTATGCCTCCATCTTGGTCAGTGTCTCGCGAGACCCACAACGAAGTGAAAGTATAGGCCCTACTTTTTATTTTTTAAATGTAGTTGAGTAAAAGTCCCAGTTTAAAAAAAAAAAACTTAAGTGCTGTAACGAAGTACATGTACTTAAGTTACTATGCACCTTTGAAAACGGGAGGATCATGAAGCCCACCCCCGGAGAAAATCTCACGCGACCCCACATTCCAAACTTGGGAGCCCTGCCAGGTGCTTATTCTGTGGAGATATTTAAATCCTCATTATCAGTCCTGTAATGTACTGAAACATGCAAAGAAAACAGAGCTCTGCTCAGCCTGGCTTCAGTCCAGCTCCTCCTGCTGCTGAGGGCAGAACCAGGAAGTGACTCTCGCTCTCTCTGTTACGCAGTTTCAGAGAAATCATAACTTAACTGCGTCTCTCCCAGAAAGAAATACAAACACCGTCTCCGTCTGTGTGAGCTGTAAAATGGCTGAAGGGCGAGGTTTTCTTGATCAGGATCAGTTCAGCTGTCCGATCTGTCTGGATCTACTGAAGGATCCGGTGGCTATTCCCTGTGGACACAGTTTCTGTATGGACTGTATTAAGGGCTGCTGGGATAAGGATGATCACACTGGTGTTTACAGCTGTCCCCAGTGCAGAGAGACCTTCACCCCAAGGCCTGTTTTAAGAAAAAACTCCATCCTGGCTGAAGTGGTGGAGAAACTGAAGAAGACAGGACTCCAAGCTGCTCCTCCTGCTCACTGTTATGCTGGACCTGGAGATGTGGTGTGTGATTTCTGTACTGGGAGAAAACGCAAAGCTGTCAAGTGCTGTCTGGTGTGTCTGGCCTCCTACTGTGAAACTCACATCCAGCCTCACTATGAATTTCCAGCATTAGGGAAACACAAACTGGTCAAAGCCACTGGAAACCTGCAGGAGAAGATCTGCTCTCATCATGACAAACTGCTGGAGGTTTACTGTCGTACAGATCAGCAGTGTATCTGTCTCCTGTGTACAATGGATGAACACAGAGGCCATGATACAGTCTCAGCTGCAGCAGAAAGGACTGAGAAACAGGTCAGTACAGAACCTCCTACACATAACTCTCATGCTTTTGCAGTAATAACAGTTGGTCGGATTTTTACTAAAACACTAAGCCAGAAAATTCAAAATTTCTTAATTTATTACGCAGATGTTATTTTTCCTTGTTTTCATACATCTGTAGAATTCTGTGATTTCCTGGTATACAAATCCAAAACGGTAACAACAGGAACTGAACCCAGATCAGTTCTCTGTGACAGCTCTGTTCATACCTCTGCTGAACCAAGGTTGTCACTGGAAAGCAAGAGGAATGATATTTTTCATAATATCAACAGAAAACATGCAGTGCAGCAACCGTCAGTTTCAATAAAAATAAATTAATTCCCTTGGTCGAATGCATCCCTCCACATATTTGCATGAATATTAAACACAGACTGATGAAAGATTTTAAAATATTTTATCCCCTGATGGTGATGTGTTTGACTTTGTGGCTCTTTATCTACTGAAAAATGCTCTTGAGTTAATTTCTCATGAAAGAAAATGGTAACATATAGAAATCTAATACTTTGAAGTCGAATATCTTTTTTAGCAGCCCCCATCACTCGAGATCTCGGGTGTAACTGCACTCCCTGCAATATTTCCACCCCTGTAGGAGGCCTGAACAGTTCAACTAACCTGCACACCAAATATGTCCAAATATTCAGGCCTGCTTGGAACATGAAAGTGTTGTTCAACATAATATGATTGTTTTAAGATGAATTTTTTTTTAAATAAAAAATTATAATATTAAAAGGGAAATAATTCATTCACAGAAGCAGCTGGGGGCGACACAGAGTAAATTCCAGCAGAGAATCCAGGAGAGAGAGAAGGAGCTGCAGGATCTGAGACAGGCTGTGCAGTCACTCAAGGTGGGTACTGACCAGAGGAGAAGACAACAGCTGCTGCTGGAAGAGCCATTTCAGGGCTCAGTCAGGGCTCTCCTCCAGTCAGCCAGTGAGGAGCCCAGTGTTGGGCCACTTTCCAGCCCTGTGGGGCTCAATCCCACTGAGACACACTGTGGGGAACAGGCTGTGTGGGGTCCCAGTAAGAGCTGAGTGAAAGGCCTAGTTAAAATGTACAGCCTCCTCTCTCTGTGTCTCCTAACAGCTCTCTGCACAGGCAGCAGTGGAGGACAGTGAGAGGATCTTTACTGAGCTGATCTGCTCCATTGAGAGAAGGTGCTCTGAGGTGAAAGAGCTGATCAGAGATCAGGAGAAGGCTGAAGTGAGTCGGGCTGAAGGACTCCTGGAGCGACTGGAGCAGGAGATTGCTGAGCTGAGGAGGAGAGACGCTGAGCTGGAGCAGCTTTCACACACAGAGGATCACATCCATTTCCTCCAGGTAACATCACTGGCTCTCTGACTGTCTGCACTGTGCACATTTTGTTCTCTTTAGTTACAATGAACTACTCTAAATGTCTGCACAAGTATTTGAATTTTGACTGATCTCTGTATGTTTGATTCTGTCTGTCTGCAGAGCTGTCAGTCTCTCTGTGCCCCTCCTGGACCTGGAGACTTACCCAGCATCACTGTCAGTCCTCACGTCTCTTTTGAGGCTGTGAGGAAATCTGTCTCCGAACTGAAAGAGCGACTGGAGGATGTTTTCAAATCAGAGTTGATCAAAGTTTCTGGAAAAGGTTTGTGAACTAACCCTGCTGCAAAAATCATATTTCCTCTCTATACAGAACACACTGGTGAGCTGCTCTGTCTAAAATTCACTTTTACATCATGAGAGTCACTGAGGAGGCAGGGGGGTGTAATGCTGGATTTCGTCCACCAGAGGGCTACAGTAGCAGAAACTTTGCAATCACGGCAGCTGCGGCTGATTAAATACATTTAAGGACAATAAAAATGGCCAAACTCCCAGCCCTGAGGTTAGATAACCTTAATACCTTGATTGCAGTAAAACTATATTGGCAAATTTATATATAGTTGTCAATGAATAGTATTGGGCTTGTTGCTAATCAGCGTAAATGCATTACTTATGTATGTTCTAGAAAAACTTATCCTCCCTCTTCCACAAGATCAGACATCTACCATGATCCCGCATGAAAATACAGCATCTCTTCCACCAAAACCATCAGCATGAAAAGCTGAACAAACTCCTGAGGAAATACCTACATCTGCTCTTACGCACTTCTGTGTTGTCATTCTGTTGGCCCAATTTGTTCATAATTGCACTTTATAACAACGTTTTATCCTCTGCAGAGGTTTTGGAAGTAACCATGAACCACAGAATTAAATAGTTTGCAAATTTTCAGTGTCATCAGCATTCATTCACTCTCACTGTAAACATTCACTCAGCATGATCCCCCCCCCCCCCCCCCACACACACACACACACGATCGCATTCAGTCTCCTTGTTTGTCCTCCGACCCCTCATATTCATATAAGTCCCCACACCACTCCTCAGATTAATAGGAAGGATTTTCCTGGACATTTATCCTCTCTTCCTCCAGCGTTTCAGACGCTTTTGTATCCTTTGTTGGAATGGAAGTGATGGCAGATAAAAATCACAATTTGCAACTAAATCGGTGTTTTAAGTTGGATTTTGGAAAAATCATTAAGAGAATACTGCTTTCCCAACAAAGTTGGCATGTTATGATAATTGCGAGGAAAAAAAGAAAGCATTTTTTTTGAATCAGCTCTGTTTGAAAAGTCAGCTTTTCAAAAAAAAATTTTAAGGTAAAAATGGATGTTCTGTTCCCTCGGCTGGAAAAAAAAAGATTATCCCAAGTTAGTTACCTACTTACGGTTCAGATTCCAGCATCTGTTATGGTATGAGGGTCTTTTTGTGCCCATGGCGTGGGAAACTCAAACATCTGTGTAAGAGCGATTAATGTTGAGCGAGGGCATACTGCAGGGGCGGATCCAGGAGTTGCTGAAAGGGGGGGCGCAGCAAGGAGGGGGACTGGGGGACCTCCCCCAGAAACATTTGAAAAATTAATGTGCTGAAAACACGTTTTCCTGGTATTTTGGGAGAAAAATCTGGCCTATCTGTTCAATGATTTCCTCCCAAGGTTCCAATAATTAAGCTAAAAAAGCTTTAAAAGTGGCGTTATAACGCAGTTTTACATTAACTGACAACTTGAACCTTTACCTAAGACTTTAACTTTACTGTCAAAGTTTGTGACCTTAACCCTTTTCACTGCTGTTGGTGACATGGTCAAAATTTCAAAGAGGAGAAAATCTTTCGGAATCGTCCAGACCCTACAGTGCTGGTATTCATTGGACAGTGCTTGATGAGAGCTTTCCAGTAAATACCAATGTGCTATGGTTCGAGCGATTTTCAAAGATTTTGATGTTTCTGAAATGTTGACAAAATCACCACAAGCAGTGAAAGAGTTTGACCATATTTCCCACAAAACATTGATATTATTAGTTTTTGAGTTTATATAACACCAAATAGCCTCCAATAAAGTAATTGCAGTGTATATCTAACATGCAAACCCAGTGACTAAATGCATCTGTGGTTTTAGCAGATGTTAACAGATCACCAAATCCCCCCCCCCAAGTCCCTAAACCAGGTTCAGTAAAAGATACCGCACTCAACAGCTTGTATAAAGTTATTACAATGCTGTGATTGCCTTTTTTCACAATGGTTCTAAAAGATGAGGCTTTAATGCTTCCAAAACACTCCCAAGTGTCGTGAGAGTCGGAAGTGTTGTCATACTCATAATCCGAGTCACCATTAAATAGAATTTCTAATCTGGAGGCAGTGGTTGAGTCATTAATGTCCAAAACCAATCTTATTTATATTAAAGATCCTATTAATCCTAAAGATGTCCTGATATAAATTTAATACAATGATGCTGTCCTATATTAAAACATAACATTGTCGACATATGAACAATATTTTTACAGAAATATTATTATTATTATTATTGTTGTTATTATCATATTTACATGAATGAATGTGAAAAAGAAATGTGACTTTTGGGCCATTTAGAATTTTTCAATAAGACCATTGAACTATTTGGATTGACTCATATATAACCTTTTTAAAATAATGTTATATATCTTACAGACTCTAAAGGGCAAAGAATAGCTCACTAGCTTCAGAACCGCAGTACTCGCTGGTTAGAAGTCTAATGACGGGTGATTCTGAAAGTCAAGACGGGGTTTTGGAATGGAAAATTTGGAAAATCCTCCGGCATTCCACAACAAATTTTATTTGGCTCCGTAAAAAAACGAATCAATATACATCAAATTGTTGGCTATGAACAACTGGTCCATCAGTGGGGGCCTTTTGTAAGCTCAAGCAAATTTTAACTGAACACATACTTGCGATAACCTATTAATTAATGTCAGTCTTACCGCTTCCATGTCCCCCTGCAAATGAAAACTGCTGCTGCGAGGATCATCATGGCCAAACAGCAGGTCATTTTTTTGCATTCTAAGGCTGAGCCTCAAATGTCGGTTTACTTAATGCTCTCAGCTTTTCCGCCTTTCCAATGCTTTCTGACATTTTTGTTTGAAATAGTCATTGAAAAGTGTTTTTAGGCTGTTACTGCAACAGGGAACAAGCAAGGCCATTGGTCAAACAAATTTCCCAGCAAGCCTGCATTCTTAAACTAAAGGACAAAAACAACAAAATTTAAATAAATTGTACGTAGCTTAAGTCTATGTATTGTTTTTTTATTTCTCGGTCATTCCTATCGCATTAAGGAAATATTTACAATTAGATCCAACTAAATTCATGATGCAAGACAAACGGAATAGTGAAGTTGAACCATAAAAAGTGGTATATAAACAGTGATGACTACATTGCAACTAGAGGATATAGAGTAGAATATAATCAGAGATAATTCTAATTATCATTTGGTCAACGTACTTTGTACAAAGAACAATTGGTCTTATACAAGAATTGGTAAGAATATTTTGGTTGAATATTTTCACTTCTCTGTGAAAAAAAGGGGGGCACGCGCCCCTGTGACCCCCCCCCCGGATCTGCCTCTGTACTGTATGCGCATCTTGAAGCATAAGTTCTCTTCTGGAATACATCTTTTCAGGGACACTCCTGCTTATGTCAGCAAGACAAAGACGAGCCACATTCTGTACATGTAACATCAGTGTGGCTTCCCAATCTGGCCGTGTTGTTGCTAGACTTGTCAACCTTCAGTACAGACCTGTCCTCCATTGAAAATGTGCAGTGCTTTAAGAAACATGAAGTACGCCAATGAAACCCATGAGGTCTGAGCAACTGAAGATGTAGAACAAGACAGAATGTGGAAAAATTCTTCATAACTGGAACAATTGGCCTCCTGAATTCTCCAGAAATTAGTATGAGGGCAGTTGAAAGGTGATGTAACATCTTAGCAGGTATAATATTTGGAATGAAGGTGTATTTTCAAAAACAGTAAAATAGGGATCAAAATACATTGGACATTAAAGAGACTTTATTGAACCCCCTGGGGTAATTAGTCCTCTGCATTTAACCCATCCTATAATTAGGAGCAGCGGGCAGCCACAGAGCAGCGCCCAGGGACCAACTCCAGTTCTAAAGCCAGTACCTTGGTCAGGGGTACCAGTTGGAGTGTTCCTGTGATTCATGTTTGTGTGGGTGGGGGAAACCAGAGTACCCGGAGGGAAACCCACGCGAGAACGGGGAGAACATGCAAACTCCACACTGTTCTGTGCACTGTTTTGATTTCAGTCAGGTTAAGAATCAGTTACAAATGCTTTCTAAAATGAAAAGGAATTCTATCAATGAATATTTACATTTTTATTCCAGCATTGTACATTCAGTCTTACTGATAGAGTCCAGCACCATACAATTTATATTTAAAGGATCAGTTCCTCTCATAAAACTGGGTTTGGCCCTGAGAATGAACACAGAAACATTAAAGCATCATTTCTCAGTGATGCAATTTGCAGAAGTATATTGTCCTATTTAACATTGAAGCCAAAGTATTTGGTCAGTCTTGGTTAATGACAACTCATTGTGTCGGTACTTTAGTACGTTATAAACTCTGCAGGCGTTTATAGATTGGGGAGGCAACACAAATGTGACTGCAGTCAGGCAAGCGCCGCCATTTATTGTTTAGTGACCCAAATATGAGAAACGGTTACAAAAGCACAAACCTCCTGCATAACAGGGCACCAGAACCAACATAAAATAGAGTCCTGGGGTAAAGGGACGGACTACAGTTGGCACTAAATCATAAACACAATAAAACAAGTCGGCACTTTTTCACTGACTCACTGCAGCCATAAACAATGGAAAGGAACAAAATAAATAGCTGTCTGGCTGCAGTAGCCTGAACGACACCTAAATAAGACACTTTAGCAACCATACAGGAGTCCTAGTGTTCCCTCGACATTCAAATAACTGCGTGTCTAGTGTCAACAGTGAGGGACAGATGAAAAATAAACACAGTTAGCCAATGGTCCGAATCTCGTAATCACAAAACAAGTGCTTCAGGTGAGTTAACATTTAGACAAAAACAACAAAATTTCAGAGTTACTTCAGAGTTAACGATCACACAAGTTAACATTACTGCTGAGAGGTACAGAGGTGAACTGCTCAGGGTAAATCACAGCTGCCCCTGGCGTATTCACAAAGTGGCTCTGATAAAATTTGAACGGGGATCAGCAGGATTGTGATTGGCGGCTGGAACCGGCGACAGCAAAAGGGGGACGGGTCAGCTGAAGATGGGAGCGACTGGGTCACAAACACAGGTGGGAGGTGTGGAGGTGTTGACAGGGGGGAATCCCTGCGGAGGTGCTGGTGACGTGTCGGCTACCCAGACAGCAAAAAAGTCCACATAGTATTCGGCCACTTCCGCCCTACCTCCGTTTACCAGTCAGACCCGCTGAACTCACCTGCAACGGATCTGGCAGATTGACAGTCGCCTGACAGATCCAGGCAGATATGGGCTGTAAACAGTTAACATAACATAACATAACATAACATAACATAACATGAATGTCGAGGACAGGCCGTTTAGCCTAACTAGGCTTGCCAGTTTCTTTATACTATTGTGAATATATCACTTCAGATACTCAATGACTCAATGGTATCTAGCTTTAAGTCAAGCCTGCTCTTGAAAACTCCCAAGGTCTCTGCCTCAGCAAAATGGTCAGGCAAGCTATTCCACATTGAAATTACTGTTTGGGTGAAGAAATATTTCCGAATATCGGTGCTAAATTTACCTTTGGTCAACTTCCATTTGTGACCCCGAGTTCTACTAACAGCACTTGGTTGAAGGAAGCCTACATAATTCACTTTGTTAATCCCTTTAACATATTTAAAGACCTCAATCAGATCACCCCTGAGTTTCCTTTTCCTCAGACTAAAGAGATAAATGATCTTCAGCCTTTTCTCATAGCTTTCATCTTTTATACCCGGAATCAGGGCCCTCGTATAGGAGGGAAAGGTGATGACAGTTATAAGGGCCAACAGCCCATTGGGGCCCACAAAACCCACGGTAACTGCCATGACTAAATTATTATGCATAGACATAACTGCTATTCATACTAATGCATCAGAGTGAATCACAAAGCCACAAAGGCATGCAATATTGATTAAATAAATTTCAACAACCCCCTTCTTAAAAAATGGTTCGGTCCGTGCTTCTGCTTCTCTAGGAAAATTGTCTGTGCGTTTTTGCTTGCGAGGTTCGCGAAGTACTGCAGTCAATAGAACGCGCGGGCCACTGAAACAAATCTGGACGCCACAGGGGCCGGTTGCATAAACTTAGTTTAAGACTGGTTTTCACTGTAGTCTGGTCTTAAATTGTCGAGTTAGACTAGTCTAATTAAGACTGTCTGTTGCATAAAGCTTAAGACTGACTTAATTTGAGGCAGAAAAATTAGCCACCTCTCCCCCTGGCTAAGACTGAGATGAGAGCTTTGTTGCCATGGCAGCACATTGTTAGAACACCTGTTAGAGGACACAAAGATACGGCAATATTTATTGTTTTTCTCAAAAAAAGGAAAAAAAATATTTTACATTGGAAACAGGATTATCTGCTCGGTTATTTATTTATTTATTTATTTATTTATTTTTGTAAGGGGTTCTCCTCCGGTTTTTTTTATTTATTTATTTATTTTTCTCTTTCACATTTCAGTTTTAAGCCGCTTTCACACCGGACGCGAAACGAATTTTCCGCACGACTGATTACATTCGAAGTAAATGCAAAGACGCGAATATACGCATGTATTCGCGTCTTTGCATTGACTTTGAATGTAACTTGTCGTGCGAAAAATTCGTTTCGCGTCCGGTGTGAAAGCGGCTTTTGATTCTTGCACGAAAGTTTTTGAACATCTTTTACGGTTCTCACGACCGTTGATACTGTTCGTCTTTCCGGAATTTTCTCCCCGAACTTGATGACATGTCAAATTTTTTTGTTCGCTTGATTAAAACGATTGAATAAAATACTTTTTTCGGCATTATATTCCGCCAGCAAGCAAAGCTTTTCTGTTCCGTTTACAAACCCAAAACCAGTGAAGTTGGCACGTAATGTAAATCGTAGATAAAAACAGAATACGATGATTTGCAAATCCTGTTCAACTTATATTCAATTGAATACACTGCAAAGACAAGATGTTTAATGTTCAAACTGAGAAACTTTTTTTTTTTTTTTTTGCAAAAAATCATAAACTTAGAATTTAAAGGCAGCAACACATTGCAAAAAAGTTGGCACGGGGGCATTTTTACCACTGTGTTACATCGCCTTTCCTTTCAATGACACTCAGTAAACGTTTGGGAACTGAGGAGACCAATTTTTGAAGCTTTTCAGGTCGAACTCTTTCCCATTCTTGCTCGATGTACAGCTTAAGTTGTTCAACAGTCCGGGGTCTCCGTTGTCGTATTTTACGCTTCACAATGCGCCAAACATTTTCAATGGGAGACAGGTCTGGACTACAGGCAGGCCAGTCTAGTACCCGCACTCTTTTACAATGGAGCCATGCTGTTGTAACATGTGCAGAATGTGGCTTGGCATTGTCTTCCTGAAATAAGCAGGGGCGTCCATGAAAAAGACTTTGCTTGGATGGCAACTTATGTTGCTCCAAAACCTGTATGTACCTTTCAGCATTAATGGTGCCTTCACATATGTGTAAGCTGCCCATTCCTTGGGCACTAATACGCCCCCATACCATCACAGATGCTGGCTTTTGAACTTTGCGCCTATAACAGTCCGGATGGTTCTTTTCCTCTTTGGTTCGGAGGACACGACGTCCACATTTTCCAAAAACAATTTGAAATGTGGACTCGTCAGACTACAGAACAATTTTCCACTTTGCATCAGTCCATCTTAGATGAGCTTGGGCCTAGAGAAGCCGGCGGCGTTTCTGGGTGCTGTTGATAAATGGTTTTCGCTTTGCATTGTAGAGTTTTAACTTCCACTTGCAGATGTAGCGACGAACTGTAGTTACTGACAGTGGTTTTCTGAAGTGTTCCTCAGCCCATGTGGTGATGTCCTTTGCACACTGATGTCAGTTTTTGATGCAGTACCGCCTGAGGGATCGAAGGTCACAGGCATTCAATGTTGGTTTTCGGCCTTGTCGCTTACATGCAGTGATTTCTTCAGATTCTCTGAACCTTTTGACGATATTACGGACCGTAGATGATGAATTCCCTAAATTTCTTGCAATAGCTCATTGAGGAATGTTGTTTTTAAACTGTTCGACAATCAGCTCACGCATTTGTTCACTAAGTGGTGACCCTCGCCCCATCCTTGTTTGTGAATGACTGAGCATTTCAGGGAAGCTGCTTTTATACCCAATCATGGCACCCACCTGTTCCCAATTAGCCCGTTCACCTGTGGGATGTTCCAAATAAGTGTTTGATGAGCATTCCTCAACTCTCTCAGTCTTTTTTCCACTTGTGCCAGCTTTTTTGAAACATGTTGCAGGCATCAAATTCCAAATGAGCTAATATTTGCAAAAAATTACAAAGTTTACCTGTTCGAACATTAAGTAACTTGTCTTTGCAGTGTATTCAATTGAATATAGGTTGAAAAGGATTTGCAAATCATTGTATTCTGTTTTTATTTACGATTTACACAACGTGCCAACTTCACTGATTTTGGGGTTTGTAAGTGCGGTGATCTCCCGCTGCCACCGAGTGTCACTGTTGTGTCCGCCATTTTTTTTCTGCTTATGTGTCTTATTTCACCCATGGTACATAGCGCGACAGGCTATCTAAGTCAGTCTTAAATAAGTCACTCATAGACAGGTTTTATGCAACAGGCTTATTTATGTGTCCATAGTAAGTCTGACTTAAAATTACATTTAAGTTTAAGACTGGGTCTAATTTTATGCAACCGGCCCCAGGAAAGGATAGAGAGAGAGAGAGAGAGAGAGAGAGAGAGAGAGGGGCCAGCAGAGCAGGGGCCCAGAAAATGACAAAATTCTTTTCAAAGAAAGGTGAGAGTATTTAAGTAGCTTGTTATGTTAGCTGTTCAGGCTGGCTGTTCAGCTGCTAACGTTAAGTTAATATAACATGCGGTCAGCTGAGTAAATAATCGCCTGACAAGAATGATGTTACTCAGTTATTATCGGTATCATCCACAGAAAAGATTGGTAAGGTTATCATTCGCCAGCCATTATAAAATACCATCAAAAAATCCGGTACCATTAGGACACATGCCTCCGTCCTTAATATGAGTGGTTACTGCATACTTGGCTCTTGTAACTGTCCAGGCTAGGTTTGGATAGTGAACTACATGCAGTCACATGTAACTGAAACAATCGCTTGACAAGGCCGACATTTTACCTTCTTACAAAAGTGATCACTAAAACTAAACCGCTACTTTATTCTGTTGACATAAGTCTTGTTAATGCGGGGGGTAATTTTACAGAACTTGACCCCCTCATACAATATCAAAGTGAAGCAGTGTGCTTAGAGCTATGGTACTGAGAGAGAAGCCCATCTAATTTTAATTTATTCCAAGACTAGGTATGTTAGTTCTTCATTAGTTGGTCCATAAAATATAATTTAAAATGTTTACAAAAGAAATATGAAATAGAATAATTAAACCTTTATGTACTGCTACTCCATAATCAGCGGTGGTGACTTCATCTGAACCTGACCCAGCATTAGACCCTCACCACCAGCCGTCTGAAGATGTTTTTGATGGTGAGTGAGTGAGTGTGGCAGAAACTGGTTGGCTGTTTAGATTTATTTGTGAACCGCTGTACCAATAGCAATTACTTACATATTGGTCGATTTCTCAGCCATTTGAATTATATAATTAAATGGCAAAATCGGCTGGATTTTTTTTATTAGTCTACTTTAGCCACTATCCGTCCTGTTGACAGAGCCAGACCCATCTCCCTAAAGCAAGGCTACTTCAGATAGTGAAGGGAATAGTGAACCAGATCATAGCTGTAGCCTACAGCTACAACAACCCAGGAGAGGCTTAATAGCCTTGCCAGACTTTTAATTGAAAGTCAGTTAATCAAATAGTTGGACTTCAAAGACCTTAAGCTGCGAACAAACAAAAAACTGAAGTTCAAGTTGAGAGAAGGGAAGACTTAAAATTACGGTTTCTGATATTTATTTTACAAGAAAGTATTTCATTGTGTTGTCAATATTACTTGCAAGAAATTCAAATGGTTAAGTTACATAGCTACCTTTGTGATTTCACTATAACAGCTCCACCTTCTGTTGTATCTTTAGCCAGTATACTTTGAGTTATTTTCTGTTGCACATCAGTGCTCAATATTTTACAATAGAATACCCAGTACCCATTTGCTCAGTGGTTTATTGAACATTTATTTCTGATCAGACTAGGTGTAATAATGTGGTTTCAGGTAGCCTCTTTTCTGAATATGTGCCACATCTAATAATTCAGAATTTGCATAATAATACTCTTGACTCTGTGTTGAGTGGTTAATCATAAAAAAAGGAAAAATTGGGTGTATTGCATCTAGCACTGTCAAGAATACAGAGAAACAGAAAAATGAATAAAAGCCATTGTCGTAAAAAATGTCGGGGGCCCACACTGATATTCCTTCAGGGGGCCCAGAATTCTTAGCAACTGCCCTGCCCGGAATTAGCTTAGTGGCTCTTCTTTGAACTTCCTCTCGAGCCTCTATGTCTTTCTTAAAGTATTGTCCCCAGAACTGTACATAATACTCAAGATTTGGTCAGACGAATTTGTTCTACAGAAGAAGCATCACCTCCTTGGATTTGAAATCAATACTTTTGGCAATGTATCCCAGCATCTGATTGGCTTTTTTAACTGCTACGGCACATGGCTAGAGCCTGTGAGGGTTTGGTTAACCATCACTCCCAGATCATTTTCGTATGGAGCTCATTCCAGTTTTAAACCTCCCATAAAGTAAGCCCGTCTAATGTTTTTATTTCGCTACATTAAATTTAATTTGCCACATTTCTGCCCAATTCTGGATTCTATCCAAATCATCCTGAATGACTTTAGTGGACTCTAAACTATTTGCCAAACCTCCCAATTTAGTATCATCTGCAAATTTAACCAATCTGCTCTCAATATTCCTATCAAGGCCATTAATGTAGATGAGGAACAGCAGGGGTCCCAAAACCGATCCCTGGGGGACGCCACTCCCCACCATACTTAGCTCAGATGAGACACCACTGACCACCACTCTTTGTGTTCTGTCCTGCAATAAGTTTTGAATCCACTTCAGAATACCCCCTGTAACTCCAATGGAGCTCATTTTAAAAATTATTCAATCTTTGGTGGATCCGGTTCAGATCCGGTCCGGATCTGTTTCGGACCTGTAAAGTGGATCCGTGCAGGATCTGGGCCAGGGAGCAAAATTATCTGGAACGGATCATTTTCAGGATGTTGGACTACATCTGGTGCAGATCCGGCCCGGATCTGTTTGCTGTCTGTGTAGCCTTTATCGACAGGGGAAAAGGACTGCACCACAGGACAACATAAAACACAGAGCTGTGACTGCCATCACCTGAAGTCCATAATGGTACAGTTTTATATGCCGGAAAAACTGGTAAATAAGACGCAACTTTAATTAAATATTTTTCAATTAGAAAATGCATTGCGTCTTATACGTAAATCGGTGCATCCTATACAGCAGTAAAATTCTGCAAGAGGTAAAGGGGATGTTCCAAGGTGTACCCAGGAGAGGGCGCTGTGAGCGAGACCTTGTTCGTGTGTCCACATGCCAAAGCATAGAGTTTGGTATACAGTCTGTTTGGTCTCTTCTGAGCAAGGAGCCACGTACCCCACCGTTACTTTGCGAAAACTTCTAGAAAGAGCTATGCAGCTACATTAAAACTTTACATTGAAAACACCATTTTGTTACAAATAAATTGAAATAATTTAGAACAACTTGTTAAAGCATTTTTATGAATGAATAGCGACTATGACACAGTCTTTGATATGAAACCCGTTTCACCAAGGGGACACCCCCCAAAATATACTGCGTCTTACCAATTCGACTTTATGGTTTAATGGTAATTTTGGTTATACTCCCTTAAAGTTTTTCTCTGGTCACATTGTCAGTGTTTGAGGACATTTTATTTAACTTGTCCCCCCATTTTTCAGTTGTTGTTTTGAATTCAATTTCAAGGCCTGAAGGCACTTGTTTTGAGCTTGTTTTGAGATTTTGTTTTGTTTTTGTTAAGTATTTTGAGAGAGTGGAATGTGACAGAGGCAGTAACAGGTACAGGTACATTGTGGGACAGCCTGCAGTAACTGAAGGGCAGTGAGTTTAGAACTGTTTAGGGCCGTTGTTGCGTGTCTCCACTGCTGGAACCACCCCCGAAGGACAGAGTACTGGAACTTTTTCAGGGGCTAAAAAAGTCCCTGCCTCGGAGTAGGTACTCTGAACGGCCCCAAAAAACTCTTGGGTGGGGCTTGGGGTTTTCTTGGATTGGATTTACTCAGGGCGGGATGTAACATCTACAGAAAGCGACAAAATAGCTGGCATTTTTAAAACTCAGCCGACAACAAGGGGTCGCATTTTTAAAAGGAGTTCTCCCACTTCGCCCTCTCGGTGGAGACACGGCAGTTGAGAGGGCCTAGTGAGAGGAAGGTCCTGTTGTAGTTCCAGCCCCCCAAATACTACCAGGAACTCCTTCGGTGGAAACGGGCCTTTTGACTGCGGTCTGGGGGTTCCAACAGGCTGATTTGTGAACCCTAAGACAGCAAAGGAAGGTCCTGCCTTGACCACGCCCCAAATAAATTTCATTGGTTGTCTGAACACTTTCTTCTTCTGCTGCTAATTTAGGGTTAGGGTTAGAAACAGCAGAAGAGGAAGGTGTTCGGAAAACCAATGAAATTCATTCGGAGCGTGACCTTCCTTTGCCACTTAGGGTGCACAAATTTGCGCGCAACAGAGACTGCAGGGGCCTTATGTATCAAAATTTGCGTGGATTTTAGACTTAAATATTGCGTACGTTCATAAAAAGAAAAGTAGTATTTTGTAAAAAGTATAAAATTTTTAAAAAAGCGGGCTACCAAATCTGCTTGCAAATTTGAATGAAAAAATCTGAATCAACTTTTAATTTTGCAAAAATGCAAAATTCTATTACTTTTATGCATTTTTTTAAAGTCACGTTTGTTTTCATACATCTGAAATTCACGGAAAAAGTGGCGTACGCATCTTTTCTATTCGTACGCTCTCTTCATACATGAGGCCCCAGGAGCTTGCATGGCACCTCTTCCTGTCCCAGTAAGCCCTCTTGAGCTGGAGCCATAATGGCCACCGCCTACAGTTGCCATGGGCCCTTCTGCCATTGCTACAGCCCTCTGGCCGTCACCACGAGCCCTCCAGTGCAAGGCCCTCCAAAGGCTCAGAGGCCCCTACCTTATGTACGCGGGCATTAGCATTCAGTTTAATTTCTCCTGGAAAACTATCCATCCATCCATCCATCCATCCATCTGTTATTGAATCTGTTCCTGCCTCATTAGGGTCACAGGGGAGCTGGATCCTGTCCCAGCTGACTATGGGTGAAAAATACAGGGACACACCCTGGACAAATTACCAAACTTCCCAGTCCATCACAGGACCCACACACTATTATCCTCAAAATCATGAAAAACAAAATATCAGACTCAACTTAACTGTCATCTCCCTCTAATTGTGATATATCTCTCTTTCTCTCTCAATTCAATTCATGAGGCTTTATTGGCATGACTGCATACAATACAATGTTGCCAAAGCATGTTTACACAAACAAGATAACAGTAGAACATATGAAAAAACTATATACAATAAATATACAAAGTACATATGAAACATGAGGGGCTATGGGCAGTGGGTAAAATTACATGTTAACATTGAACAGATAACTTAATGAAGATTAATTATTTGCTGTGTGGGACAGGGGGCTCACTGAGATGTGGAGCTCATGGCAGCTGCTGCATATCTCCCCGTCAGACTACAGCAGTCCTCTCTCTCTCCCAGGAGGATCAGCAGTTTTTTCCAGTCATTTAGATTGAGGAAATTCTGGGGTTATTTTTTCAAAATATTTTTCCTGAAGGTTCTTGTATTGGTTGCATTGTGTTAGGAAGTGCAGTTCAGTCTCAACACTTCCTTGGTCACAATAACAACACAACCTCTGCTCTCTGGGCAGCGCGGTCTGTCTGTGCCGGCCGACCTCTATGGAAAGGTTGTGCTCACTCAGTCTGTACTTAGTCAGTGTCCTTCGCAGTTTTGTGTCCGTCACTGAGGTCAAGTAGGTGGCCACAGTGTACTGTCTGTTCAGAGCCATCTGTTTCCATTTTGCTCAGGGATTTTATTTGTTCTGTCCAGTAATCTCTGTATTTTTGTTTTTCGTTCATCATAATTTGGTTGGGTTCTGGGTGTTTGTGCTCTGAAGCTGGGGTGGTTGTGGTGTCGTGACCTGAGTACTGGAGGATTCGCCCAGCCTCAGGACAAGTTGGCAGAGGGGACTTTTCTGTGGGTTTGACTCCTGGCAGCACAGGGCTTTGTAGGCGAGGGGGAGTGGGTCACTTCTTTTAACCTGAGCCCAAAAACTTAGGGCTCGTTTCTGAATATTTAACAGAAGAGGGTATTGGCCTAATTCAGCTCTACAGGCAGCACTGGGAGCTCTTCTCTGCACATGTAGGATATTTTTGTAGATTTGTATTTCAATGGGATTTTTGTCCCATTTTACCCAGTCTTGTTGGGCTTGCGTGCCCCACACCTCACAGCCATATAATGCAATGGGCTCAATGATTGATTTGAAAATTTTCAGCCAGGTTCTTATTGGAAGTTCAATGTTAATTGATTTTTTAATTGAATAAAAAGTTCTTTTTGCCTTGTCCCTTAGTTCATTCACAGCCAAGCTAAAATTTCCTGTGTTAGAAATTTTAGTCCTAAATATTTGTAGTGGTTTGTTTGTTCAATCGGGTTGTTTCCTACAGTGAAAATGGTATTTCTGCTCTGTAGGCTGGATCTTTTCTGAAAGATGAGCACTTTGGTTTCGTGTTGGTTGATTGTCAGGGCCCAGGTTTGGCAATATTTTTCCAATTCTGATGGGTGTTTCTGTAAACCCTCTTCAGTGGGGGAGAGCAGGACCAGGTCATCGGCGTAAAGACACTTTATATATAAAAGCGTATATTAAATATAAATATACTATGTATATATAGTATATTAATAGTATATATATAATATATATAATATATTAATATATATATATATTAATATATATATATTAATAGTATATATATATATATATATATATATATATGAAAGAGTATAGGGTTCAGGTTACACCCCTGTCTTACTCCACGCCCCTGGGAGAAATATTCTCTTCTCTTTGTTCCAATCTTCACTGAGCATTTTCCTTTCGTATACATCGATTTAATCAGGTCATATACTTTTCCTCCAATACCACTTTCAAGTAATTTAAAGAAAAGGCCGTCATGCCAGATTGAGTCAAAGGCCTTTGGAAAATCGACGAAGCAAGCATAAATTTTTGCATTATTTTTGTGCACATAATGATCAACTAGTGTGTGTAATGTGAAAATATGGTCTGTGGTTCTAAATTTAGGTAGGAATCCAATTTGGCTTTTGCTGAATAAATGGTGTTCTGTGATGAAGTCTATGATTCTTAAGTTTAGTAAACCACATAAAACCTTTCCTAGACAGGAATTTATGCAGATCCCACGGTAATTTTGGGGGTCTGTCTTGTCTCCATTTTTAAATATGGGGCTTATCATTCCTTCACTCCACATTTCTGGAAAATGGCCGACTCTGAGTACCAGATGGAAAGGTTTTAAAATGGCTGACCTGAATTTTGAGTCTGTGTGTTTAAGCATCTCATTACAGCTGCCATCCAGTCCAAAGGCTTTTCCACATTTTATAATTTTAATTCCATCACTGTAGTTTCGTAATCTAATGGGTTTTGGTCATCCTTAATGATTGTTTCTAATTGGTTAAATTTTTCTTGTATTTGGTTTTGTTCAGGTGTGTTACGTGGTTCTTGATATAAATCTTTGAAGTGCTTTATCCATCTCCATCTTGAATGGCCAAATTATTATTGTTATTATTTTGCTTGTTTAAAAGCCCTGAGCCTCTTTTTTTGAAAATGGCAAGCCCAAAATGAAAAGAGTATAAATGAGTATATCTCTGTGACTGCTTGGTCCATTTGAATAATCTTGGTATTGTAATAAAGGTAAAACCATTTGGGATTTCATACCTGGTGTAAAAATCACTATATATGTCACTGAGTCAGAGTAAATGGAGATGGAACACAGTGTAAATGAAAGATCTCATTATGCACCTAACAGATTTTTACTTTGACCCCTTGTAAATTTGTTGAGTTGCAGTCTGAAACCTCTAAAAATTACAGCACAGAATGTCATTATCTGTGCCAAAGTTTATTCTGATCAGGTCAATCAGAACAAAATGAGAGAGGAATGACGAGGTGGCCTCTCCATTTTGGCAATTTAGGTACCTTGAGTTCCATTTCAGATTTCTTACATACCAAGCTGTAAAACCCATAGAATTTAACTTATATATCACTACAGGCATCCATTCCAACCAAATACAACATTTTTTAACTTTTAGAAAAAAAAAAAGATTATTATTTCTGCCAGTTTTGTTGCCTATACAATTTCCCATTCAAAGATAATACATACAATGAAAATTAAGTTTGACTCCACCGGAGCATATTTATTAAAAAACAAAACAAATAAGTAAAATGATAAATACAAAGGCAATGTGAAAATATGTTAAAGAAAAGTAAGAATAACAAAAACCCCAGCGATTATTTGTAGAAGGCAACTGCGATTATTTCCAAAAAATATATATATACAGTTGTGTTCAAAATTATTCAACCCCCACAGTAGATTAGTGTTTTTGCAAGTTTGACATTTATTTTTCATCTTTTTTATAATCACATTAAATAATGACATGTCAAATAAACAAATGCAACTGAAATTACAACAGAAATGTTTGTAATATACCAATTAATGGCCTTTCTGTGATTACTTTGTTGACAAAATTATTCAACCCCTTAGGTATGTATAACTTTAGTACTTAGTACAACATCCTTTTGCAACAATAACATCTTTTAGACGTGATGCATAGCTTGACACAAGTTTCTTGCAGCGATCCACAGGTATCTTTGCCCATTCCTCATGGGCAAAGGCCTCCAGTTCATTAACATTTTTTGGCTTGCGTGCTGCAACTGCCTTCTTCAAGTCCCACCAGAGATTTTCAATGGGATTTAAGTCTGGTGATTGCGATGGCCACTCCAGAATCTTCCAGCCCTTCTTTTGCATCCAAGCTGTGGTAGATTTTGAGGTATGCTTAGGATCATTGTCCTGTTGGAAGGTCCAACGTCTCCCAAGCCTCAGCTTTGTCACTGACTGCATGACATTTGCATCCAAGATCTCCTGGTACTGAACTGAATTCATAATACCTTTCACACACTGAAGATTCCCTGTACCTGAAGAAGCAAAACAACCCCAGAGCATGACTGACCCCCCACCATGCTTTACAGTAGGCAGGGTGTTCTTTTCTTTATAGGCATCATTCTTTCGCCTCCACACATACCGTTGATCCATTGGCCCAAAAAGTTCCAGTTTGGTCTCATCACTCCACAGAACAGTATCCCAAAACCTTTGTGGTTTGTCCTCATGGTTTCTAGCATACTGGAGTCGACTCTTCTTGTGCTTTGGAGTCAGCAGGGGGGTGCGCCTGGGAGTTCTTGCATGGAAGCCATCATTTCGCAGTGTCCGTCTTATTGTCTGGGATGAAACCTGAATACCTCCCTCTGACATGTCCTGTCGTAGTTCCTCAGCTGTCACCCGGGGATTTTTCTCCACCTTTCGCCTCAGGTATCGCACAGCAGTTGCAGACAGTAACCTCTTTCTACCACGCCCAGGTAGCGTTTCCACTGTGCCTTTAGCTTTAAACTTGCGGACTATGCTCCCAATTGTGTATCTTGAAATGTTTAGCCTCTTCGCTATCTTTTTATATCCATATCCTTGCTTATGAAGTGAAATGACCTCCTCTCTGAACTTTTTTGACCATTCCTTGGACTTCACCATTTTGAAAAGCTGTCATTAACTGCCAAGAAGAGCCATGTGTCACAGTCCTTTTAAATCTGCTTAATTGCTGCTCATTAGGGTTCCATTCACATCTACAGGTGTTTTCATCAGCTATTTGACAACACCTGATGGAAACCTCTGTTCTTGAGAGTGGTGGACTAGGAGGGTTGAATAATTTTGTCAATGAAGTAATCACAGAAAGGCCATTAATTGGAATATTACAAACATTTTAGTTGTAATTTCAGTTGTATTTGTCTATTTGACACATCATTATTTAATGTGATTATAAACAAGATGAAAAATAAATGTAAAACTTGCAAAAACACTTATCTAAGGTGGGGGTTGAATAATTTTGAACACAACTGTAAATAAAAATGACTTTGAAAATGAATGTTGAATATTTAGCAGATAATTATTCGGACAATACCTCAAACAAACTAGTTATGTGTTTATATTGTCGCGCTATTCAAGAACATTCATTATGTCCCATGGACTCAGTTTGACGCACTCGGAACGCAAGGCTGTAGCTCAGGCTAGGTTTCTGCCATAAAGGTGGTTTAGAGTTCGTTAGAATCATCAGGACTCATACAATTAAATTCCTACCGGCATAGTCTTTCTGACAGCATCACAAGCCGATCTCAGAAAGAATAATGCATTTCAAGGAGGCGGAATGCTACGGAGCATAGGATCCCGGCAGGTCTAGTTTCGTTATAACGCAAACACATTGGGCTAACAATAGCAAGCGCAGATTTACCCTCACAGTTTTTTTTATTGCAAAATATCAAAGGTAAGAATTTTTTTCTGCTCATCTCTGTAGACTGTAAAGTGTATGCCTGCTGTTCTTTCAATGTGGTGTCGGTTTAAAATGACAGGGCTCACATCGTTGCATTCTGTGGACTTTCCTCTTTTATTTGAGGTATCGTTTTTATGCATAGCACGAATTCAGCAGAAATCCTGGCGATTCAGCACTGATATGATTTTATCCTATGTTCTGCTGCATGCTTATTTACTTGCTTGGTGCTTGAATTGTGTTCGGTTAAGGTAAAAATGGTTTACATGAGCTTTTGGCCGAGTTTCTTCGCGAAATGTGGATATGCCGCTAGACAATGTCGCGATTCGAAAAAATGCTGTATTTATAATGCGTAATAACCGTCCCCGGTACCGGGGTTCTTAAGGATCTCAGTTCTTAAGGGGTTAATATCTTCCAGTGGTCCCAGAAACTATACTGAGTACAAATGAAAACACACCACTTGAAAAAAGTCAATATTTAAGTTCAAATGAACTTCAATATAATTTTCATACAACAACAACACTACAGTGACGTTACCCGACATGGCAGGTGCAAGAAATGCGAGAATTTCAAGTTAACTGTAACGCTAGGCAATTTTTTGCAAGAACGCAACATCTTGCACGCACACCACGGGAAAAATGAATTTCACTCTGAATTTGTGCACACATTGCCTTTAAAAGCATGTGAATCCGAATAAAATTTCACTTCTTCACTGACACTTGTGAAACGTCGACACTATGCCGCGACTTACAGCCCCTGAACGGAAACGTGCCATAGGCATGCTTCAAATTGGCGCCAGCACCAGGGAAATTGCCAGACGACTACACTGCGCACACACAACGATCGCAAGACTCCATCAAAGGTTTCTGCAAACGGTAGGCACTCGGGACCGTCAACGACCGGGTCAACAGCGTGTGACAACGGCACGTCAGGACCGTCAGATCGTACGGGATCATGTCCCAGACCGAACACTACCAGCGACAAGAACAGCTGCTCAAGTCCAAGGACGACGTGGATTCATTCATCCCAACACCGTACAGAACCGTCTGCGAGCTGCAGGCCTGCGTGCACAACGTCCTTATTTCGGCCCCATATTGACGGATCGTCACCGAAACCAGCGCCTACAGTGGGCAAACAGGCACCAGAATTGGCGACTACGACAATGGCACGGTGTCATCTTTTCTGACGAGTCACGATTTCACTTAAGGAACGCAGATGGCCGTATACGTGTTTGGCGTAGACGTGGTGAACGTTATAACGCCGATTGTGTCGTTCAAACGGACCGTTGGGGTGGTGGCAGCGTTATGGTGTGGGGTGGAATAAGCTACCGTCACAGAACCCCTCTCCATATCTGCAGAGGAAGGGTGAACGGCGTCTACTACCGGGACTAGGTGCTGCAGAACCATGTTGTGCCGTTCTTCAACCAACACCACAATGTCCACACATTCCAATAGGACAACGCTAGGGCACACACTGCAAGGGTGTCCATGCAGTGCCTTACACAGCAGAACATCCCCGTGCTTCAGTGGCCAGCTCTGTCACCCGACCTCTCTCCTATCGAGCACTTATGGGATGAAATTGGACGACGTCTTTCACGTCGACGCCAGATGGACAACATCCGAGAACTTGAGGTTGCCCTTGTTCAGGAGTGGAATGCTATCCCTCAGAACACTATCCAGAGACTGATCAACTCAAATGGCGGTCACACCCGTTATTGACTTTCCTGTTTGACCCCTACACCAGTTAAACCTCTCTCGCGCATTAACATTATCGTGAATGAAATTGAATGATGTTTACATGTCTTCTTAAATCATTCATTATCTCAAATGCATCATTCGTATATACTTCACATATCAATCCGTGAAGCTATTCCAGATTTCGTGAGTGGTGCGTTTTCATATGGACTGAGTATATTTGAGTTAATTGATTCTTCAATTGAGTTGACCTGTTTATTCAAATGCTGTTCTCTTTTCGTTCTCAGAGTCTGTTTATATTTTTTAAGTGTGTCGCCGTAACGAATGCGCAGGTCCTGATCTTCTAGAGCTCTGTGCTTTTGGTTGGATAATTGTCTCAGTTTTTTACACATGTTTTTGCATTCTGAGTCAAACCAATTTTCTTGCTTCCCCTTTGGATTTAGTTTTTGGTGGGTTGAGTTAGATTGTTGTGCCGCATGATTAAAAATAGTGTTGAGGTGTTTTGTGGCTGTGTTTACACCTTCTTTAGTGTGTGTAAGTGCAGCCCAGGAATGAGTTTAAATGCTCTTGGATTCAGTGGCTGCTCATCACCTGCTGATATTCAGGTCATCGGTTTGGGTCCCATCTGTACTGAGTCGTTATAGGATATAGTTCACTGGGATTAGGGCGTTGTTGATTAAGTTGTGCTCTTTTTAGATATATCTTAATCTGGTTATGGTCTGATAAAGGGGTTTGTTGCTTGATTGTGATGCTCTAACAGAAAAAGGGTCCATATCTGTTACTGCATAGTCTACTGTGCTACTGCCAAGAGAAGAGCTGTAGGTGTAACGACCAAATGAGTCCCCTCTGAAGCGACCGTTGACTATGTACAGACTGAGGGCCCAGCAGAGTTGCAGTGGTTCTTTCCTATTTTTGTTGGTCACTTTATCATAATTATTCCTCGGGGGAAGAGTTAGACTGGTGCTAGTTTTGTCATTCATGTATTTATCCCCTTTTGTGCAAATTATATCTGATTCCTCTGCAGTGTGTGCGTTCAGATCGCCTCTGATTAAAATGTTTCCCTGCGTCTGGAAATGGCTGATGTCTTCTTCTAGAGCTGTAAGAGTTTGTTCTTTAAAGTAGGGAGATTCTGCTGGAGGGATATAGATTGCACATATAAATATATTTTGGATATTAGAGACCAGTTCTTTTTTTAACTGAAGCCATATATAATTTTCATATATAAGCTCCCCATGGCCTGAGGGACAACCGGTGGGCAGGTCTCCACTGTCCCATGTCTCCATCAGGATTATAATGTCAGAGTTCTTCAGTTCATTAATGAACTCGGAGTTACCACTTTATTGTCGAAAAGCTGACGATCTCAACCCTTGGATGTTCCAATGGCTGATGACAAAGGATTCATATCGTTTCATGCTGCAAGATTCATAACTGAATTTACTGTTGTTTTCATACAAAGTGAAAATGCCCTCTTTTATCAATAGATTAAATGCTTTGAATTATTAAATAATAAATAAATGAATAACTATAGAATTGGTTTGCATAGATAGTATTAATAATGTATTCTTGTATTGATATTGATGAATATTGATTAATTAACAGTATCTATACACAAAGAATTCACAATTATACTGTCATTTATAATGATATCTAGGACATAGGTATGTGTGTGTAGATGTGTGTGTGTGTCTACTTGAGTCTGTGTGTGCGAACTTGCGTATGTGTGTGTGTGTGTGTGTGTGCATGAGTGTATGTGTGTGTGTAGGTGTGTGTGTGTGTGTGTGTGTATAGGTATATATGTGTGTGTGTGTTTATAGTGGTATGTGAGTGTGTGCGTGTTTTTGCATGTTTGTGTGTGTTCACTGTGGCTGCTGGCCAGTGAGGCGAGTGGAGGTGAGGGTGAGGATTTGTCTGATGTCCGTCATGTTGCAGTACCCTGGAGCTCCAGTGAGGGCAGCAGCGCAGCTTCTGTCTTGTATGGGTGGCCTGTGCTCTTTCTGTGCTCCTGCTTGTGATTTCAGGGTTTGAAATTCTAACCAGAAGCTCTCTCTCTCTCTCTCTCTCTCTCTCTCTCTCTCTCCAGTAGGAAAAGTCAATGTTCTTGGCCCCATGCAAGATCCCAAAACAAGAGAGAACTTCTTACATTGTGAGTTTGTGATCAAACCTAAATTACTGCATAAGAAAGATGTGACAAGAGAGGGATACATTGATTTGAATCGTTTTGAATATCTTTTTAAATTCATAATTAATTCCTTTTCATTGCATTTGTTCATCAGATCTTGGTTCACTCAGCTGCAGTCATCTTGTGTAATTAAATATATGGATCAGAGTTGTGAATGAATGCCCTGTGTTGGGCAGCAGGGTGTTGGATGGCGGTGTTTCCTCACACAGAGAGGGTTGTGGGTTTGAGCTGAACTCAGGTCCTTTCTGTGTGGAGTCAGCATGTTCTCCCCATGTCTGTGTCAGGGGACTCCTGTTTCCCCCCTCAGTCACAAACATGCATGCAGGGCTACAGACTGTAAACTGTCTGTAATGTTAGAGTGCGTGTGTGTGTGTGTGTGTGTGTGTGTCTGAGAGTGAATGGTGCGTGTGTGTGTGTGTGAGATTGAGTTTGAGATTTACTGGTGTGTGTGTGTGTGTGTGCTTGTGTGAATGAGTGTTTGAATGAATGGTGTGTGTGTGTGTGTGTGTGTGCATGCATGTGTGTGTGTGTGTGTGCGCGTACAATAGCAAATGGTGTATGTCTGTGTGTTTGTGTGTGTTGGATTATTTTTTTATTTTTTTTATTTTTTTCCTTTTTATTTCGGCATGATTGTAGAATCATTTCACGACAATTTCAACACAACACAACATGTCTCAGGTATCATGACCGAAAGGGTCGCAGGGGAAGCGAAATCGCTGATCAGAGTCCCGCCCCCAGCCTCCAGAAAAACAGTTTGATTATGGTTAAGATATCATAAGGATTATAAATCACAGCAGAGCTAATGTCCATGTGCGCTAGGTTTTAAACGTCAGAAAGTAAGATCGTGAAATTCATGGATATCATGTGTGCATGTTTGGTTATGTGTGTGAATGGAGTGTGTTTGTGTGTTTGCGTGAAAGTTGTGCGTGTGGGAGTGAGTGTGAGTGAATTGTATGTGTGTGTTTGTGTATGTGTCTGTGAGAGAGAATGGTGCGTGTGTTTGAGGGTGTGAGTGAATAGTATGTGCGTGTGTCAAAAATGTACGTTCACGCATTTGTGTGTGTGTGTGTGTGTGTGAATGTGAGTTAGTGTTGTGTGTGCTTGAGTGTGTGAGTGAATGGTGTGTGCGCATGAATGAATTGTGTGTGTGTGTGTGTGTATGTGAGTGAATTGTCTGTTTATGTGCGTGTGTTTTTGTGAGTGAATGGTGTGCGAGTGTGTATATGTGAGTGTGTGAGTGAATGGTGTGTGTGTGTGTGTTTGTGTGAGTGAATGAATGGTCTGCGTGTCTTTGTGTGAGTGAGTGAGGGAATGGTCTGTGTGTGTGCGTGTGTGTATGTGCGTGCGCGTGTGTGTGTGTGAGAAAAGTGTGTCTGTGGGCGAGTATGTGAGTGCATGGTGTGTGTGTGAGTGAATTGTGTGTATGTGTCTGTGTGAGAATGGCATGTGTGAGTGTGCGTGTGTGTTAATGAATGGTGTGTGTATGCGTGTGTGCGTTTGTGAGTGAGTGAATGTGAGTGTTTGTGTGTGTATAGGTGTATGTGTGTGCACGCATGCATGTGTGAGTGAGTGCAAGTGAGTGTGTCTGTGTGTGAGTGAATGGTGCGTGTGTGTGTGTGTGTTTGTGAGAGAGAGTGTGCGGGTAAATTTTGTGTGTTTGTGTTAGTGAAGTGTGTGTGTTAGAGATTCTGAGTGAAGGTGTGTGTATCTGTGTGCATGTGTGCAAGTGAGTGTGTGAATCAACGGCATGCGTGTTGGTGTGAGAGATGAAGCGTTTGAGTGAATGATGTGTGTGTGTGTGTGTGTGTGTGTGTGTGTGTGTACGTGAGGGAGAAAGTGCGGGTGAATTGTGTGTGTTTGTGTTAGTCAATAGTGTGTGTGACATTCTGAATGAAGGGTGTGTGTGTGTTTGTGAGAGAGAGTGTGTGTGTGTGTGTGTGTGTGTATGTGAGGGAGAAAGTGCGGGTGAATTGTGTGTGTTTCTGTTAGTCAATAGTGTGTGTGAGATTCTGAATGAAGGGTGTGTGTGTGTGTGTGTGTGTGTGTGAGACCAAATTGTGCATTTACAAATATTATAAAACAAAAACAAAACTTCAACACCCAATAACATGTTTAGTGTAATTATGTAAAACAACAACATTAGTCTCTCCTCTCTTCTCATCCATCAGACTCCTGTCAGCTCACACTGGACCCCAATACAGCTCATCAACGCCTCTGTCTGTCTGAGGGGAACAGAGAGGTGACCGATGTGGGACAGAGCCAGTCATATCCTGATAATCCAGAGAGATTTGACATCTGGTGGCAAGTGCTGTGCAGAGAGGGTCTGTCTGGACGCTGTTACTGGGAGGCTGAGTGGAGTGGGGGTGATGGGGTTTATATAGCAGTGTCATATAAAGAGATCAGCAGGAAAGGAGGGGGTGATGACTGTTGTCTGGGATGCAATAACAAGTCCTGGTGTTTGGACTGCTCTCCCTCCAGTTACACTTTCTGGCACAATAATGAGGACACTGAAATCCCTGCTCCCTCCTCCTCCAGAATAGGAGTGTACCTGGATCACAGGGCAGGAACTCTGTCCTTCTACAGCGTCTCTGACACAATGACCCTCCTGCACAGAGTCCAGACCACATTCACTCAGCCCCTCTATCCTGGGTTTTGGCTTTATTACGCTAACTCTTCTGTAAAACTGTGTGATCTGTGATGAAGCAGAGAGTGAAGGGAAAATCTGCTGTTATTAAAAAGAGCAGAAACACACTGAAATGAGAGAGTAAAGTGGTTTCACTCTTCCATGATGTTGAGAAAGTCCTCCATGCCTTCATATGGTGCTGCATTGATGACTGTAATACCCTGTGTACAGGAGTCAGTCCCTCATCCCTCTCTCTCCTGCAGATAGTTTACATCTCTGCTGAGAGAGAAATACAGGAGAGTAAATAACTATAATAAGAATAAAAATCAGAATTAGAATAAAATGGAAACAATCAATGAAACAAAAATCTATAGGATTACGCAAATATGCAAAATTTCAACTTGATTGTGATTTATCATGTAAAAATGATGTACAGTTTTGCTCATCCACAATTTAATAATTTAGGATATTTTATTTCATATGCCATTTTTCTTTGTTTGTATATAAATAATTTATTTCTGAATGAAACCTCCAATAATTTTTATAAATGAATCTCCAGGAAGCAGGCTGGCTCATTACAGCCCTTTCCCACAACATCCCATCAGCACAAACCTGTATTTCAGAAGTTTTACAAAAACTGAACTGTACCTTCAACCTGAATCAAAAAATATGATGTAATTTTCTGATGTATAAGTAATACTGACTCTTTTTGGATTGTGGGTCTTTCTGAATTGCTGTTTCAATGATTATTCTCTGTTTTGGTTTTAGTTGAGTTTGACATTTGCAGAAAATACGAATAAAAATGAGAATCACCTGCTGCTGTAAATTCTGAGTTTTTACAAATTTGAAAACTTTCTGTGAATAAGGGGGAGCTTGGGGAGGGTTTTCAAAGTTGTTTCTAAAAAGCATCACTTTCTTGTTCTCTTCTTCATAGATGAAGTGGACTTGATGAGGAAGCTTTGTTTATTTATTTATTTATTTTACAATATGCATGTTTAAATACCCATTTCCATGGTTACACAGAGTGAGGTCGTGATATGATCTCCTGCATGTACTTACTGACCCTCCGGTTGACGGATGTGTCGGGTGGAGTCCACCAATGAAAGAAAACACACCCACCTCTTCAGCGATGATCCTTCCTGCTGTGATTGGACACAAAGATGGCTCACTCCATCCCTGAGTTTGGCTTATTTCTTCTTAAAAAGTGAGTCCCTAAATTCACTTACTGAGCCTCGGAAATGAACGCAGAATCCTGGAATTATACTTAAACTTGCATATAAATTTGCATATCGCAACATTTTTGTTCAGTGCACTCATCTCGCAGTTGCAAAACATGGTCTCTTTATTTAGGAGACAGTACGTGTTTTGAGGGATCATCAAGGTTAGTATGTTGTTTCAAACTAAGCCCAGGTCACAGATTGCCTGAGACGAGCATGTTTTGTAGTTCTGGCCTTTGGTCCTGAGGTGGGGTTGATCAGGACTGCAGACATGAACTGAGATTCTCAGGACTGAACACACAGAGCTTCAAGGTGGGGCTGGACGTCTGGAGGAGAAGGTGCATATTAATAGTGTACCACAAGATGACAGCAGAGAACCGTGTATTTGCGGTGCTTTGAGAAAATCAAATACTGCATACAGTGGGTTCCAGACGTACTGGCGCTCCTGAGTGGATACGCACAAAGAATTCTAAAATAAATCATTGAATTTCAGAAATGAAATCAAGGTGGTGAAATGTGAGAAATGCTGTACTTTATTAACACTTCAATGGAAAGATCAGAAATGGAAGACCCAACTGCTTACAGTACTTACGTCACAAAATGTCCATTTCAAGAAAATTGAGGCGGGACTTAAGTATCTATAAAAGATGTTTTCCCATCCATACCCAATGATGTGTGACTTCAGCACTTTTAGCACGAGACACATCAATTATTTATCAATGCAATTAAAAACAATTTCCTTCAAATCAAAGTCTCAAAATTATTGGCACACTTATTGCTGCAACCATGTCCTGACTGTCGTTTACTGCACTGTTTGATTGGGTTAGGGCAGATTTGCATGATTTTCAGCTCATTTGTCTGAGCCAAACACAGGTAAAGAGGGTTATATCTGTTCCCGGCTTTCACACCAACCTCTGCTCTCTCATTTAATTAGGCAGGACATTTATGAATTCAGGCTGTTTATGTGGTCTTTCAATTCCTGGAAAGCTCTGGAATGACCACCAAAAACTGTTCTTTTGACCCTTACAATAAAAAAAATATAAAGTTGACTCATCTTATGAAATAGGCAGGATACAACTGACTTCAAATTAGTTTTTTGCAAATTCAACAGCTCAAATTGAGCAAACTCCAAAATGCTGTGCACCTGGTTACCTTACTTTTGCCATCATTTTTTTTTTAAATTTAATTTACTGGTCGCGTTAATTTTTTTGTTTGTTTGTTTATTTTATTTATTTATTGTTTGCATTTTGCTGTAATCCGATTTATGAATAAACCCATATTTGCTTGTTGAGACAGTTACAGTAGCTGATTTAGTTGGGGTAATTGGTGGAAACAAAAGCCTTCAAACATACTGGCCTCTGAGGAGCAGACTCACCCACCCCTGCTCTCTGGACTCTGGAAAAATTAAGTTGACTCAACTTTAGGAAATTAGGCAACCAGGTACAGCATATTTTTGAGTTGTCTCGACTTTTCGTTCCATGTTCTCTCAAAAATCAGTTTGTGCAACCAGTGGGACTTGGAGTTGAGCAAACTCAAAAGTGCTGCTGGTTGCCTTACTTTTTGAAGTTTAGTCAACTTCAGAAGTCAGGCGACATGTTTCAGATCAGACTGAGGCCCAGTGACTGTGAGCATTGTGAGGCCATTGCTGAGCATTGATGCTGCGGGGATTTTCAGGTGTGCTTTGGCTCATTTTTCTGAAAAAATCTACATACGGCCGAATCTCAGCCGTCTGGCAGAGGCGTCCACATTGTCCACTTAAGTTGCCTGACTCTTGGTGGAATCCATAAAGCCATTGATCTCAACCAGTCCCCAGGACCTCTGGAATTAAAACATCACTGATCCACCTCCACCATGGGTATGAGGAGTCTGTCCTTGAAGAGGTCTCTGTTTCTATGGTAACCATGCTGACGCTGTCAGTTGTGTGGGGGATTCAAGAAGACTAACAACGAGAAACCAATTGAAGCACTGATTACTAAAACCCCACAAGTCAAGTCAAGTCTTGTGTGACTTATGGGGTTTTAGTAATAGGTGCTTCAATTGCTCTCCACTCCAGAGTTTATTGACAGGTTTGAAAATCAACAGGGAAATTCAGAATCCATAATTCTAGGCAAGGGGTCAATCATCAAAAAATATCAGTCGGTGAAGTGACAGTACAAAAGGGTGAGACAGGTCTCAAAATCCAGGGAACAGTTCCAGAGGTCAGAAATGCTCAGGAGATCAGTCAGTGAAGCAAACGTTTCAGGGAGAATATAAGAATCGAATTTCCAGAACACAGTCCAATCAAAACCAGAAAATCAGTCCTGTAGACTATCCAAAATCATGAATCAGAAAACAAAAATGGGTCAGAACAGAAAATGAATGACAGGAAATGTATAAATCAGTGGTCGATGAAGATAGGTAAAACACCAGAAAGACTAGCTGCACAGGGGGCTCTTTAAATACACAGAGGGTAATGACACTGGTGGAGAACATCAGGAAGTTACTGGGAAGAACTACTGGGGTGTGGTTACAGGAAGGCAAACACTGGGCCTCATTCACCAATAGCTTCCGTAGTATTTACTTCAATTCTTAAATTTTTCTTAAGAAAGTTCTTAAGAAAACTCCACGTAAAATTCACGAACATGTTCTTCACCTGCAGAATTGTTTGCAGTTGTGTTCTTAGATTGATGAATGCCGTTCTCCTCATAAACTGAAAGCGCGTGCCAGTTGTCCCTAATAAGTATGAGTAAAAGCCCTCAAATGCCCTTAAAAGAGCATGAAGGGCCGTGTGCAGGTATGAGGTGCATCTCAAAGCCTAGGCTGCAGCCTTCGAAGGCTGCATTTTCAGTGATTGTCACTAAATTCCATCTGCCAAACTGACATGACATCATACCATCTCTGTGAAACAGCTTTGGTTTAAATGAGTTGTCTCTGGTCTCCCTAATCCTAACCTCAACTCTAACCCCTAACCATAAACCCAGCCCCAAACCTAACCTAAATTTATCCTTATCTCACATCCTAAATGTTTGTTTGGTGAACAGGAGTATATGACGACCCCTTAAAATGCTGCCTTTGAAGGATGCAGCCTAGGCTTTGAGATGCACCCATAGACAGAAGTAACAAATAGATTCTTTGGAGGAAAGTAGAGGAAATGCCAAAACGGAAATCTAAAAACGTCGCTGGAACCAAAATACTAAAAGTAGGTTTGAAGTGGAGGAACTGCTACAGGAAATGAAATGCAAATAAACGGTGATATTTAGTGGTGTAAATTCTGGATATAAAATCACAGACAAAAAAGATGCATGGGATGCAGTTACCCTTTCTGTGAATGCTTTATCTGCAGAGGGGTGCACAACAGATGATGTTAAAAAGAAATACTTTGACTTGAAATCGGACACCAAATTAATAAATAAATAAATAAACAAGTGGTGCAGTCACAACAAACCCCGCCCCTCGCACATACTTTCACCTACTTGTACGAAATTCAATAGGCATCTATTCTGGGTGAGCAGCAATCCCAAAACCGAATTTGGGGTGAATCTGGCCATTAGTTTTGCAGCTAGAGTGTTAACAGACAAACAAACACAGAAATGAAACGTCATTCATAGTATGACAACTTGCCGAAATCGAACATGAATTACGTCACAACCATTTGACCAATTGGGCTTAAATTTGGTGTGAGGTACTTGAACAATGGGCTATACAATGAAATTAAAAAATTTAGTAAAATGAAAAATTTTTGTCATTTTGTGACATTATTTTGACACACTTTGACCGGAGGATCGTCTTTGGGACCCGTAACCGTTGAAATGGGCAATGTATGATGAACAAAATGGTGTTGGATTCGTTATCTCAAATACAAACAAAGTTATTAACCAAAATGTGTTTTTGACCTTTTGCCTGATATTGACCTTGACCTTGAAATTATTCTCAGCAAAATCAATAGGTTTCTGTCGAGGGCATGTGAGATTCAAAAGATGATGAAAGAAATTTCATTAATATGAGAGTTTAAGAAATAATCACGTTTGTGACAAACAGACAGATTTACAAACAGACAAATGCAGCCGACCAATATACTTGCCGATTTCGGCAAGTAACAAACCGAACTGAAACAAATACCCCTTCCCTCACCCTTCGAGTGGGGCGGGATGATAAATATACACTGACCAAAACTTCCAACGCAACACATACAATTTTGAAATATTTGGTGTACATAAAATGGGATATTGGTTTTGAGCCATGATACATCAACTACAACTTAAAAGCTCAGAAAATTGTTTTGATTTTGTCGTGTGGGCAGCTCGTTCTGCTTGATTGCACATTGTTTAGAATTTTGCCTATCCCGTCAGGTTGAGTAAAACTCATTGACCAATCCTTCGAGAATTTGGTCAATAAATAGCTGTAGCAATGGGCAACTTAAATATTCCTTTGCATTATCCTGGGTCAACGTGTGACCATGCCGCACCTAGGGTCAAAATCAGCGAGAGCGAGCTGTTGGTATGCCCACTGGTGGAATGTCACAAAGACGGGTTGCAAGAAACCTGGGCATCTACGTGTCGACCATATCGCGCCTCTGGAGCCAGTATAATGAAACAGGAAGCACCGGTGATCGACCACGTGCCCCCAGACCATGTGTCACCACCCCTCAGCAGGATCGCCATATTCATCTCCAGCACCTGCGCACTCGCTCACTGCGCACTCGCGACCAAACCGTACACAACCGCCTGCATGAAGCCGACTTGCACAACCGACGTCCCCGCCGTGGTTTGGTGTTGACCCCTGCACGTCGCCGCGTCCGTCTGCGATGGTCAAGGGCACATTTGGGCTGGAATGCTCTCAGGTGGAAGAGGGTGCTCTTCTCCGATGAATCGAGGTTCAAGTTGAGTGTGTCTGATGGAAGACCGCGTGTATGGCGTAGGCGACGGCAATGTTATACTGACGCTACCATCCTGCAGCGTGACCGCTGGGGTGGACCCAGTGTGATGGTTTGGGCTGGAATGAGCAGGAGACACAAGACAGACCTCATTTTCATCGATGGAAACCTCAGTGCGGCCTGTTACCGTGACAACATCCTTACCCCTGTCGCAGTTCCACTCGTCCATCGCTATCAGGATAACAGGATAACGCGACACCACATGTCGCCAGAGTCTGTCAGGACTACCTGAGGCAGAATAATGTTCAGTGTCTTGATTGGCCTGCGTATTCCCCAGATTTAAACCCTAAAGAACATCTATGGAATATTCTGGATCGCCGGGTGAGAAGGCGTGATCCAGAACCAGCCACAGTCCAACAGTTGCGTCAAGCACTCCAGGAGGAATGGGACCGCATCACACAGGCTGAAATTCAGCATTTGATTGACTCCATGCATCGCAGAATCCAGGCTGTGTGTGACGCCAGAGGAGGCCATACAAGATACTGACTTCGGTGATCCAGAATTGCGCCTTCAACTGATGCAATGAATTGGAAACCAGAAAAAATCTGTTTTTCATTCCTTACTCTAAAACTGTGTTTTTGATTTGAATCTTAATATTTGTTGTGTATTGTAAAATTTATTGTAAGAAAATTACATGTGTTGCAATAAACCCGAGTGTTGCGTTGGAGGTTTTGGTCAGTGTATAAATAAATTCTAAGTTTAGATGAGAGATGCACAGCACTGGGGGAGACTGCAGGCACAGAATTATCTGAGCTGGTCCAGCACATCGGGACCATCATCGGAGAGGCGGCATTATCAGGTGTGTGATCAGCTGAGTGTCTGGACACAGACCTGGGCCCTGAGTGATCGCCTACATCTCCTCCTGATCCATCTCCTATCCAAGAGAAATCAGGGGGCAAGCCATAATTCTCTGATACTATAATTTATAAGGAGTGCGTCCCAAAGGCAGGTTTAACTTGTAACACCGTGTTCAAAGTGAATACCTGCTTGTTTTCAATATTAAGGCCTTTGGGCCTGTTTAACAATCACAGATAAACGTTACTACAATGTTTTAATTATCAATTATCAACGGTGCAACCTGGAACCTCGCAGTCCAACCCAGCGCAGTCAGTGTCTCCCCACAGCAGTACCTCCTGTCTCCCAGCTCCTGCTGTAAGGTCCCGATGGCTAAAAAACCCAAAGTGGAGAAGAGCTTCACACTGTGGTGGCACAGGGTTACACTGGCCTGTATGGCTCTGAAGTGCTGGATCCAAATGATCACAAAGGTCCAGGAGGACAGCTCTGGGTAGACCAAAGATTCCCAATAACTCTCACTCTCTGCAAATACATCTATAAGCTCATGGAAAATTTGTTCCCTCCATAGGGCATCATCTGCATTATCTTGCAGTAGCAGTAAATATGTTATTATGTGAGCAGGGTGTAGACGTCCTTCCTTTTGGCCAATAAATGGGGTGACAATCACTGACTAATGGATGGAATATGGTTCCCAATTAAAAATTTTTGATATAAGTTGAAGTGCATTGTAACATTCATATTTATTTGTAAAATCCATAATTATTTGAAAAACAACAACAGTTATTGAAAAATATAACAAATTACAAAAATATTATTGTAATTCAAATAATATAATATTACATAATTCTAGAACAGAATGAATTAATTGAATGTGCGTAAGAGTGCTCCAGTCTGCGTAGATTCTGCTCTTCCCTAAGAACAAATTCCACAGAAGAAAACATTGGTGAAGTCAGAATCTGAATAAAAAGTGTGTAGGTGGGTTTTAAGAGGAAGTTTCCTCTTAAGAATAAAGGAGCCATGACAGATACGCAGCGGAGGGCAGTCAGAAGGGGGTGATGTGGGGTGTTTGGGGAGGTTGTAGATCAGACGAGCTGCAGCACTCTGGATCAGCTGTGGGGTCTGATGGTGGAAACTGGACGGCAGCTGAAAGTGAGCTGCAGTACTGCAGGCGACACAAGACCAAACGCCTGAACCAGAAGCTGGGTTGAGTCGGTGGTTAGAAAGGGACGGATTTTCCTGATGTTACACAGGGATACCTACATGTACGGCTCACTGCTGAGATGTTCTCAGAGACTGACAGCCTATGATCCATCACTACTCTGAGGTTCTTCAAAGGAGAGGAGGACACCATAGCGCCCCCTACAGAAATGAACTTGTTCCTCATTCCTCGCACAAATTATTTCATTGCATATTAAATTTCAGAAGCCTTACTTTCTAACAAACCATGACAAATTCCATTGAATTTTCACACCCTAATCTCTCTCCCGTTCTCACTCCCTCATCCCTCGTTCCCATTGTTTCATCCCCCTCCCTCGTTCTCCTTTCATCCCTTCATCCCTCCATTATTTTGATACATTTTTTCTTACAGATTCGCAAAAATTCAAATAATGAAATGTCATGCCCCCTCCTCCACCGATCCCTCGTTCCTCATCCCTCGCAGAATGACTTCATTGCAGCTCAATTTTCAGAAGCTTTACATCATAACAACACACAATATATTCCATAACATTTTCATGCCCTCATTTCTCCCCCATTTACTCATCTCCTTGTCCCTCGTTACCCCGTCTCCTATCTCTGCACAAATTATTTTATCAAAACTTTGTTTCATAGGTAATTAACCATAATGACAATCTAGTAAAGGAAACGATAACATCACTTCCCTCCGATCATTTATTACATTGTCCCCTCGTTCCCTCCCCCCCTCTAACACACACACAGGTCATAATGCACTTTCTCAACACGTCATCTACCGGATATGAATGTTTGTAATTACTGTTAACGTGACGTCTCTTGTGAGAATTACCTCATTTTTTGGGGGTAGACAAATTGGACAAACTCAATACAATATACAGGAGAAGTCCACTTCCCCAAAGTCTCCCACTGGGAAACCTTCTTTAAATGTGATGAAATTAAATATTAAGAAATTAATTACCTTACCAGCAGAGGATGGGCTCCCCACTATAACCGGTTCCTCCTGAGATTTCTTCCCACTGGGGAGTTTTTCTCACCTCTGTCTGAGGTTTTTTCTCATTATTGGGAGTTTTTGCCTGATTTGCTGTCCAGGGGATGAGGCCGGGCAGTGGGGCACTGCCCATTTTATGTTTCATTAATCTTGTCTGCGACAGTCCCTCCGTGAAAAGATTATGCAGATAAAATTGAGTTGAATTGAAATTTCACTATTGCCCATCGGTTGGCCATTTTCCCATAAATCCCCAATTGAGAAGAGGACTTGCTGTACGCAACTCGGTGCAGCTTCGCTCCTCAAACCTCGGCAATTATATCAGTCTTCTACTTTCCATTCTAGCTGCGCATCCTAGTGATGGAAACGAGAGGCTTTCTGAAGCACTGATCCTTCTCACCTGTCGGTATCAACACGATGTACAGTAGTGACATCTGCTTGTCAAATAATTTACAGCCAATTAACGCCATTACAAGAACGCCCATTCTTCTTTCATCACAACATCCACCAAGTGCAAAATCTCATTTCATCTCTTCACTCTTGAGGACTTGAAGAGCCTTTATGACTCTGAGAAGAGAGGTGACCCCCACACTGAGTCTCATCGCCTGGGGTTTCCTGTTAACCTGCACTGGTCTCCTACTCAACTCTATTCCATCCTTCATCAGTACAATTCCCCTGCTCTTTCGATTCAATAAATATAATTAACACCAATTTTAGGTGTGGTCTGGAATTCATTAAATAGTATTCAAGACACAAGTTAGTGAACCAGACCACACCTACATATGTCACTCCATTCATCCACATCCAAACCAGTCAGCCTATTTTTACTGCCTTCTTTCTGCAATACTCGTCTTCCTCGTTCGACATCCCTCCCTCCCATTTCCTTCTATTCTTCTCTCACCCTATCACTCTATCGGAGCCCTGGGGGACTTGAAGAGCCTTTATGACTCTGGGAAGAGAGGTGACCCTCACACTGAGTCTCATCGCCTGGGGTTTCCTGTTAACCTGCGCTGGTCTCCTACTCAACTATATTCCATCCTTCATCAGTACAATTCCCCTGCTCATTCAATTCAGAAAATACCATGAACTACTATTTTAGCTGTGGTCTGGAATTCATAAAATGTGTCTTGGCTGCTCGCATTTGAAGCAGCAAATGTCCTGTCTTGGCATTCTGTCCACTTGTCAGGTAGTTTTGGCAGGACTAGGACTCTAATTACCTCCATCAAACTTACTCTGCATACCGTGGTACCACTGGTGGGAAGTGGTGCCTTTTAATGCTGCTGTGAAGACTTGTGTCTGCCTGCCAGCTTCATCTGCAGTCTCAGGATCCTGCTCTTTCATCCAAACTCACACCTCACGCCCAAACCTCATCTACTCCCACCTCTCATCACCTGTTGCTTGTGACTGTAAGAAAAACCTCAGCAGGCAGCCAGTTTTGTTACAACCCCCTCCATACTTCTTCCTGATACTGTCACTGCTCATTTAAAACCCATCCAAGACCCAAGACCCAGTCTTCTTATTAACAAAAGCTCCTGCCTTCCACTCTTGGTCAGACTGTAATGATGCCGAGAGGTAACTCAATCCTATTCAGGAGTAACCAGGCATTGTGATTGAACTAAGCCTTTCAAGAATGAGTAAATCATTTTTTCTGTTTTGACAGGTCGAGTTCCATCCATTGGTCATTATTTTATTGAACATAGAAAATTACTGGGACACTCTGCAGACTTCTTGCCTGTTATGGCCATAAATGAGTGTGAGCATCGAGAAAGTGAAGGATCCCTCAACGGCAAATTCTAAGGCAAATCTCCTTTGTAGTCTGACATCTCTATGGGTCTCTGTGGACATGAGATGGGTAACATTGTACCAAATTGAAGATGGTGACCTCTGTAAAGACTTATCTGTGGCTGCATGTGATCTGGAATAAATCAGTTCACTCCACCAGCTTTTGGTTTGTCTCTGTGACTCTAGTCATCTCATCTCTTCGGTATAAACTACTGACGGAGGGAGGAAGGACAGATTTGCGCAGGAGCTGCAGCACATAAAGGGGAGGAAGGGAATGAGGGAGCAGACAGGACTGCCCATGTGACTTTAGGCAGGGAGACCATTGGTGTCTCTGTTTGTGTTGAATTAGTTTTTGATTGAATGATTGAGTGCAGAGGTTTTTGCATTGAGCCCATACTTCCCTGTTTTGAGGTGTTTGTGCCTGTTTTTGATAGTGAAATAAAATGTTCCATTTTTGGCACCACCAGCATTTGTCCTCTTGTTTGGCAACATCACCACAAGGCTTTTCAACTACATTTTCAGTCAGACGCAAAGGAGCCTCATCAACGAGAGACAAAGCTGAGAAAGTCATGAAAAACCAGGCAGGACCCGGGTGGAGAAATAATCCATCAATAGGAATGAGAAGCTGGGGTTGAATGGAGCTCAGAGGGCAGAACATTTGAGGTGGGTCCCCTTAAACCCCAATGTCCCCCAGCAGTAACGCCAGCACTACAGGATTATCTGAGGCAGACTGTCAGTCCCTGACCGTTAAACACACTATTGCTTTCAGCTCGTACCTGTTTAAGAATGTATGATCAATAATCAAACACTGTATTTACTGAAGAATCAAGACCAAAACAATATATTATTCAGAAATGACACATCGTCAATGGGCTAAATTGATCGGCGGACCATATCATGCCTAAATACATCACTGCGTTTATCCACGTCCTAACCAGCCAGCCTATTTATACCTCCTTCTTTCTGCTATACTCGTCTGTCTCGTTCAACATCCCTCCCTCCCATTCCCTTCTATTCTTCTCTTACCCTATCACTCTATAGGAGCCCTGGGGGACTTGAAGAGCCTTTATTACTCTGAGAGGAGACGTGACCCCCAAACACTGAGTCTCGTCGCCTGGGGTTTCCTGTTAACCTGCGCTGATCTCCTACTCAACTCTATTCCATCCTTCATCAGTACAATTCCCCTGCGCATTCAATTCAGTAAATACCATGAACTACTATTTTAGGGGTGGTCTGGAATTCATTAAATGTGTCTTGGCTGCTGGTGTTTGAAGCAGCTAATGTCCTGTGTAGGCATTTTTTCCACTTGTCAGGTAGTTTTGGCATGACTAGGACTCTAATTGCCTCCATCAACCTAACTCTGCATACAGTGGTACCACTGGTGGGAAGTCAGACGCAAAGGAGCCTCATCAACGAGAGACAGAGCTGAGAAAGTAATGAAAAACCAGGCAGGACCCGGGTGGAGAAATAATCCATCAGTAGGAATGAAAGGCTGGAGGTTGAATGGAGCTCAGATGGAGCTCAGAGAGCAGAACATTTGAGGTGGGTCCCCTTAAACCCCAATGTCCCCCAGCAGTAACACCAGCACTACAGTATTATTTGAGGCAAACCGTCAGCCCCTGACCCTTAAAAACACTATTGCTCTCAACTCGTACCTGTTTAAGAATGTATGATCAATAATCAAACACTGTATTTACTGAATAATCAAGACCAAAACACAAGCCTGAACTGAAAAAGACATAATTACGAAATGACACCAGGCCCAGCTCCAGGGCAAAACCATAAGAGGGGCATTATGAATAACAGGGGGGGCAAGAGATTCTAAGTTGGGAAATCACCAATCGGGCCACCATCAGATGTACCCATTAAATGGCCTTGGCTATAGAAGTATACAATACTTATTCCACATAAAGTAAACATATGCTTTAGGGCTGTGGTTTTGTTTCTGTAGTCTATTTACCCAACGAAAAATCTTGGTCTACAGAAATCATACCAAATTTTAAACTTATCAATTGTCGCCTTCAGACGGAAAAAAAAAATCTTGCTATGTGTTCTGCAAATTAACTAACTTCTCACATTCGCAATACAGATGGTCAGTATTTAATTTAACTGAAATATGACAGACTCACATAATGTTAAAATGACACAACACATAATAATAAATTTGCCTGTCAGTAGAGTTGAAGGCGGCGATTCCGCTGAGAATTGAATCTCCTCAGCACAGCGTCTTTCCACTCCAGTCGAAATCTTCGCGTCAAGTCCGTTTCGAATGACAACTGAACCAAATGCGCTAACAGGTGTTCTGACAAATTTTGCTACCTATCAAATATGCTACCTCGCGATTCTGCGCTTGCGCAAACCAAAAATGTCGGGCTGTTTCCTTGCTCATATCTTAAATATCTTCAAAAATCATGGAAATGGATTTATTTTCAGTGCGCATTTCGACCTGTAAGTGTACATATATTTGCATGTACATGCAGGGTTTTCCTGAAAATGAAGAAATGACGATGATAATGGCGTATATGGCCATATGTCTTTGAACAAACTTATTCAACTCGTTATAAAATCTGCTATGTTAGAATAAGGTAACAAATACAAAGTTACTACTGTAAACTGATTCATGATGCTATATCAAGGTGAGAACAAAGGCTTTATGACCGCTTTACATTCCGGTAGCATTTTCTGACAAGAGAGCAAAATTTGACAGAACACCAGTCGTGTAACATAACCAGTCTTTCGTCCGTAAAAACGTTTTTCAGACACGAAAAGGCATTCACGTGCAGCGCGAGTAGGACTGACTGCTACTTGCCACTCCGTTAGCTGTGGCTAGTCATGGCTGCTGCTCCTCGCTTCCTTCCACGGTTAGTTTTTAACTGCAGGTGCGGTCCCATCTCCTCCCCCTTCGCCTCGATCATTTTTGCTTCTAAAAATTTTCCGGATTTCCATTTTGGCTCGCATAAAACGTTTTGCTACCAACTTTTATTTTCGACGTCAATGCTCCGACTGAACAAATCAACCTTCAGCGGTCTGGCCAATAGAAATTCGCTGGATACTGCTGCCTGGTGCACACATGAAGGAAATCCTCAAAAATATAAAATTTTGATTGGGTAGTTGCCTAACATAAAAAATGAATGTTTTCTAAACTGAATTAAACATAATACATGGTAAATAGTGCGCCAACATGAAATAAACCGATAGCGATTTAGATTTACTTTCAGGATTTGAACACCTTCAAATAATTTTGCTTGGGGGGGGGGGCATGGTCTGCCGCTAGGGGGAGCTAAGCCTCACTTTATCGCATCCTGGAGCCGGGCCTGAATGACACGTCGCCAATGGACAGCATTGACAAAGCTCTTAATTGTGTTGTGTTGTTTTTTTTCAGCCGTGTAACATAATTTACTTTAACATTGCACAAAATGAAAATGTGGTCATCTTCGATTTGCCGGAGGATGACCCTAGAAACTCCAACCAGTTCACCATTAGCATTGTCCTCGTCACTGACTTCTCTTTGTATCCTACCCTGTCTTATCTATTCCCTCTATCCTCAAGAATTTGGTCGATTTTCTGGTTATAAACTCAAACTTGATAAAAGTGAGCTTTTACCCAGTACCACTGCAGCCAGTTAAACTCCCTTTGATTCCCTACCATTTCAGATAAAAAAAAATCAGTTGAGTTTATCTCGGTATCTCAGTTACAAAATCCCACTCTCAGCTGCTAAAGGCCTATTTCACCCCACTCCTAGATCATACCTGACGGGATCTTATTCACTGGTCCACCAGGCCCCTGTCACAAGCCAGATGAATTAAGACAGTAAATATGAATACTCTTCCAGTCAGGGCAACCCATTTTAAAATGAAAACCATTTATTGAATATATTACAGAATTTAGCAGAGTTTGAGGCGTGAATAGATCTGCTTTGGGTACTCAGTGCACAATATGTGCACTAACCTGAATAAAGGGAGAATTTATAAACAGATTCCCTGAGGACTGAGATTGTGATGGTCCTGCCCTGCAGGCCCTCCCCCCTCCTGCTGTCTGCACCTCCACCTCAACGAGCAACAGCTGCTGTTAAGAGTTAAGGTGCTGTTAAGAGTATAAAAGAGCTGCACTGCCAAACAGGGAGTGCAGCTGCATTCTGTTGTTTTACTTGGTGTTATGGAGCCCTGTTTGTAGCCGCTGCTCTCATCTTATGTTTTTTATTATTAAATATTTATTCATATTTTACTCAGCCTGTGCGTTTGGGTCCCTTGTCTTGTTGTTGGGTACATGGTCCCAGTGCCCGCCGGCTTATTGCCTACTGCCCGCGGGGGCAAAACCATGACAGAGAATCAACAAGAGACCCACTCTCGGCAGCCAAAAGTTTAAAAAGTGGGAGCAGATCCTCAACAAGTGCTCATTTTGAGCAAACTTCTTTTACTGTCTCTGACTAAACTACGCAAAATGCTCAGAAAGAAATGACTGAGCTACAGGAATTGAAAGCTGAACTTAAAGAAGTGGATTTGTTGCAACACACGAAGTTGGAGACAGACTTGGAAGTGGAATTGGCAGCATTTGAAGATGAACTAAAGGCTTTCAAAATCAAGAAATTTGAGCGGGATGCAGAGGACTATAGAAGGGGTACAGTGTATGACTGGAATGGGAATGTTCGTGTCAGACAGAGTCCGAGACCATCCATGGGCCGTCAACAGCGAGATTGGAGACAGCCACGACATCGGGATTTACTCCTCACAAGCGAAGCGGAAACAACTGACCAAGGCCACACTAGCGCATCCTCCACTGACGATCTTTTTTTAGAGGTGAGGAGAGGCCGTCAACAAAGAAGACGACGAGGAAGGGCAAGCGGAGGTCCAGATCCAAATCGGGTAACGTTAACACAGAGCCTGTATCAGAACACAGGGTGATAAACATTCCGGATTACTCTTTAACTGTCCCACAGTTAAGTGTGCTCAGTCGTGGGCTGTCTTGTGTTCAGACTAATAAAGTGAATGCATTTAAATTGCATGCTGACTTATACAAGTTCTTTAGACAGCAATATTTAAAACATTTCTTTCATACTAAACCGACTGGTGATATGGGGAATGAGGTTACAAACTCTTAGAGTAAATTTAAGAAAAATTCTACCTTCGTGCCCCCTGCCCCCCAAAATCCTACTTTGATTACTTTTGGCAAGTTGGTGGAAAAAGACATTAATGCTCTAATTAAATCTGAAAAAGAAGGAACAGCTATAACATCAGTAAATTGAAAAGAAAGGCTTTGGATGAATTAAGAGAGAACACTGACATAATTGTGAAACCAGCAGACAAAGGTGGGTTAATTGCTACACAAAACAGGACGGATTATGTAGCTGAGGCAGTAAGACAGTTGAGCAATTCTGACTTATGAACAGTTACTGAAAAATCCTACGGATAATTATATTAGGGAAAGGGACAAACTGTTAAATAATGCAATGGAAAATAAGCGGCTATTGAAGAACCAGTATGAATTATTGAAAACAGAATATCCTGTCACTCCAGTGTTTTACTGCCTAAAATACACAAACGGCCACAAAATCCTCCAGGCAGACCCAGTGTAGCCACCAAAGACTCTTTGACTGAACCCTTTAGCCAATTTGTGGATGAATTTATTAAATAAATTGTAAAGTCTCTTCCATCCTTTGTAGCTGACACTAGAGATGTTTTAAAACTGTTGGCTGGAGTCTCCATCCCAAATAATGCTTATTTAGTGACATTTGATGTGGAAAGTTACACAAATTTTCCCGATGATGGTGGCTTGGAAGCCGTGGACTTTTATCTTTCACTTAAGAGTGATTTGCTCCCTGTGGAATTATTAATGATGTTCACAAGGTTTATTCTTAAATCTCATTACCTTATGTTCAACAAGTATTACCTACAAATTCAAGGAACAAGTAAGAGATCCCCATTTGCACCTAATTATGCAAATTTATTCATGGGTTTATGGCAAGATAGACATATACAGTGGGGCAAAAAAGTATTTAGTCAGGCACTGATTTTGCAAGTTCTCCTACTGAGAAAGATGAGAGAGGTCTGCAATTTTCATCAGAGATACACGTCAAAATGGAAAAAAAAAATCCATGAAATCACATTGTAGGATTTCTACAGAATTTATTTGTAAATAATGGTGGAAAATAAGTATTTAGTCAATAAAAAAAGTTCAACTCAATACTTTGTAGCATAACCCTTGTGAGCAATGACAGAGGTCAAACGTTTCCTGTAAGTCTTTGCCAGGTTTGCACACACTGTAGCTGGTATTTTGGCCCATTCCTCCATGCAGATCTCCTCTAGAGCAGTGATGTTTTGGGGCTGTCGCTGGGCAACACGGACTTTCAACTCCCTCCGCAAATTTTCTATGGGGTTGAGGTCTGGAGACTGGCTAGGCCACTCCAGGACCTTGAAATGCTTTTTACGGAGCCACTCCTTCGTTGCCCAAGCGGTGTGTTTGGGATCATTGTCATGCTGGAAGACCCAGCGACGTTTCATCTTCAATGCTCTCACTGATGGAAGGAGGTTTTGGCTTAAAATCTCACGATACATGGCCCCGTTCATTCTTCCCTTACCATGGATCAGTCTTCCTGTCCCCTTTGCAGAAAAACAGCCCCAAAGCATAATGTTTCCACCCCCATGCTTCACAGTAGGTATGGTGTTCTTGGGATGCAACTCCGCATTCTTCTTCCTCCAAACACGACGAGTTGAGTTTTTGCCAAAAAGTTCTATTTTGGTTTCATCTGACCACATGATATTCTCCCAGTCCTCCTCTGGATCAGCCATATGCTCTCTGGCAAACTTCAGACGGGCCTGGACATGTACTGGCTTAAGTAGGGGGACACGCCTAGCACTGCAGGATTTGAGTCCCTCTTGGCGTAGTGTGTTACTGATGGTAGCCTTTGTTATTTTAGTCCCAGCTCGCTGCAGGTCATTCATCAGGTCCCTCCGCGTAGTTCTGGGATTTTTGCTCACTGTTCTCATGATCATTTTGACCCCACGGGATGAGATCTTGCGAGGGGCCCCAGATCGAGGGAGATTATCAGTGGTCTTGTATGTCTTCCATTTCCTTACAATGGCTCCCACAGTTGATTTATTCACACCAAGCTGCTTGCCTATTGTAGATTCACTCTTCCCAGCCTGGTGCAGGTCAACAATTTTCTTCCTGGGGCCCTTCGACAGCTCTTGGTCTTGGCCATGCTTGAGTTTGGAGTCTGATTGTTTGAGGCTGAGGACAGGTGTCTTTTATACAGATAACGAGTTCAAACAGGTAACGATTAATACAGGTAACGAGTGGAGGACAGAAGAGCTTCTTAAAGAAGTAGTTTCAGGTCTGTGAGAGCCAGAAATCTTGCTTGTATGAGGGGTGACTAAATACTTATTTTCAACCATCATTTACAAATAAATTCTTTAAAAATCCTACATTGTGACCAACATGAAAAATCCAACATGGACTATGCTATTGCCAGACACTATAAGGAGAAAAACCATGGACCAGCCACCACACTTAAAGTTATTGGCATTGAAAAGGTAGAACCTCACCCAAGAGGGGGTAATTTGATTGAGCAATTGTTGAAAAGGGAGGCAGTTTGGATCCAAGAGTTGAATACAGTTGAACCATATGAACTCAATGAAAAACAGGATCTGAGTATATTTTTGTGATAGATCTAAATGTGTACAAAGGCTTTAATGTAATTTTGTGAAGCCAATGTAATAATAGCTTGGCTTGAAATTTACTTTTGCTGTTGATATTTTGCACAGAATGTATTTATTCACAGGCCAATGGATAATCAATGTGGAGTCTGATGCTGTAGTGTGATAACTAATTTATTTTTAGAGGTCTTATTTACTGTAGTTAACTTTGTACTGGTTATATTTATTCACAGATTCTAGTTTTGTATTCACTATTTATAAAAGAAAATTGTTTATGAAAAAAAAACCCTGTAAGGTCATGTGATTATTTCACCTGTGGGTGTCATGGGGAAGGCAAAGACCGAACCTGGCGAAACGCGCTGTTCGCTCCTAATAAACCTCAGCTAATGGTGATCAGTGTGCGGGACGTTTTTTGGTTTTGTACTTTACTGTTCTACCTGCTGTCGCCAGCACCTGATTTACTTGGACAGGTTTGTACACGGGGACTTTATGGCCTTAAAGGGAGAATTTATATCTGCCTTTGAACAAGATACCGAATCCCCCGAGTCCACTGTTATGGTTCTGCTCTGACCTGATCATGTTTCTCTGTTTCTTATAATTGCCCTTTTGGTTTTTGAACTTTGCATCGTCGGACCATTCATAGAATTATGTATTGTGTTCTGTTATCATTAGTTTGTTCATGTATTGTCTGTGTTGTACTTTTCCATTGTTTACTTTTTGCCATAGTCTCATTCCGGTTCGTGTTTTCCATTTTGCTTTGCACTTTGTCTCCCCCGTCTGGTCTCTCGTCTTGTCATTGTTCACAGCCCCAGTCCTGCGTGTTACTCTTCGGGTGATTTATTGGATTCTGGATTTCAGTCTTCCTTCCGATCTTGTTTACTTACTTCACCTTACTTTTCTATCTACTAATCATACTAACCGTTGCTTATTTTCGCTAGAAGTCACTAACACCAACTAACATTATTATTATTAGTATTATATTATACTAACTTACCAACAAGCACTGAGGGATTGTATAGTTTCACTTACTAATTGATTAACAGGCTCTCAGCACTCGCCCTGTTCTAGTCTCCGCCTCTTTTCTTTCCCTGATCTCCTGTGCTGCATTTCAGTGGAAAACTCCACATCTGATCACGCTGTCCCTTCTCCAATTATCTATGCACGTTAGAACTCCTTAACTGGAGCTGAATGTCTTTGTATAGGATTAGTCCCGTGATCCCTGTCCGCGTTTTGGCTTCTGCCAAATTCCATGCCTACTGCTTGCACCTGTGTGTCTTACCATGTGCTGCTATTCTCTCGCCTTGTACTCATTGTGTCTCAGATTCTGACTACTGATTTTTTGGCTTGCCCTTACTGGATTACCGTTTACATTTGTGTGTTTGAACCCTTTTTTGCCCGACTACGATTTTTGTGGATTTCTTCCTTGTTAACGATTCAGATTGCCCTTTGGTCTATGAGTTTGCTTCTCCCACAAACCATTGCCTGTGTACCGAATCTGTTTCATCTGACTACAACTTTTGAATTTGCTGCCCTGGTTACGATTCCTTTTCTGTCCCACTGGATTTTGACTTTTGGATTGCGGACTCTGTACTGTTGCCTTCTGCCCTGCGGGGGTTACCCCCCCTCGCTCAATAAAAACCGTTTTTTTTTTGCAATCCTGTGTTCTCGCATTTGGTTCCAGATTGAAACCTCACATCCACAAGCAGATCTACAGACAGGGGGAGGTGGGGAGGTGGTGGGGGAGTAGAATAACCAACAATCACAGCAAACACAAGCAGCACAGCAGGTGACTGTTGCAGACAAAGCGTCAGTGTGAACAGCTGCAGAGCATGAGCTTAATTAGCCATTTCTGAAGAGTGCGCTGCAGTACTGAAGTGATGTGTGCAGACATGATTGGGTAGTGAGAGGACATGTGATGTCTGAATTCTGCGATGCTGCGGCTGCAGAGAGTTCCCTGACCGAATTACAGCTTCATTTCATGCCAAGCTGTTCATTATTTTGTTACATTCCATATTTCTTCACAAAATCCTTCTTTCAAGAGCTTGACAGTCTTATTTCATCATTTATTTAGAGTAATAAAGCAGCTTGGATCCAAAACTATTTTTACAAAGGCCAAAGTTATGTGGTGGAATGGCTTTACCGAATTTTCAAGTATGTATTACTGCAAATTAGGGCAAAAATTAAAAGCTTATAGCACTGGTTAGGTGACGTATCCACAGATGATATTCCTGCTTCGTTACAAACAGAATCAACCTCTTGTGCTGCTGTTTCACTTGCTGCTCTTTCATGTCTCCAGTTCCATTAAACATCCCCCAGGCCTGTCAGAACCCTGTGCTTTTACAATCCTTGAAAATTTGGTCTCAATTTAGAAAAAAAAATACAGATTATTCTCCCTGTCAGGTTATAACCCCAGTGCAGCTGTTCCCAGCCTCCCCTATAAACAAGGCATTTGATCACTCATCCAAAAAGGGCGTCTTGAACATCAGGCAGTTGCGTAAAGACAACATTCTTATGTCGTTTGACCAAATTAAGAAAGAGTTTGCTCTGCTGCCACATCATTTCTTCTGCCACTTACAAATTAGACACTTTATATGCACTCAGTTTACCCAGTTTCCTTCCTTTCCACCAATAACATCTCTTAATCTGTGTGGAGGATTTTTGTCAGTTTGAGTCGTAATACGAGAGTCTTAGAGCAGGTTAAAAGAAACATGATCAACTGTTCATTGCCATATGATTCTGCAGAATGAGAGAGCGAACAGGGACACTGTGTGTAACTACAGCAGTCAGAGGTCATTCTCTGCTGAATAATTTTCACAAGCAATTCTTATACCCTTCTAACCAAGCATCCTTCAAGCAATCAATCGAAAAATTCCACAATCATTTTAATCTTTGAAGATTTCTGCTCACGGGATGCGCTAAGAGGAGTCACATCTTGTGCTTAGGGGCTCAGTGTCAAGGCCTGGTACAGATAGAAACAATTCTGTTATCTTGCTAAGTTGGGACTTTTCCCAGACATGCACCCCTCCTATCAATACTTTCCCACACAGTTTTCTTGGAGCCTAAAGCTGAGAACAAAATTATTTCTATTACATTTCAAACAAGAATATGTATTTTTTTAAAGCAGTAAAACTTTACTGGGTGTCAGTTTGTAAGGGAGGTTGCGCTTCGACAGTTGGATTCTCAGTGGAGTGCTAAACCCAAAATCCAGAGAACATATTCAAAAAAATCAAAAGTAGGGAAGCACATCTCAATACTTCAATTCAAGGAGGAAAAAAATACTCATATTTCGCTTATTTATTTGGCTCACATCACAAAAACTAAACGCTAACGCGTTTCGGCACAAAGCCTTCATCAGAGCGTTTGTAGACATACCCACTGAATGATGCTTGTTAACTTGATTCACTTGTTCACGGCCACTTCAATTGCAAGTGTTAACCCTTTGGTTACAATCTACTCATAAAAGGGATCATTTTGTGCTGAGGTTGGGGGTGAAAGGGTTAATTATTCAAAAAATGCCTTGGCATACTGGTAAAACCCTACTTAAACTTTTAATTTAATGTGACAAATCCAATTTTAACCCTCGAATTCCCGTGCGCAAAAGACCTGAATTTTGCAAAATTCAAAGCGTCCGTGCTCACTGGAGCATGAAGCGTAAACCAAGATACTGGTATCATTCGAAGCAGAATGACCCCCTCTACCAAGGTTTACGCCCACATTTACAGAACTATTATCTATGTTAATTTGATGATTTTTCCGAGTATATCATTTTTTCTGATACACCCTGTAATGTAATAAAATCAAAGTGCACTAAACACTACAAGGAATTTAAAAACTTTAGGTTACGCTCAGGAACCAGACGCGAGTACCGAGGTCTCAAAAAAAAAACTGGTGTTTTATTAATGGGGGCGAATCCCCGCAGAGCATGCAGCAACAGTACAAAGTCCACAATCCAAAGATCAGAATCCCAGGGATGTAATCAAAGTTGTAAACAGGGCAGCAAACACAAATCTCGTGGTCGCGCAAAAAAGGTTCGATACACAGATGCAAATAAATCCAAGTCAAAGCCAAAATCACAATCAGGGACGGTCCAGTCAGAAGAGAATCACAAGGAGTACAAGGCATAAAGGATCATAGCTCAGGCAAACCAAGGGAAAGTTCTGACAAAGGGCTGGTTGTGAAATAACTGCGTAAATACACGTAGGGGAGGTCACATGCTATGATAGGGAACAGGTGAGCTGGATCAGAGTAATTAACAGAGGAATGAACAAGAGAAAGTTCCTGACTACTTGAAATTGGCGAAAGCCAAAAACGCAGACAGGGATCACAAAGACAGCCTATTAACAAACATACGGGTCCGGTTAGGGTGTCATGGTTTGGGAGCTCTGTTAGCTCCTTTTGTTTCACTCGTCCGGGACGATATCGGTTTGCTCACCATCGGACGTGAAGCTATGGGTCAGGCTGACGCCGAGAGCGAGTTTGAGGAGGTTATTACTCCGATCCCTCCGAGACTGGAAGAAGGGGCAGAGGAGGGGTTAGAATGGGATCCTCAATTTGACTGGCGAGAGCCAGAGGATAATAACTTTTTGGGGAACTTCAGCGATTCAGAATCAGTCACGGATTCATTAGACTCTGATCATGGTAAAGAATTTGGGGCTACCCTGAACTTTGACTTGCCTCCGAATGTTCCCAGGGATAACGTCGATTTGGCTGAGGGCTTCAGCAAACAATGAGCCTCTACATTATCCCTGCATCGTCCAGACGATTGCGAGATTAATCTCTATCCTGGGACAACTCTACCAAGGGGTTCGCTGTATTCGCTGTCAGGACCTGAGCGTAAGGCTATGCGAGAGTATATTCAGGAGGCTCTCGCCAATGGTTTTATTCGGCCGTCCACGTCCCCTGCCGGAGCGGGATTCTTTTTCGTTGGGAAAAAGGATGGCGGGCTAAGACCCTGGACTGATTACAGGGGTTTAAATAAAATCACAATTAAAAACCAATACCGATACAATTTGATTCGCATTCGGGAGGAGGACGAATGGAAAACGGCTTTTAGCATGCATGACGGGCACTGCGAATATCGGGTCTTGCCGTTCGGGCTGGTTAACGCGCCCTCTGTGTTCCAGGCATTTGTTCATGACGTGCTCAGAGAGATGTTGGAGAAATTCGTCTTCGTTTATCTCGACGATATTTTGATCTTTTCTTCTACACTGTCTGAGCACAAACAACATGTCAGACATGTACTGGTAGCCTTGCTCCGTGCCAAACGTTTCGTTAAAGCCGAGAAATGTGTTTTCCACGCCCATACTGTCTCATTTTTGGGCTTCATTGTGTCTAAGGGTTCGATGCGAATGGACCCAGACAAGGTGGCTGCGGCCAGGAATTGGCCTGCGCCGCAGAGTGTTAAGGAGGTCCAACGCTTTCTGGGTTTTGCGAACTTTTATAGGAGGTTTATTTGTAATTTCAGCGTGGTTGCTGCCCCCATTATTGCGCTCGCTAAAAATAATACCTCCTCAGCGTTTTTTTGGTCCCCTGCAGCTGATTCTGCTTTTCAGGAATTAAAGAAACGTTTTAGCTCGGAGCCTATTTTGGTTTTGCCCGATCCCTCCCTCCCATTTGTAGTGGAGGTAGACGCGTCCGAGGTGGGCGTGGGTGCTATTCTGTCCCAGCGCCCACGTTGTGATAATAAGCTTCACCCAAGTGCGTATTTCTCTCGTTCTTTGTCCGCAGCCGAACGCAATTATAGTATTGGTGACCGGGAGTTATTAGCGGTCAAGCTGGCGTTCGAGGAGTGGCGCCACTGGTTGGAGGGAGCTGAGCACCCTTTTGTGGTTTGGACCGACCACAAAAACCTGCAATATATTCAGCAGACCAAACGGCGTAATTCCCGGCAGGCGCAATGGTCATTGTTTTTTAATCGTTTTAATTTTACGCTCACGTACCGCCCAGGCTCTAAAATTCTAAGCCTGACGCGCTGTCACGTATGTTCGATCGCACTGATAGCGATCCTTCCCCTGAGCCTGTTATTCCTTCGGCCCAGATCGTAGCACCTATTCAGTGGGAGGTTGAAGCGGTTGTTCAGGAGGCGTTGAGGTCTGATCCCGGTCCTGGGGGGGAGCCTCCTGGTTGTTTATTTGTCCCACATGGCGTTAGGTCACAGGTTCTTCAGTGGGGACACTCTTTCCGCCTGGCGGGGTACCCGGGGGCCCATCGGACCAAGCAGTTCCTGGCCCAACGGTTTTGGTGGTCGGTGATGATGAGAGACATTCGGGAGTTTGTTGCTGCCTGTGGCGTCTGTTCTAGGAATAAGACTTCCCATCTCCCTCCCGCTGGCTTGCTGCGACCTTTGCCTGTTCCCAGGCGCCCTTGGTCACATATTGCTTTAGATTTTGTTACGGGGCTGCCTGTTTCTGACGGCAACACGGTCATTCTGGTGGTTGTTGACCGTTTTTCTAAAGCGGCTCATTTTGTCGCGCTACCCAAGCTGCCTTCAGCACGGGAGACAGCGCATCTTGTGGTCAACAATGTGTTCCGGTTGCATAGGCTTCCACTGGATGTTGTTTCTGACCGAGGCCCGCAGTTTACAGCCAGATTTTAGCAGGCGTTTTGTAAACAGTTGGGGGCCACTGTTAGCCTCTCTTCAGGGTTTCACCCTGAGACCAACGGGCAGATGGAATGTACTTATCAGTCTCTCGAGAACACTCTCCGATGTTTGGCTGCAGATAATCCCTCATCTTGGAGTCGATTTTTAGCTTGGGCCGAGTATTCTCACAACTCGTTGTGTAATTCCTCCACGGGCTTTCCCCGTTTGAAGCCCAAGTGGGTTACCAACCTCAACTTTTCCCAGAGACTGAGAACGATTCCGAGATTTCCTCAGTTAACCACTTCATTCGGCGCTGTTGGTCGGTTTGGACTAAGGTCCGTTCTGCACTGTTGCGTTCGGGGCGCAAACAAAAATCCTTCGCTGATAGAAGGCGTCGTTTGGCCCCATCTTATCGGGTTGGGCAGAGAGTTTGGCTGTCCACCCTGGATCTCCCGTTGAAGGTGGAATCCCGAAAACTGGCGCCTCGCTATATCGGTTCGTTCAAGATTGTACGCAAGATCAATCCGGTTACGGTCCAGTTGAAGCTCCTGAGATCTCTGCGCATACATCCGGCGTTCCACATCTCGCGGATTAAGCCGGTTTGCACTAGCGTCCTGGCGCCCGCCGACACACCTCCGTCGCCACCACGCATGGTTGAGGGCGGGCCGGTTTATACCGTGCGCCGCATTTTGGCAGAGAGGCGCGTAGGTCGTGGGGTGCAGTTCTTGGTTGATTGGGAGGGATATGGTCCCGAGGAGCGGTGCTGGGTCCCTTCTCGGGATATTCTGGATCCCTCGCTTATTTCTGATTTTCGTGCGCGGGGTTCCTTGGGGACTTCTGGAGCTGTCCCTTAGAGGGGGGGGTCCTGTCATGGTTTGGGAGCTCTGTTAGCTCCTTTAGTTACTCTTGTCCGGGACGATATCGGTTTGCTCACCATCGGATTCCTTAGCCAGTTGGCAGTGATTGAGGGCGTCGCCCGGACTCTATTTAAGCTCCTGCCTTTCCTTGTTCGTGTTGCAGGAGTGTCATTTTGCTTTTGACGCTTGAGCCTGTAAGGTATTTTGAGAAGGTAGAGGATAGGCAGGATCTTAGCTGCATCTAAGTATTAGTCTGAGAAGTGAGAGTATAGGCAGAATCTTTTATTTTGTTGAGCTCGCATTTTGGCTACCACGAACTACGTTAGGTCCGTGAGTAGCGCGAGCCTTGTTATTTCCATTTGTTTTAGACCAGCACGTTGCTGGATTTGTCTTTTATTTTGAGCCACTGCTCCTGGCGTCCAAACACCTGCGCCATCACATAGGGAGTTCTAATGTGCACAGATAAGGAGGCAGAACAGAGTTAAACAGGTGCGGAGGATCCGCTGAAACGCAGCAGAGTAGGTTGAGTAAAGACAAGGGGCGGAGACTAGAATAGGGCGAATGCAGAGAGCTTGTTAGTCAATTAGTAAAGTCAATCCTTAGTGCTCATTAGTAAGTTAGTACTATAAACAATGTTAGTCTGGGTTAGTATCTTTAACTAAAATAACAAACTGTTAGTACTGTTAGTAATTATAGAAAAGCAAGGCGAAGCAAGCAAACAAGATTAAAAGGAATACTTGAAATCCCAGAAACGATGAAATCACTCGAAAGTACGGCACGTAATACTGGGGCAGTGTGTAGTCACATGACATGAGTCCAGATGGGCAAGACAAAGTACAATGCATGGCATGAAACAAAATAAGAACTGGAATCTAACTGAGAGAATGGAATATGGAAGACATACAGACAAAGCAAAAAAAAAATAAGGCATGGAATTAGAATCATAATGGAAGCATGAGCAATCAAGGCAGAATCATTATCAAAACATGGGCAACCAAAGCAGAATCATTAGCAGAACATGGTCAGACAAAGCAGGATCATAACAAAACTAAAACAGTAACAACAAAAATTCCTTCACAATCTGATCCTGGAAACCGAGCCAGATGTTAAGGGAATAATATCCAAGCCTGACACAGCTATATTTGATCTGGAGGACTCATTTATCTCAATTATTAAGGAAAATCGAGAAAATTATTTCAGTACTGTTATATTGGATGATAAATCATCTAATTGGAAAAATACTGCATTTAACCCTTGTGTGTTGTTAGGATTTTCTGCATCCTCGGGGTGTTAAGGGGTCCTTTGGACCCCTTGGGGTTTCAGCCCATAACTCAGGCCCTGTGCTCCATGTTCTTCACATAAAATAAGCCAAGGACACCGAGTTTCAGGTTAAAAAAAGTATGACTTGTATGATTTTTATTTTCGTAAAGATTGAAAATGGGTCCAAAAGACCCGAACATCACAAAAGGGATAGTTGAACATTTAGACCAGAGGTCCCCAATCTTTCCCAGAGAGGGCCGGTGTGGGTGCAGGGTTTCATTGCAACCAACCAGCTATGCACCTGATGCTACTAATCAAGCTTATTAGTAAGGAGTCCAGGGGTTGATTAGTAGCATCAGGTGTGTAAATGCTTGGTTACAATGAAAGCCTGCACCCACACCGGCCCTTCCTGGGAAAGATTGAGGACCCCTGATTTAGACTCTCAACAACATTGCCATCATTACAAATAAAAACATTTCTTTATAAAGCAGTCGTCCTCTCTGACAACAGTTTTAGTTCGTAAATATTTTTAATCACTGAATTTTTTATTTAAGGACAGAAGTGAGGGTAATCTACCTGTAAGAAGTGTTTTGTGTTGGAGACGTGTTTGGAAGGAGCTCAGGGGAAATGGTTTTTGGTTTTTGGAAATGGTCAGCAAATGGAAAAAAAAAGTTTTGAGATTAAATATTTTACAAATTGGGAAAATTCTGTAAATATTTACTCTTGACAAAAAGATGTCACATTATATGTACAGAATGTATTTTTTCAGGATTATAAGCAGGTGCTTATTCTGTGGAGATATTTGAAACCTCATAATCAGTCCTGTAATGTACTGAAACATGCAAAGAAAACAGAGCTCTGCTCAGCCTGGCTTCAGTCCAACTCCTCCTGCTGCTGAGGGCAGAACCAGGACGTGACTCTCGCTCTCTCTGTTACGCAGTTTCAGAGAAATCGAAACTTAACTGCGTCTCTCCCAGAAAGAAATACAAACACCGTCTCTGTATGTGAGCTGTAAAATGGCTGAAGGGGGAGGTTTGCTGGATCAGGATCAGTTCAGCTGTTCAATCTGTCTGGATCTACTGAAGGATCCGGTGACTATTCACTGTGGACACAGTTACTGTATGGGCTGTATGAAGGGCTACTGGGATCAGGATGATCATACTGGTGTTTACAGCTGTCCCCAGTGCAGACAGACCTTCACTCCAAGACCTGTTCTGTGTAAAAACACCATGCTGGCTGAAGTGGTGGAGAAACTGAAGAAGACAGGACTCCAAGCTGCTCCTCCTGCTCACTGTTATGCTGGACCTGGAGATGTGGGGTGTGATTCCTGTACTGGGAGAAAACGCAAAGCTGTCAAGTCCTGTCTGGTGTGTCTGGCCTCTTTCTGTGAAACTCACCTCCAGCCTCACTATGAATCTCCTGCCTTTAAGAAGCACAAACTGGTCAAAGCCACTGGAAACCTGCAGGAGAAGATCTGCTCTCATCATGACAAACTGCTGGAGGTTTACTGTCGTACAGATCAGCAGTGTATCTGTTATCTGTGTACAATGGATGAACACAGAGGCCATGATACAGTCTCAGCTGCAGCAGAAAGGACTGAGAAACAGGTCAGTACAGAACCTCCTACACATAACTCTCATGCTTTTGCAGTAATAACAGTTGGTCATATTTTTTCTAAACACTAAGCCTTGTCATCTGCATTTTAAAATATCTTAAAATAACATTCGCAAAATAAATTTACCTGTTTCCATACATCTGTAGAATTCTGTGATTTTCTTATGTGCAAATATAAAGCAGTAACAACAGGAACTGAACCCAGATCAGTTCTCAGTGACAGCTCTGTTCATACCCCTGCTGAACCAAAGCTGTCACTGGAAAGCAAGAGGAATGATATTTTTCATAATATTAACAGAAAACATGCAGTGCAGCAACCGTCAGTTTCAATAACATAAACTAATTCCCTTGTCCTAATGCATCCCTCCACATATTTGCATGAATATTAAACACAGACTGATGAAAGATTTTAAAATATTTTATCCCATGATGGTGATGTGTTTGACTTTGTGGCTCTTTATCTTCTGAAAAATGCTCTTGAGTTAATTTCTCATGACTGAAAATGGTAACAAATTGAAATCTAATACTTTGAAGTCTTGAATATTTTTTAGCAGCCCCCATCACTCGAGAGCCCAGGTGTAACTGCACTCCCTGCAATATTTCTACCCCTGTATGAGGCCTGAACTGTTCAACTAACCTGCTGCACACCAAATATGTCCAAATATTTAGGCTTGCTTAGAACATGAAAAAATTGTTCAACATAATATGATTGTTTTTAGATAAATTTTTTATGATAAAAAATTATTATAATATTAAAAGGGAAATAATTCATTCACAGAAGCAGCTGGGGGCGACACAGAGTAAATTCCAGCAGAGAATCCAGGAGAGAGAGAAGGAGCTGCAGGATCTGAGACAGGCTGTGCAGTCACTCAAGGTGGGTACTGACCAGAGGAGAAGACAACAGCTGCTGCTGGAAGAGCCATTTCAGGGCTCAGTCAGGGCTCTCCTCCAGTCAGCCAGTGAGGAGCCCAGTGTTGGGCCACTTTCCAGCCCTGTGGGGCTCAATCCCACTGAGACACACTGTGGGGAACAGGCTGTGTGGGGTCCCAGTAAGAGCTGAGCGAAAGGCCTAGTTAAAATGTACAGCCTCCTCTCTCTGTGTCTCCTAACAGCTCTCTGCACAGGCAGCAGTGGAGGACAGTGAGAGGATCTTTACTGAGCTGATCCGCTCCATTGAGAGAAGGCGCTCTGAGGTGAAAGAGCTGATCAGAGATCAGGAGAAGGCTGAAGTGAGTCGGGCTGAAGGACTCCTGGAGCGACTGGGGCAGGAGATTGCTGAGCTGAGGAGGAGAGACGCTGAGCTGGAGCAGCTTTCACACACAGAGGATCACATCCATTTCCTCCAGGTAACATCACTGGCTCTTTGACTGTCTGCAATGTGCACATTTTGCCCTCTTTAGTTTTAATGAACAACTCCAAATGTCTGCTAAAGTATTAGAATTTTGACTGATCTCTGTATATTTGATTCTGTCTGTCTGCAGAGCTGTCAGTCTCTCTGTGCCCCTCCTGGACCTGGACACTTACCCAGCATCACTGTCAGTCCACACATCTCTTTTGAGGCTGTGAGGAAATCTGTCTCTGAACTGAAAGAACGACTGGAGGATGTTTTCAAATCAGAGTTGATCAAAGTTTCTGAAAAAGGTTTGTGAATGGTCTATGTTGGGACAAATGACATAGGTAAGGGTAGGTTTGAGGTTCTGCAAGGCAAATTTTTGGAATTAGCTGAGAAGCTTAGGAGCAGATCCTCAATGGTAGTGTTCTCCGGTATTCTACCGGTACCACGTGTAAGCATAGGAAAGCAGAATTTTATCTGAAGGTTTAACACGTGGCTACGAACCTGGTGTAGGAAAGAGGGGTATAGGTTTATGGGGCACTGGAACTTTTTCTGGGACAGGGTGACCTGTTCAAGCCTGACGGGCTGCACCTGAACCAGAGGGGTACCTTTGCACTGGGCCAGCGTATGTTGAGGGTAGCACAGGATTATTTAAACTAGGGACTTGGGGGGCAGGGAGGTTAGTGAGTGTTACACATAGGGAAATGCAGACTGCCCAGATGGAGGCTGACGGTGTTACATGCACTAGTAATGATATACTTTTAAAGCAACAAAGCGTAGTGGGGGCCTTGAAGCAGCGGCTAATGGGAAATCAAGGGGGAAGAGCATTAGTAATAACCTGAAATGTTTTTATTTAAATACAAGAAGCATAAAAAATAAATTTCCAGAACTTGAGGATGTCATGATTAGTGAGGGCTATGACATAGTTGGGATTACAGAGACATGGCTAAGTGAAGAGGATGGAGATGAATATAACATAGAAGGTTATAAGCTCTTTAGGAAGGATAGATGTAATAGGCGAGGAGGGGGCGTAGCACTCTATGTGAACAAAAACATAAATGTACAGGAAATTCCCGAAATTGAACATTCCTTGTCCCGAGAAGATATCTGGGTCAGGCTCATTGGCAAACATGAGACAGGTTTAAACATGGGAGTATGCTATCAACCAGCAGCTTTCGACAGTACAATCAATGAAATGCTTTTTAGGAGGATTACGCAAGCTTGTAGAGGTGGTGGGACTATTATTATGGGAGACTTAAATTATCCTGGTATCAATTGGGAAATGGTGAAAGGACAGGGTAGGGGGGAGGAAGAATTTCTTGATGTTATAAATGATAATTTCTTGGTGCAGTATGTTAATAAACCTACAAGAGAGAAGGCAATTTTAGACTTAGTGCTCTGTAATGACCCTGATCGAATTAGCAATGTTGGGGTACTGGAGCCACTTGGGACAAGTGATCACTCTGCTGTTAATTTTCATGTTTCATGGGAAGTTAAACGGGTGTATTCAAAAACAAAAATTTTCAATTCTAGGCGAGCAAACTTTGACAGGATGCGCTCATATCTTGGTGAAATAAAATGGGAGACACTCCTGGACTGAGTCCTTAAATGAGATGTGGGAAAGATTTAAGGGGGTTTTACTTGAATCACAATGCAGATTAATTCGAAATGTGTCCAAAAGTAAGCTGAAAAAGCAGAATCCTCAGTGAATGACCAAAAGTATGCGTAGGATTTTGAGGGAAAAGAGGAATCTTTATCAGATGTACATAAAGGATAACAATGAGAACACTAAGGCTGCATACTGTAAAATGCGGGCTGTGGTCAAAAAAGAGCTGAGGAATGCTAGAAGACTGTATGAAAGACAAATTGCAGAGGGGGCAAAAACTAGCCCTAAGCGCTTCTTTCAGTACTGTAGCAGAAAAAGGAAAGTTAAAGAGCAGGTTAAGTGCATAGAGAATAAAAACGGATCGCTGCTATATGATAACAAGCATATTGCGGATGCCTTAAACAGTTACTTTGTTGAGAATTTTACCTCAGAGGGGGTCTTTATTTGGCCAGAGGGCATGTCAAATGCTCAAGATTATTTAGCAGAAATTGAGGTTCGGGATAACAAAGTATTAGACAAGTTGCACAAACTAAAGGCAGATAAGGCGGCGGGTCCTGATGGCTTATATCCTAGAGTGCTCAAGGAAGTTAGTGAGATCATCTTTATGCCGCTATCCGCCATCTTCAGACGGTCTTTAGAAACTGGAGCAATACCAAATGATTGGAAACAGGGCAATATAATACCAAAATATAAGAAAGGGGACCGTACCGAGCCAGGAAACTACAGGCCAGTCAGTTTAACTTGCATTGCGTGCAAAATATTGGAATCTATCATAAAAGATGAGCTGGACTTATTTCTTGAACGGAACAGTATCTTGAGGGATAGCCAACATGGTTTTCGGAAGGGAAGGTCATGCCTAACAAACCTTCTTGAATTTCTTAAAGAGGCCACCAGGACAGTACCGCATAAGAGACTAATTTTTAAATTGAGCTCCATTGGAGTTACAGGAGGTATTCTGGAGTGGATTCAAAACTGGTTACAGGACAGAACAAAAAGAGTGGTGGTCAGTGGTATCTCATCTGAGCTGGGTATGGTGGGGAGTGGCGTCCCCCAGGGATTGGTGTTGGGGCCCCTGCTGTTCCTCATCTACATTAATGACCTTGATAGGAATATTGAGAGCAGATTGGTGAAATTTGCAGATAATACTAAATTGGGGGGTTTGGCAAATAGTTTAGGGTCCACTAAAGTGATTCAGGACGATTTGGATAGAATCCAGAATTGGGCAGAAATGTGGCAAATGAAATTTGATCTAGCAAAATGTAAAGTTGTACATGTAGGTAATAAAAACATTAGACGGGATTACTTCATGGGAGGTTTAAAACTGGAATGTGCTGCACACGAGAAAGATCTGGGAGTGACTGTTGACCAAACCCTCACAGGCTCTAGCCATTGTGCCGTAGCAGTTAAAAAAGCCAATCGGATGATGGGATACATTGCCAAAAGTATTGAGTACAAATCTAAGGAGGTGATGCTTCTTTTGTACAACACATTCGTCAGACCACATCTGGAGTATTGTGTACAGTTCTGGGGACCATACTTTAAGAAAGATATAGAGGCTCTAGAGAAAGTTCAGAGAAGAGCCACTAAGCTTATTCCAGGTATAAAAGATGAAAGCTACGAGAAGATGCTGAAGATCCTTAATCTCTTTAGTCTTAGGAAAAGGAGACTCAGGGGTGATTTAATTGTGGTCTTTAAATATGTTAAAGGGATTAACAAAGTGAATTATGTAGGATTCCTTCGACTAAGTGTTGTGAGTAGAACTCGGGGTCACAAATGGAACTTGACCAAAGGTAAATTTAGCACTGATATTCGGAAATATTTCTTCACCCAAAGAGTAATTTCAATGTGGAATAGCTTGCCTGACCATATTGTTGAGGCAGAGACCTTGGGGGTTTTCAAGAGCAGGCTTGACTTAAAGCTAGATACCATTGAGTCATTCAGTATCTGAAGGGATATATTCACATTAGTATAAAGAAACTGGCAAGCTTAGTTGGGCTGAAAGGCCTGTTCTTGCCATTCATGTTATGTTATGTTAACTAACCCTGCTGCAAAAAATCATATTTCCTCACTACACAGAACACATAGGTGAGCTGCTCTGCCTAAAATTCACTTTTACATCATGACAGTCACTGAGGAGGCAATGGGGCGTAATGCTGGATTTCGTCCACCAGAGGGCTACAGTAGCAGAGACTTTGTAATCATGGCAGCTGCAGCTCATTACATACATTTGAGGACAATATAAAGGGCCAGCCGCCCAGTCCTGAGGATAGATGACCTTAATACCTTTGTTGCAGTAAAACTATATTCGCAAATTTATGTATGGTTGTCAATGAATAGTATTGGGCCTGTTGCTAATCAGCGTAAATGTATTACTTATGTATGTTCTCGAAAAACTTAGCCTCCCACTTCCACAAGATCATACGTCTATCATGATCCCACATGAAAACACAGCCTCTCTTCCATCAAAACCATCAGCATGAAAAGCAGAACTAACTCCCGAGGAAATACATGTATCTGCTCTCATGCACTTCTGTGTTGTCATTCTGTAGGCCTCGACGAAGCAAGCATAAATATTTGCATTAATTTTGTGCCCATAATGATCAACTAGTGGGCTCTAATTTCCTGGCGCAGCGCAGGTGGCGTAGCGAGGCGCAGTCCGCGCAGTGGTAATTTCGTACGGCGCAGCCCGCGTAGTGGTAATTTCGTGAGGTGCGCAGCCTTCGATTGACGAAGGTGCGCCGAGATGGGTGTGTCGGCGTAGTAGGGGGAAGTGTCACATATTCATCAAGACGCAGTGACAATTTCGTAGAAAAAGTCTCCGCTGGAGTTGCGCAGAAAAATCGCCAGCTCCAACCTGGTTTAATTTCCGTGCAGTGGTAATTTGGCTGACCAGCGCAGAGTGCGCATACGTCACTGAAATCTCACAGGCAGGTTTACAGAATGTCAGGCACATTTCAATGCAAGAAATAATTACAGGAAGCAGTATTTAATGTCACTATCTGAATAAGGACATAAATTATAGTATCTATATCGATTGTCCTGATGTCAGATTAAAGGCGGTTGCCACGCGTAATGGAAACTTGACCGGGCTTAATCAACGCAGCTGAATCTGTGATGCAAACTAACGACTTCACATCTTTCTCAGCCAACCACAAACTGTATATACATATATATATATATATATATATATATATATATCGAATGCTTGCGTTCTGTGCTCATTAAAGCCGCTTGCACACTGGACGCGAAACGAATTTTTCGCACGACTGATTACTGACAAAGTCAATGCAAAGACGCGATAGTCGGACAGGGTTTTAATATAGCTCCGTGTCCGACAGTCATAAAAGTTCTAATTTTTCTGAGTATGCCAGGTATTATTAGACGTGCAAACTTGGCCATGTTTGTATTCGACCTTCACAAAATGCAAATTGATAGCTATCGACTTTTCTTGGTCTTTTTAGCCTATTCGTCTGCTTTCGTTGAAGATAGACGGCAGTCTTTATTCGGTCTTTCTTTTGAAAATTAGTCAGATAGACCGAACAGATTCACGCTTTATTTCCACAGCAGAGATAAAATAGTGCTTGTAGTCAGTGAGCAAATCAATTCCATGACCATTGACAGTGTGAAGAAATTATCGCCTGCACGATCAAGACTGTCTGACACTGGCTGTCCACCAGCCAGCAAAAAGTAAAAGTATTGATATGAAAACAGATTTATCACGAAATAAAGAATAAAAACCAACAAACAGGATATCTAAAGATGATCCGCCAATAAATAAATTGCAGTGTTCATTGGATGTTCTGTTGTTAAAATGTTTCTTTTTATTCTTTATTTCATTTTCAATCTGTTATAATCGTCCTCTTTTTTTTTGGCTGTCAGACACGGAGGCATTGTACATTGTCTCGCGCCAATGTCGACTCACTTTATTGAGCAGAGCTTAAACAGAAACATTGATTGAAATTCTCGGTACTCATCTTGAAGAACTGAGCCCTCTTATCAAAACATTCACGTTTAATATCTAAAAGAGTCAGCAGATTTGAAGAAATTAAAAACAATAATAGACTATCGGACACAGAGATTTATTAAAACCCTGTCAGACTTTCGGACACAAGACGCAATCTGTCGAGCGAAAAATTCGTTTCGCGTCCTGTGTGCAAGCGGCTTTATACTAGGCCACTATTATTGTCACTTAGGTTTTATCGTTTTTAGTGGGGGAAAGGAATACAGCCTGATTGCTATGATCTCGTACTGAGAAAAGATCACATATTGAACAAAAATGTGTCACGTAGGCCTATCTTGCATTGTTGTCCATGCATGTTAATCCCAAAATTTAAAGCAGCAACAGTTTGTAACTAATGGGAACACGCAATCCATCGTTTCTCTTGCCAGTGAGCAAGATTTGACTTTGCTGTGTTATACCCAAACACGCCTTCTTTGCCAACTTGCGCTGGAAGGAGGGGCTGAGGCGGGACAGAGGAGTACTTGCGCCAGGCTACGCCGGGCACGAAATTGCCACATACGCCTGGACACACCCCGTTGGCGCGGCGCACCCTCCATGCGCCGCGCCAGCGCCTGGTCTACGAAATTAGAGCCCAGTGTGTGTAATGTGAAAATATGGTCTGTGGTTCTAAATTTAGGTAGGAATCCAATTTGGCTTTTGCTTAATAAATGGTGTTCCGTGATGAAGTCTTTGATTCTTGAGTTTAGTCAACCACATAAAACCTTTCCTAGACAGGAATTTATGCAGATCCCACGGTAATTTTGGGGGTCTGTCTTGTCTCCATTTTTAAATATGGGGCTTATCATTCCTTCACTCCACATTTCTGGAAAATGGCCGACTCTGAGTACCAGATTGAAAGGTTTTAAAATGGCTGACCTGAATTTCGAGTCTGTGTGTTTAAGCATCTCATTACAGCTGCCATCCAGTCCACAGGCTTTTCCACATTTTAGAATTTTCAGTTTTTGGTCTAATTCTGTCACTGTAGTTTCGTAATCGAATGGGTTTTGGTAATCCTTAATGATTGTTTCTAATTGGTTCAATTTTTCTTGTATTTGGTTTTGTTCAGGAGTGTTATGTGGTTCTTGATATAAATTTTTGAAGTGCTTTATCCATATATCTCCATCTTGAATGGCAAAATTATTAGTTATTATTATTTTAATTGTTTAATATCTTCCAGTTGTCCCAGAAACTATTTGAGTTAATTGATTCTTCAATTGACTTGGCCTGGTTATTGTAATGCTGTTCTCTTTTCGTTCTCAGAGTCTGTTTATATTTTTTAAGTGTGTTGCCGTAACGAATCCTGATCTTCTGGAGCTCTGTGCTTTTGGTTGGATAATTGTCTCAGTTTTTTCCTCATGTTTTTGCATTCTGAGTCAAACCAATTTTCTTGCTTCCTCTTTGGATTTAGTTTTTGGTGGGGTGAGTTAGATTGTTGTGCTGCATGATTAAAAATAGTGTTGAGGTGTTTTGTGGCTGTGTTTACACCTTCTTTAGTGTGTGTAAGTGCAGCCCAGGAATGAGTTAAAATGCTCTTGGATTCAGTGGCTGCTCATCACCTGCTGATATTCAGGTCATCGGTTTGGGTCCCATCTGTACTGAGTCGTTATAGGATATAGTTCACTGGGATTAGGGCGTTGTTTATTAAGTTGTGCTCTTTTTAGATGTATCTTAATCTGGTTATGCTCTGACAAAGGGGTTTGTTGCTTGATTGTGATGCTCTAAAAGAAAAAGAGTCCATATCTGTTACTGCATAGTCTACTGTGCTACTGCCAAGAGAAGAGCTGTAGGTGTAACGACCAAATGAGTCCCCTCTGAAGCGACTGTTGACTATGTACAGACTGAGGGCCCGGCAGAGCTGCAGTAGTTCTTTCCCATTTTTGTTGGTCACTTTATCATAATTATTCCTCAGGGGAAGAGTTAGACTGGTGCTAGTTTTGTCATTCATGTATTTATCTCCCATTGTGCAAATTATATCTGATTCCTCTGCAGTGTGTGCGTTCAGATCGCCTCTGATTAAAATGTTTCCCTGCGTTTGGAAATGGCTGATGTCTTCTTCTAGAGCTGTAAAAGCTTGTTCTTTAAAGTAGGGAGATTCTGCTGGAGGGATATAGATTGCACATATAAATATATTTTGGATATTAGAGACCAGTTCTTTTTTTAACTGAAGCCATATATAATTTACACTTTCTTTAATGCATTTAAGGGAATCAGTATATTCAGCTTTAAACCAAATCAGTGTCCCCCTGAGCTCCTACCTTGTTTTACTCCCGGGAGTTTTCTTGAAGTGACGATAAGCTCCCCATAGCCTGAGGGACAACCGGTGGGCAGGTCTCCACTGTCCCATGTCTCCATCAGGATTATAATGTCTGAGTTCTTCAGTTCATTAATGAACTCGGAGTTACTACTTTATAGTCCAAAAGCTGACGATCTCAACCCTTGGATGTTCCAATGGCTGATGACAAAGGATTCATATCGTTTCATGCTGCAAGATTCATAACTGAATTTGCTGTTGTTTTCATACAAAGTGAAAATGCCCTCTTTTATCAATAGAATAAATGCTTTGAATTATTAAATAATAAATAAATAAATAAATATAGAATTGGTTTATATAGATAGTATTAATAATGTATTCTTGTATTGATATTGATGAATATTGATTACTTAACAGTATCTATACTCAAAGAATTCACAATTATACTGTCATTTATAATGATATCTAGGTCATAGGTATGTGTGTGTAGGTGTGTGTGTCTACCTGAGTGTGTATGTGCGGGCTTGCGCATATATGTGTGTGTGTGTATGTGTGTGTGTGCGTCTGTATAGGTATATGTGTGTGTGTGTGTATGTGTGTGTGCATGAGTGCATGCGTACGTGCATGTTTGCGCATGTATGTATGTGTGTGCATGAGTGTGTGTGTGTGCGTGCGTGTGTGTGTTTATAGGTCTATGTGAGTGTGTGCATGTTTTTGCATGTTTGTTTGCGTTCACTAGGGCTCCTGGCCAGTGAGGCGAGTGCAGATGAGGGTGAGCATTTGTCTGATGTCCATCATGTCGCAGTACCCTGGAGCTCCAGTGAGGGCAGCAGCGCAGCTTCTGTCTTGTATGGGTGGCCTGTGCTCATCTGTGCTCCTGCTAGTGATTTCAGGGTTTGAAATTCTTACCGGAAGCTCTCTCTCCCTCTCTCTCTCTCTCTCTCTCCAGTCGGAAAAGTCAATGTTCTTGGCCCCACGCAAGATCCCGAAACCAGAGAGGACTTCTTACAGTGTGAGTTTGTGATCAAACTTAGATGACTGCATAAGAAAGATGTGACAAGAGAGGGATGCATTGATTTGAATCATTTTGAATATCTTTTCGTTTCGGGGGCATATAGTTTTTCGTCTGTCCGTCCGTCTGTCTGTCCACACTTTAACATGGCTATAACTTTCGATCGGCTCATGATAGGACTTTGATACTTGGCATATGCATTGCTTGTGAGAAGGCATTTCAGATTTCGGGGGCATATAGTTTTTCGTCTGTCCGTCTGTCTGTCTGTCCGCACTTCAACATGGCTATAACTTTCGATCGGCTCATGATAGGACTTTGATACTTGGCATATGCATTGCTTGTGAGAAGGCATTTCAGATTTCGGGGGCATATGGTTTCTCACCTGTCCGTCTGTCTGTCTGTCCGCACTTTAACATGGCTATAACTTTTGATCGGCTCATGATAGGACTTGGATACTTGGCATATGCATTGCTTGTGAGAAGGCATTTCAGATTTCGGGGACATATAGTTTTTCGTCTGTCCGTCTCTCTGTCTGTCTGTCCGCACTTTGCCATGGCTATAACTTTTGATCGGCTCATGATAGGCCTTTGATACTTGGCATATGCATTGCTTGTGAGAAGGCATTTCAGATGGGGTCATGACTTTTCACCTTGTGACCTTGACCTTGGAGCATGACGTTTGGTGACAAAAACATTAACATGGGCCATAACTTTTCATTAGCTAGTAATAGGCATTTGATACCTGGCATATGTATTCCTTAGGATAAGGCCTTTCTGATGAGGTAATGAATGTTGACCTTGTGACCTTGACCTTTAACCTTTGATTGACTCATGATAGGCCTTCAGTGGTTAGCATGTGCATGTTATTCACAGGGGCATCAGTGTTTCACAAACACTTCATGTTAAATTCATAATTAATTCCTTTTCATTGCATTTGTTCATCAGATCTTGGTTCATTCAGTTGCAGTCATCTTGTGTTATTAAATATATGGATCAGAGTTGTTAATTAATGCCCTGTGTTGGGCAGCAGGGTGTTGGATGGCAGTGTTTCCTCACACAGAGAGGGTTGTGGGTTTGAGCTGAACTCAGGTCCTTTCTGTGTGGAGTCAGCATGTTCTCCCCATGTCTGTCTCAGGGGACTCCTGTTACCTCCCTCAGTCCACAAACATGCATGCAGGGCGAACTACAGACTGTAATCTGTCTGTAATGTTAGAATGTGTGTGTGTGTGTGTGTGTGTGAGGGAATGGTGTGTATGTGTCTGTGTGAGAATGGCATGTGTGAGTGTGCATGTGTGCGTTTATGAGTGAGTGAATGTGAGTGTGTGTGTGTGAGTGTGTGCAAGTGAGTGTGTCAGTGAATGGTGTGTGAGTGAGTGTGTCTGTCTGTGAGTGAGTGTGTGAGTGCATGGTGTGTGTGTGTGTGTTTGTGTGAGTGAAAGGTGTGTATGTGTCTGTGTTAGAATGGCATGTGTGAGTGTGCGTGTGTGTTAATGAATGGTGTGTGTATGCGTATGTGCGTTTGTGAGTGAGTGAGTGAATGTGAGTGTGTGTGTGTGTGTGTGTGTGCACGCATGCATGTGTGAGTGTGTGCAAGTGAGTGTGTCTGTGTGTGAGTGAGTGTGTGAGTGAATGGTGTGTGTGTGTGAGTGAGTGAGTGAGTCGCTTGTGTGTGCGTACATGTGTGTGTAAGTTTATGACTGAAGGGTGTGTGTGTGTGTGTGTGTGTGTGAGAGAGAGAGAAAGAGTGAGAGTGTGACTGAATATTGGTAGTGTATGTGTGAGCATATGAGTGAATGGCATGCGTGTGTATGTGTGTTTTTAAGTGTGTGAGTGGATGGTTTGTGTGTGTGTATGTGTGAGTGAATGGGGTTTGTGTGTGTTTGTGTGTGTGTTTGAGTGCGTGTATATGTGTGATGAATGGTGTGTGCATGAGTGTGTGTGAGAGCGATTAAGTTGGTGAGTGAATGGCCCCTGTGTGTGAGGGTTTGTTTGTGAGTGTGTGAGTGACTGGTTTGTGTGTGTGTGCGTGTGTGTGTGTGTGCGTGTGTTTGTGTGTGTGTGACGAAATTGTGTGTTAACAAATATTATAAAACAAAAACAACACTTCAACACTCAATAACATGTTTAGTGTAATTATGTAAAATATCAACATTAGACTCTCCTCTCTTCTCCTCCATCAGACTCCTCTCAGCTCACACTGGACCCCAAAACAGCTCATCAACGCCTCCGTCTGTCTGAGGGGAACAGACAGGTGACCTATGTGGGACAGAACCAGTCATATCCTGATCATCCAGAGAGATTTGACATCTGGCTCCAGGTGCTGTGCAGAGAGGGTCTGTCTGGACGCTGTTACTGGGAGGCTGAGTGGAGTGGGGATGGGGTTTGTACAGCAGTGTCATATAAAGAGATCAGCAGGAAAGGGAGGGGTAATGACTGTGGTCTGGGATATAATAACAAGTCCTGGGCTTTGTTCTGCTCTCCCTCCAGTTACTCTTTCTGGCACAATAATGATAGAACTGAAATCCCTGTTCCCCCCTCCTCCAGAATAGGAGTGTACCTGGATCACAGGGCAGGAACTCTGTCCTTCTACAGCGTCTCTGATGCAATGACCCTCCTGCACAGAGTCCAGACCACATTCACTCAGCCCCTCTATCCTGGGTTTGAGATTGAGGATGTTGGATCTTCTGTAAAACTGTGCGATCTGAGATGAAGCAGAGAGTGAAGAGAAAATCAGCTGTAATTAAAAAGAGCAGAAACACACTGAAATGAGAGAGTAAAGTGGTTTCACTCTTCCATGATGTTTAGAAAGTCCTCCATGCCTTCATATGGTGCTGCATTGATGACTGTAATACCCTGTGTACAGGAGTCAGTCCCTCATCCCTCTCTCTCCTGCAGATAGTTTACATCTCTGCTGAGAGAGAATAAAATATGAAGCTTTTCTTCTCTCCTCTCCTGTATGTCACTCAAACCCTAATACAGCGAATAAACACCTCACTCAGCCCCTCTATCCTGGGTTTGGGTTTATAATATCAATTCATCTGTAAAACTGATCTGAGGTGAGAAAGGGAGGGACGATCAGCTGTAATTAAAGACGGGGGGAATCATCGAATGAGAGAGAAAATTAATTGTTGCATAGAATCAAACACGAGATTTAAATCAGTAAATGATGTACATGAAAGTAAAGTCCTGGTTCGGTGCTCTAAGCCCATCTGGGTTTTGCTTGAATTTCTAATGTGTTTCCTGATACAATATAATTTTTGTTTACTGCAGTGAGGATTCAGTTCAAGGGTCTGTTATACTGACTCCAGTCCACCTAAAGTAGTAGTTTAGTGCCCAAAGTAAACCTGAGTCTTGGAATAAATCACCTCAGTATGAAGAGATTTACAAAGTAAACGTGACGATCCTTTACTCCCAGACATCCTCTTTCCCTCTGTAGATTAAAGGTCACTATTATTTTTTAGAAAATGCGCACACATAAAAAAGATGCATACACCTCGAGCCTTGGAAATGAATGTAGAATCCTGCAGTTATACTTAAACTTGCATATAAATTTGCATATCGCAACATTTTTGTTCAGTGCACTCACCTTGCAGTTGCAAAACATCGTCTCTTTTATTTTGGAGACAATACATGTTTTGAGGGCTCATCAGGGTTAGTATGTTGTTTCAAACTAAGCCCAGGTCACAGATTGCCTGAGACGAGCATGTTTTGTAGCTCTGGCCTTTGGTCCTGAGATGGGGTTGATCAAGACTGCAGACATGAACTGAGATTCTCAGGACTGAACACACAGAGCTTCAAGGTGGGGCTGGACCTCTGGTGGAGAAGGTGCATATTAATAGTGTACCACAAGATGGCAGCAGAAAACCGTGTATTTGCGGTGCTTTGAGAAAATCAAATACTGCGTACAGTGGGGTCCAGACGTACTGGCGCTCCTGAGTGGATACGCACAAAGAATTCTAAAATAAATCATTGAATTTCAGAAATGAAATCAAGGTGGTGAAATGTGAGAAATGCTGTACTTTATTAACACTTTCATGGAAAGATCAGAAATGGAAAACCCCACTGCTTAAAGTTCTTACATCATAAAATGTGAATTTTAAGAAAATTGAGGCGGGACTATAAAAGATGTTTTCCCATCCATACCTAATGATGTGTGACTTCAGCACTTTTAGCACTAGACACATCAATTATTTATCGATGCAATTAAAAACAATTTCCTTCAAATCAAAGTCTCAAAATTATTGGCACACTTATTGCTGCATCCATGCCCTGACTGTCGTTTACTGCACTGTTTGGTTGGGTTGGGGCAGATTTGCATGATTTTGGGCACATTTGTCTGAGCCAAACACAGGCAAAGAGGGTTATATCTGTTCCTGGCTTTCACACCAACCTCTGCTCTCTCATTTAATTAGGCAGGACATTTATGCATTCAGGCTGTTTATGTGGTCTTTCAATTCCTGGAAAGCTCTAGAATGACCACTATAAAATGTTCTTTTATCCCTTACTATAAAAAAATATAAAGTTGACTCATCTTATGAAATGGGCAGGATACAACTGACTTCAAATTAGTTTTTTGCAAATTCAACAGCTCAAATTGAGCAAACTCCAAAAATGTGCACCTGGTTACCTTTTGCCATCATTTTTTTTTAATGTTAATAACTGGTTGCCTTAATTTTTTGTTTGTTTTGTTTTATTTATTTATTATTTTTACATTTTTCTGTGATCTGATTTATGAATAAACCCATATTTGCTTGTTGAGACAGTTACAGTAGCTGATTTAGTCGGGGTAATTGGTAGAAACAAAAGCCTTCAAACATACTGGCCTCTGAGGAGCAGACTCACCCATCCCTGCTCTCTGGACTCTGGAAAAATTAAGTTGACTCAACTTTAAGAAGTAAGACAACCAGATATAGCATATTTTTGAGTTGTCTCAACTTTTTTTCCATGTTCTCTCAAAAATCTGAAAGCAACCAGCGGGACTTGGAGTTGAGCAAACTCAAAAGTGCTGCTGGTTGCCTTAATTTTTGAAGTTTAGTCAACTTCAGAGGTCAGGCTAGAAAGGTCTCAAAATCTAGGGAGCAGCTCGAGAGGTCAAAAATGCTCAGGAGATCAGTCAGTGAGGCAAACATTTCAGGGAAAATATAAGAATCGAAAGTCCAGAACACAGTCCAATCAAAACCAGAAAATCAGTCCTGTAGGCAATCCAAAATCATGAATCAGAAAACAAAAATGGGTCAGAACAGAAACTGAATGACAGGAAATGTGTAAATCAGTGGTCGACGAAGATAGGTAAAACACGAGAAAGCAAACACTATAAGGAAGGCAGGACTGAAAGAGTGGAATCGTTGACAACCTGACAAAGACTAGCTGCACAGGGGGCTCTTTAAATACACAGAGAGGCTAAAAAACCCAAGGTGGAGAAGAGCTTCACACTGTGGTGGCACAGGGTTACACTGGCCTGTATGGCTCTGAAGTGCTGGATCCAAATGACCACAAAAGTCCGAGAGGACAGCTCTGGGTAGCCCAAAGATTCCCAATAACTCTCACTCTCTGCAAATACATCTATAAGCTCATGGAAAATGTGTTCCCTCCATAGGGCATCATCTGCAATATCTTGCAGTAGCAGTAAATATGTTATTGTGTGAGCAGGGTGTAGACGTCCTTCCTTTTGGCCAATAAATGGGGTGTCAATCACTGACTAATGGATGGAATACGGTTCCCAATTAAAATTACTGATATAAGTTGAAGTGCATTGTAACATTCATATTTATTTGTAAAATCCATAATTATTTGAAAAACAACAACAGTTATTGAAAAATATAACAAATTACAAAAATATTATTGTAATTCAAATAATATAATATTACATAATTCTAGAACAGAATGAATGAATTGAGTGTGTGTAAGAGTGCTCTGCAGTCTGCGTAGATTCTGATCTTCCCTAAGAACAAATTCCACAGAAGAAAACATTGGTGAAGTCAGAATCTGAATAAAAAGTGTGTAAGTGGGTTTTAAGAGGAAGTTTCCTCTTAAGAATGAAGGAGCCATGACAGGTATGCAGCGGAGGGCAGTCAGAAGGGGGTGATGTGGGGTGTTTGGGGAGGTTGTAGATCAGACGAGCTGCAGCACTCTGGATCAGCTGTGGGGTCTGATGGTGGAAACTGGACGGCGGCTGAAAGTGAGCTGCAGTACTGCAGGCGACACAAGACCAAACACCTGAACCAGAAGCTGGGTTGAGCAGGTGGTTAGAAAGGGAGGGATTTTCCTGATGTTACACAGCGATACCTACATGTGCGGCTCACTGCTGAGATGTCCTCAGAGACTGACAGCCTATGATCCATCACTACTTTGAGGTTCCTCGCAGAAGGAGAGGAGGACACCATAGCGCCCCCTACAGAAATGTCGAATTATGAGTACATAAAAATGAATCATAGCGAAAAACACCTTGGGGGGGGGGTATGTATCAAAACAATAAATATCATCATCAACAGACAATAGGCGCAAGATGATGATATTTATTGTTTTGATACATCCCCCCCCCAAGGTGTTTTTCGCTATGATTCATTTTTATGTACTCATTATTATTCTTATTTTCATTATTATTATCCTCATTGTTATTTTTTGTTCTTATTATTATTTAGTGTCTTCCCTTATGGTATTTACCATCTAGGTCATAGGTTTAACCACGACAGGTGCGGTACTGTTGATAGGTTGTCTCCAGCCATATACCCTAGCCTGGAATCAAGCTTGGTTGTATACCTACTACCTGTCTTCCGTATACGTGGCCTAACCTATATAAGGGCGTGTTCTTTATTTTCAATGTTTGCACTGATGATGGTCTGACTGGGACAGAAACGTTTGCACTCCTCACTTTTTTTTTTTCTATGCAATAAAATACAGTATTGCATCGGCATACAGGTGTGCGAGTTCCCCTTGCTTGTTCTCAGTTTATCTATTGGAACCTACGCACCCACCAGGCATTGAGTTTCAAGGCGCGGTACCTCTATTGTATTTGTGATACAAATTTTTTTCATACTATTGCAAGTAATCAACTGAGGAAGTTTCATGATGATATCTATTATTTAAAATTTTTACCCTATTCACCTGTAGTGTCTCGCCTTAAGACTGTTGCTCATCTCTTTATAGGTTAACATCTTAATTCGTTATCAGACTCCCTCGTACTGCCACATTGATAATGGTAAAGTCAGAAAACAACAGTGTGATTGATGCAAAACCTTAGGTTTAATTTCATTAAGAGTAAGGAAGATACCAAAAAAAAAAAAGAAAGAAAAAGATTAAGTACCCTTTACGTAAGAAAAGACTAATATATAATAAAGGAGCAAAGAAAAAAACAGGCAGGCAAAGATTGCATTTGTCCTTAAAGATCCGACGTTATGACAGTTGCGACAGTAGGCTTCCGATTTATGACAACAGCAAAGGAACGAGCCACTGTACGGCGGATAATGTCTGCTAGAGTAAAACAACCAGTCCACAGTCTGAAGAAGGCAACAGACAAAGGCAATATAACTGTAAATTAAGGGAAGTCATCAGCTGTTGGTGTCATTATTAATCATGCCGGAAGGTTTTCAGGCTCCACCGCAGTAGCGGAGATCGCAGAAGCAATCCAGAAGGCTGAGGAGTTTATAATGGAGAGTTCATGGAGGAGTTGGCTGAAGACATAAAGACAGCTTCAGCAGCTTTATGGTCCTGGAACTTCTGTTGCTTTCCATCGATCCACACATGCAGTGTGCACAGATAACGGAGTGAGAAATTAAGTTTCAGCTCACGAAGTCTCCGTTTAACTGGGTCAAAAGAGCAACGTCTTCTGAGCAAGTCAGCACTATAGTCAGGAAAAATGAAGACCGGACTCCCCTTGAAAATCAGCTCCTTCTTTTACTGAGCCAGTCGGAGGATCTTCACCTTATCCTGAAAGTTTGCCAGCTTTAGTAGGATGGGTCTCGGCTTGGAGCTGACATTGTGGTGGGCCGCAGGAGAACGATGAGCCCTCTCCATACCTGGCGGGGAGGGATAGTTGTCTAGACCCAGAAGTTGAGGGATTAAACGGGCCATGAACCCCAGCATGTCATGAGCCTCGGAAGACTCGGGTACTCCGATGAAACGGAGATTACAGGGCCGACCAATTCTCCAAATTATCACTCTTTTCCGAAAGGTAGGCATTGTGTTTTTCAAGCTGCTTGATACGTGCAGATAGGTCAGGTAAATTGTTCTCGTTTGAGCCAACAACAACAGTCAAGATGTGAAACATGCTCACCCAGGGTAGATAATGAATGATCAATGTCATTCAGTTTGACAGAAATTAAATCAAACGTGGCGTCGATATGCATTGTCAGCTCAAATTTAACTGACAGGATGGTGGCACCTAAGTTTTTCCGGTGGACGGTGAAGTCTTCCATTGTTTGCAGATCAGCTTGACAGTCGAAAGATTTTGCCGTGTTAACGTCCGTATGCAAGGCACAATCAAGGAAAAAATGAATCTGGAGTTTATCACAGACTTACTGAGATTCTTCCAATGGTTAGGAAGCCAGTAAGTGCCACAGTAGTAAGGAAAATGACGAAGCTGTCACAGCTGAAAGCAGACCGCAGTCACACAGTGGCCATCTTGCTCCATATTTTGGCAAGACAATGCTAAACCACATACTGCATCCATCACAACAGCATGGCTTCGCAGTAGAAGAGTCTGGGTGCTGAAATGGCCTGCCGGCAGTCAAGACTTTTCACCAATAGGAAACATTTGGCGCATCATAAAACGGAAAATCCCGCAAAGAAGACCAGGACTGTTGAGCAGCTAGAATCCTACGTCTGACAAGAGTGGGACAAACATTCCTCTCCTAAAACTCCAGCATTTGGTCTCCTTACTTCCCAGATGTTTATAGACTCTTGTTTAAAGAATAGGGGATGCTACACAATGGTAACCATGGCCCTGTCCCAACTTTTTTGAGATGTACTGCTGCCATAAAATTCAAAATGAGTCATTCATGATATGGTAAAATGTCTCACTCTCAACATCTGATAAGTTGTCTATGTTCTATTGTTAATAAAAAATGGGTTTATGAGATTTGCACATCATTGTATTCTGTTTTCGCGTTTTACATACCATCCCAACTTTTTTGGAATTGGGGTTTCATTATCTTGACAAATATTTACATAAATAAATCAATAAACCATAGGACCCTTCTCACTCCTGTTACTGTTACTCAGTCCTGTTACTCTTTAAAAGAGCAACAGGACTGAGTTTTTAGCATAAAATTAGCAAATACATGCAATGTGGCCACATGGCATCCATGCTGATAGCAGGACGACACTGAGCTGATTATGAGGATTTATCAAATCTTGGTATTCCTAAAATAAATTATTTTTTAGATGTTATACATTTAAGTAACGGGACTGTAAATTGAGATTTGCCTTCTCAGTCATGGTTATATTACCATCAAATATAGTGAAAAGAAAATCAGAGAAGGTACTTCTCTTCGTCCCGTGGCCTACAGAAGATTCAAATGATGCCACTTCCTGTTGAACATGTGGGTTGTGAAATGTTCTACATTTTTTAAAGGGGCTGATGTGTTAGGGTAACAGGGCTGAGTGAAAACGCAGGGACATGACAAAAATGTGTATTTTAACTAAAATACCATTAGTTCTATAGGAGGAAAAAAAAGTTTAAAGAATAGATGGGATATGGAATCCCACAGCAATGCAAAAAGGATAGGATTTCTGTAGGATTTTACTCATGATTCTCCAGAGAAAAGTGTCGTGTTAGAGACTGGGGATAGGCAACAAATGCCATTTTTTCAGGGTTCCAGGTAGTTTATATGTTTTAAATTACTTATCTTAAATTTGCCCTTCGATCAATTGCAGGAATCTATTATAAAAATTAAGGTAACACTTTATAATTAGAGTACAACAATTAACATTAATTAACATTAGTTCATTAACTATCAGTCAATTAATGTGTAACTAATGCGTTAGATAGCCGTATAAGCATTACACAACCATAATTGAACATTTATTAATTTTCTGTTTCCCTTATTGTGAAGTTGAAAACATCCCTTAAGTATCCCCTTTGTAACACTTCAAACTGTTAAACCATAATTTATTAATTAATACCTTGATGTGAACATCATTTGTAAATGATTACCAAGTGCATTAGTTAAATGTTAATTACTTGTTAGTAAATGCTTATTACTGCAATAATGAATAGTAATTGTTGTACCCTTATTGTAAAGTGTTACCAAAATTAAATATATATTACAATTAATTTTTATACATGTTTATGCACATAAGGCTCCAGGGACGGAAATGGCACCGATTCAGTGGAATGGCCCCGTTCCTTTACATGCAACGGTTTACCAATTAAAAACTTGTGATTTTAAAGCTATCTGCAACAATAAAAATACAACGACAAGCACCTATTTTCAGAAAATAAATATATGAATTGGTAGAAATAATCTTACGTGGTTGTGTGGGGTTGGTAAGTTTTCACTATTTACAGTGACTGCGTGTGAAAGCGCCCCCTGCTGGGAGATGCTTACCAGCCGCTCAGCCAACCATGACATTCTTCAGCACCCGCTGGACCACCTGTGATGTGTGTCCTGGAAGGGTTTTGTGACTGGGTACTATATTTATAAATGCTTTATTAATGCTTTGTGTACCTGCGCCGCGCTTTCTTGGACAACCTATCGCGTTTCAATCCGCATGTTGCTCTGAAGTTATCGTTACCTTCTCCCGACCCTACGTCGATAGAATTCCGTTTTGATGTGATCTGTACTGTATACCACAGCTTAAGCATTTGTCTTTTGCTCAATCACGCAAGCCACACACGTTTGTGCCGTTTAGTAGCATACCTTGTTACGAATCGCATGTATAAATCCTACAGCCTAAATGGTAGTACAGAGAATTTTGCTGCAGCTATGTTTCTTTTTAAAATAAGGAACCTCACTTTCAATTTTGTTTCACTATTTGTAATACAAGTATTGCTTTATTTGGCCTTTTATTTGTATTACTGTTGTACATCTATTTTCAAGGACCCTCGTTTCGTTATGACTTGAAAATCACAACAAAGAAAACCAGCAATGACAACTTAAACCAATTTATTCTTCACTGATGACGTAAAAAAACTTCTACAAATAATCCACTGTAATCTTATAAGAACACTCTAATGCCACTATGTAACTCTGATGCCAAACAAAACCTCTACTCCTCCAACCGACCAAAATCACAGCATATATATATATATATATACACTGGGATTATTCTGGAAAGATCTACAGGAGTCCTGGGTGATCCGCCCCCCTCCAGGCAAGAATAAGCCAGAAACTTCTAGAATGCACTAGTCTATTTCATCAAAAACAAGTGGTATTGCATCAGATCATGTAAAATAGACTGTTATACAGACATACCACCAGAGGGTGCTAAATGATGAACAAAATAAACAACTAGCTGACCAGTAAAGCAGCACAGATCTAACAAATCTCCATTTACAAATGATATACAATGCTGTACATAAAATACTCATACACAACAGTTTCCTTTTTGTTTTGTATTTTTCCTCTTTGTGCCTCCTGCTTGCGCGATCGACACTATAAACGTTCAACCAAATCCACCTTTGCACTGGATTCCAGTCCACATTTTCTTGGCCTCTGCGCCACCCTTACACTTAGACATGCATCAGGGTATCTTATCAAAGGACTTTAATTGCGCGATTAACCCAAATCTTCCAGGACAGCAACTACAAAATCCAAAATATCTGAGTGCAAAAAGAGCTTCCTAGAGCTCCTGATTACAGCTCACGCACCTCAGGTGCGCTTCTCTCTCTGTCCTGGAATCTTAACTGTGCACTTAGAACTCCTTGACCGAAGCTATTTATCTGCAAGCCAGTCTCGCAGTAAAATGTGTTTTTACTATGTTGGTCCGCAGCGCAAAATGTACAAAAGTATTTATTTCACGAAAACTGGTGCAAAATTGTGACATGCCTACATCTTTTCAGCCTAGGCTTTTCTATTGGTCTCCACCGACGTCACGTGACCTCTGGTCTACCCCTGCATCGCAAAAAATAAATGGCTGACATTCCAGTTGTCCTCAGCACAAATCGCTGTATTTTAAGATAGTTCCGCCATTAAAATGTGTTCTGGTGACAGTTCTAGCGAGGAATGTGCATTTTATTTTCATAATCTTCGTTTAACGAATGCATATGGTTTTTAGTTTGTTAGTTATTACGAAGATTATTTCAGGTCTCTCCAAGAAATTGTGGGAATGTCACGTTTTCTGTTGTTGCTATGGCGGTTGCTGCGAAACAAATACCTTTCTAATGGACTTATTTTCGCCGTTTCGGTATGATTTTCAACCCACAGTTATTCCGTGGCAGACCTGATTCATATTATTTTAACGGAACCCAAGAACACGTTTGGACACTTGCTAAAATATTCCAGCGAAATCAAAATTTGAAAACCTTTGTTACATATACCATACATATACATATAAGTTGCAGTGTGACTAACGTTCCGGCTCCAGTTAAGAATTGATACTTGCGGTTTGTATATGGTTGTAAAAACGAAATACTCTGAGCTAAAAAAAATGATTTCTAGAATCGGCTAACTAGCTAACACATCTGAAATAGACCTAGAGATTGTCTTTTTCTTGCAAAAAACTATCAACACTCAGTGTAACAACCATTTCGGCCGTACGTTAAATGTGACTATGAGCATTTTCGCAAGTCTACTATGAAAACCGGAAAAACTACAATTATGGCGGATTATAACACATCAAACTCGAGCGCGTTTTCTGGGAATTGTAGTGTTTTTTTATGCTTTCATTAATAAATATACACAGCCTATAATTAGATGTTGGGAAGTTAAAATGTGAATACACCTGGGGGTTTGAGATGGGTGTTATCAGACTTTAAAATCTAATTTTTAAATGGGAGAAAATTAATTACTGGTGTATAATAAACATAATGTATGCTCAAGAGTTAAGGAGTAAATAAACTATGTACTAAAAAAAGTGTTTGTGTGCGCGCGTGTGTGTGTGCGTGTGGGGGGGGGGATGTTCAGCAATTCAGACAGTTATACAATTTAGAAATATTGAGCATTCAAGGCTTAGGGGTTTGTGAAGTTTTTTTTTAATGTACTATTGTCAAAATATATAGTACGTGACAACATTCCAAAAATTTGTCATCAGGTATGGAAGTAACATTCTGCTCTTAGCACGGGGAGGCTTTAACGCAACTAATGTTCATTATGGCTATCCAGAAACAACATCTTTATCAGAAAATATACAAATAATGTTATAATGAACATTAACAAAGAAAAACAAATGCCCTTACTCTTGCCAATATACCCTGAGTGTCATGCCACAAGAAAACCCAAATTAACTGAAGAATTTCAACAACGAAAACCGACACTAAACATTCCACAGACCATTTGTGCGAGAGTGTGTGTGTGTGTGTGTGTGTGTCTGTGTTTAATCCAGTGCCTCGCATGCAAATATTCCATCGAAATCCTCCCTTTCAACTGATGGTCTTGGTTTTTATGGTCATCAGCATAATTATCTGACCGGTCACTGACCCATTGAAAATAAGGTTGTGTTTATGTTCTCTCTGTTGATCACAGCAGCCTAAGCATCAGTCTTCTTAGGACTTCTTTTTCAGAATGTAAAGAACAGCGAGCAGAATACTGGGACAGGCCCGGTATGTGAGAAGTTGTTTTTTTTAACCTCTTAAGCCCTGAGCCTCTGGCTCAAAAATGATATGCCCAAAATGAAATTAATATATCTTTGCAACGACTTAGTCGATTTGAATAATCTTGGAACCATAATAAAGGTAACACCTTGGGGATTTCTTTCATGGTGTAAAAATCAGTGAATATGTCACTGAGTCAGAGTAAATTAAGATGGAACGCAGCGTAAATGACACATCTTGTGCACAAAAAACCTTTTACTTTTATCCCTCTTAAATTATTCACACTGTAAAAAAAAAAAGTCTCAATTGAAAAAAGTTAGTGTCCAGGCTGCCTTAAAATTTCAAGTTAACTGAATTTAAGATTACTAGTGAATTACCCGTGGCGAGAATAATTTCTTGTGACGACCTACGTCTACATACCAACTTCCATGAATACGGTGACCTTTGACCCTTGTGACCTTGACCTTTGACGACCTACGTCCACGTACCAACTTTCATGAAAATCTGTCCTGGGAGATTAGAGATGCGAAAAATTCACCTTTGACCCCAGTGACCTTGACCTTTCAAAAAACTAACCCCTCAAGGACAATTCCAGGGACAACCCACCAAGTTTGGTGAAGATCCGTCAGAGGACCTCGGAGGAGTAGGGGAACAAACAGACAGACAGACAAACAGACAAACGTTCCTCAAATTATAGTATGATGATGATATGATATGATGATAGTGTGATAAGTTGAATATCACCTCAACTTGTCATCTCAAGTTCAATGGGCTTAAAATTTTAAGGCAGCCTGGACACTAACTTTTTTCAGTTGAGACAACTTTAGTTTTTTTTACAGTGCAGTTGCAGTCTTAAACCTCAAAAAATTACAGCACAGAATCTCACCATTATCTGTGCCAAAAATTATTCTAATAAAATAAATCAGAGCAAAATTAGAGAGGATTTATTTTGGGAATGTCTAGGTGGCGTCTCCAAATTAGCACTGTGTGCCATTTCAGATTTCTCAGGTACCAAACTGATTAAATTTCACTTTTATGTCACTACAGGCATAAATTCCATTTAATTACAGCACTTTTATTTATTTATTTTTAATTTATGTTTTTTTTTTTCTGCCAGTCTTGTATGTATTTTCCCATTTATAGAAAATACATACAAAGGAAAAGAAGTTTGACTTCACAGGAGCAGATTTATTTTTCATAAAACAAGCAAAGAAACAAAATTATTAATACATGGATAGCTAAAATTGGGGAAAAAAAAAAAGAAGTAAGAACAACGAGCCCCTAGCAATTAGTTATACATGAACAATGGCCCTGTTGCTGAAAAAAAAAAAACCCACATGAAACCCAGATTCGAACTGCAGAAATTCCGAATAAGTGCAAGACCTTAACCAAGACACCAGCTGGTTGGACAGAGGAACTTCTGCCGCATTGTAAATTTCAGCAATGAACCAGTCATGCACCCCAATTTAGCGCTTGTACATCAGTGATTTCTCATTACTTGCAGGTAACAATGCACCGATTATTTCGATAGATATTTGGGTACCGGGGGTGTTCGGGTTTAAGAGGTTTACTCCTGGGGCTCTCCTTCGCCACCCACTGCAGAGGCCACATCTTCCCACTGTAATAAAATGTAAATAAGAATATTTATTTGGAATGAAAAAACAACAAGGGTGAAGAGTAGTGAGGTACAGCAAGCTACATACCCCATACTCACTGAGTATTTTTACACGCAGTGACCAGATTACTGTAAATGACCTGATTAAGGTAAGTTTGATAAATGTGTTAACATGCACTCAGTGTTTATGCTTGTCTGTTTCAATTGTTAGCATTTGGAAGGTGTAAACCCTAATTTGAATGTGAGATCAGGTTAAATAAATAAATAAATAAGCACCCGATCAGCAATAATTTTAATAAATGAAAGAAAATGAAATATCTTTAACCTAAAAAAATTGGTGGCGGACTCATTTGTAATTGGTAATATTGCAGTGCAACTTAAAATACATGCATACAAAAAATTTGGTAATTCTTGAGACAATCAAACCAAATGCGGAGAGGTCATACACACCACATAGAACAGGGCTCCCACTCAACCAGTTCCATTTGTTGCCCCTGAAAAACAGTGTAACATCTTCACCATTGCCGGCAAAAGTTGTGGTGCATTAATCCACTAAGTGCATCTGTGGCAATAGTTTATTTATTCATTACATTAACTGACATGTTTGATCTCAAATTATGATAAACAAACCTTCAGCTTTTTGCGTCTTACGACTCTCTTCACAGGGTAATATTCCTCTCTTCCCCTGGTCCTGTGGCTGCATTCTTAAAGAGCAAAAAAGTGCACTTACACTGGGTTCCATCTTATACGCACCTCCATGGCTAATCCAGTTGACATTTTCCTGTCCTGCACCCATGTTACTCCAAAAGCAAATGTACTTGCACCAATCTGAAGGCCCATGGGCTGTATGTATTAAATTGGAGGGAGGTCAAGCACAAGGTAGTATGCACCTTGAGGCAACAGAAAGCCATTGTGCCATTGACCAAACAGAAACCTGGTCTGAAGTCAATGGTAAGTATTTTTTAGGCTTTTTTTTAATGATACATAATTAAGACAGTCTCATGCATAATACACATACATTCTAATTGTTACAACAGGGACGCGCAGCAGCACACAAATGCGCAGTCTTGAGAATAAACAGATTATAATGTTGAAAGATTATTATTGTGTAAATCAATGTTTAAAAATATTTCATATTGGTTAGTGCAATGGATTGCATGAATGTGCAACTCTGTGCTCCATCAGAGATTGCTCTGATTTTTTCGAACTGCAAAAGAACCAACTCAATCAATATCCAGGTGATTTGCGATTCTACATGCAAGGTAACACATGTAGGAATTCGCAAATTATTTTGCATAAAACCATGACTCCTTTATACTAGCCAACTCTGCCATTTCTGCAGTCAACCATGAAATCCCCCCCAAAAGGGCAGGCTGTTAGGAGACTATGGTTATCAATTAAAGAAAATTACTGTGATCAGGTTTCCATACTTTCAGCGATGGTTTGCTTTCTCACTTCAACTTTGCACATGAGCAGATCCATTTCCTCGGCAGAGAAGCATTTTTCCTTTCTACTTGGCAAATCCACTCGTCTAATAGCAATTTGCAAGGGTGCGTGCCCACCTGATTATTTTAAAGGGAATGGGAGATGACACTCTGATTGGTTTACTGGTTGGTTTACTACACGCAAGGCCCAAAAACACACCTATGATTAAGATATTAAAGAAGACCTATTATACTCTTCCATCTTTACAAACCTATAAATAATGTCAAAATGCAGAGAAGTCATGTTTGACAATGCCAAAACATCAATTAATGAGGTTTGCAAAGTAGAGGGGAAAAATGCTTTTCTACCGAGGAAATGGATCATCTTGAATTAATCCTCGTGGGGAAATTTTGATTGTTTTTCAAGTTTTCAAGTGTTATCTAATTGCCCAATAGCTGTTAAATTAAAGGGGGCATAACAAAATTTTATTGATAAAAGACAAAAGACATATTTATGACTTATGTATATCCAGCCAATGTAATAGAAATAGTATATTTACTGTCCAATTTAAAATTGTGAAATGTAAATATAGCAGAGGTAAATTACCACTTGATAATTCATCTTTGTTCTTCTTCTGTTTCTTCTTTTGTGATGTTTCTGTTGAGATTAAAGACTTTTTTGTAAAGAGCTAACATAATATTAATAACGCTCTTAATACACTACTCTAACAACAAATATTTCATTTGACCTTACTGTATGAAATATACAGGTGTTCATAACTACAAGACATGTATCTAAATACAACAAAGAATGCTAAGAGTTGTCATGACATTCCAGAGACAGAGTTCGTCAACTCCCAGCCTCACAGAATTTAGTAAATTTCTTGATACCTTTTAGTAAGAATTAATCACACAATAATTTGATATTCCCATGGAAAGTAACATTATAAGAGCAGCTTTACTGCTAATTAAATCTGCATGTGTAAGCTGTTTAAAAATTTCACAATATACCCTGGTTCCGTTTGGCTGCTGCAGTACGAGTGTGCACCTATGCAGTGCCAGGACGGGTTGTGGACTGGATGGCAGGACTGATGGAGGACTGGATAGCAGGACTGGTGGAGGACTGGATGGCAGAACTGGTGAAGGACTGGATGGCAGGACTGGTGGAGGACTGGATGGCAGGACTGATGGAGGACTGGATAGCAGGACTGGTGGAGGACTGGATGGTAGGATTGGTGGAAGACTGGATGGCAGGACTGATGGAGGACTGGATAGCAGGACTGGATGGTAGGACTGGTGGAGGACTGGATGGCTGGACTGATGGAGGACTGGATAGCAAGACTGGTGGAGGACTGGATGGCAGGACTGATGGAGGACTGGATGGCAGAACTGGTGAAGGACTGGATGGCAGGACTGGTGGAGGACTGGATAGCAGGACTGGATGGTAGGACTGGTGGAGGACTGGATGGCTGGACTGATGGAGGACTGGATAGCAAGACTGGTGGAGGACTGGATGGCAGGACTGATGGAGGACTGGATGGCAGAACTGGTGAAGGACTGGATGGCAGGACTGGTGGAGGACTGGATAGCAGGACTGGTGGAGGACTGGATGGCAGAACTGGTGAAGGTCTGGATGGCAGGACTGGTAGAGGACTGGATGGCAGGATTGATGGAGGACTGGATAGCAGGACTGGTGGAGGACTGGATAGCAGGACTGGTGGAGGACTGGATGGTAGGATTGGTGGAAGACTGGATGGCAGGACTGATGGAGGACTGGATAGCAGGACTGGATGGTAGGAGTGGTGGAGGAGTGGATGGCAGGACTGATGGAGGACTGGATAGCAGGACTGGTGGAGGACTGGATGGCAGAACTGGTGAAGGACTGGACGGTAGGACTGATGGAGGACTGGATGGTAGGACTGGTAGAGGACTGGATGGCAGGACTGATGGAGGACTGGATGGCAGGACTGGTGGAGGACTGGATGGTAGGACTGGTAGAGGACTGGATGGTAGGACTGGTGGAAGACTGGATGGCAGGACTGGTGGAGGACTGGATAGCAGGACTGGATGGTAGGACTGGTGGAGGACTGGATGGCAGGACTGGTGGGGGACTGGATGGCAGGACTGGTGGAGGACTGGATGGCAGGACTGATGGAGGACTGGATAGCAAGACTGATGAAGGACTGGATGGCAGAACTGGTGGAGGACTGGATGGTAGGACTGATGGAGGACTGGATGGCAGGAGTGATGGAGGACTGGATGTCAGGACTGGTAGATGGCTGGATGGCAGGACTGTTGGTGGACTGGATGGCAGGACTGATGGAGGACTGGATAGCAAGACCGGTGGAGGACTGGATAGCAGGACTGGTGGAGGACTGGATGGTAGAACTGGTGGAAGACTGGATGGTAGGACTGATGGAGGACTGGATAGCAGGACTGGATGGTAGGACTGGTGGAGGACTGGGTGGCAGGACTGATGGAGGACTGGATGTCAGGACTGATGGAGGACTGGATAGCAGGACTGATGGAGGACTGGATGGCAGGACTGGTGGAGGACTGGATAGCAGGACTGATGGAGGACTGGATGTCAGGACTGGTAGATGGCTGGATGTCAGGACTGGTGGAGGACTGGATGGCAGGACTGATGGAGGACTGGATGGCAGGACTGGTGGAGGACTGGATAGCAGAACTGGTGGAGGACTGGATGGCAGGACTGGTGGAGGACTGGATAGCAGGACTGATGGAGGACTGGATGGCAGAACTGGTGAAGGACGGGAGGGTAGGACTGGTGGTGGAGTGGATGGTAGGACTGGTAGAGGACTGGATGGCAGGATGGGTGGAGGACTGGATGGCAGGACTGATGGAGGACTGGATAGCAGGACTGGTGGAGGACTGCATAGCAGGACTGGTGGAGGACTGGATGGTAGGACTGGTGGAAGACTGGATGGCAGGACTGATGGAGGACTGGATAGCAGGACTGGATGGTAGGACTGGTGGAGGACTGGATGGCAGGACTGATGGAGGACTGGATGGCAGGACTGGTGGAGGACTGGATGGCAGGACTGGTGGAGGACTGGATGGCAGGACTGATGGAGGACTGGATGTCAGGACTGGAAGATGGCTGGATGGCAGGACTGGTGGAGGACTGGATGGCAGGACTGATGGAGGACTGGATAGCAGGACTGGTGGAGGACTGGATAGCAGGACTGGGGGAGGACTGGATGGAAGGACTGGTGGAAGACTGGATGGCAGGACTGATGGAGGACTGGATAGCAGGACTGGATGGTAGGACTGGTGGAGGACTGGATGGCAGGACTGATGGAGGACTGGATGGCAGGACTGGTGGAGGACTGGATGGCAGGACTGATGGAGGACTGGATAGCAGGACTGGAGGAGGACTAGATGGCAGAACTGGTGGAGGACTGGATGGTAGGACTGATGGAGGACTGGATGTCAGGACTGGTAGATGGCTGGATGGCAGGACTGGTAGAGGACTGGATGGCAGGACTGATGGAGGTTTTCTGACTAGTCCACCCTCAATGTAACAAAAAAGACAACAATCAGAGTTATGTTATATTCTGCATACTAGCAAGGTCCTTCTACTTTGCATTTCATCTTAATAAATATATAACTGTAAATAGGTGACAGCTTCATCTCAATCAAAAAATTTCTTTCAAATAGACTTTGTGGGAAATATAATGACTTGTTAGATCACTGAATTTCATAAACTTTTGCTGAGTTTTTAGAGTAGACTGAGCTCTTATTTTGAGATTTTGAATTAGTGCAGATACAGTAACAGACTTACCATTGACTAACACTCATATAAGGCCTTCATCCTGTCGAGGCATTTTCCTCCCTGGTCTGATATCTGCCATTTGGGGTGAAGGACATGTGTAAACCAGGTGGCAGGCTTTTTCCCTGGTTTTGCAAGAAACATCACTGCCCTGTGTCCCAATGTGTGTAATTTTTCAAGCTAAAAAGGCATTAAAATGTCATATAAAAATATCACATGCCTTACTTTTATGAACTACAATTAGAGACTTTAAACACATACCAAAACAGAGGCCTTGTCAATAACATGTGTAGTGGTTTTGTTTCTTTTCTGGTTTTGCAACCAAGCCTCTTTTTTGGCCTCAAATTTCTGTAGTTTTTTTTGCCAGCCTTTGTTTTCTGGGCTGCCCTGATTGGCAAGACTTGCAAGTTTTGGTGGCCACAGAGATCACTGCTTTGCAGCTGATGCATATTGTTGTCGTTGAGCCCCGTGGCATCTTATATCTGGAATGAATTTAAAAAAAAGATGATTGCAGCAACCTGAATGACAAATGACAACTACATCAAATATTTCACTTTAATATCACATTATTACTTTTGTAGTTTGTGTCATTTCGCCTTCTACGTTATCATGTAATTCCTGGTACAATACTGGGAGGAGGATCTCAAGGGACCCTGGCATGCCTTTCTCTCTCCACCTCCACAATGCCCAATCCTAGCTGGAAAGTTAGCGAGCAGATAGATGCAGGCTACATCAGTGACCTTCTTTACACTCAGATTTATTATGGGTTTTAACATCTAAATGCAAAATATTCTAATATTTTGCTCAGATATATTAGAATTATAGCTTATGCATAAACATTGGCAATTGAGAGCCTAGGCCACAAATGGTTTAACTAAGTAACTAATGAAATAGTAGCTTTAACATGGTAGTTTTATTGGCAAATGTCCTGGTAATGGTAATATATATTTAAAAAAATCAGTCCAAGCCAAGTCTAACATTCATAACATTTGCTACAAACTATAGCAATAGCCTGGCGCTAACTGTGTGGGGGAAAGCTCATTTTAGTGAAATGATACCTTACAGCTCTCATGACAATCATATTATCCAAAATAGCTCGGTAAATGACTTTATGATGATTTTAAGATATTATCCCAAACCCAGCGTTTACTTTAAGAAATATTTAAATTGATGAAAGAGCTATTTTATTACATTGCATGAACCATTCCGCAATTGAAAGCATCCCTTTAAACTAGTAAAGCAGAGCTTAACTAAGAATTGTCTAAAATACGCAAAATTTCGCATTATCATGTTCTGCTCATGAACTTACTTGCATCGACGTGAGCTTATTCCCTGCCTGAAAAAACGAAGCTCTGTACGGTTTCCGTCGTTTGTCTCTCACATTTCACTGTTTCTCTCGCGAGAGAAGCAATTAAAATTCGACTATAATTCATCTTAATAGGAAGGTCATTATCGACCCTCTTCAAAAACCGAGAAGTTGGAAACTGGAATAAAACTACAAAGATGGCGCATATTTGTATCAAGCAACAAGGCACTGGGAATTGTGGTTTATTTTTAAAACACTGCTTATTTGCTACAATCAGAAGTCATAAATTCTGAAATAAGAGTATATTTTGGGATTTTAGGGGATGATAAACACATTTATGTGATAAAATTTTAAATATATATCCCTTAAATAGGTGAAAATCAATTTTAACCATATTTTACCAATACTTCACCGCGCCTCCAGTTGGAAACTGCATTCTCATGATAGCTTAGGTCAACAGCTCTGTAGAACACTTGATACAATGTTTATATCACCTTTTGTTTCTGTTTTATAAGCCTTCAAAAATGCACCAAGGTCAAGGTTCAAAGGTCAATATTTCAAAACAGGAGCCATGTAGAATCTTCATACTGACATATGTTACTCTCCAGGTCAAGACATTTCCAACAATGTATTTGGTTTGACTCTCTGACAAAGTTTTAAATTTTCTCATTTCACTGACTGAAGCCATCCTGGGCTAAGTTTCAGAGAACACTTTGAAGGCCCAGTGTGTCAAGTGAGGGTTTTGTTTGTTTATTTGTTTGCTTTTATTTTTTCAGTGAAAATAGCGGCCAAAAATGAATCATCTTCAGAAATTACAACACAGCTGACCACCTAGAGAATTACTACAGGCTTGGATAAAGGCTTGAAGTGCTTGAGTTAGGGTTAGGGTTATGGCTGAAAAGAGAGATCTTGCCTTTCACAATGTTTGGACTAGGTCAGAATGACCAGTTTTGTTGTTTACAAAAAGCAATCATTAATTACCTTGAACCAAACCTAAAACAATAGTTTCAGTGAGGGCTTATAAGTCCCAAGCATATGAAATGAAAAGGTCTGTAGTTTTTTAGTCTGTTTCTGTGGAACTGGTGAGATACATTATGTGGTTACTAGTCATTTTGGCCTTCTTCAAAGCTTATTTTCATGGTGAAATGCACTTTACTCCCTCACCCAAGTCACCAGTATGCTCCTTCATTGTCAGTACGACAGGATGAAATGCACTTTACTCCTTCACCCAAGTCAACAGTATGCTCCTTCATTGTCAGTACGACAGGATGTTAAAGTGCCTGAACCCATGTACGTTTTTGGGATGTGCATGTTTTAAGATGGCTCTGCTACGAACTATTTGTGGTCACATTACCACAGCTGTCGCTCCAGCGCTTGGAAAGGGCCTGCTCCTCGACCCATTTTTTTGTGTAGTGCTAGAAAGACATTATTAAACAACATATTGTTCAGGCCCTCAGTTTAAAATAATTAAAACTCATGTAGGTCCTCTCAGCATTAAACATTAAACCAGAGACCTTTATGAAATGCATGTATTACTTTCATAACACCTTCAAAACAGGAAACAGCCTAAAATTAACGGTCTTTCATGACAAGGGGAAAGTTTTTACAAAGTGAGGAAAAACATCTTAAATACAGGGGAAAGCAGTTAACCTTTTTGAATTCAGGTATGCGACTAGAACAATCTGAGGCTACAAAAGCTGAGGAGCCACAGAAAAAGCAATCACCTGTGGATTGACTTCTTTTGAAATAAATACAGAATTAGCATTAATTAGTATTTTTAGTGACAGCAGCAGGGCTTAAACTGCATAACTATAATCAGCATCTCTCATTTTCCAGATGCATAACTATATAGGAATTTAACGTGTCACAGTGCAGAAAAAATTACACAACAGTTCAAGTAAAAGTTATTTATTTTTCATGTGCACAACAATCAGTCAGTCAGTAATGTGTAGTGAAATTCTTATTTCTCTGGCTTCCTTCAAGAATGCACATGCTAAAAATGTCATGGAAAGTGTAAATGAGAATTTAATATCAAGTACTAAAAAAAATGTAATACAGTAATGGATTGTACATCAGAGGTAAATGAATAAACTGCACCTGAAGGGGTTATGGAAGAGAGACAGAGCAAACAGAACAAAATATTAAACGATGATAGATGGACTGTACAGCACTGTACAAGTAGGGCTCCCTTCCCAATATTCTTTTTTTTTTTGAGTATTCGTCAAATGTTTCACATCATCAAATAGATTTTAATACAACGTAAAGATAACCCAACTAAACAAAAAATGCAGTTTTTCAATGATGATTTTAATTCTGAAGGATTAAAGCTACCCAACCCTACCTGGCTCTATGTGTAAAAGTAATTGTAGCAACATAAAGAAATTTGGAAACTACATCAATCAATTAAATGAATTTAATTGATAATCGGATTTGATTTTAATAGACACACCTAAGCATGATTACTGCCAGCCCTGTTGAATCTAAACATGATTTAAACAAAACCTGTCTGGCAATGTAAAGTGGGAAAAAATGCGGCATATGACACTGCGATCTGAAGAAATTCAGAAACAGATGGAAAACAAAATTGTTGATATCCATCAGGCTGGAGAGTGTAACAAATCCATTTCTCAGGCTCAGGGACTCAAGCAAACTACAGTGAGAGTGAATATCTGCAAAGGCAGAAAACCTGGAACAGAGGAGAACCTTCCCAGGAGTGGCCAGCCAACAAAAATTCCTCCAAACAGCACATTAAGAACTCAACCGAGAGGTCACAAAAAATCCAACTAACACCTTAACTGCAGGCCTCACTTGCTTCAGTGAGCAAAAAAATAAATAAATAAAAAATTCAGTTAAAATCAGGGTTCAAAATTCCACAATATGAAAGAGACTGGGAAGAAATGGCATCCATGAGAGAGCTGCAAGGTGAAAACCACTGCTGACCTAAACGATCCCAAAGCCTCTTCTCATGTTTGCCAAAAAACATCTCCATGACCCCCAGTATTTCTGGGTTATTATTCAGTGGACTGATGAATCTAAAGTGGTTCTTTCTGGAAGACATGGGTCCCATTACATCTCAGGTAAAAACAACACAGCATTCCACAATAAGAAAATTGTAACAGCAGTCAAACAAGTAGTTTGTACTATGATGGCCTAGGACCGCTATGCTACTTCAGGACCGGGGAAATTTGCCATGATTGATAGAACCATGGATTCTGCTCTCTACCATAAAATCCTGAGGGAGGATGTCCAGCCATCAGTTTGTGACCTAAAGCTCGAGCACAGATGGGTTATGCAGATGAATAATGATCCAAAGCATGCGAGCAATTCCACCTCAAAATGGCTCAAAAGAAACAAAATTAAGGTCTTGGAGTGGCCTAGTGAAGCCCTGGCTTGAATCGATTGAGATACTGTGGCGTGACAAGCAGTTCATATTCAAAAACTCTCCCATGAGCCGGAATTAAAACAAATCTGCTATGAAGAGTGGGCCAAAATTCTTCCACAGCAATGTTAAAGACTCATTGCTAGCTATCCCAATTACCTGATTGCAGTTTCTGCTACCAAGGGTGGCAGAATCAGTTAATTTTGTTTAAGGGGGCAATTGTTCTTTTTCCACATGGATTATATCAATTTGACTAAGTCTTTACCTGCAATAGATGAAATGATCATTTAAAAGCTGCATAGTGCATCAATTTGTCTTTGCCATATTACATAAAAAAGAGAGATAAACCAGCCTGAATGTTAAGCCAATGACTCACACACCTCATACAAAATACACAGACACACAGAACAGGTGATAACATGTGGTTAACTGTCCTTCAAAGCAACAGGTCTCTTCATGTGCCTGTTGGGATGAATAATTAATTCATTTTTAACCCTTACAAAGCTGAGAAAACTCGGTCCCCAAAAGGCTCAACAAACCCCCAGGACCGAATTTACTCGGGCAGATGCTGACACGCAAAACCAGTGAAGTTGGCACATTGTGTAAATCGTAAATAAAAACAGAATACAATGATTTGCAAATCCTTTTCAACCTATATTCAATTGAATACACTGCAATGACAAGTTACTTAATGTTCGAACAGGTAAACTTTGTAATTTTTTGCAAATATTAGCTCATTTGGAATTTGATGCCTGCAACATGTTTCAAAAAAGCTGGCACAAGTGGCAAAAAAGACTGAGAGAGTTGAGGAATGCTCATCAAACACTTATATGGAACATCCCACAGGTGAACGGGCTAATTGGGAACAGGTGGCTGCCATGATTGGGTAGAAAAGCAGCTTCCCTGAAATGCTCAGTCATTCACAAACAAGGATGGGGCAAGGGTCACCACTTAGTGAACAAATGCGTGAGCTGATTGTCGAACAGTTTAAAAACAACATTCCTCAACGAGCTACTGCAAGAAATTTAGGGATTTCATCATCTACGGTCCGTAATGTCGTCAAAAGGTTCAGAGAATCCGGAGAAATCACTGCACGTAAGCGACAAGGCCGAAAACCAACATTGAATGCCCGTGACCTTCGATCCCTCAGGCGGTACTGCATCAAACACCGACATCAGTGTGTAAAGGACATCACCACATGGGCTCAGGAACACTTCAGAAAACCACTGTCAGTAACTACAGTTCGTCGCTACATCTGCAAGTGCAAGTTAAAACTCTACAATGCAAAGCGAAAGCCATTTATCAACAGCTCCCAGAAATGCCGCCGGCTTCGCTGGGCCCAAGCTCATCTAAGATGGACTGATGCAAAGTGGAAAAGTGTTCTGTGGTCTGACGAGTCCACATTTCAAATTGTTTTTGGAAACTGTGGACGTCGTGTCCTCCGGACCAAAGAGGAAAAGAACCATCCGGACTGTTATAAGAGCAAAGTTCAAAAGCCAGTATCTGTGATGGTATGGGGGTGTATTAGTGCCCAAGGCATGGGCAACTTACACATATGTGAAGGCACCATTAATGCTGAAAGGTACATACAGGTTTTGGAGCAACATATGTTGCCATCCAAGCAACGTCTTTTTCATGGACGCCCCTGCTTATTTCAGCAAGACAATGCCAAGCCACATTCTGCACGTGTTACAACAGCATGGCTCCGTAGTAAAAGAGTGCGGGTACTAGACTGGCCTGCCTGTAGTCCAGACCTGTCTCCCATTGAAAATGTGTGGCGCATTATGAAGCGTAAAATACGACAACGGAAACCCCGGACTGTTGAACAACTTAAGCTGTACATCAAGCAAGAATGTGAAAGAGTTCCACCAGAAAAGCTTCAAAAATTGGTCTCCTCAGTTTCCAAACGTTTACTGAGTGTCGTTAAAAGGAAAGGCGATGTGACACAGTGGTAAAAAGGCCCCTGTGCCAACTTTTTTGCAATGTGTTGCTGCCTTTAAATTCTAAGTTAATGATTATTTGTAAAAAAAAAAAAAATTAAGTTTCTCAGTTTGAACATCTTGTCTTTGCAGTGTATTCAATTGAATACAAGATGAAACGGATTTGCAAATCATTGTATTCTGTTTTTATCTACGATTTACATAACGTGCCAAATTCACTGGATTTGGGTTTTGTACATCACAATTGGCGACGAGGATAACCACTGAACTTACCTCAACCATCATTTGCGATGGCATCCTCGGAATTTCTCCAACCTGCTCCATTTCTGCCAACTCCCGGTGAGCCCTCAATGTCATGGCCACAATGGCGATGTTCCTTTGAAAATTACTTACTTGCTGCCGACCTTACAAACGTCTTAGCTGATCAAAAACGTGCCATTTTACTACATTCTCTAAGTGTTGAAGGACAGCGTGTATTTTACACTTTGCCGACTATTTCTGACGGAAAAGGTGATTCGTATAGTACCGTATAGTAACGGTATCTACCAGCTGAAAACCCGATTGTTCAGTGTCACAAATTTTGGATGCGCTCCCAGCATGATGGCGAGTCCATTGATTCCTTCGTTACTGCATTGCGGGACTTGTCCTCTACCTGCCAGCATAGTGACATGGCCAATGAACATATTCGTGACCAGATAATTGAGAGGACGAGCTGCTCCAGGACCCATGAACGACTTCTAATGGAGGCCGGCTCAGGACTGACACTTTCCAAGACCATTGAAATTGCGCGATGTGTGGAAACCGCTTTGAAGGAAGCGAAATCCCTTACCGTCGGCGGGCCTGCACCAGCCGTCCAGATGGTGTCCAAACAGCGCCAGAACTGCCAGAAATTACAAAATCAGCGCAAACCTACACAGTCGAGTCCAGGGAAGAAATCTCCAAATCCACTACGTAACTGCTACAGATGCGGTTCACATAATCACCTTGCCAACCACCCTCAGTGTCCAGCTATCGGACGAACTTGCTAACATTGCAGAAAAATCGGACATTTCATAACTGTATGTCGGAGTATGGCTACTTCGAATGTGCATGAGGTGACTGAAACGGACTACCAAAATACGGAAACAGACATTCTTTGAGGTATTGGGTGTAAGTACTGTTTCCCCTGTTAGAGCTAAAGTGACCTGTGAAATCTCAGTTAACTCTGTGCCGATTACTGTTGTTGTTGATTCAGCCGCAGATGCCTCATTGATGAACGAAAATCTGTTCGATGATTATTTTTCACTCGAGTCAATGTATCCATGTACCCAGCCTTTTCAGTCGTATACTGCTAATTCAATTGATGTTGTTTGTTGCTTTGATGCCTTGGTGAGCTACAAAGGTTCTAAACCTATGTCTGTTACCTGATACATTGTTTAGGGGGTTACATTACTTGGTAAAGACCTTATCCAAGGGTTAGGAATTAACATTGATGGTAAGACATTAACATGCTTTCCTGCAATGTCAAACGATGTCGCACTACAAAATTTTCATCAAAGTGCAACAAATATTTCCATCCAAAACAATGCTTACAGCCAACACAAACATGATGCACAATAACAAGATCCATTCGCAGTTTCCGACACTCTTTACTGACGAATTAGGACTTGTTCCTGGTTACAAGCATAAAGTCAAAGTAAAACCTGACGCAATACCCATACAACAGAAATTACGTCCTTTGCCCTTTGCCGCTAGAGAAAAGGTGGCTATAGAAGTACAAAAGCTAATTGATCAAGACGTAATCGAGCCAGTCGAAGCTTCTGAATGGGTTTCACCAATAGTTGTCGCGTGGAAACCGAATGATACTATACGCCTGTGTGTTGACCTACGTAAGGTAGATTGTTGTTGAGAAATACCCAGTTCCAAATATCGACCAACTGCTGACTGAATTACGTGGGTGCAATGTATTTTCCAAACTTGACATCAAAGCCGCGTACCATCAACTTGAACTAGTCGAGGAAAGCAGAAACTTTATTACGCATGAAGGTTAATTTCGATACAAACGTGTTTGGTTTGGTTTAGCTTCTGCACCTGCGTGCTTTCAACATCTGATGCACTCAATTTTGAGAAATTTAACTGGAGTTATTTCATATTTTGACGACGTGATTGTCGCTGGCAATAACCAAGCAGATCACGATCAAAACTTACAGAATGTGTTGAAACGCTTATCAGAAAGTGGCATTAAGCTGAATGACAAATGAAAATTCAGCGTACCAAGCACTCAGGTACTTGGACATTTGATTGACCGTGACGGTGTCCGACCAAATCCAGCTCTCGTACAGGGCATTACTGACGCTCTACCTCCAGCAAGCGCGATCGTTTGTTGGTATGGCTTCTTATTATGCCAAATTTGTGCCACAGTTTACAACACTCAGTAAGCCACTCAGAGATTGTATTTCCATTACACCATTCAATTGGACATCCGAAGCTGACAAAGCCTTCCATGCCGTTAAAAAGGCTATTTTAGAGAGCCAAGCCCTAGCCTTGTTCGACCCCAAACGTGAGACAATAGTAACTACGGATGCATCTCGCTACGGTATTGGCGCCGTAATGACTCAAATAAATGAGCACAGTGAGGAAGTCACAGTTTAGTGTGCCTCGAGAAAACTTGCACCGGTTGAACAGAGCTTCTCTACAGGCGAACGAGAAGCTCTTGCGTGCGTTTGGGCTGTCGAGCGCTGGCATACGTATTTCTGGGGATGACATTTTACCCTGCGCACTGATCATCAGGCACTCGTAACATTACTGTCTACATCCGGCACTGGCCATCGTCCAATGCGCATAGCGCGCTGGAACGCGAGGTTACTGTACTATAATTACACGGTTAAGTACAAACCCGGTTCCCAGAGTAGGCTACAGTCGCTGATGCTTTATCTAGACTTCCCAGTGAAGCCGATGAAGGTACTTCTGCACTCGAAAATGATATCGACAAAGTCTGTGAGGTGATATTACAGAGTGCATGTGTTTCAAAACAAGCCTTTCTTGATGCTTCTGCCTCTGATACGACATTAAACTCCGTGAAAGCGTACATTGCGAATGGTTAGCCAGATTGAGCAAAGAAGGTTAGCGATAACGTAAAACCATACTTTGCTGTACGTAATGAGCTCTCTGTACACAGCGATCTCATTTACCGATCCAACCGAGTTGTCGTACCACCAGCTTTAACTAATACACTGATTGAGCATGCACATGAACAACATCAAGGTATTGTTAGTACTAAACAGCGTCTCAGGCAACTTTACTGGTGGCCTGGAATGGACGGACGTGTTCAAGATGCTATACGTCATTGCCAAGTTTGCCCATTACATGACAAATCTGCCATCTGTCATAGTGTTCCATTACAACCGATCCAAGTCACTACCTCATGGTCCAAACTAGGGATTGACATAGTTGGTCTGTACTGCTTTAATGAACCAAGATTTGGGGTAACCGTTATAGACTATTACAGTAAGTGGCCTGAAGTGCTACTGATGAATGACGTGACCTCGGAAACCATCATAGAGTTTCTGAAGACTATTTTTGGTCGTGAAGGGTTTCCTGATGAAATTATCAGTGACCACGGGCCCCAGTTTGACTCCCATGAATTTGAATCTTTTCTTCCGGAGAGGGGAATCAAACACTCTCATTCAGCGATCTATCATCCGCAAGCGAACGGAGAAATTGAGCGGTTTAACAAAGTTCTAAACGAAGCTGTTCAAACCGCCAAGCTTGAGTCGAGACCGATCAAGAAATCAATACGCGATTTCGTTGCCGTATACAGATGTACACCACATTGTACATCGGGTGTTGAACCGTCAATCCTGCTTCATATGAAAACCAAGCTGGATACGCCAGGTGTTTTGCAATCTCCCAAAATAGCGAAACACTAAGACGTTCGAGACCGTGTCAAGACTAAACAACAGAGAAGTAAACTGTACAATCAGAGATCTGTTTTGCCAAAAGAGTTCAAACCTGGAGACCTTGTAAGGATTAAGAAGCCTGGTCATGTGCCAAAAGGGTTAAGCAAATTCAGTAAGCCAGTTAGAATTCTTAGCAAAATTGGCCAAAGTACATACAGAACATCAGAGGGAAAACGTGGAATGTTAGCAGATTAGCTGTATTCACTGTGTAGGAGCCAACAACTGTGTTGTTGAAAAGAAACGTGTTTATTGTTCTGTACGATGATGGATTTATTGTGAATTATTAGGATGGCTCCATATTTTTTGTTTATTTGTTATTGGACCTTTGCCTGGTACCAATAAGAGTGCCGGTGTGTAGGAGCCATCGTGTCCATTTGTTTGCTTTCCGTTTGAGACCCCTGCTGGCTGAATGAATATTGTGTGGAATCTTTGGCTTTGGCCTAACTGTAGCCCGGTGTAGAAAGGGTTAATTGATACACCTGCTTAATTATGAAGCGCGCGTCTGAGACAAAGACAAAGGTGCTTGAGTGGAATGTTTGGAAGTGGTGGAACTGTGGTGGACGTGGAAACTTGGAGACGCCAGCAGGCATACGGTTTTTCAATGCATAATTGTGTCTGTGCATATGTTTGTTTATTTTTTGGAAAGTTTTATAGTTTGAATACATTATTTACCTATCGTTTGTTTGACGTGCAGTTTAGTTTCATGGACCTTAAGAACCGTCTTATTATTTAGATTTTGTTAAACAATAAACTAATGCGCAAATTGAAACCCCTGAACGGCGTCTAATAAGTGACTTACAAGAAGGCATTACAAAAGTTGAAAAACCTTCATGCAGTTTGGAAGCATGTATGCTGCTTCGCTGGAAATTGCTGTGGATGCTTGGAAAATAGGAAGCTACGTAGCAGCTGCTTGCTTGCTTGTGGATTACTACCTGTCGGGAGTTCGTTTTCAGTTCGTGGATTTACTGTGGATTTAATTGCGTGTGGATTTACGTATCCTTTTTGTGGATTTATTGACTGCTTCGTGGTTCGTGAGTATAAGACTTGAGCTGGTGAGCGGGCCGCCGTGCTCGCATTTGAACTGGAGCCGCCGTGCTCACCTAACCCACTGAACATTGTATTGAACATTCTAAGTTAGCTACGAACCTTGTGTCTTTTAGTTAAAGTTTGCATAATGTTTGAGGAAGAATCGCCTGAAGAGCAGGATATCTCTGATGAATGAGAACTTTTGAAATTAATAGCAACGCGCAGAGGGAAGCTTGGCGTTCTAACTCGTAAACGTAACGAAATCAACAGCCTTATTAAATCCGGCCAAGACAAAGACACTGTTGACAAACAAATTAAGTTATTTGAAAGCTTTTTCGCTGAGTTTAATAATTTACAAGCATCAGTGGAACGTTTATTAAAAGAGGACTATGAAAAAGAGGCCGATCAGAAAGACTGGTACGAACTAAAATATAAAATTCACAAAGACTTTTTGGATGGTGTTTTAAAATGGCTTCAACGCAAACAAATTGATGAAAAAGAGGAAGGGCGTGATGATGAGAGAGAGCAAGGGGTTGACGAGGAAGAAGAGGGACTGCTTGAAAGTGCCTTAAGTATTAAACCTCAAGACAGCGCATCTCAAGTAGGCCTACATGTAGCTCCTAGTGTTACGCACAGCTGTAAAGCGATAAGCGCTCTCAGTTGCGCATCTCGGGGCTCTAGCGCTCACATAAAGGCAAAAGCCGAATTCGCGGCCACAAGTGCAAAAGCGCAAGCACTGTCCAAGAAAATTGAACTTGATATAGAGGAGGCTACTTTAATGGCAAAATTTGAAGCACGCAGAGAAAAACTTGCTTTAGACTCTGAACTCGCTGCAGAGGCAAAACTGAAGGTCTATAGAGAAGCTGAAGAAAAGCGCTCATTGTCTGGATTAGACAAATTTGGCACGCCAACAGAATGTAACGTTCCTATAACAGCACCAAGACCTGTAAGACCTAAATGAGCTGAAATGACTCCTCAAACCCAAACTCTGCCACAAAATGCAAATCTTAGCGTTCAAATGGCTAGTGAAGTCAATCCAGTTATCACGAATGCCAATGATACAAATGTTGCTGAAGTGTTGAAAAGGCACACTGAAATGACTGCAATGTTAGTTAAGCAACAAGCACTCGCTCTACTGCCAGACAGAGAAATTCCCATATTCGATGGTGACCCACTTCAATATAGGACGTTCATAAAGGCATTCAAGCAGTTCGTTGAAAAGAAGACTGACAGTATGGATGACAGACTTTATTATTTACAGCAATATACAAAGAACCAACCCAGAAGTCTCGTCAGTAGCTTTATGCATATGGATCCAAATATCGCATACAAACAGGCTAAAGAACAGCTGGAATACAACTTTGGAAATAGCTACAAAATAGCCTCAGCCTACATGAATAAAGCCTTAAACTGGCCAGCCATTTAGCCAGAGGACGGAAATGACCTACGATCTTATGCGCTCTTTTTGCGTAGCTGCTACAACACTATGCAGGACATTGCTGGACTAAAAGAGCTCGAGAATTCCACCAACCTAAGACTCTTAGTGTCAAAACTTCCGTTTAGGCTGCGAGATAGATGGCGAGCAAATGTGTGCAATATGCAGGATAAAAATGAACACAGAGCAACATTCAAGGACTTAGTAGAGTTCATTGAGAGACAGGCAAGAGCCATGCTTGACCCAGTCTTTAGAGACATCCATAACCCTGCTGAGACCAAAGTAGCGTCGAAACCTAAGCTACAAAAGGCAGCCAAGCCTAGTGGGAGGCCTAGCTTTGCCACAACAGTTGCTCCGGTGTCAGCACCTAGAAAAAATGAGACACAGTCTGGACAGAAACAGAATTCGTCTGTAAAAACGTCATGCCTATTCTGTGAAAAGAATCACTTGCTTGAAAATTGTGAAACGTTTAAGACCAAACCAAATGGAGAGAAAATAGAATTCCTCAAAATAAATGGGATGTGCTTCGGTTGTCTAACAAAGGGACACATAAGCAAAGCCTGCAAAAATAGAATGAAATGTGAAACGTGTTCTTTGCTGCATCCGACAATCCTCCACATTCCTATGGAGAAAGAAAAGAACAAAGTTAAAAGTGACAACGTCCAAGCTGGAAACAAAAGTCTGAGTAACGCTATGGTGTCTGTGAATGATAGTGACCCAATGAGTGCCGGTCCATCAGACCAATGCACTCTTTCTATTGTGCCAGTGAAAGTTAAGCTCTCAACCTCAGATAAAATCATAAATACCCATGCATTCTTAGATCCTGGTAGCTCTGCTACATTTTGCACAGACTCGCTGAAGAGAAAGCTGAACATCTCCGGTAAAAACACCACCATCCTGTTGTGTACAATGGGACAGGAGAAAAGGGTTCACAGCAGTGTAGTCTCTGGCCTCGAAGTGAGCAATATGGAAGGATTGCAATACCATAAGCTCCCAGAGGTCTATACACAAGCTAACCTACCAGTTTCTTAACACCACATACCGACACAAGAATCCGTAGACAAATAGCAATACTTACATGAAGTGAAGATTCCACATTTGGATGCCGACATTGAGTTGTTAATAGGCACGAATGCCGCAAACCTCATGGAACCTTGGGACGTGATAAACAGTAGGGGTAATGGGCCGTATGCTGTTAGAACACCCCTAGGGTGGGTCGTGAATGGCCTAATGCAAGAAACAACTTGTCAAGGACATGGAAGTCACTCATGTATCATAGCCAACCGCATATCTATAAGAGATGTGAATGACTTGTTGATAAAGCAGTATCACCAAGATTTCCCAGAACTGGCAGCTGAAGAGAGATCAGAGATGTCAGTTGCAGACAGGCAGTTTATGTCTACAATGGAAAGCTCAAAGGAATTGAGAGATGGTCATTATTACTTACCTTTGCAATTCAAAGAGAATGATGTAATGATGCCAAACAACTATGAACAGGCTCATCAGCGTGTTCTATCCCTGAAAAGAAAGTTTGAAAAGAATGAACAGTATCACATGGAATACACAGCCTTCTTGGAGGGAATGCTTGAAAAGGGCCATGCGGATGTGGTCCCATCCAATGAACTGGTCACCCAAAGTGGAAAAGTGTGGTACATTCCACACCATGGAGTCCATCACCCAAAAAAGGGCTCCCTGAGGGTCGTGTATGACTGTTCAGCATCTTTCCAGGGAACGTCGTTGAATAACAAGCTGATCCAAGGCCCAAACCTCACCAGTAACCTGGTAGGCGTCCTGTTACGCTTTCGACAAGAACCAATTGCTCTCATGGCAGACATAGAAAGCATGTTTCACCAGGTGAGAGTAATGGAGAATCATGTGGACTTTCTGCGTTTTCTATAGTGGCCCAACGGTGACCTGAGCCAGCCATTAAAGGAACACAGAATGACAGTGCACTTGTTTGGAGCGTCATCTTCGCCCAGCTGTGCATCCTTCGCTCTCAGACAGTGTGCTGAAGACTTCAAAGATCTCTTTCCGCTTGAAACAATGGACACCATTAAGTCTAACTTCTATGTGGATGATTTCCTAAAATCTGTGTCTACAGAAGCCGATGCAGTTAAATTATGCAAAGAGCTTGAAACAGCTTGCTCAATGGGAGGTTTTAGACTGCATAAATGGATCAGTAACAGCAAAACAGTCCTGATGTCCATCCCTCAAGCAGACAGAGCTAAGGAGATCAAGGATCTTGACTTGGATTCCAGTGAACTTCCAACGGAAAGAACTCTTGGCATACAATGGCAAATTCAAAGAGATAAACTTACCTTCTCCGTCAGCCTGAAGATTCAGCCATTCACTCGAAGGGGAATACTGTCTGTTGTATCTTCAGTATATGACCCTCTTGGATTCATCTGTCCATTCATTTTCACTGCCAAAAACATTCTGCAGGATCTTTGCAAGCATAACTATGCCTGGGACAAAGAATTGCCAGATCACTACATCCAGTCATGGCAAGAATGGATGGCAGGACTAAGCTCTATTGGAGAGCTCAGCGTTGATAGGTGCCTCAAACCAAAGAACTTCGGTGCAATAACATCTGCCCAGCTTCATCACTTTAGTGACGCTTCGGAAAGCGTCACATACCTCACATAAGTGTCACATACCTCCGTCTCACTAATGCAAGACATGAAGTTCACGTCTCATTCATAATGGGAAAATCACGAGTCGCACCACTGAAACAAACCACAATGCCTAGAATGGAACTCACTGCAGCAGTCCTTGCAGTACGCATGGATAGACTGGTCAAAGAAGAACTGCAACTGCCACTGGAAAGATACATATTCTGGACTGATAGTACATCAACCTTGAAGCACATTCAGAATGAGAACAAAAGGTTCAAAACATTCGTTGCCAATTGAGTGAACATAATCAGAGAGATGACACAAGTCGAACAATGGCGATACATAAACACGAAACAGAATCCAGCAGATTGTGTGTCTCGTGGTCTAAAGGCGAGCACGCTTCTGAATTCAAGCACTTGGCTGAATGGTCTAGAATTCCTCAGAGACCAGAAATCTGAATGGCCCAAGTCTGACCTCATCTTTCAAATACAAGATGAAGATGATGATGTGGAGGTGAAAAAGAACATCCTCATCATGAACGTAGTCGTAAAAGAGGACAATCCTACTCGTGCATTCATTCACCATCATTCAAAGTGGAACAAACTCACCAGAGCCGTCGCATGGCTACTTAAGTTGAAAGACTTGCTTCTAAACCTGAGTCAAAAAAGAAAAGAAGTACTTACCAACCTTACCGTGAAGATCTCTGCATCCGAGAAAGAAGACCTGTTGGAAAGAAAGATGAAAACGGTGAGAAAATGCATGAATGTACAACCAATAACCTTGAATGACATCAAAGAGGCAGAACGCGCGATCATTCACTTCACTCAGATGGAGGCGTATCCTGATGAAATGGAGACCCTGCAAAAGAAGAATGCTCATGTCAGTCGTCAGAGCCACATCCGTAAGCTTGATCCAGTTCTGCAAGACGGACTTCTTCATACAGGAGGAAGGTTGAGCAGAATGGCCATGCCAGAGTATCAGAAAAACCCTGTCATTCTTCCAAAGAACCACCATGTGTCCAAATTGCTGTTGAAACATATCCATGAACAACTAGGCCACTGTGGACGGAACCACATGTTAGCCAAGCTAAGACAGCAGTACTGGATACCGGCAGCAAACTCTCTGGCCCGAAAGATCCGATCTGAGTGTGTGTTCTGCAGACGGATACATTCACACTTAGGAGAACAAAAGATGGCTGACCTGCCAAAAGAAAGAATAACTCCAGATTCACCATCATTCACATATGTTGGAGCAGATTACTTCAGCCCAATAATAGTAAAAAGAGGACGTAGTGAAGTGAAAAGATACGGTGTTATTTTCACATGCCTTACAACCAGAGCAATACACTTAGAAATAGCCTACTCACTGGACACTGACTCATGGATTAATGCAATCCGCAGGTTCATAAGCAGAAGAGGTCAGCTAATGCAAATAAGATCAGACAATGGAACCAACCTGACTTCAGCTGATCGTGAACTTAAAAATGCTGTAAATGAATGGAACAAAAGTTACAAACTACAAGTCGCTCTACAACAAAAGGGCATAGAATGGACTTATAACCCACCTGCCGCCTCACATTATGGAGGAATTTGGGAAAGACTAATAAAAGAAGTCAAGCAAACGCTTCTAGCCTTAACTAGACAGCAAACATTAGACGATGAATCCCTTCACACGTTCTTTTGTGAAGTAGAAACCATCATTAATAGCCGTCCGCTTACCACCCTGTCAGACAGTCCTAATGACCTCGAACCCTTAACGCCTAACCACCTTTTACTTCTCAAGGGTCAACCCACACTACCTCCTGGCTTGTTCCAGAAGTCGGACTCTTACTGTAAACGTAGATGGAAACAAATTCAATATTTAGCAGACATATTCTGGAAACGATGGGTTAGGGAATATCTTCCAACCTTACGAGAAAGACAGAAATGGTTGAAACCTAAACGAAATTATATGTGTGGTGATATTGTGTTAATTTTAGACCCTGTTGCCCCCAGGGCATCTTGGATGTTGGGGAGGGTTATTGACACTAAAAAAGACTCAAAGGGGATGGTGCGTAGCCTGACTCTGAAAACATAGACAAATGTGATAGAAAGACCAGTTATAAAGGTTTGCTTGTTGTTTGAGAATGACATGTGAATGTGAACTTGAATGACTGTGAGATGAATGTGAATATCTTCTTTGAATACTTACCTATGAATGGACTGATAAATACACTGATGGTTCCAGTCTTCACATGCGCACCTGGACCATGAACTCTATAGATCTCTGATCTATTCATGCACACATGCGCGTATACATACATATACACGCACAGAACATACACCAAGAGAGATGGACTCTTGAATCATGCCCCTTATGGCATATGGACTGTGTACTAAACACTTCACAAGAATGACTCTTATTAATGAGCTCTTGAAAAGACATTATTGCCATGATGGACACTTGAATTGAATTATTTGTTTGGACTCGCAAAAAAAAAAAAAAAATACAACTGTGTTGTTGAAAAGAAACGTGTCTGTACGATGATGGATTTATTGTGAATTATTAGGATGCTCCATATTTTTTGTTTATTTGTTATTGGACCTTTGCCTGGTACCAATAAGAGTGCTGGTGTGTAGGAGCCATCTTGTCCATTTGTTTGCTTTCCGTTTGAGACCCCTGCTGGCTGAATGAATATTGTGTGGAATCTTTGGCTTTGGCCTAACTGGAGCCTGGTGTAGAAAGGGTTAATTGATACACCTGCTTAATTATGAAGCGCGCGTCTCAGACAAAGACAAAGGTGCTTGAGTGGAATGTTTGGAAGTGGTGGAACTGTGGTGGACCTGGAAACTTGGAGACGCCAGCAGACATATGGTTTTTCAATGCATAATTGTGTCTGTGCATATGTTTGTTTATTTTTTGGAAAGTTTTATAGTTTGAAGACATTATTTACCTATCGTTTGTTTGACGTGCAGTTTAGTTTCATGGACCTTAAGAACCGTCTTATTATTTCGATTTTGTTGAACAATAAACTATGCACAAATTGAAACCCCTGAACGGCGTCTAAGAAGTGACTTACAAGAAGGCATTACACACTGGTTCTGATGCACATATCCAAAATGAAGAAAACCCAAAACCAGTGAAGTTGGCACGTTGTGTAAATCGTAAATAAAAACAGAATACAATGATTTGCAAATCCTTTTCAACCTATATTCAATTGAATACACTGCAAAGACAAGTTACTTAAAGGGATAGTTCGGGATTTTTCACATGAATCTGTATGGCATCACCACCTTTAGTGGTGACCTTAAGCTTCACTGGTAATATGACGCCGATAGATGAATCTATGTTGCGCTTATAGCCCTCGGTGCAGCACCAGAAGGCTATGCACGGATGCTATAGAAAATCTTTAGTACAATTTTTTTTACCTGGGGTGTAGGGACAGCAGAGCTCTTCAAAACCCGTCTCTTCCTCTGTCCTGAAGGAAAGTAGTCGTCCTCGCTGAAGTGCACACTGCAAACGCGAAGCTTTTTCATTTTTAGTAGTTCGGTGTACACTTGGAAGCCCAGAGCAAGTAGCCAAAGTTGCCTCAGAGCTACGTCCGTCACAGGGAAACGATGGGCTGTGTGAGGAGACTCACTGACGTCTTTGTTGGTACAGCCTGGATAATCACAAGTGCGCACCATTTTTATCAAATAAACTATTTTCTGGAGAAGCTGATGAACTTCTCACTCTAGCTCTCGAACTAGCTCGTTAGCGTCGTAGGTCTGTAGTCGGTAAACACTGTCGAACAACTGAGCTCTGCTGTCCCTACACCCCAGGTAAACAAAATTGTACGAAAGATTTTCTATAGCATCCGTGCATAGCCTTCTGGTGATGCACCGAGGGCTATGTAAGCGCAACATCGATTCATCTATCGGTGTCATATTACCAGTGAAGCTTATGAAACATAATATGTTTTGTTATTGTTGTACTGTTATTACAATCGTCAGAAACTTCGTGGACGGGTGTGGATGGTTTCTAGGTTTGAATGAGAAGTCCATGACTCCAGTCACAGCGTTGGCTGGCATAATCAAGACAAACTTGGCTACCTTTCTCAGCTACTAGAGCGAGGGATGACCGCAGCACCCAGCATACATATTTATTTTGGTGTCGACGCACCAGCGTCTCCCCGAAATAATAATAAAATCCTTTGGAAAGTTACTCCGAGTGCTCCGGTTATCCCTGGGTCAGTTCGCTAAGAAGTAGTAGTTTCTCTCGAGTCTGCCGTCCTCGACCGTAAGGAGACATCCTCCTCTGGCTGGAATATGTAAACACTGTCGAACAACTGATGAAAGTAGTTGGCTAGTGCGCACAGCTGTTAGCAGTGACAGCGCGCAGCGATCGCTATTGAGAGAAAGTAGCCCCAAGCAATTACAAGACGTGACTTTTTGGAATACCAGGGTTTTGTTATGCAAATAAATCACTCGTTCGAACATATACTGTTTTGAGAAGAAAAACGTTTTACTTTGCAGACCCCAGGAAACCTGCCGGAACTACTTTCGCTTTGACCAAAACTGGACAGAACTCTGCTCACAGGACACTGTCGGGGGAAAGTCAGTGTGTGTGCACGAGATTAAAGGCGGTGATGCCATACAGATTCATGTGAAAAATCCCGAACTATCCCTTTAATGTTCGAACGGGTAAACTTTGTAATTTTTTGCAAATATTAGCTCATTTGGAATTTGATGCCTGCAACATGTTTCAAAAAAGCCGGCACAAGTGACTAAAAAAACTGAGAAAGTTGAGGAATGCTCATCAAACACTTATTTGGAACATCCCACAGGTGAACGGGCTAATTGGGAACAGGTGGGTGCCATGATTGGGTATAAAAGCAGCTTCCCTGAAATGCTCAGTCATTCACAAACAAGGATGGGGTGAGGGTCACCACTTAGTGAACAAATGCGTGAGCTGATTGTCGAACAGTTTAAAAACAACATTCCTCAAGGAGCTATTGCAAGAAATGTAGGGATTTCATCATCTACGGTCCGTAATATCGTCAAAAGGTTCAGAGAATTTGGAGAAATCACTGCACGTAAGCGACAAGGTCGAAAACCAACATTGAATGCCCGTGACCTTCGATCCCTCAGGTGGTTCTGCATCAAAAACCGACATCAGTGTGTAAAGGACATCACCACATGGGCTCAGGATCACTTCAGAAAACTACTGTCAGTAACTACAGTTCGTCGCTACATCTGCAAGTGCAAGTTAAAACTCTACAATGCAATGCGAAAGTCATTTATCAACAGCACCCAGAAACGCCGACGGCTTCGCTGGGCCCAAGCTCATCTAAGATGGACTGATGCAAAGTGGAAAATTGTTCTGTGGTCTGACGAGTCCACATTTCAAATTGTTTTTGGAAACTGTGGACGTCATGTCCTCTGGACCCAAGAGGAAAAGAACCATCCGGACTGTTATAAGCGCAAAGTTCAAAAGCCAGCATCTGTGATGGTATGGGGGTGTATTAGTGCCCAAGGCATGGGCAACTTACACATATGTGAAGGCACCATTAATGCTGAAAGGTACATACAGGTTTTGGAGCAACATATTTTGCCATCCAAGCAACGCCTTTTTCATGGAGGCCCCTGCTTATTTAAACAAGACAATGCCAAGCCATATTCTGCACGTGTTACAACAGCATGGCTCCGTAGTAAAAGAGTGCGGGTACTAGACTGGCCTGCCTGTAGTCCAGACCTGTCTCCCATTGAAAATGTGTGGCGCATTATGAAGCGTAAAATACGACAACGGCGACCCGGGACTGTTGAACAACTTAAGCTGTACATCAAGCAAGAATGGGAAAGAGTTCCACCTGAAAAGCTTCAAAAATTGGTCTCCTCAGTTCCCAACAGTTTACTGAGTGTCGTTAAAAGGAAAGGCGATGTAACACAGTGGTAAAAAGGCCCCTGTGCCAACTTTTTGGCAATGTGTTGCTGCCTTTAAATTCTAAGTTAATGATTATTTGCAAATAAAAAATAAAGTTTCTCAGTTTGAACATTAAACATCTTGTCTTTGCAGTGTATTCAATTGAATGTAAGTTGAAAAGGATTTGCAAATCATTGTATTCTATTTTTATCTACGATTTACATAACGTGCCAACTTCACTGGTTTTGGGTTTTGTACATCATTCCTTGAGAAGGCTGATATTTTGGATAATACGGGTGATGTACCAATTCAGCCTGTCACGAACAATCAGAACAATGAATGTGTTCGAAGAGCAAGACGTGCTCCGAGATGGTTAAATGACTATATTAAATATTGATAGTGATGTACTGAATGATAATCTCAATGAATTGCTTTCACTGATTGTAAACTGTTCTGCTCATATGTCGCTGACTGAAATGATTTATCCATGTAACAGGTTTTATAGTCTGGTAACATTTCAAGTTAAAGGTGAAGACTGCTCTCTGTATAATGCGTAGGTACAGTACTATGTTTCATTACTAATCTGATTGAACTCTTTGTAAAGTAAAGCATTTTCAAGAGAGGGGGGAATGTGATATCTTGATCTAGTCTTAGAATTCATATAAATGCATTTGCACTCCTGAATGTAGTTTGAGTAGGAATTATCTCCATTGTGTGATTCAGTATACGTCCTAGCCACAAGGGGCATTAAGGAGGAGTTGGATTGAGAGCGAAAAAGAGATGTAAGGTCCAGTCTTGATGTACTTGAATGCATGTGCGAAATCGGGAACCATCCTTGCGTCCTGTCTTTATTTTATCTACCTACTACATCACAATTTTGACTGTCATTAAGTGTAACTTAGTTGGTTCACTAAGCAATTCAATATTTTACCAATTTTCTACAGTTTTTATTCATCACACGGTTGTTTCTCTTTCCTATAGTCTCTCAAATCAAACTTTTTCAAATTCTTACAATTTACTACCCTGAGAGGAACCAAATGCTCATTTTCATAATATGGTGTATTTGTCATGAAAAACTCAACTGCAGCCTAAAAACATGATGTCTTTCCTATTCTCATGTCTGTTTTCCATCCATTATCACGTGACTCATGTTTTGGTCCACTCCTAAGGGTGGGGGCTGCACTCCAACACCAGATCTGCCTCCTACAGCACACACTGCAGTCCATCTACCCTGGATTCTCCACCTTCCCAATCATCCTATTGTAATGCGAATAGAAACCACTAGATGGCAGTATTGACCTTTCTAATGTAAAGCCCAGACTGGAGCTAGGTTTCGGCATGTCTTGGTCATGTCTGGGGCAAGTCCCTGAGAATAATAAAAAAAGAGGTCTAAATGTGGGAGGGGTCTGCAAAAGAGTATATAAGGAGGAAAATTGAGGGAGTGGAGTAGTAGGAGAAATTGCAAGCAGAATGATACATTTGACCAGACCTGTCACTCTTTTCATGACCTGTGAAGTTTCTTGTGGATTTTTGCCTGTGTTGGAGCATTTTTCTCACCCAGGACATCACCATGCAACCCAACAAAAGGGACTGTAAATATTTTTGTTCTTGTGTTTATCAATCTTGGTCAGTAGAGTAGATAGCAGATTTGTTAAAAGTGTTTGTTTATTAAATGTGTTTAAGTTTTAAAATTTTGTCTGTCATCCTTTGCTGTCGTAAATGTCATAACAAATTGGGGCCATAACACCATATATATATATATATATAACCAGTAAAACTAAAATGTAATAAAATCATAGTGCACTAAACACTACAACAAGGAATTTTAAAACTATAACAGTAACAACAAAAATTCCTTCACAATCTGATCCTGGAAACCAAGCCAGATGTAAAGGGAATAATATTCAAGCCTGATACAGCTATATTTGATCTGGAGGACTCATCTATCTCAATTATTAAGGAAAACTGGGAAAATGATTTGAGTACTGTTATATTGGACGATAAATCATCTAATCGGAAATGTCATGGAGTGAGCCGTGCCGCTTACGCACATACACGCGTTCATTCACGCAAGTGCACAAGCGCATAGGCAGCTATTTGCCGGCAACACTTTAACATCATGGCTGACCTTCCGCTGTGTTGCATTTCATTCCCATGCCGTTTTCTGTCTTGGTTTAACTTTGTTTTAAGCATTTCACACACCACCTTTTGCCATAGCTTCTCATTGGATTACATTGTAGCAGACATGCACGGAATGGCCAACCGGCATTTATGTAACAATTATTCCACTCGCGTTTACAATGCGCTTCATATTGCCACACAGTATCATCTCCCGTCCGCTTAACATTGCCCAACATTCTCAAAGAATCACACCTACACTATGGCTGTTTAAAATATCAAGGTTTATTTATTTCTGTCATTTATCAAAAGCATCCATATTTCAGTGACTTGCCAACCTGACATACTTCCTGGTTTTGCCAAACCGATGGACTATGCCATGTTTGCATATATGGAGGGGTTTCGCGGGGGTAGACGGCACAATCCATTTTAGCGGGGGTGTTTTACTGTTGTGGGATAAACATGTATTTTACTATGCACTGGGGGGTTTTTTGGTTGTTAAAATTTACTTTGGATGTTTATGCATTTTATGTATGTTCTTCTTAGTTGTTATTTTGAATTTAGAAATGTATTATTTAGCTGATTATTAATTTTGATAATTGGGTCAATCTGTGGGAGGGGCTACAGGTATACAAGCCCTGTAGTAGGCCCCACACGGGTGGTTGGTTCTAGAGGATTGAGGAAGGTACTGAGCTGTGGCTGCATAGAAGTTTGTGCAGGGTCTTTACTATTGTATTGATTTAGCCTGACAACTTTGAAGCCTCTTTATTTTTGTATTTTCTATATTGTTATTGTTTTGCTTAGTTTTTGTTTGCATTTTGGGTATATTTTTGGAGCACAAGAAATATTTTCATGTTTTTTTTAAGAAAAGTTTTTGAATGTAAAAAAAAAAAAAAAAAAAATTTTTTTTGGAAAAGAAGCTTCCATCTGTCTCCTCCACCGCTGACCATTCCGGTGACATGTGGTGTCAGAAGTGAGGACTTGGAGTGAGACAGAAGACGACTACAAAGATGACGACCAGGAAGAAGACCGGTGAAGAGGCAGCAGCGGCAGCATCAGCAGTTGGGGACATTGCAGCAGCGACAGCAGCCAACCCGACTGAGTCATCCCTGGACCGGCTGGCAAGAATGTTTGAGTCCTTTATGATGGTGCAGCGAGCCAGAGATGACAAGCTGGAGAGAGAGTCAGCCCGACAAGCCCAGCAGTATACAGTCCTGACCCATCAGGTGACCCAGCTGCAGCTGGATATGGAGACAGTGCGAGAGAGGGGGACCACTCCAGTTCCCTCTCATGGGGCAACAACAGAACCGCCTGCAGCCACCACCGGAGGGGGTAAGACGCCATTCAAGTTGAAGATGGCAAAGCTGGAAGATGCAGACAACATACACCATTACCTGATGACCTTTGAGAGGCTGGCAGCAGCCTGTGAGTGGCCAAAGGCGGAGTGGGCAATCCACCTTATACCACTCTTAACAGGCAAAGCCAGGAGTGCCTTCATTGCAATAGACCCTGAAAACAACATGGACTTTGACAAACTGAAAGAAGCCATACTAAAGAAATATGAAATTAATGCAGAAACGTACCGCTCACAATTCAGAGCTCTAGACACTAGCCAGGACGAAACACCACAAGAACTGTACATACGCCTGAAAGACCTGTTTTGTAAATGGGTGAAGTACGACAGCTGCAGTAAAGAGGCCCTCATGGAGACTATGGTGCTGGAGCAATACCTGCGCATTCTCTATCCAGAGGTGAGGACCTGGGTCAAAGAACGGAACCCAGCAACAGCAGCAGAAGCCGCCACCATGGTGGAGAACTTCGTCGCCGCACACAAAGGCTCCAAGAGGTACCGCTACGCTGGAGTGCTGGACCACCCGCCCTGGGGTAAGTCTGATGGTGTTGGTAGAGGATGTGGTTCTGGTACCTACAATAGGAACACACAACCCCCTCCCCAAAGCAGTGTTAAGCCCCAAGGTGTTTCTTGTTTTAACTGTGGTAGGGAAGGCCACAAGAGCCCAGCTTACCCCCTCAGAAAGCCCAAACACTCCCATCTGTGTTATGTACCCGACCCTAGCCCACCCCTTAAGAACCAGCATAGCAGGGATCCTGTTATCACTGTGGAGCTAAATGGTAAAACCACCAAGGCCTTAGTTGACACAGGATGCACCCAAACATTGGTTCTGGCAGATTTGGTCCCCCTTCAGTTTATAAATGAGAATGACAAGTTGACTATTTGTTGTGTTCATGGTGATCAGACTGAACATAGTACAGCAGATGTATATGTCAAGGTTTGTGGTCAGACGTATCTGCTCAGTGTGGGGCTGGTTCCCAAGCTGCCGTACCCAGTGTTGTTAGGCTAAGATCTCCCTGTTTTGTCAGAGCTGATAGGTAGGACTGCCTTAGCCTGTGTAGTGACTAGAGCGATGGCAAAAGCAAAACCTATTGACATGGCAGATTTTCCTTTTTATGGTGAGGATGTTCCAGTTGAGCCAGCATGCACCAGAGAAGAAAGATGTGCTGGGCGTAGACAGACGGTGAATGAGATTATAGAGCATTCAGACCTACAGAATGTGGCAGATGTTGATCCCCCTAGCTTGTCTGATGCAGATGTACGTTTTTCCGGTGATATTGCAGATGTACAACATGCAGATCCAACGTTAGCCCTACTGTTTAAGCAGGTAAAGGATGGTGTGTTTCCTCCCCGCTCTTGGAAAGGAAGTTTTTATCCTGCAAAATAACATCTTGTACAGGCAGAGCGAGGATGGCTTACAGCTTGTTGTACCAGAGAAATACAGGAAACAAGTGTTAGAGCTAGGCCACACAATCCCTTGGGCAGGTCACCTAGCTCACATGAAGACACTACAACGTATCAGCAAACGTTTTTACTGGCCGGGAATGTTTGTACAAATCAAAGAGTACTGCAAGTCATGTCCCCAGTGTCAGTTAGCAGGAGCCAAAGGTTTTGCACGTGCCCCATTAGTGCCACTTCCTGTTGTTGACACTCCGTTTGAGCGGATAGGGGTAGATGTTGTTGGTCCCCTGGAGAAGAGTAGGTCAGGGAAATGCTTCATTTTAGTTATATGTGACTACGCCACCAGGTACCCGGAAGCCTTTCCCCTAAAAGTTGTCACTGCCAAGCAGGTTGCCTCTTGCCTGCTACAGTTGTTCTCCAGAGTAGGGATTCCCCGTGAGGTTTTAACAGATCAAGGTCCCAACTTCATGAGCAGAACACTACAGCAAGTGTATGACCTGTTAGGAATAAGGCGCATCAGAACCACTCCTTACCACCCACAGACTGATGGACTAGTAGAACAGTTCAGCCAAACTCTGATGAACATGCTCAGACGGTTTGTGGATGACAGTGGAAAGGAGTGGGACCAGTGGCTGCCCTACCTGCTGTTCGCGTACAGGGAGGTCCCCCAAGAATCAACTGGGTTCTCCCCTTTCGAGCTGCTGTATGGACATCAGGTGCGGGGCCCACTGGACGTGCTGAGGGAGATCTGGGAAGGGGACATCCCGCTGCAGACGGACATAATCTCCTCCGTCATGAAGATGAGGAAGAGGCTGACTGCTGTGACTACAATGGCTCAAGACAATCTTCGCCAAGCTCAACATCGACAGAAGTCATGGTATGACCGGTCTGCTCGCACGCGCTGTTTCAAGCCTGGTGACCGGGTCCTGCTGCTTTTGCCCAGCTCAGACAACAAACTGTTGGCAAAATGGCAGGGGCCCTACACCGTGACGCGCAAAATGGGAGATGTGACCTACGAGATCAACATGCCAGACCGTCGAAAGAAACTGCAAGTCTTCCATGTCAACATGTTGAAGCGATGGAATGAACGGGCGGTGCCAGAATTGCAGTCAGAACCACAGCAGGAGGTGTCAGCGCTGCTGATCCGAGCGGTCCAGGAGGAAGAGTACCTGCGAACAGTACCTGCCAGGCTGGGAGGAGGAGAGCCAGGTGGACGTCAGTCATCTGTCGGAGGAGCGCCAGCGTGACCTCCATAAAATCCTGCCAGAGGGTCTCTTCACTCAGCGACCTGGGCGAACAGAGCTGTTGGAGCACCAGGTGGTGCTCAAGGATGACAATCCTGTGCGGCAGCCATGCTACAGGGTGCCAGAGCAACTGCTGCCGGTCCTGAAGTTCTGAAGAGCTGGACATGATGCTTCAGCTGGGGGTCATCGAGCCGTCCTTCAGCGAGTGGAGCAGCCCAATTATCCTGGTTCCCAAGAAGGATGGCGGCCTGAGATTTTGTCTGGACTTTCGTAAGGTCAACATGCAGGCAAAGTTCGACCCATACCCTATGCCAAGTGTCGATGACTTGGTTGAACGACTGGGCAAGGCCAAATACCTAAGCACATTGGACCTGTGCCAGGGTTATTGGCAGGTGCCACTAGCAGAAGGCAGCAAAGAGTTCACTGCCTTCAGAACACCATTTGGACACTTCCAATTCACAGTTCTACCCTTTGGCCTGCATGGGGCGCCCGCAAGTTTCCAGCGCTTGATGGACAGAATCCTCAGGGGGACGGAGGGCTTTGCCGCCGCCTACCTTGATGACATTGTCATCTACAGCGCCACCTGGGAGGAGCATCTCAGTCATCTGCAGCAGGTCCTCTCCTTCGTTAAGGAGGCGGGCCTCACCATCCACCCAGACAAGTGTGCCTTGGCCAGGGAGGAGACGTCCTACCTGGGCTTTGTTCTGGGACGGGGTGTGATCCGCCCTCAGGTGGGGAAGGTGGAAGCCATTATGGCTGCAGAGCGGCCAACCACCAAGAAGCAGGTGCGGTCCTTCCTGGGTCTTGTGGGTTGGTACAGGCGCTTTATACCAAACTTTTCAGCGAAGGCATCTGTACTGACAGAGCTGACTCGCAAGAGCCAACCCAACAAGGTGGAGTGGACTGCGGAGTGCGATAGCGCTTTCCGGGACTTAAAGGACTCTTTGTGTCAAGAGCCTGTGCTCCTCAGTCCAGACTTCGAAAGAACATTCACGGTGCAGACCGATGCTTCTGAGAGAGGCCTGGGTGCGGTCCTCTTGCAGGGGGATCAAGGACAGTTGCAGCCAGTGGCTTACATTAGCCGGAAGCTGTTACCCAGAGAGCGGAACTACTCAACGGTAGAAATGTCTTGCAATAAAATGGGCACTGGACTCTTTCAAATATTATTTGTTGGGGCGTAAATTTGTCCTCGAGACTGACCACAAAGCTCTGTCCTGGCTAAGGTGCATGCGGGACACCAATGCTAGGATCACAAGGTGGTTCTTGGCTATGCAGCCATTTGATTTTGATGTGTTGTACAGAGCAGGGAAGATTAACTGTACTGCAGACTTCCTCTCTAGGATGCCACAGGGGGCATTTTCAGAAGGGGTGGGAAATGTCACGGAGTGAGCCGTGCCGCTTACGCACATACACGCGTTCATTCACGCAAGTGCACAAGCGCATAGGCAGCTATTTGCCGGCAACACTTTAACATCATGGCTGACCTTCCGCTGTGTTGCATTTCATTCCCATGCCGTTTTCTGTCTTGGTTTAACTTTGTTTTAAGCATTTCACACACCACCTTTTGCCATAGCTTCTCATTGGATTACATTGTAGCAGACATGCACGGAATGGCCAACCGGCATTTATGTAACAATTGTTCCATTCGCGTTTACAATGCGCTTCATATTGCCACACAGTATCATCTCCCGTCCGCTTAACATTGCCCAACATTCTCAAAGAATCACACCTACACTATGGCTGTTTAAAATATCAAGGTTTATTTATTTCTGTCATTTATCAAAAGCATCCATATTTCAGTGACTTGCCAACCTGACATACTTCCTGGTTTTGCGAAACCGATGGACTATGCCATGTTTGCATATATGGAGGGGTTTCGCGGGGGTGTTTTACGGCACAATCCATTTTAGCGGGGGTGTTTTACTGTTGTGGGATAAACATGTATTTTACTATGCACTGGGGAGTTTTTTGGTTGTTAAAATTTACTTTGGATGTTTATGCATTTTATGTATGTTCTTCTTAGTTGTTATTTTGAATTTAGAAATGTATTATTTAGCTGATAAATAATTTTGATAATTGGGTTAATCTGTGGGAGGGGCTACAGGTATACAAGCCCTGTAGTAGGCCCCACACGGGTTGTTGGTTCTAGAGGATTGAGGAAGGTACTGAGCTGTGGCTGCATAGAAGTTTGTGCAGGGTCTTTACTATTGTATCGATTTAGCCTGGCAACTTTGAAGCCTCTTTACTTTTGTATTTTCTATATTGCTATTGTTTTGCTTAGTTTTTGTTTGCATTTTGGTTATATTTTTGGAGCAAAAGAAATATTTGCATGTTTTTTTTAAGAAAAGTTTTTGAATGTAAAAAAAAATAAAAATATATTTTAGGAAAAGAAGCTTCCATCTCCCTCTGTCTCCTCCACCGCTGACCATTCCGGCGACAGGAAACATACTGCATATAATTGAACATTTAGACTCTCAACAACATTGCCGTCATTGCAGATAAAAACATTTCTTTATAAAGCAGTCGTCCTCTCTGAGAACAGTTTTAGTTCACAAATATTTTTAATCACTTAATTTTTAATTTAAGGACAGAAGTGAGGGTAACTTCTTACAGGTGGTAAGAAGTGTTTTGTGGAGACGTGTTTGGGAGGAGCTCAGGGAAATGGTTTTTAGCTCTCAGGGTGGAAAAACTGCTTCAATGAGGTGTGGAAGGAAGTTTAACATAAAATATGCTTTGTACTTTAGCCAGGAGTTTAAAATACAATTCCTGTGAATGAAATGGTCAGTAACTGAGACATTTGTTTCCATAACAGTGAGTTAGAATTTTAAATAGAGTAGAAAGTGGGGAATTGTACCTTTAAATTCAGCCCTCAGCTTGTTACATGTTGAGTCATGAAGACCACAGCAGGTAACAGCAAAAACAAGGTTAGTTTCTGGGGAAAGACATTGTTTTCTGTATGCACTGTGACCTGTATGGTCAAACTGGGAAAATTCTGTTAATATTTACTCTTAACATAAAGATGTCTCATTATATGTACAGAATGTATTTTTTTCATTATTATAAGCAGGTGCTTATTGTGTGGGGATATTTATAACCTCATAATTAGTCCCATAATGTACTGAAACATGCAAAGAAAACAGAGCTCTGCTCAGCCTGGCTTCATTTCAACTCCTCCTGCTGCTGAGGGCAGAACCAGGAAGTGACTCTCGCTCTCTCTGTTACGCAGTTTCAGAGAAATCATAACTTAAGTGCCTCTCTCACAGAAAGAAATACAAACACCGTCTTTGTCTGTATGAGCTGTAAAATGGCTGAAGGGGGAGGTTTTCTGGATCAGGATCAGTTCAGCTGTCCGATCTGTCTGGATCTACTGAGGGTTCCGGTGACAATTCACTGTGGACACAGTTACTGTATGGGCTGTATTAAGGGCTGCTGGGATAAGGATGATCATACTGGTGTTTACAGCTGTCCCCAGTGCAGACAGACCTTCACTCCAAGGCCTGTTCTGGGTAAAAACACCATGCTGGCTGAAGTGGTGGAGAAACTGAAGAAGACAGGACTCCAAGCTGCTCCTCCTGCTCACTGTTATGCTGGACCTGGAGATGTGGTGTGTGATTTCTGTACTGGGAGAAAACGCAAAGCTGTCAAGTCCTGTCTGGTGTGTCTGGCCTCTTACTGTGAAACTCACCTCCAGCCTCACTATGAATCTCCTGCTTTTAAAAAGCACAAATTGGTCAAAGCCACTGGAAACCTGCAGGAGAAGATCTGCCCTCATCATGACAAACTGCTGGAGGTTTACTGTCGTACAGATCAGCAGTGTATCTGTTATCTGTGTGCAATGGATGAACACAGAGGCCATGATACAGTCTCAGCTGCAGCAGAAATGACTGAGAAACAGGTCAGTACAGAACCTCCTACACATAACTCTCATGCTTTTGCAGTAATAACAGTTGGTCGTATTTTTACTAAAACACTAAGCCTTATCGCCTGCTTTTTAAAATTTCTTAATTTATTACGCAAATATTAATTTTCCTTGTGATCATACATCTGTAGAATTCTGTGATTTCCTGGTATACAAATCCAAAGCAGCAAAACAGGAACTGAACCCAAGTCAGTTCTCTGACAGCTCTGTTCATACCCCTGCTGAACCCAGATCAGTTCTCTGTGACAGCTCTGTTCATACCCCTGCTGAACCCAGATCAGTTCTCTGTGACAGCTCTGTTCATACCCCTGCTGAACCCAGATCAGTTCTCTGTGACAGCTCTGTTCATACCCCTGCTGAACCCAGATCAGTTCTCTGTGACAGCTCTGTTCATACCCCTGCTGAACCAAAGCTGTCACTGGAAAGCAAGAGGAATAATATTTTTCATAATATTAACAGAAAACATGCAGTGGAGCAACCGTCAGTTTCAATGATCTAAATAATTCCCTTGTCCTAATGCATCCCTCCACATATTTGCATGAATATTAAACACAGACGGATGAAAGATTTTTAAATATTTTATCCCATGAAGGTGATGTGTTTGACTTTGTGGCTCTTTATCTACTGAAAAATGCTCTTGAGTTAATTTCTCATGACTGAAAATGGTAACATATAGAAATCTAATACTTTGAAGTGTTGAATATTTTTTTTAGCAGCCCCCATCACTCGAGATCTCGGGTGTAACTGCACTCCCTGCAATATTTCTACCCCTGTATGAGGCCTGAACTGTTCAACTAACCTGCTGCACACCAAATATGTCTAAATATTTAGGCCTGCTTGGAACATGAAAAAATTTTTCAACATAATATGATTGTTTTAAGGTGAATTTTTTGTGTGATAAAAAATGATTATGATATAAAAAGGGAAATAATTCATTCACAGAAGCAGCTGGGGGCGACACAGAGTAAATTCCAGCAGAGAATCCAGGAGAGAGAGAAGGAGCTGCAGGATCTGAGACAGGCTGTGCAGTCACTCAAGGTGGGTACTGACCAGAGGAGAAGACAACAGCTGCTGCTGGAAGAGCCATTTCAGGGCTCAGTCAGGGCTCTCCTCCAGTCAGCCAGTGAGGAGCCCAGTGTTGGGCCACTTTCCAGCCCTGTGGGGCTCAATCCCACTGAGACACACTGTGGGGAACAGGCTGTGTGGGGTCCCAGTAAGAGCTGAGTGAAAGGCCTAGTTAAAATGTACAGCCTCCTCTCTCTGTGTCTCCTAACAGCTCTCTGCACAGGCAGCAGTGGAGGACAGTGAGAGGATCTTTACTGAGCTGATCCGCTCCATTGAGAGAAGGTGCTCTGAGGTGAAAGAGCTGATCAGAGATCAGGAGAAGGCTGAAGTGAGTCGGGCTGAAGGACTCCTGGAGCGACTGGAGCAGGAGATTGCTGAGCTGAGGAGGAGAGACGCTGAGCTGGAGCAGCTTTCACACACAGAGGATCACATCCATTTCCTCCAGGTAACATCACTGGCTCTCTGACTGTCTGCACTGTGCACATTTTATCCTCTTTAGTTTTAATGAACTACTCTAAATGTCTGCTCAAGTATTTGAATTTTGACTGATCTCTGTATGTTTGGTTCTGTCTGTCTGCAGAGCTGTCAGTCTCTCTGTGCCCCTCCTGGACCTGGAGACTTACCCAGCATCCCTGTCAGTCCACACGTCTCTTTTGAGGCTGTGAGGAAATCTGTCTCTGAACTGAAAGATCGACTGGAGGATGTTTTCAAATCAGAGTTGATCGCAGTTTCTGTAAAAGGTTTGTCAACTAACACTGCTGCAAAAATCATATTTCCTCACTACACAGAACGCACTGGTGAGCTGCTCTGCCTAAAATTCACTTTTACATCATGAGAGTCACTGAGGAGGCAGGAGGGCGTAATGCTGGATTTCGTCCACCAGAGGGCTACGGGAGCAGAGACCCTATAATCATGGCAGCTGCAGCTGATTAAATACATTTAAGGACAATAAACAGGGCCAGCCGTCCAGTCCTGAGGTTAGATGATCTTAGTACTTTGTTGCAGTAAAACTATATCGGCAAATTTATTTATGGTTGTCAATGAATAGTATTGGGCCTGTTGCTAATCAGCGTAAATGCATTTCTATAAATACTTATCCTCCCTCTTCCACAAGATCAGACATCTATTGTGATCCTGCATGAAAACGCAGCATCTCTTCCACCAAAACTATCAGCATGAAAAGCTGAACAAACTCCCAAGGAAATACCTACATCTGCTCTTACTCACTTCTGTGATGTCATTCTGTAGGCACAATTTTAGTTCTTCTTAGTTGTACTTTATAACAAGGTTTTATTCTCTCTATATTCAGATGTTTTGGCATTAATCAAAGAATTAAATAGTTTACAAATTTACAGTGTCATCAGCATTCATTCACTCTCACTGTAAACACTCACTCCTCTCAGTCAATTCGTCGGGGGTAGGGGTTGGAGTGTTCCTGTGATTCATGTTTGAGTGGGTGGGGGAAACCAGAGTACCCGGAGGAAACCCACGCGAGAACGGGGAGAACATGCAAACTCCACACTGTTCTGTGCACTGTTTTGATTTCAGCCAGGTTAAGAATCAGTTACAAATGCTTTCTAAAATCAAATGGAATTCTATCAATGAATTTTTACATTATTATTCCAGCATTGTGTACATTCAGTCTTACTGATAGAGTCCAGCACCATCCAATTTATATTTAAAGGATCAGTTCCTCTCATAAAACTGGGTTTGGTCCTGAGAATCAACACAGAAACATTAAAGCATCATTTCTCAGTGATGCAGTTTGCAGAAGTATATTGTGCTATTTAACATTGAAGTAGAAGTATTTGGTCAGTCTTGGTGAATGACAACTCATTGTGTCGGTACTTCAGTACGTTATAAACTCTGCAGGCGTCTATAGATTGGGGAGGCAACACAAATGTGACTGCAGTCAGGCAAGCGCCGCCATTTATTGTTTAGTGACCCAAATATGAGAAACGGTTACAAAAGCACAAACCTCCTGCATAACAGGGCACCAGAACCAACATAAAATAGAGTCCTGGGGTAAAGGGCACTAAATCATAAACACAATAAAACAAGTCGGCACTTTTTCACTGACTCATTGCAGCCATAAACAATGGAAAGGAACAAAATCCAAAACCCAAAACCAGTGAAGTTGGCACGTTATGTAAATCGTAGATAAAAACAGAATACAATGATCTGCAAATCCATTTCAACGTATATTCAATTGAATACACTGCAAAGACAAGATGTTTAATGTTCAAACTGAGAAACTTTATTTTTTTTGCAAATAATCATTAACTTAGAATTTAAAGGCAGCAACACATTGCAAAAAAGTTGGCACAGGGGCCTTTTTTACCACTGAGTTACATCGCCTTTCCTTTTAACGACACTCAGTAAACGTTTGGGAACTGAGGAGACCAATTTTTGAAGTTTTCAGATGGAACTCTTTCCCATTCTTGCTTGATGTACAGCTTAAGTTGTTCAACAGTCCGGGGTCGCCGTTGTCGTATTTTACCCTTCATAACGCGCCACACATTTTCAATGGGAGACAGGTCTGGACTACAGGCAGGCCAGTCTAGTACCCGCACTCTTTTACTACGGAGCCATGCTGTTGTAACACATGCAGAATGTGGCTTGGCATTGTCTTGCTGAAATAAGCAGGGGCGTCCATGAAAAAGACGTTGCTTGGATGGCAACATATGTTGCTCCAAAACCTGTATGTACCTTTCAGCATTAATGGTGCCTTCACATATGTGTAAGTTGCCCATGCCTTGGGCACTAATACACCCCCATACCATCACAGATGCTGGCTTTTGAACTTTGCACCTATAACAGTCCGGATGGTTCTTTTCCTCTTTGGTTCGGAGGACACAACGTCCACAGTTTCCAAAAACAATTTGAAATGTGGACTCGTCAGACCACAGAACACTTTTCCACTTTGCATCAGTCCATTTAGATGAGCTTGGGCCCAGTGAAGCCGTCGGCGTTTCTGGGTGCTATTGATAAATGGCTTTCGCTTTGCATTGTAGAGTTTTAACTTGTGCTTGCAGATGTAGCGACGAACTGTAGTTACTGACAGTGGTTTTCTGCAGTGTTCCTAAGCCAATGTGGTGATGTCCTTTACACACTGATGTCAGTTTTTGATGCAGTACCGCCTGAGGGATCGAAGGTCACGAACATTCAATGTTGGTTTTCGGCCTTGTCGCTTACATGCAGTGATTTCTCCAGATTCTCTGAACCTTTTGATGATATTACGGACCGTAGATGATGAAATCCCTAAATTTCTTGCAATAGCTCATTGAGGTATGTTGTTCGACAACATACTGTTCGACAATCAGGTCACGCATTTGTTCACTGAGTGGTGACCCTCACCCCATCCTTGTTTGTGAATGACTGAGCTTTTCAGGGATGCTGGTTTTATACCCATTCATGGCACCCACCTGTTCCCAATTAGCCTGTTCACCTGTGGGATGTTCCAAGTAAGTGTTTGATGAGCATTCCTCAACACTCTCCACTTGTGCCAGCTTTTTTGAAACATGTTGCAGGCATCAAATTCCAAATGAGCTAATATTTGCAAAAATTACAAAGTTTACCTGTTCGAACATTAAGTAACTTGTGTTTGCAGTGTATTCAATTGAATATAGGTTGAAAAGGATTTGCAAATCATTGTATTCTGTTTTTATTTACGATTTACACAACGTGCCAACTTCACAGGTTTTGGGTTTTGTAAATACCTGTCTGGCTGCAGTAACCTGAACGACACCTAAATAAGACACTTTTGCAACCATACAGGAGTCCTAGTGTTCCCTTGACATTCAAATAACTGCGTGTCTAGTGTCAACAGTGATGAACAGATGAAAAATAAACACAGTAAGCCGACGGTACGAATCCTGTAACCACAAAACAAGTGCCTCAGATGAGTTAACACAACAAAATTTACTTCAGAGTTAACGATCAAACAAGTTAACACTACTAAAATAAGGATAGATCCAGGCACTCGTCAAAAAGTAAAATAAAGACTTTATTAATTCTGACTAGTAGTTGTCAACATGTTTCGGCCTTACAGCCTTCGTCAGGACACACAAAACTAGTCACAGCGAATTAAAATACACACAGGTGTACCCAGAGCAATTACATATTACAACTCAACAAATTTACATCTTAAAACAATGGATTAATGGCCAACAATAAGAAGGCAATCAAAGAATAGCCAACACAATAGGCAAAAAAAAAAAAAAAAAACAGGCCAAGTAACAAACATGAAAAACATTGGGTTACGGATGTAACCTTGGTTCTGTGAGGGAAAGAAAGGCTGCCAGACGGCTAGCCCAAGGGGCTGGAATATAATCCGTGCGTGCGCGAGTTCTGAGGTAGACTATATCAAAACATCATCACTTGAGTGTGCTGCGCTACTGTACAGTACAGTATATAAGCCTGCACGCGGCACACTTGGTCCTCATATAATCCTGAACGCGAAGTCTAGAGCGACAACGAAGTCTGGCAGCCTTTCTTTCCTTCACAGAACCAAGGTTACATCCGTAACCCAACGTTCTGTTTCACTCAAGAAAGGCTGCCTGACGGCTAGCCCAAGGGGCTGGAATACATATGCCCCAACGTCGCGGAGGACAACCGTGCAACGATTGAACAAAGGGCACAAACAAGTATTAGAGTCAATACTTTTATTGAAATCAACATGCCCACAGGGCTAAATGAACTGATGAGCTGGGCTCAGTGAAAAACACATTCGGTCATGAACTCAAAACAGAATTCCCGAAAGATAAGGGGGAGACAACATTGAGGTTGTAGAATCTCGCAAAGGTTGAAGGTGATGACCAACAGGCCGCCTGGAAAATGTTCTGCAAGGGGACTCCTTTCAAGAGAGCCCATGAAGCAGCAATGCCCCGTGTGGAGTGTGCAACTGTTGCTACTGGGGATGGACACCCCGAAAGCTGGTAGGCCTGCTTTATGGTGTCAACCACCCAGTGTGAGAGTCTCTGTTTTGACAGGGCCTTGCCAGTCTGCCCAGCACCATGACAAAGAGCTGGTCAGTCAGTCGAGTATCTTTCGTCCGCTCGACATAGCAAAGGAGGGCTCGCACAGGGCACAAGGCATTAATTGGCAGGTTTCCATCCGACTCAGAGACAAGAGGGCGGTATGAGTCCAAGGCAATTGTTTGATTTAGGTTCTGTGCTGACAGAACCTTAGGCCTGAAGGCCGGATTAGGGCGCAGAACAACACCAGTGCCTTCCGGTTTTACATGGAAGCAGTCAGGGTGCACAGACAGCGCATGTAGCTCTCCAATACGCTTTGCTGAGGTGATGGCAAGTAGAAAAACCACCTTCTGAGAAAGCCACTTGAGATCAATACGACCAAGGGGTTCAAACGGGGGCTTTGTCAGAGCATCAAGAACAATATTAAGCTGCCACGGCGGCACAGAGGGAAGCCGCCTTGGGCGCAGTCTTTGAACTCTCTTCATGAATTGGACAGACAGGGGGTTAGCGCCGAGTGTTTTGCCATCCACTCTATCATGGCAGGTTGATATCGCAGAGAGAAACACCTTCAGAGTCGAAGGGGATTTTCCTTGGTCAAACTTTTCTTGTAAGAATTCCAGAACTGAGGCTAGAGGGCAGGACCGGGGGCACTCATTCCGTTGTTCGCACCATGCTTTGAAAAAATTCCATCTATAGGCGTATAGAGTCCTTGTCGATGGCGCTCTAGCACACTGCAAGGTTTGCGTGACTGCCGTGTCAACCCTTGAGCGAGGAGGGTGTCCCTTTCAACGGCCAGACCCACAGGTTCAGGATGGCTGGTGACGGGTGCCATAACTCTCCCCCGGCTTGCGACAACAAATCCTGCCGTAGCGGGAGTTGCCATGGGGTGCCCGAGAGGAGGGTCTGAACCTCCGCAAACCATGGCGCCTGGGGGCGATTTGGAGCCACCAAGAGGACACTCAGGTTCTCCATCCTTATCCTCTCCAGCACAGCTGGGATCATGGAGAGGGGAGGGAAGGCATACAGGAGGCCCTTGGGCCATCTGTGTGCTAGGGCGTCCACCCCTAGAGGCGCGTCGTCTTGGTTTAGAGAGAACCATAGTGGACAGTGAGTTGAGAAGGAGTTCTCGGGCCATGTTGTGCAACGTCTGAGACCTCAGGCCTCCCTGGCGATTTATGTACGCTATTGCCGACATGTTGTCTGTTCGAATTAAGACGTTTGCCCTGAAGCACTGGCAAGAAATGGTGAAGGGCGAGGTATATTGTTCCTAGCTCGAGAACATTTATGTGGGCAGTGTTCCATGGTGGGCGCCACACTCCCCAGGCTCCCAAACCATTCCAGACTGCCCCCCAACCGGACAGCGATGCGTCCGTGGTCAGAACTTTGCGTCTGTAGATTCTGCCTAGTCGCACACCTCTGCACAGATTCTGGGGCATGTTCCACCATTGCAGAGCTCGTAGGCACACAGGTGGTAGAGAGACAGATTTGCCCCTGTCCAACATTGGGTGGAGCATCTTGGACAGGTACCACTTTTGCACTGGCCTCATATGTAGAAGGCCAAGGCGTACCACCTGGGATGCTGCGGCCATTAGGCCCAGTAGCCTTTGACACTGGTAAGCACGAACATTGTTCTGTCCCAAAAACTGTGACAGGCATTGTTGGAGGGCAACGACTCTCTGATCTGAGAGACCTGCCATCATGGTCACCGAGTCCAGTTTCACTCCAAGGAAGGTGATCTGCTGTGAAGGGGTTACCTGGCTCTTGTCTGGGTTGAGAGATAGGCCCAGTTTCTGTATATGTTCCATAACTACCGCTGTGTCCCGCACTGCCTGCTGACTCGACAGGGAACATATTAGCCAGTCGTCCAGATAATTGAGCACTCTGATGCCCCTCTGCCGCAGCGGATTCAAAGCTGTGTCCATACACTTTGTGAATGTGCGTGGTGATAGGGACAGGCCGAAGGGGAGGACGTTGAACTCGAAGGCTCTGTCCTTTAACGCAAATCGGAGAAATTGACGATGAGCAGGGTGGACTGCAATGTGGAAATAGGCATCCTTGAGGTCTATGCTCATGAATCAATCTCCACTTTGAACTGACTGGAAGATTTGTGCCAGTGACAGCATTTTGAAATGCAGCGGGCGTAGGTAGAGGTCCAGGTCCAGTATTGGACGAAATCCACCATCCCGTTTCGGAACTAGGAAATAGCTCGAATAAAAGCCACTCTGCCGTTCGCTGTGATTTAACTCTCTTATCGCCTCTTTCCTTAGCAAGGTGTTTATCTCCTCTCGCAGGGCCAACTGCCGCTGTGGGTCTGGCTGGTGAGAAACAAGAATACCCTTGAACATGGGTGGGCGGCATACGAACTGTAGCCGATAACCAAACTTTATTGTTGAAATTACCCAAGAACTGGGAGAACACGCTTCCCACACCTTCAATTGAGTGTGGGAGAAAACATGAGGCATAGCCCCTTGAACGTCAGGAAGAGGGCTGTGAGGCAGCAGACGGGGTGGCACGACGTCTGTGGCCATCGCGCTGTCGAGGCATATTGGGCCTGGCAGGATTCCCGGGGCGGCGGCTTGGAAAGGAGGAAGCCTGTGTCGGCTGTCTCCGCACATTGCCCTGCATATTGGGGCGGCCTTTTTTGAAGGGCTCACTGCGGTTACCTACGTAGTTCCAGTCTGGTCGATGTCGTTTGGGTGGAGGGGGCTTAGGCATCAGCTGCTCCCACTCCTTCTTGGACTCCCTAGACTCCTTGGCTCGGCGGAGCATTTCAACGGTTCCAGGACCAAAGGTAAAACCAGGGGTAAGAGGTAGCTTCATGAGCATGTTCCTGTCCTGCTCTGGCAGCTTCGACTGAGCTAGCCACAGGTGTCTCCGTGCCATCCACAGTGATGCAATGGATCTACCACTGGAGTGTGCTGCTCCCCTGGCGAGATGTACCAGGATCTCAGAGACTTTCTTCAACTCTTCAACCACTTCCTGAGCGGGGGCAGCGGAGAGGTCTTCAATGAGCTCCATTTGATACAGTGAGAGCACAGATGTTGTGTTCATGAGGCGCGCCCCAAAGGCCGTATTGTAGAACGACTTCTTCAACCATTTGTCGGTGGTGCGGCACTGTTTATTTGGGCATGAGGGGTCTTTCCCCACAAGAGCCGTGGGAGGGAGGACAAGAGCAGCGATAGAGTCATCCATCATCGGATAGTCCCCAAAACCAACCTCATCTGCTCCGTGAATGTTAGCAAACTGTGCCCACTGTCTCATAGGAGGGGTTGCCGCCTCCGGGTGCTCCCACACAGTTGTCATTGACTTGACAAAGTCCGGGAGGACAGGGAGAGAGCATAGCCTATTCATTGGATCCCTCCTCCTATCAAACCGAGACGGCTGGGCCTCAGGTGTTGAAGGCATTTCCACATTGAGACGTTTGGTGGCCCTAGACATGAGCGCAAGGAATTCTTCACCAGAGAAGGCACTGGATGTTTCGGATGGAGCCGATAACAGGGAAGAGCCGTGATCTGAGCTCAAATCAGAATGATGGGGAGACGTTGCTCTGCCATCCATATATCCAGGATTCAGGTTATCCGATGCCGTCACCGATAGCAGTTCCACATTATCATCAGCAACCTGCGGGGACAGCTGCTGCGGTGGCTCTACTACAGGCTGCATTGGTGGGGAGGCCCAGTGCTCTGTGCCTGATGAGGGTGCCTGGCGCTCGGTGCCTGATGGGGGCGCCTGGCGTCCGGTGGGGGTGCCTGTTGCTCTGGCCCTGGTGGGGCTGCCTGGCGTTCGGTGAGCTGCTGCATCATCCATTGCTGAGTAGACGCCAAGGACGAAATTTCCTTAGCCAGAGATGCCATTGTATTCGCAAGAGCATCATAGCTCTCATGCTTCCTTTTCCTACTTTTTTTGCCTGAAGCTGGTGTGTCAGACAATTTGCATGTACTCAGCTGTTGAGGAGAGGGCTGAGAGAGTGGTATCGAACCTGTCTCAGTGGACTCCTGGGAGGACATGGATACATCATTGTCTCCCATGGCTCTGTTCTCTCTTCTCAGTAGAGTGCGTGCTGAGTAGGAGAGACAGCTTGGGCAACCACTAGGGTCAGCTTTGGAAGCAAGCGCGTGCTCAGGGCCCAGACATTTCACACAGAGGGTATGGCCATCTTCCATTGGCAGTTTACTGCTGCAATTAGTACAGTTGTGAAATCCTGGCATTTCTTTTTTTTTTTTTTTTTTTAATTAATAAATAACAAATGATTATATTTGTTATTAATATTCTATTTCGGTCACACCAAGATTTTAGGTTTGAACCCAATAGCACTGTTCAATGTCCAGTACCAGATATGGTACCAACAGGGGTGGCACAAGTGTCTGTAGTAAGTTACCTCTGTCGGTACCGAGCACCGAGAGCACCGAGAGTCGGTACCGAGAGTCTGCAGCGAGAATGACGAGATGTATCACAAGATATGCCTGATGGTTGCCTTCCCAGTCTTCAAACAATGCCAGTCGCATAAGCAGTCAAATCACGCCAGATGAGAAGGATGGAGCAATTCACACACCATGCGAAAAAATCCCTCGACAGAGGGATAATCGCGGCAGTCCGTTATACGGGAGAGATATCTCCACTACGGAACCAGTTAGCTACAGTACGGTGCCGAATGGCGCCATGCAGCAATATTAAGAGATAAAGCCAGAGAGATTTCCCTGTAATCTCTTTCCTCCCCCGTGTAATATTACAGCAATAGAACCACTCACCTGCCGCGCTTAGTTGGAATTAAGCACCGATATACATGCGAGTAGCCCGAACAAGCAGCGATTCGTGGGGATGAGGGATTATTAGCCCACCTAATAGATCCGCGGCGATAGCACACTCGTAAGGTGGTGTAGATATAAAAGCCTGATAACGGTTGCCTGGAGAGGTGTAACAATAGTCACCAGCTCTCGGACAGCTAACTGTCAATAGGCACGTTGCTATAGTATGAAGAGTCTTACCTTATCAGATCGCGTGAGGGATTAAAGAGGACCAAGTGTGCCGCGTGCAGGCTTATATACTGTACTGTACAGTAGCGCGGCACACTCACGTGATGATGTTTTGATATAGTCTACCTCAGAACTCGCGCACGCGCGGATTATATTCCAGCCCCTTGGGCTAGCCGTCTGGCAGCCTTTCTTGAGTGAAACAGAAATAAATACACGAACCTAAAGAAAACACGTGAAATCAATCTCCTCATTAAGACCAGGCTTATTCAGAGCATCCAAACAATGAAAGAAAGTTTCTCTCTGGTTAAGAATTATAATCCGATCACCACCCCTAACAGGAGGGCTAATAAATTCCAGTCCTATGATTCCTAATAAAGAATCATTACTATTATGGACCAATTGGAAATGTCTGGCTATTGGATAATCCTTATTATTAGTTCTTATCACGTACTTGTGTACTTCCATTGAGCACCTGGTTGAATTCTTTGTTTTTTTTTTTTTAAGTTAACATAACTGCTGAGAGGTACAGAGGTGAACTGCTCAGGGTAAATCACAGCTGCCCCTGGCGTATTCACAAAGTGGCTTTGATAAAGTTTTAGCGGGTATTGGAAGGATTTTGATTAGTGGCTGGTACCAGTGACAAAAAAAGGATGGGTCAGCTGAAGATGGGAAAGACTGGGTCACAAACACAGGTGGGACATGTGGAGGTGTTGACAGGGGGGAATCCCTGCGGAGGTGCTGGTGACGTGTCGGCTACCCAGACAGCAAAAAGGTCCATATAGGATTCGACCACTTCTGCCCTACCTCTGTTCACCACTCAGACCTGCTGAACTCACCTGCAACGGATCTGGCAGATTGACAGTCGCCTGACAGATCCATGCCAGATATCAGCTGTAAATAGTTAACATAACATAACATGAATGGCGAGAACAGGCCGTTCAGCCCAACTAGGCTCGCCAGTTTCTTTATACTATTGTGAATATATCACTTCAGATACTCAATTACTCACTGGTATCTCGCTTTAAGTCAAGCCTGCTCTTGAAAACTCCCAAGGTCTCTGCCTTAAGAATATGGTCAGGCAAACTGTTCCACATCGAAATTACATTTTGGGTGAAGAAATATTTCCGAATATCAGTGCTAAATTTACCTTGGGCCTGCTTCCATTTGTGACCCTGAGTTCTACTAACAGCACTTAGTTGAAGGAATCCTACATAATTCACTTTGTTAATCCCTTTAACATATATAAAGACCTCAATCAGATCACCCCTTAGTCTCCTTTTCCTAAGACGAAAGAGATTAAGGATCTTTAGCCTTTTCTCATAGCATTCATCTTTTATACCCAGAATTAGCTTAGTGGCTCTTCTCTGAACTTTCTCTAGAGCCTCTATGTCTTTCTTAAAGTATGGTCCCAAGAACTGTGCACAATACTCCAGATGTGGTCTGACGAATGTGTTGTACAAAAGAAGCATCACCTCCTTGGATTTGAACTCAATACTTTTGGCAATGTATCCCAGCATCCAATTGGCTTTTTTAACTGCTACGGCATAATGACTAGAGCCTGTGAGGGTTTGGTTAACAATCACTCCCAGATCTTTCTCTTGTGCAGCACATTCCAGTTTTAAACCTCCATAAAGTAATCCCTTCTAATGTTTTTATTACCAACATGTACAACTTTAGATTTTGCTACATTAAATTTCACTTGCCACATTTCTGCCCAATTCTTAATTCTATCCAAATCATCCTGAATCACTTTAGTGGACTCCAAACTATTTGCCAAACCTCCCAATTTAGTATCATCTGCAAATTTAACTAATCTGCTCTCAATATTCCGATCAAGGAAATTAATGTAGATGAGGAACTGCAGGGGTCCCAAAACTGGTCCCTGGGGGACGCCACTCCCCACCATACCTAGCTCAGATGAGATACCGCTGACCACCACTCTTTGTGTTCTGTCCTGCAATCAGTTTTGAATCCACTTCAGAATACCTCCTGTAACCTCCTTTAACTCCAATGGAACTAATTTTAAAAATTAGTCGGTCTTTGGTGGATCCGGTTCACATCTGGTCCGGATCTGTTCCAGAACTGTAAAGTGGATCCGTGCCGAATCTGGGCAAGGGAGCAAGATTTTCAGGAGAGGATTTTTAGGATGTTGGACTACATCCAGTGCAGATCCGGCCCGGATCTATTTGCTGTCTGGGTAGCCTTTATCGACAGGGGAAAAGGAGTGCACCACAGGACAAAATAACACACAGAGCCGTGACTGCCATCACCTGAAGACCATAATGGTACAATTTTATATGCTGGAAAAGCTGGTAAATAAGACGCACCTTTAATGAAATATTTTTCAATGAAAAAATACATTGCGTCTTATACGTAAATCGGTGCATCCTATACACCATTAAAATGCTGCAAGAGGTAAAGGTGGATGTTCCAATGTGTACCCAGGAGAGGGGGCTATGAGCTAGACCTTGTTCAAGTGTCGACATCCCAAAGCATAGAGTTTGGTATACAGTCTCTCTGGTCTCTTCTGAGCAAGAAGCCATGTAGCCCACCGTTACTTCGCGAAAACATCTAGAAAGAGCTATACAGCTACATAAAAACTTCACATCATGGACTTGGTGGAAAACACCATTTTGTTACAAATGAATTGAAATAATTTCGAACAACTTGTTTAAGCATTTTTATGAATGAATACTACTGTAACAGTCTTTGATATGAAACCCTTTTCACCGAGGTGACACCCCCCAAAATATACTGTGTCTTATATACCAATGCGATTTATTAACCAAGTTTTACGGTAATCATAATACAAACTTTGGTTATACACCCTTAAATTTTGTCTCTGCTCACATTGTGAGTGTTTGTGGACATTTTATTTAATTTGTCTTCCCATTTTTCAGTTGTTGTTTTGAATTCAATTTCAAGGCCTGAAGGCACTTGTTTCGAGCCAGATTTTGTTTTGTTTTTGTTTCATATTTTGGGAGAGTGGAAAGTAACAGAGGCAGTGACAGGTACAGGCACATTGTGGGACAGCCTGCAGTCACTGAAGGGCAGTGAGTTTAGGCCCGTTTAGGGCCGTTGTTGCCTGTCTCCACCGCTGGAACCACCCACGAAGGACAGAGTACTGGAACTTTTGCTTGGGCTAAAAAAGTCCCTGTCTCGGAGTAGGTACTCTGAACGGCCCTGAGGTGGGGCTTGGGGTTTACTTGGTGCTGATTGGATTTACTCAGGGCGGGATATATCGTCTACAGAAAGCGACAAAATAGCTGGCATTTTTAAAAGTCAGCCGACGACGAGGGGTTGCATTTTCAAAAGGAGTTCTACTTCACCCTCTCGATGGAGACACGGCAGTTGAGAGGGCCAATGAGAGGATGTTCCTGTTGTAGTTCCAGCCCCCCAAATACTACCAGGCACACCTTTGGTGGAAACGGGCATTTTGACTGCAGTCTGGGGGTTCCAACAGGCTGATTTGTGAACCCTAAGATGGCAAAGGAAGGTCCTGCCTTGACCACACCCCAAACAAATTTCATTGGTTGTCCGAACACCTTCTTCTTCTGCTGCTAATTTAGGGTTAGGGTTAGAAACAGCAGAAGAGGAAGGTGTTTGGACAACTAATGAAATTCGTTCGGAGCGTGAGGGGGTGCGCAGATTTGCGTCCAACAGAGACTGCAGGAGCTTGTATGGCGCCTCTTCCTGTCACGGTAAGCCCTCTTCAGCTGGAGCCATAATGGCCACCGCCTACAGTCGCCATGGGCCCTTCTGCCATTGCTACAGCTCTCTGGCCGTCACCACGAGCCCTCCAGTGCAAGGCCCTCCAAAGGCTCAGAGGCCCCTACCTTATGTACGTGGGCATTAGCATTCAGTTTAATTTCTCCTGGAAAACTATCCATCCCTCCATCCATCCATCTGTTATTGAATCTGTTCCTGCCTCATCAGGGTCACAGGGGAGCTGGATCCTGTCCCAGCTGACTATGGGAGAAAGACAGGGACACACCCTGGACAACTTACCAAACTTACCAGTGCATCACAGGACCCACACACCATTATCCTCAAAATCATGAAACACAAAATATTGGACTCAATTTAATTGTGATCTCCCTCTAATTGTGTTCTCTCTCTCTCTCTCTCTCCAGTCAGAAAAGTCAATGTTCTTGGCCCCATGCAAAATTCCAAAACCAGAGAGGACTTCTTACATTGTGAGTTTGTGATCAAACCTAAATTACTGCATAAGAAAGATGTGACAAGAGGGATACATTGATTTGAATCGTTTTGAATATCTTTTTAAATTCATAATTAATTCCTTTTCATTGCATTTGTTCATCAGATCTTGGTTCACTTAGCTGCAGTCCTCTTGTATTATTAAATATATGGATCAGAGTTGTTAATGAATGCCCTGTGTTGGGCAGCAGGGTGTTGGATGGCAGTGTTTCCTCACACAGAGAGGGTTGTGGGTTTGAACTGAACTCAGGTCCTTTCTGTGTGGTGTCAGCATGTTCTCCCCATGTCTGTCTCAGGGGACTCCTGTTACCTCCCTCAGTCCACAAACATGCATGCAGGGCTAACTACAGACTGTAAACTGTCTGTAATGTTAGAGTGTGTGTGTGTGTGTGTGTGTGTGTGTGTTTGCATGTTTGATTGTTTGAGTAAAAAGTGCATGTGTGTGCGTGTTTGAATGTGTGAGTGAATGGAGTGTGTTTGTATGTTTGCGTGAATAGTGTTTGTGTGGGAGTGAGTGTGAGTGAATTGTGTGTATGAGTGTGTGTGAGAGAGAGAGAGAATGGTGCATGTGTTTGAGTGTGTGAATAGTGTGTGTGTGTGTGTGTGTGTGTGTGTGTGTGTGAAAAATGTATGTACGCGTGCGTGTGTGTGTGCTTGATTGTTTGAGTGAATGGTGTGTGCATGAATGAATTGTGTGTGTGTGTGTATGTGAGTGAATGGTATGTGTGTGTATGTGTGATTGTGTGAGTGAATGGTCTGTTCATGTGCGTCAATTGTGTGTGTGTGTGTGTATGTATGTATATGTGAGTGAATGGTGTGTGTGTATGTGTGATTGTGTGAGTGAATGGTCTGTTAACGTGCGTGTGTTTATGTGAGTGAATGGTGTGTGTTTGTGCATAAGTGAGTGTGTGACTGAATGGTGTGTGTGTGTGGGTGTGAGCGTGTGGATAAGGTCTGTGTGTCTATGTGTGTGTGTGTGAGGGAATGGTGTGTGCGCGCTTGTGTGTGTGTGTGCGTGCGTGTGTGTGTGCATATGTGCAAGTGAGTGTATGAATGAACGGTATGCATGCCTGTGTGAGAGACTATATTTGAGTGAATGGTGTGTGTGTGTGTGTGTGTGTGTGTGACTGAGCATGTGACTGACTGGTTTGTGTGTGTGTGTGTGTGTGTGTGTGTGAGGGAGAAAGTGTGGGTGTATTGTGTGGGTTTGTGTTCGTCAATGGTGTGGGTGAGTGATTCTGAGTGAATGGTGTATGTGTGTGTGTGTGACCAAACTGTGTGTTTTCAAATATTATAAAACAAAAACAAAACTCCAACACTCAGTAACATGTTTAGTGTAATTATGTAAAGTATTGACATTCGACTCTCCTCTCTTCTCCTCCATCAGACTCCTGTCAGCTCACACTGGACCCCAATACAGCTCATCAACTCCTCCGTCTGTCTGAGGGGAACAGAGAGGTGACCAATGTGGAACAGTCATATCAGTCATATCCTGATCATACAGAGAGATTTGACATCTGGTGGCAAGTGCTGTGCAGAGAGGGTCTGTCTGGACGCTGTTACTGGGAGGCTGAGTGGAGTGGGGATGGGGTTTATATAGCAGCGTCATATAAAGACATCAGCCGGAAAGGGAGCAGTAATGACTGTGGTCTGGGACATAATAACAAGTCCTGGGCTTTTTACTGCTTTCCCTCCAAATACTGTTTCTGGCACAATAATGTGGACACTGAAATCCCAGTTCCCTCCTCCTCCAGAATAGGAGTGTACCTGGATCACAGGGCAGGAACTCTGTCCTTCTACAGCGTCTCTGACACAATGACCCTCCTGCACAGAATCCAGACCACATTCACTCAGCCCCTCTATCCTGGGTTCTGGGTTTATGTTGGATCTTCTGTAAAACTGTGCGATCTGAGATGAAGCAGAGAGTGAAGGGAAAATCAGCTCTAATTAAAAAGAGCAGAAACACACTGAAATGAGAGAGTAAAGTGGTTTCACTCTTCCATGATGTTGAGAAAGTCCTCCATGCCTTCATATGGTGCTGCATTGATGACTGTAATGCCCTGTGTACAGGAGTCAGTCCCTCATCCCTCTCTCTCCTGCAGATAGTTTACATCTCTGCTGAGAGAGAATAAAATATGAAGCTTTTCTTCTCTCCTCTCCTGTATGTCACTCAAACCCTAATACAGCGAATAAACACCTCACTCAGGCCCTCTATCCTGGGTTTGGGTTTATAATATCAATTCATCTGTAAAACTGATCTGGGCTGAGAAAGGGAGGGACGATCAGCTGTAATTAAAGACGGGAAAATGATCGAATGAGCGAGAAAATGAATTGTTAAATGGAATCAAACACTAGGTGCTCTAAGGCCATCTGGGTTTTGCTTGAATTTCTAATGTGTTTCCTGACACAATATAATGTTTGTTTACTACAGTGAGGATTCAGTTCAAGGGTCGGTTGTACTGACTCCAGTTCACCTAAAGTAGTAGTTTAGTGCCCAAAGTAAACCTGATTCTTGGAATAAATCACATCAGTATGAAGAGATTTACAAAGTAAATGGGACCACCCTTTACTCTCAGACATTCTCTTTCCCTCTGTAGATTAAAGGTCACAATTATTTTTTTTTAAAATGTGCACACATAAAAAAGATGCATACCCCACTATCCTTGTGAATTTCAGATTTATTAAAAACAAACCAGACAATAAAATGAACAAAAATCAATGGGATTGTTCAAATATGCTAAATTTCAACTTAATTGTGATTTACTATGTCAAAATTGTGTACAGTTTAGCTTATCCACAATTTAGACTTAGGATATTTTATCTCTTGTCATTTCTCTTTGTTTGCGTGTACACAATTTTTTTTGTATGAAACCTATAATCATTTTTATAAATGAATCTCCAGGAAGCAGGCTGGCTCATTACAGCCCTTCCCCACAACATCCCATCAGCACAAACCTGTATTTCAAAAGTTTTACAAAAACTGAACTGTACCTTCAACCTGAATCAAAAAATATGATGTAATTTTCTGATGTATAGGCAATACTGGCTCTTTATGGATTGTGGGTCTTTCTTAATTGTTGTTTCAATGATTATTCTCTGTTTTGGTTTTATTTGAGTTTTCAAAAGTTTTCAAAGTTGTTTCTAAAAAGCGTCACTTTCATGTTCTCTCCTTAATAAATGAAGTGGACTTGATGAGGAGCCTTTATTTATTTATTCATTTATTGTACAATATGTATGTTTAAATACCCATTTCCATGGTTACACAGAGTGAGCTCGTGAAATGATCTCCTGCATGTACTAACTGACCCTCCGGTTGACGGATGTGTCGGGTGGAGTCCACCAATGAAAGAAAACACACCCACCTCTTCAGCGATGATCTTTCCTGCTGTGATTGGACACAAAGATGGCTCACTCCATCTCTGAGTTTGGCTTATTTCTTAAAAAGTGAGTCCCTAAATTCACTTACTGAGCCTTGGAAATGAATGCAGAATCCTGGCATTATACTTAAATTTGCATACCGCAACATTTTCATTCAGTGCACTCAACTTGCAGTTGCAAAACATGGTCTCTTTATTTTGGAGACAATATTTTGAGGGCTCATCAAGGTTGGTATGTTATTTTTAAACAAAGCCCAGGTCACAGAATGCCTGAGACGAGCATGTTTTGTAGCTCTGGCCTTTGGTCCTGAGATGGGTTGATCAGGACTGCAGACATGAACTGAGATTCTCAGGACTGAACACACAGAGCTTCAAGGTGGGGCTGGACCTCTGGTGGAGAAGGTGCATATTAATAATGTACCACAAGATGGCAGCAGAGAACCGTGTATTTGCGGTGCTTTGAGAAAATCAAATACTGCGTACAGTGGGTTTCAGACGTACTGGCGCTCCTGAGTGGATACGCACAAAGAATTCTAAAATAAATCATTGAATTTCAGAAATGAAATCAAGGTGGTGAAATATGAGAAATGCTGTACATTATAAACACTTTAATGGAAATATCAGAAATGGAAAACCCCACTGCTTAAAGTTCTTACATCACAAAATGCCCATTTCAAGAAAATTGAGGCGGGACTTAAGTATCTATAAAAGATGTTTTCCCATCCATACCTAATGATGTGTGACTTCAGCACTTTTAGCACGAGACACATCAATTATTTATAAATGCAATTAAAAACAATTTCCTTCAAATCAAAGTCTCAAAATTATTGGCACACTTATTGCTGCAACCATGTCCTGACTGTCGTTTACTGCACTGTTTGATTGGGTTGGGGCAGATTTGCATGATTTCCGGCTCATTTGTCCAAGCCAAACATAGGTAAAGAGGGTTATATCTGTTCCTGGCTTTCACACCAACCTCTGCTCTCTCATTTAATTAGGCAGGACATTTATGAATTCAGGCTGTTTATGTGGTCTTTCAATTCCTGGAAAGCTCTGGAATGACCACCAAAAACTGTTCTTTTGTCCCTTAATAAAAAAAAATATAAAGTTGACTCATCTTATGAAATAGGCAGGATACAACTGACTTCAAATTAGTTTTTTGCAAATTCAACAACTCAAACTGAGCAAACTCCAAAATGCTGTGCACCTGGTTACCTTACTTTTGCCTTCATTTTCTTATTTTAATAACTGGTTGCCTTAATTATTTTTTTTTTGTTTTGTTTCATTTTATTTATTATTTTACATTTTTCTGTGATCTGATCTATGAATTAACCCATATTTGCTTGTTGAGACAGTTACAGTAGCTGATTTAGTCGGGGTAATTGGTGGAAACAAAAGCCTTCAAACATACTGGCCTCTGAGGAGCAGACTCACCCACCCCTGCTCTCTGGACTCTGGAAAAATTAAGCACTTGACTCAACTTTAGGAAGTAAGGCAACCAGGTACAGCATATTTTTGATTTGTCTCAACTTTTTGTTCCATGTTCACAAAAATCAGTTTGTGCAACCAGCGGGACTTGGAGTTGAGCAAACTCAAAAGTGCTGCTGGTTGCCTTACTTTTTGAAGTTTAGTCAACTTCAGAGGTCAGGCGACATGTTTCAGATCAGACTGAGGCACAGTGACTGAGATGGCCATTGCTGAGCATTGATTCTACAGGGATTTTCAGGTGTGCTTTGGGTCATTTTTCTGAAAAAAATCTACATACAGCCGAATCTCAGCCGTCTGGCAGAGGCATCCAGATTGTCCACTGAAGTTGCCCGACTCTTGGTGGAATCCATAAAGCCATTGATCTCAACCAGTCCCCAGGACCTCTGGAATTAAAACATCACTGATCCACCTCCACCATGGGTATGAGGAGTCTGTCCTTAAAGAGATCTCTGTTTCTATGGTAACCATGCTGATGCTGTCAGGTGTGGGGGATTCAAGAAACTCACAACAAGGAACCAATTGCTATCCACTCCAGAGTTTATTGACAGGTTTGAAAATCAACAGGGAAATTTAGAATCCATAATTCTAGGCAAGGGGTCAATCATCAAAAAATATCAGTCTGTGAAGTGACAGTCCAACAGGGTGAGACAGGTCTCAAAATCCAGGGAACAGTTCCAGAGGTCAGAAATGCTCAGGGGTGCGTTTCCTGAACAACGACGGAAGTTAGCTTTGAACTAACATGGTACGATGCATCATTAAACTAATAAACATCAGAGCAACGACTGTTTCCCAAAACCGTCGCACCTTGTTCGTACCACAGTAGTTTGAACCATGTTGGTTTGAACGACATTAGTTTGAACCACGATAGTTTGAGCGATTGTCGCTCGAACAACGTTACCAGGAGGACTCCGGTCTGATTTTCACCGCGGGAAGCATAAAAACTTGGTATTTATGCCTAAATACGGCAGTTGTCATCGAAAATACAACAATAATTTGTCATTTTGGAATATTATTTTGTGATTATATTCAAACTTGCTACAATACAATTTACCATTTAAATGAAGAGACTCTTGGCAACCATTCTTTGGAAAAAAAAATCTTTAAGAACGATTTGCCATTTTAGTGCATTTCACGAGATGAGCTCCACCAGCGAATACAAAATTTTAAAATTCATTAACCATTAACATTCTAAATAGCTAAATATATATACTAAGCTATTTTATTCAGTAAAATATCTGTGGTGTAGTGGATAGAGCTTGTGCCTTCATAATATTCTGCTTCCATACAATGAAGGATCGACTCCCGTAAGGAGATGGCTTTTTCTCTCACGCAGTCCTCCTATTCATGGCAACGTGTGCTCCGATGAACAAGTGATCATTAAATTTAGAAGATTTGTGTGTCACGTTGTCTCTTTTGATATACGAAGTAAATATTTATTTAAGGTCACCCACCTTATTTATGGGCGTAGAAATACACACACAGACAAAAATGGAATATAAAAAGTTATCATTTTTATTTCTTTTTCCTAGCTTAAAAATTATTTAATTGACTCAAAGAACAAAAAATGGCATAAGACCACAGAAAAAATATATTCTGATGGCCTTGGATGGAGATGCAGTGTAGTGGATATGAGGGGGGTGGGGTGGGGGGTGATGGAGGGATTGCCAGCTAGACGTTACTAAGGAGCGCACTACAGAGGACGGGTGGTGGGAGCTCCGGTCTGTCGGCCTCCTCTTACTCCTGAGGAGAGTTTTGTCCATGCTAAGCCCAGAAGTGCTGGACGTAGTCCCAGGGGTATAGGTATCTGTGGTATGCACAATTCCCTAACATGAGTGCCTTCCCCCCTCTGCCCACTTCCTCTAAGCCCATTTACGCCTTGTCCCTTGCATTTTGATTCCCAGGGCCCCCCAACATTGGGCACCCACACTCAGGACCCCTCAACATTGGCCATCCTCTCACTGGGCCACTCCACATTGGGCCCCCTTAGGCATGGCTTTCTGTGTGTCAGGGCCGCTCTTTCCCCTGAGTTTCCAGAATCCTCTCACACTGGCAGTTTGTCTAAGTCCTGCACAGCATGGCTGTCACAGGAAATGTCCAGCTCCCTGAAGATCAGGCTCTCTGTAAAGGATGCTGAAGATGACCGTGCATTCCACAGACCACAAGGAATGACAAATGTCATGCAAAAAGACCTCCATCTCCCTTCCTTTTTATCAACTTTCCCATCCACTGTCATATAGTAGAAATCTCTTCATATAAAAGAGATTTCTACCATATTCACAGTTGCAAGTGGGCAAACAACATCCTCTCCTGTCGATACATAAAAATACATGTAGGTAAACAGGGAGATCATATGTTCTTCCTATGACTAGCAACACAAAGTCACAAGCTTTTCACATTTACTCAACAATACTACCGTCTTGAACCATGGTCCCGTAATGTAGGCTAATTAACCACCTCCCGCTCTAATGACAGCGGGAAAAAACAAGTGTTGAATCACTAGACTAGCGTAGTCAATCGTTGCCGAACATTAAAGTTTCTTTGCTAACGCATGCGAAGGCTACAATAGATATAATTCCACAGATCCAACCATAGGCCCACTCATGAACAAAGAAATTCAACAAAAAGTGTTTTTCCCGAGTAGCTACATTTTCAATTCACAGTGTTGATGTTATATATGTTTGTACAGCAAGATCATCGAATATTTTCAGCTACTGACCTTATGTTTACCTTTCGTCGACTGCATTTTCCGACGCAATCACCCGGAACTAAGCTTCTAACTACAGCTGGGGAGCAGTAGTTTGAACTACTCAGCTGAACGACAGTGGCTGCGAACGTTCGTTCGAACTGCGGTTTTGGGGAACACCTGCGTCGTTTAACGATGGTTCGCACTACGTAAGTTACCTTGATAGTTCGACCGATGGTTTTGGGAAACACTGGCGTCGCAACTACATAGTTTGAACTATGTAAATTGCTAACTTACTTAGCAACTACGCTTTTGGGAAACGCACCCCAGAAGATCAGTCAGCGAAGCAAACGTTTCAGGGAGAATATAAGAATCGAAAGTCCAGACCACAGTTCAATCAAAACCAGAAAATCAGTCCTGTAGGCAATCCAAATTCATGAATCAGAAAACAAAAATGGGTCAGAACACAGAATGAATGACAGGAAATGTAAAAATCAGTGGTTGATGAAGATAGGTAAAACACGAGAAAGCAAACACTATAAGGAAGGCAGGACTGAAAGAGTGGAATCGTTGACAACCTGACAAAGACTAGCTGCACAGGGGGCTCTTTAGATACACAGAGTGGCTAAGAAACCCAAGGTGGAGAAGAGCTTCACACTGTGGTGGCACAGGGTTACACTGGCCTGTATGGCTCTGAAGTGCTGGATCCAAATGACCACAAAGGTCCAGGAGGACGGCTCTGGGTAGCCCAAAGATTCCCAATAACTCTCACTCTCTGCAAATACATCTATAAGCTCATCGAAAATTTGTTTCCTCCATAGGGCATCATCTGCAATATCTTGCAGTAGCAGTAAATATGTTATTGTGTGAGCAGGGTGTAGACGTCCTTCCTTTTGGCCAATAAATGGGGTGACAATCACTGACTAATGGATGGAATATGGTTCCCAATTAAAATTATTGATATAAGTTGAAGTGCATTGTAACATTCATATTTATTTGTAAAATCCATAATTATTTGAAAAACAACAACAGATATTGAAAAATATAACTAATTACAAAATATGATTGTAATTCAAATAATATATTACATAATTCTATAAAAGAATGAATTAATTGAATGTGCTTAAGAGTGCTCTTCAGTCTGCATAGATTCTGTTATTTCCTAAGAACGAATTCCACAGAAGAAAACATTGGTGAAGTCAGAATCTGAATAAAAAGTGTGTCAGTGGGTTTTAAGAGGAAGTTTCCTCTTAAGAATAAAGGAGCCATGACAGGTATGCAGTCAGAAGGGGGTGATGTGGGGTGTTTGGGGAGGTTGTAGATCAGACACCATAGCGCCCCCTACAGAAATGCTGAACTCATTCCTCATCCCTTAAAAAAATTATTTCATTGCACCTTAAATTTCAGAAGCCTTACTTTATAACAAACCATGACAAGTTCCATTGAATTTTCCCACCCCAATCTCTCTCCCGTTCTCACTCCCTCATCCCTCGTTCCCATTGTTTCATCCCCCTCCCTCGTTTTCCTTTCATCCCTTCATCCCTCCATGATTTTGATACATTTTTTTCTTACAGATTCGCAAAAATTCAAATGATGAAATGTCATGCCCCCTCCTCCACCGATCCCTCGTTCCTCATCCCTCGCAAAATTACTTCATTGCAGCTCAATTCTCAGAAGCTTTACATCATAACAACACACAATATATTCCATAACATTTTCATGCCCTCATTTCTCCCCCATTTACTCATCTCCTTGTCCCTCGTTACCCCGTCTCCCATCTCAGCACAAATTATTTTATCAAAACTTTGTTTCATAGGTAATTAACCATAACGACAATCTAGTAAAGGAAACAATAACATCACTTCCCTCTGATCATTTATTACATTGTCCCCTCGTTCCCTCCCCCCCTCTAACGCTCACACAGGTCATAACGCACTTTCTCAACATGTCATCTACCGGATATGAATGTTTGGTAATTACTGTTAACGTGACGTCTCTTTTCAGAATTACCTCATTTTTTGGGGGTAGACAAATTGGACGAACTCAATACAATATACAGGAGAAGTCCACTTCCTCAAAGTCTCCCACTGGGAAACCTTCTTTAAATGTGATGAAATTAAATATTAAGAAATTAATAAGCTTACCAGCAGAGGATGGGCTCCCCACTATAACCGGTTCCTCCTGAGATTTCTTCCCACTGGGGAGTTTTTCTCACCTCTGTCTGAGGTTTTTTCTCATTATTGGGAGTTTTTTCCTGATTTGCTGTACAGAGGATTAGGCCGGGCAGTGGGGCACTGCCCATTTTACGTTTCATTAATCTTGTCTGCGACAGTCCCTCCGTGAAAAGATTATGCAAATAAAATTGAATCGAATTGAAATTTCACTATTGCCAATCAGTAGGCCATTTTCCCATAAATCCCCGATCTAGAAGAGGACTTGCTATATGCAACTCAGTGCAGCTTCGCTCCTCAAACCTTGGCAATTATATCAGTCCACTACTTTCCATTCTAGTTGCTCATCCTTGTGATGGAAACGGGAGGCTTTCTGAAGCACTGATCCTTCTCACCTGTCGGTATCAACACAATGTACAGTAGTGACATCTGCTTGTCAAATAATTTACAGCCAATTCACGCCATTACAAGAACCCCCATTCTTTTTTCATAACAACATCCGCCAAGCGCAAAATCTCATTTCATCTCTTCACTCTTGAGGACTTGAAGAGCCTTTATGACTCTGAGAGGAGATGTGACCCTCACCCTGAGTCTCGTCGCCTGGGGTTTCCTGTTAACCTGCACTGGTCTCCTACTCAACTCTATTCCATCCTTCATCAGTACAATTCCCCTGCACATCCAATTTAGTAAATACCATGAACTACTATTTTAGCTGTGGTCTGGAATTCATTAAATGTGTCTTGGCTGCTTGCATTTGAAGCAGCAAATGTCCTGTCTAGGCATTCTGTCCACTTGTCAGGTAGTTTTGGCACGACTAGGACTCTAATTGCCTCCATCAACCTAACTCTGCATACAGTGGTACCACTGGTGGGAAGTCAGACGCAAAGGAGCCTCATCAACGAGAGACAAAGCTGAGAAAGTCATGAAAAACCAGGCAGGACCCGGGTGGAGAAATAATCCATCAGTAGGAATGAGAAGCTGGGGTTGAATGGAGCTCAGATGGAGCTCAGAGGGCAGAACATTTGAGGTGGGTCCCCTTAAAGCCCAATGTCCCCCAGCGGTAACGCCAGCACTACAGGATTATCTGAGGCAGACTGTCAGCCCATGACCGTTAAACACACTATTGCTCTCAACTCGTACCTGTTTAAGAATGTATGATCAATAATCAAACACTGTATTTACTGAAGAATCAAGACCAAAACACGAGCCTGAACTGATCAAGATATTAAGAAATGACACATCGCCAATGGACAGCATTGACAAAGCTCTTAATTGTGTTGTGTTGTTTTTTTTTCAGCCGTGTAGCATAATTTACTTTAACATTGCACAAAATGAAAATGTGGTCATTTTCGATTTGCCGAAGGACGAACCTAAAAACTTCGACCACTTCGCCATTTACATTGTCCTCGTCACTAACTTCTCTTTGTATCTGACCCTGTCTTATCTATTCCCTCTTTCCTCAAGAATTTGGTCGATTTTCTGGTTATAAACTCAAACTTGATAAAAGTGAGATTTTACCCAGTACCACTGCAGCCAGTTAAACTCCCTTTGATTCCCTATCATTTCAAATAAAAAAAATCAGTTGGGTTTATCTAAGTATCTCGGTTACAAAATCCCACTCTCAGCTGCTAAAGTCCTATTTCACTCCACTCCTAGATCATACCTGGCGGCATCTTATTCACTGGTCCACCAGGCCCCTGTCACAAGCCAGATGAATTAAGACAGTAAATATGAATACTCTTCCAGTCAGGGCAACCCATTTTAAAATGAAAACCATTTATTGAATATATTACAGAATTTAGCAGAGTTTGAGGCGTGAATAGATCTGCTTTGGGTACTCAGTGCACAATATGTGCACTAACCTGAATAAAGGGAGAATTTATAAACAGATTCCCTGAGGACTGAGATTGTGATGGTCCTGCCCTGCAGGCCCTCCCCCCTCCTGCTGTCTGCACCTCCACCTCAACGAGCAACAGCTGCTGTTAAGAGTTAAGGTGCTGTTAAGAGTATAAAAGAGCTGCACTGCCAAACAGGGAGTGCAGCTGCATTCTGTTGTTTTACTTGGTGTTATGGAGCCCTGTTTGTAGCCGCTGCTCTCATCTTATGTTTTTTATTATTAAATATTTATTCATATTTTACTCAGCCTGTGCGTTTGGGTCCCTTGTCTTGTTGTTGGGTACATGGTCCCAGTGCCCGCCGGCTTATTGCCTACTGCCCGCGGGGGCAAAACCATGACAGAGAATCAACAAGAGACCCACTCTCGGCAGCCAAAAGTTTAAAAAGTGGGAGCAGATCCTCAACAAGTGCTCATTTTGAGCAAACTTCTTTTACTGTCTCTGACTAAACTACGCAAAATGCTCAGAAAGAAATGACTGAGCTACAGGAATTGAAAGCTGAACTTAAAGAAGTGGATTTGTTGCAACACACGAAGTTGGAGACAGACTTGGAAGTGGAATTGGCAGCATTTGAAGATGAACTAAAGGCTTTCAAAATCAAGAAATTTGAGCGGGATGCAGAGGACTATAGAAGGGGTACAGTGTATGACTGGAATGGGAATGTTCGTGTCAGACAGAGTCCGAGACCATCCATGGGCCGTCAACAGCGAGATTGGAGACAGCCACGACATTGGGATTTACTCCTCACAAGCGAAGCGGAAACAACTGACCAAGGCCACACTAGCGCATCCTCCACTGACAATCTTTTTTTAGAGGCGAGGAGAGGCCGTCAACAAAGAAGACGACGAGGAGGGGCAAGCGGAGGTCCAGATCCAAATCGGGTAATGTTAACACAGAGCCTGTATCAGAACACAGGGTGATAAACATTCCGGCTTACTCTTTAACTGTCCCACAGTTAAGTGTGCTCAGTTGTGGGCTGTCTTGTGTTCAGACTAATAAAGTGAATGCATTTAAATTGCATGCTGACTTTTACAAGTTCTTTAGACAGCTGCATTTAAAACATTTCTTTCATACTAAACCGACTGGTGATATGGGGAATGAGGTTACATTTACTCTTAGAGTAAATTTAAGAAAAATTCTACCTTCGTGCCCCCTGCCCCCAAAAATCCTACTTTGATTACTTTTGGCAAGTTGGTGGAAAAAGACATTAATGCTCTAATTAAATCTGAAAAAGAAGGAACAGCTACAACATCAGTAAATTGAAAAGAAAGGCTTTGGATGAATTAAGAGAGAACACTGACATAATTGTGAAACCAGCTGACAAAGGTGGGTTAATTGCTACACAAAACAGGACGGATTATGTAGCTGAGGCAGTAAGACAGTTGAGCAATTCTGACTTATGAACAGTTACTGAAAAATCCTACGGATAATTATATTAGGGAAAGGGACAAACTGTTAAATAATGCATTGGAAAATAAGCGGCTATTGAAGAACCAGTATGAATTATTGAAAACAGAATATCCTGTCACTCCAGTGTTTTACTGCCTGAAATACACAAACGGCCACAAAATCCTCCAGGCAGACCCAGTGTAGCCACCAAAGACTCTTTGACTGAACCCTTTAGCCAATTTGTGGATGAATTTATTAAATAAATTGTAAAGTCTCTTCCATCCTTTGTTGCTGACACTAGAGATGTTTTAAAACTGTTGGCTGGAGTCTCCATCCCAAATAATGCTTATTAAGTGACATTTGATGTGGAAAGTTACACAAATTTTCCCGATGATGGTGGCTTGGAAGCCGTGGACTTTTATCTTTCACTTAAGAGTGATTTGCTCCCTGTGGAATTATTAATGATGTTCACAAGGTTTATTCTTAAATGTCATTACCTTATGTTCAACAAGTATTACCTACAAATTCAAGGAACAAGTAAGAGATCCCCATTTGCACCTAATTATGCAAATTTATTCATGGGTTTATGGCAAGATAGACATATACAGTGGGGCAAAAAAGTATTTAGTCAGGCACTGATTTTGCAAGTTCTCCTACTGAGAAAGATGAGAGAGGTCTGCAATTTTCATCAGAGATACACGTCAAAATGGAAAAAAAAAATCCATGAAATCACATTGTAGGATTTCTACAGAATTTATTTGTAAATAATGGTGGAAAATAAGTATTTAGTCAATAAAAAAAAGTTCAACTCAATACTTTGTAGCATAACCCTTGTTAGCAATGACAGAGGTCAAACGTTTCCTGTAAGTCTTTGCCAGGTTTGCACACACTGTAGCTGGTATTTTGGCCCATTCCTCCATGCAGATCTCCTCTAGAGCAGTGATGTTTTGGGGCTGTCGCTGGGCAACACGGACTTTCAACTCCCTCCACAAATTTTCTATGGGGTTGAGGTCTGGAGACTGGCTAGGCCACTCCAGGACCTTGAAATGCTTTTTACGGAGCCACTCCTTCGTTGCCCAAGCGGTGTGTTTGGGATCATTGTCATGCTGGAAGACCCAGCGACGTTTCATCTTCAATGCTCTCACTGATGGAAGGAGGTTTTGGCTTAAAATCTCACGATACATGGCCCCGTTCATTCTTCCCTTACCATGGATCAGTCTTCCTGTCCCCTTTGCAGAAAAACAGCCCCAAAGCATAATGTTTCCACCCCCATGCTTCACAGTAGGTATGGTGTTCTTGGGATGCAACTCCGCATTCTTCTTCCTCCAAACACGAGTTGAGTTTTTGCCAAAAAGTTCTATTTTGGTTTCATCTGACCACATGATATTCTCCCAGTCCTCCTCTGGATCATCCATATGCTCTCTGGCAAACTTCAGACGGGCCTGGACATGTACTGGCTTAAGTAGGGGGACACGCCTAGCACTGCAGGATTTGAGTCCCTCTTGGCGTAGTGTGTTACTGATGGTAGCCTTTGTTATTTTAGTCCCAGCTCGCTGCAGGTCATTCATCAGGTCCCTCCGCGTAGTTCTGGGATTTTTGCTCACTGTTCTCATGATCATTTTGACCCCACGGGATGAGATCTTGCGAGGGGCCCCAGATCGAGGGAGATTATCAGTGGTCTTGTATGTCTTCCATTTCCTTACAATGGCTCCCACAGTTGATTTATTCACACCAAGCTGCTTGCCTATTGTAGATTCACTCTTCCCAGCCTGGTGCAGGTCAACAATTTTCTTCCTGGGGCCCTTCGACAGCTCTTGGTCTTGGCCATGCTTGAGTTTGGAGTCTGATTGTTTGAGGCTGAGGACAGGTGTCTTTTATACAGATAACGAGTTCAAACAGGTGTCATTAATACAGGTAACGAGTGGAGGACAGACGAGCTTCTTAAAGAAGTAGTTTCAGGTCTGTGAGAGCCAGAAATCTTGCTTGTATGAGGGGTGACTAAATACTTATTTTCAACCATCATTTACAAATAAATTCTTTAAAAATCCTACATTGTGACCAACATGAAAAATCCAACATGGACTATGCTATTGCCAGACACTATAAGGAGAAAAACCATGGACCAGCCACCACACTTAAAGTTATTGGCATTGAAAAGGTAGAACCTCACCCAAGAGGGTGTAATTTGATTGAGCAATTGTTGAAAAGGGAGGCAGTTTGGATCCAAGAGTTGAATACAGTTGAACCATATGAACTCAATGAAAAACAGGATCTGAGTATATTTTTGTGATAGATCTAAATGTGTACAAAGGCTTTAATGTAATTTTGTGAAGCCAATGTAATAATAGCTTGGCTTGAAATTTACTTTTGCTGTTGATATTTTGCACAGAATGTATTTATTCACAGGCCAATGGATAATCAATGTGGAGTCTGATGCTGTAGTGTGATAACTAATTTATTTTTAGAGGTGTTATTTACTGTAGTTAACTTTGTACTGGTTATATTTATTCACAGATTCTAGTTTTGTATTCACTATTTATAAAAGAAAATTGTTTATGAAAAAAAAACCCTGTAAGGTCATGTGATTATTTCACATGTGGGTGTCATGGGGAAGGCAAAGACCGAACCTGGCGAAACGCGCTGTTCGCTCCTAATAAACCTCAGCTAATGGTGATCAGTGTGTGGGACGTTTTTTGGTTTTGTACTTTACTGTTCTACCTGCTGTCGCCAGCACCTGATTTACTTGGACAGGTTTGTACACGGGGACTTTATGGCCTTAAAGGGAGAATTTATATCTGCCATTGAACAAGATACCGAATCCCCCGAGTCCACTGTTATGGTTCTGCTCTGACCTGATCATGTTTCTCTGTTTCTTATAATTGCCCTTTTGGTTTTGAACTTTGCATCGTCGGACCATTCATAGAATTATGTATTGTGTTCTGTTATCATTAGTTTGTTCATGTATTGTCTGTGTTGTACTTTTCCATTGTTTACTTTTTGCCATAGTCTCATTCCGGTTCATGTTTTCCATTTTGCTTTGCACTTTGTCTCCCCCGTCTGGTATCTCGTCTTGTCATTGTTCACAGCCCCAGTCCTGCGTGTTACTCTTCGGGTGATTTATTGGATTCTGGATTTCAGTCTTCCTTCCGATCTTGTTTACTTACTTCACCTTACTTTTCTATCTACTAATCATACTAACCGTTTGTTATTTTCGCAAGAAGTCACTAACACCAACTAACATTATTATTATTAGTATTATATTATACTAACTTACTAACAAGCACTAAGGGATTGTATAGTTTCACTTACTAATTGATTAACAGGCTCTCAGCACTCGCCCTGTTCTAGTCTCCGCCTCTTTTCTTTCCCTGATCTCCTGTGCTGCATTTCAGTGGAAAACTCCACATCTGATCACGCTGTCCTTCTCTATTTATCTATGCACGTTAGAACTCCTTAACTGGAGCTGAATGTCTTTGTATAGGATTAGTCCCGTGATCCCTGTCCGCGTTTTGGCTTCTGCCAAATTCCATGCCTACTGCTTGCACCTGTGTGTCTTACCATGTGCTGCTATTCTCTCGCCTTGTACTCATTGTGTCTCAGATTCTGACAACTGATTTTTTGGCTTGCCCTTACTGGATTACCGTTTACATTTGTGTGTTTGAACCCTTTTTTGCCCGACTACGATTTTTGTGGATTTCTTCCTTGTTAACGATTCAGATTGCCCTTTGGTCTATGAGTTTGCTTCTCCCACAAACCATTGCCTGTGTACCGAATCTGTTTCACCTGACTACAACTTTTGAATTTGCTGCCCTGGTTACGATTCCTTTTCTGTCCCACTGGATTTTGACTTTTGGATTGCGGACTCTGTACTGTTGCCTTCTGCCCTGCGGGGGTTACCCCCCCTCGCTCAATAAAAACCGTTTTTTTTTTTTGCAATCATGTGTTCTCGCATTTGGTTCCAGATTGAAACCTCACATCCACAAGCAGATCTACACAGACAGGGGGGAGGTGGGGTGGTGGTGGGGGAGCAGAATAACCAACAATCACAGCAAACACAAGCAGCACAGCAGGTGACTGTTGCAGACAAAGCGTCAGTGTGAACAGCTGCAGAGCATGAGCTTAATTAGCCATTTCTGAAGAGAGCGCTGCAGTACTGAAGTGATGTGTGCAGACATGATTGGGTAGTGAGAGGACATGTGATGTCCGAATTCTGCGATGCTGCAGCTGCAAAGATTCCCAGAACGAATTACAGCTTCATTTCATGCCAAGCTGTTCATTATTTTGTTACATTCCATATTTCTTCACAAAATCCTTCTTTCAAGAGCTTGACAGTCTTATTTCATCATTTATTTAGAGTAATAAAGCAGCTTGGATCCAAAACTATTTTTACAAAGGCCAAAGTTATGTGGTGGAATGGCTTTACCGAATTTTCAAGTATGTATTACTGCAAATTAGGGCAAAAATTAAAAGCTTATAGCACTGGTTAGGTGACGTATCCACAGATGATATTCCTGCTTCGTTACAAACAGAATCGACCTCTTGTGCTGCTGTTTCACTTGCTGCTCTTTCGTGTCTCCAGTTCCATTAAACATCCCCCAGGCCTGTCAGAACCCTATGCTTTTACAATCCTTGAAAATTTGGTCTCAATTTAGAAAAAAAAATACGGATTATTCTCCCTGTCCGGTTATAACCCCAGCGCAGCTGTTCCCAGCCTCCCCTATAAACAAGGCATTTGATCACTCATCCAAAAAGGGCGTCTTGAACATCAGGCAGTTGCGTAAAGACAACATTCTTATGTCGTTTGACCAAATTAAGAAAGAGTTTGCTCTGCTGCCACATCATTTCTTCTGCCACTTACAAATTAGACACTTTATATGCACTCAGTTTACCCAGTTTCCTTCCTTTCCACCAATAACATCTCTTAATCTGTGTGGAGGATTTTTGTCAGTTTGAGTCGTAATACGAGAATCTTAGAGCAGGTTAAAAGAAACATGATCAACTGTTCATTGCCATATGATTCTGCAGAATGAGAGAGCGAACAGGGACACTGTGTGTAACTACAGCAGTCAGAGGTCATTCTCTGCTGAATAATTTTCACAAGCAATTCTTATACCCTTCTAACCAAGCATCCTTTAAGCAATCAATCGAAAAATTCCACAATCATTTTAATCTTTGAAGATTTCTGCTCACGGGATGCGCAAAGAGGAGTCACATCTTGTGCTTAGGGGCTCAGTGTCAAGGCCTGGTACAGATAGAAACAATTCTGTTATCTTGCTAAGTTGGGACTTTTCCCAGACATGCACCCCTCCTATCAATACTTTCCCACACAGTTTTCTTGGAGCCTAAAGCTGAGAACAAAATTATTTCTATTACATTTCAAACAAGTATATGTATTTTTTTAAAGCAGTAAAACTTTACTGGGTGTCAGTTTGTAAGGGAGGTTGCGCTTCGACAGTTGGATTCTCAGTGGAGTGCTAAACCCAAAATCCAGAGAACATATTCAAAAAAATCAAAAGTAGGGAAGCACATCTCAATACTTCAATTCAAGGAGGAAAAAAATACTCATATTTCGCTTATTTATTTGGCTCACATCACAAAAACTAAACGCTAACGCGTTTCGGCACAAAGCCTTCATCAGAGCGTTTGTAGACATACCCACTGAATGATGCTTGTTAACTTGATTCACTTGTTCACGGCCACTTCAATTGCAAGTGTTAACCCTTTGGTTACAATCTACTCATAAAAGGGATCATTTTGTGCTGAGGTTGGGGGTGAAAGGGTTAATTATTCAAAAAATGCCTTGGCATACTGGTAAAACCCTACTTAAACTTTTAATTTAATGTGACAAATCCAATTTTAACCCTCGAATTCCCGTGCGCAAAAGACCTGAATTTTGCAAAATTCAAAGCGTCCGTGCTCACTGGAGCATGAAGCGTAAACCAAGATACTGGTATCATTCGAAGCAGAATGACCCCCTCTACCAAGGTTTACGCCCACATTTACAGAACTATTATCTATGTTAATTTGATGATTTTTCCGAGTATATCATTTTTTCTGATACACCCTGTAATGTAATAAAATCAAAGTGCACTAAACACTACAAGGAATTTAAAAACTTTAGGTTACGCTCAGGAACCAGACGCGAGTACCGAGGTCTCAAAAAAAAACTGGTGTTTTATTAATGGGGGCGAATCCCCGCAGAGCAGGCAGCAACAGTACAAAGTCCACAATCCAAAGATCAGAATCCCAGGGATGTAATCAAAGTTGTAAACAGGGCAGCAAACACAAATCTCGTGGTCGCGCAAAAAAGGTTCGATACACAGATGCAAATAAATCCAAGTCAAAGCCAAAATCACAATCAGGGACGGTCCAGTCAGAAGAGAATCACAAGGAGTACAAGGCATAAAGGATCATAGCTCAGGCAAACCAAGGGAAAGTTCTGACAAAGGGCTGGTTGTGAAATAACTGCGTAAATACACGTAGGGGAGGTCACATGCTATGATAGGGAACAGGTGAGCTGGATCAGAGTAATTAACAGAGGAATGAACAAGAGAAAGTTCCTGACTACTTGAAATTGGCGAAAGCCAAAAACGCAGACAGGGATCACAAAGATACGGGTCCGGTTAGGGTGTCATGGTTTGGGAGCTCTGTTAGCTCCTTTTGTTTCACTCGTCCGGGACGATATCGGTTTGCTCACCATCGGACGTGAAGCTATGGGTCAAGCCGACGCCGAGAGCGAGTTTGAGGAGGTTATTACTCCGATCCCTCCGAGACTGGAAGAAGGGGCAGAGGAGGGGTTAGAATGGGATCCTCAATTTGACTGGCGAGAGCCAGAGGATAATAACTTTTTGGGGAACTTCAGCGATTCAGAATCAGTCACGGATTCATTAGACTCTGATCATGGTAAAGAATTTGGGGCTACCCTGAACTTTGACTTGCCTCCGAATGTTCCCAGGGATAACGTCGATTTGGCTGAGGGCTTCAGCAAACAATGAGCCTCTACATTATCCCTGTATCGTCCAGACAATTGCGAGATTAATCTCTATCCTGGGACAACTCTACCAAGGGGTTCGCTGTATTCGCTGTCAGGACCTGAGCGTAAGGCTATGCGAGAGTATATTCAGGAGGCTCTCGCCAATGGTTTTATTCGGCCGTCCACGTCCCCTGCCGGAGCGGGATTCTTTTTCGTTGGGAAAAAGGATGGCGGGCTAAGACCCTGTACTGATTACAGGGGTTTAAATAAAATCACAATTAAAAACCAATACCGATACAATTTGATTCGCATTCGGGAGGAGGACGAATGGAAAACGGCTTTTAGCACGCATGACGGGCACTGCGAATATCGGGTCTTGCCGTTCGGGCTGGTTAACGCGCCCTCTGTGTTCCAGGCATTTGTTCATGACGTGCTCAGAGAAATGTTGGAGAAATTCGTCTTCGTTTATCTCGACGATATTTTGATCTTTTCTTCTACACTGTCTGAGCACAAACAACATATCAGACATGTACTGGTAGCCTTGCTCCGTGCCAAACGTTTCGTTAAAGCCGAGAAATGTGTTTTCCACGCCCATACTGTCTCATTTTTGGGCTTCATTGTGTCTAAGGGTTCGGTGCGAATGGACCCAGACAAGGTGGCTGCGGCCAGGAATTGGCCTGCGCCGCAGAGTGTTAAGGAGGTCCAACGCTTTCTGGGTTTTGCGAACTTTTATAGGAGGTTTATTTGTAATTTCAGCGTGGTTGCTGCCCCCATTATTGCGCTCGCTAAAAAGAATACCTCCTCAGCGTTTTTTTGGTCCCCTGCAGCTGATTCTGCTTTTCAGGAATTAAAGAAACGTTTTAGTTCGGAGCCTATTTTGGTTTTGCCCGATCCCTCCCTCCCATTTGTAGTGGAGGTAGACGCGTCCGAGGTGGGCGTGGGTGCTATTCTGTCCCAGCGCCCACGTTGTGATAATAAGCTTCACCCAAGTGCGTATTTCTCTCGTTCTTTGTCCGCAGCCGAACGCAATTATAGTATTGGTGACCGGGAGTTATTAGCGGTCAAGCTGGCGTTCGAGGAGTGGCGCCACTGGTTGGAGGGAGCTGAGCACCCTTTTGTGGTTTGGACCGACCACAAAAACCTGCAATATATTCAGCAGACCAAACGGCGTAATTCCCGGCAGGCGCAATGGTCATTGTTTTTTAATCGTTTTAATTTTACGCTCACGTACCGCCCAGGCTCTAAAATTCTAAGCCTGACGCGCTGTCACGTATGTTCGATCGCACTGATAGCGATCCTTCCCCTGAGCCTGTTATTCCTTCGGCCCAGATCGTAGCACCTATTCAGTGGGAGGTTGAAGCGGTTGTTCAGGAGGCGTTGAGGTCTGATCCCGGTCCTGGGGGGGAGCCTCCTGGTTGTTTATTTGTCCCACATGGCGTTAGGTCACAGGTTCTTCAGTGGGGACACTCTTTCCGCCTGGCGGGGTACCCGGGGGCCCATCGGACCAAGCAGTTCCTGGCCCAACGGTTTTGGTGGTCGGTGATGATGAGAGACATTCGGGAGTTTGTTGCTGCCTGTGGCGTCTGTTCTAGGAATAAGACTTCCCATCTCCCTCCCGCTGGCTTGCTGCGACCTTTGCCCGTTCCCAGGCGCCCTTGGTCACATATTGCTTTAGATTTTGTTACGGGGCTGCCTGTTTCTGACGGCAACACGGTCATTCTGGTGGTTGTTGACCGTTTTTCTAAAGCGGCTCATTTTGTCGCGCTACCCAAGCTGCCTTCAGCACGGGAGACAGCGCATCTTGTGGCCAACAATGTGTTCCGGTTGCATAGGCTTCCGCTGGATGTTGTTTCTGACCGAGGCCCGCAGTTTACAGCCAGATTTTGGCAGGCGTTTTGTAAACAGTTGGGGGCCACTGTTAGCCTCTCTTCAGGGTTTCACCCTGAGACCAACGGGCAGATGGAATGTACTTATCAGTCTCTCGAGAACACTCTCCGATGTTTGGCTGCAGATAATCCCTCATCTTGGAGTCGATTTTTAGCTTGGGCCGAGTATTCTCACAACTCGTTGTGTAATTCCTCCACGGGGCTTTCCCCGTTTGAAGCCCAAGTGGGTTACCAACCTCAACTTTTCCCAGAGACTGAGAACGATTCCGAGATTTCCTCAGTTAACCACTTCATTCGGCGCTGTTGGTCGGTTTGGACTAAGGTCCGTTATGCACTGTTGCGTTCGGGGCGCAAACAAAAATCCTTCGCTGATAGAAGGCGTCGTTTGGCCCCATCTTATCGGGTTGGGCAGAGAGTTTGGCTGTCCACCCTGGATCTCCCGTTGAAGGTGGAATCCCGAAAACTGGCGCCTCGCTATATCGGTTCGTTCAAGATTGTACGCAAGATCAATCCGGTTACGGTCCAGTTGAAGCTCCTGAGATCTCTGCGCATACATCCGGCGTTCCACATCTCGCGGATTAAGCCGGTTAGCACTAGCGTCCTGGCGCCCTCGACACACCTCCGTCGCCACCACGCATGGTTGAGGGCGGGCCGGTTTATACCGTGCGCCGCATTTTGGCAGAGAGGCGCGTAGGTCGTGGGGTGCAGTTCTTGGTTGATTGGGAGGGATATGGTCCCGAGGAGCGGTGCTGGGTCCCTTCTCGGGATATTCTGGATCCCTCGCTTATTTCTGATTTTCGTGCGCGGGGTTCCTTGGGGACTTCTGGAGCTGTCCCTTAGAGGGGGGGGGGTCCTGTCATGGTTTGGGAGCTCTGTTAGCTCCTTTAGTTACTCTTGTCCGGGACGATATCGGTTTGCTCACCATCGGATTCCTTAGCCAGTTGGCATTGATTGAGGGCGTCGCCCGGACTCTATTTAAGCTCCTGCCTTTCCTCGTTCGTGTTGCAGGAGTGTCATTTTGCTTTTGACGCTTGAGCCGGTAAGGTATTTTGAGAAGGTAGAGGATAGGCAGGATCTTAGCTGCATTTAAGTATTAGTCTGAGAAGTGAGAGTATAGGCAGAATCTTTTATTTTGTTGAGCTCGCATTTTGGCTACCACGAACTACGTTAGGTCCGTGAGTAGCGCGAGCCTTGTTATTTCCATTTGTTTTAGACCAGCACGTTGCTGGATTTGTCTTTTATTTTGAGCCACTGCTCCTGGCGTCCAAACACCTGCGCCATCACATAGGGAGTTCTAATGTGCACAGATAAGGAGGCAGAACAGAGTTAAACAGGTGCGGAGGATCCGCTGAAACGCAGCAGAGTAGGTTGAGTAAAGACAAGGGGCGGAGACTAGAATAGGGCGAATGCAGAGAGCTTGTTAGTCAATTAGTAAAGTCAATCCTTAGTGCTCATTAGTAAGTAAGTACTATAAACAATGTTAGTCTGGGTTAGTATCTTTAACTAAAATAACAAACTGTTAGTACTGTTAGTAATTATAGAAAAGCAAGGCGAAGCAAGCAAACAAGATTAAAAGGAATACTTGAAATCCCAGAAACGATGAAATCACTCGAAAGTACGGCACGTAATACTGGGGCAGTGTGTAGTCACATGACATGAGTCCAGACGGGCAAGACAAAGTACAATGCATGGCATGAAACAAAATAAGAACTGGAATCTAACTGAGAGAATGGAATATGGAAGACATACAGACAAAGCAAAAAAAAAAATAAGGCATGGAATTAGAATCATAATGGAAGCATGGGCAATCAAGGCAGAATCATTATCAAAACATGGGCAACCAAAGCAGAATCATTAGCAGAACATGGTCAGACAAAGCAGGATCATAACAAAACTAAAACAGTAACAACAAAAATTCCTTCACAATCTGATCCTGGAAACCGAGCCAGATGTTAAGGGAATAATATCCAAGCCTGACACAGCTATATTTGATCTGGAGGACTCATTTATCTCAATTATTAAGGAAAATCGAGAAAATTATTTCAGTACTGTTATATTGGATGATAAATCATCTAATTGGAAAAATACTGCATTTAACCCTTGTGTGGTGTTAGGATTTTCTGCATCCTCGGGGTGTTAAGGGGTCCTTTGGACCCCTTGGGGTTTCAGCCCATAACTCAGGCCCTGTGCTCCATGTTCTTCACATAAAATAAGCCAAGGACACCGAGTTTCAGGTTAAAAAAAGTATGACTTGTATGATTTTTATTTTAGTAAAGATTGAAAATGGGTCCAAAAGACCCGAACATCACAAAAGGGATAGTTGAACATTTAGACCAGAGGTCCCCAATCTTTCCCAGAGAGGGCCGGTGTGGGTGCAGGGTTTCATTGCAACCAACCAGCTATGCACCTGATGCTACTAATCAAGCTTATTAGTAAGGAGTCCAGGGGTTGATTAGTAGCATCAGGTGTGTAAATGCTTGGTTACAATGAAAGCCTGCACCCACACCGGCCCTTTCTGGGATAGATTGAGGACCCCTGATTTAGACTCTCAACAACATTGCCATCATTACAAATAAAAACATTTCTTTATAAAGCAGTCGTCCTCTCTGACAACAGTTTTAGTTCATAAATATTTTTAATCACTGAATTTTTTATTTAAGGACAGAAGTGAGGGTAATGCACCTGTAAGAAGTGTTTTGTGTTGGAGACGTGTTTGGAAGGAGCTCAGGGAAATGGTTTTTGGTTTTTGGAAATGGTCAGCAAATGGAAAAAAAAAGTTTTGAGATTAAATATTTTACAAATTGGGAAAATTCTGTAAATATTTACTCTTGACAAAAAGATGTCACATTATATGTACAGAATGTATTTTTTCAGGATTATAAGCAGGTGCTTATTCTGTGGAGATATTTGAAACCTCATAATCAGTCCTGTAATGTACTGAAACATGCAAAGAAAACAGAGCTCTGCTCAGCCTGGCTTCAGTCCAACTCCTCCTGCTGCTGAGGGCAGAACCAGGACGTGACTCTCGCTCTCTCTGTTACGCAGTTTCAGAGAAATCGAAACTTAACTGCGTCTCTCCCAGAAAGAAATACAAACACCGTCTCTGTATGTGAGCTGTAAAATGGCTGAAGGGGGAGGTTTGCTGGATCAGGATCAGTTCAGCTGTTCAATCTGTCTGGATCTACTGAAGGATCCGGTGACTATTCACTGTGGACACAGTTACTGTATGGGCTGTATTAAGGGCTGCTGGGATAAGGATGATCACACTGGTGTTTACAGCTGTCCCCAGTGCAGACAGACCTTCACTCCAAGACCTGTTCTGTGTAAAAACACCATGCTGGCTGAAGTGGTGGAGAAACTGAAGAAGACAGGACTCCAAGCTGCTCCTCCTGCTCACTGTTATGCTGGACCTGGAGATGTGGGGTGTGATTCCTGTACTGGGAGAAAACACAAAGCTGTCAAGTCCTGTCTGGTGTGTCTGGCCTCTTACTGTGAAACTCACCTCCAGCCTCACTATGAATCTCCTGCCTTTAAGAAGCACAAACTGGTCAAAGCCACTGGAAACCTGCAGGAGAAGATCTGCTCTCATCATGACAAACTGCTGGAGGTTTACTGTCGGACCGATCAGCAGTGTATCTGTTATCTGTGTACAATGGATGAACACAGAGGCCATGATACAGTCTCAGCTGCAGCAGAAAGGACTGAGAAACAGGTCAGTACAGAACCTCCTACACATAACTCTCATGCTTTTGCAGTAATAACATTTAGTCATATTTTTTCTAAAACACTAAGCCTTGTCATCTGCATTTTAAAATATCTTAAAATAACATTCGCAAAATAAATTTACCTGTTTCCATACATCTGTAGAATTCTGTGATTTTCTTATGTGCAAATATAAAGCAGTAACAACAGGAACTGAACCCAGATCAGTTCTCAGTGACAGCTCTGTTCATACCCCTGCTGAACCAAAGCTGTCACTGGAAAGCAAGAGGAATGATATTTTTCATAATATTAACAGAAAACATGCAGTGGAGCAACCGTCAGTTTCAATAACATAAACTAATTCCCTTGTCCTAATGCATCCCTCCACATATTTGCATGAATATTAAACACAGACTGATGAAAGATTTTAAAATATTTTATCCCATGATGGTGATGTGTTTGACTTTGTGGCTCTTTATCTTCTGAAAAATGCTCTTGAGTTAATTTCTCATGACTGAAAATGGTAACAAATTGAAATCTAATACTTTGAAGTCTTGAATATTTTTTAGCAGCCCCCATCACTCGAGAGCTGGGGTGTAACTGCACTCCCTGCAATATTTCTACCCCTGTATGAGGCCTGAACTGTTCAACTAACCTGCTGCACTCAGATATGTTCAAATATTCAGGATTGCTTGGAACATGAAAATATTGTTCAACATAATATGATTGTTTTTAGATAAATTTTTTATGATAAAAAATTATTATCATATTAAAAGGGAAATAATTCATTCGCAGAAGCAGCTGGGGGCGACACAGAGTAAATTCCAGCAGAGAATCCAGGAGAGAGAGAAGGAGCTGCAGGATCTGAGACAGGCTGTGCAGTCACTCAAGGTGGGTACTGACCAGAGGAGAAGACAACAGCTGCTGCTGGAAGAGCCATTTCAGGGCTCAGTCAGGGCTCTCCTCCAGTCAGCCAGTGAGGAGCCCAGTGTTGGGCCACTTTCCAGCCCTGTGGGGCTCAATCCCACTGAGACACACTGTGGGGAACAGGCTGTGTGGGGTCCCAGTAAGAGCTGAGTGAAAGGCCTAGTTAAAATGTACAGCCTCCTCTCTCTGTGTCTCCTAACAGCTCTCTGCACAGGCAGCAGTGGAGGACAGTGAGAGGATCTTTACTGAGCTGATCCGCTCCATTGAGAGAAGGTGCTCTGAGGTGAAAGAGCTGATCAGAGATCAGGAGAAGGCTGAAGTGAGTCAGGCTGAAGGACTCCTGGAGCGACTGGAGCAGGAGATTGCTGAGCTGAGGAGGAGAGACGCTGAGCTGGAGCAGCTTTCACACACAGAGGATCACATCCATTTCCTCCAGGTAACATCACTGGCTCTCTGTCTGTCTGCACTGTGCACATTTTGCCCTGTTTAGTTTCAATGAACTACTCTAAATGTCTGCTAAAGTATTTGATTTTTGACTGATCTCTGTATGTTTGATTCTGTCTGTCTGCAGAGCTGTCAGTCTCTCTGTGCCCCTCGTGGACCTGGAGACTTACCCAGCATCACTGTCAGTCCACACATCTCTTTTGAGGCTGTGAGGAAATCTGTCTCTGAACTGAAAGAGCGACTGGAGGATGCTTTCAAATCAGAGTTGATCAAAGTTTCTGAAAAAGGTTTGTGAATGGTCCATGTTGGGACAAATGACATAGGTAAGGGTAGGTTTGAGGTTCTGCAAGGCAAATTTGTGGAATTAGCTGAGAAGCTTAGGAGCAGATCCTCAATGGTAGTGTTCTCCGGGATTCTACCGGTACCAAGTGCAAGCATAGGAAAGCAGAATTTTATCTGAAGGTTTAACACGTGGCTACGAACCTGGTGTAGGAAAGAGGGGTATAGGTTTATGGGGTACTGGAACTTTTTCTGGGACAGGGTGACCTGTTCAAGCCTGACGGGCTGCACCTGAACCGGAGAGGTACCTTTGCACTGGGCCAGCGTATGTTGAGGGTAGCACAGGATTATTTAAACTAGGGACTTGGGGGGCAGGGAGGTTAGTGAGTGTTACACATAGGGAAATTCAGACACCCCAGATGGAGGCTGACGGTGTTACATGCACTATTGATGATATACTTTTAAAGCAACAAAGCGTAGTGGGGGGCTCGAAGCAGAGGCCACATGGGAAATCAATGGGGAAGAGCATTAGTAATAACCTGAAATGTTTTTATTTAAATACAAGAAGCATAAAAAATAAATATCCAGAACTTGAGGATGTCATGATTAGTGAGGGCTATGACATAGTTGGGATTACAGAGACATGGCTAAGTGAAGAGGAGGGAGATGAATATAACATAGAAGGTTATAAGCTCTTTAGGAAGGATAGATGTAATAGGCGAGGAGGGGGCGTAGCACTCTATGTGAACAAAAACATTAATGTACAGGAAATTCCCAAAATTGAACATTCCTTGTCCTGAGAAGATATCTGGGTTAGGCTCATTGGCAAACATGAGACAGGATTAAACATAGGAGTATGCCATCTACCAGCAGCTTTGGACAGTAAAATCAATGAAATGCTTTTTAGGAGGATTACGCAAGCTTGTAGAGGTGGTGGGACTATTATTATGGGAGACTTAAATTATCCTGGTATCAATTGGGAAATGGTGAAAGGACAGGGTTGGGGGGAGGAAGAATTTCTAGATGTTATAAATGATAATTTCTTGGTGCAGTATGTTAATAAATCTACAAGAGAGAAGGCAATTTTAGACTTAGTGCTCTGTAATGACCCTGATAGAATTAGCAATGTTGAGGTACTGGAGCCACTTGGGACAAGTGATCACTCTGCTGTTAATTTTAATGTTTCATGGGAAGTTAAACGGGAGTATTCAAAAACAAAAATTTTCAATTTTAGGTGAGCAAACTTTGACAGGATGCGCTCATATCTAAGTGAAATAAAATGGGAGACACTCCTGGACTGTGAGTCCTTAAATGTGATGTGGGAAAGATTTAAGGGGGTTTTACTTGAATCACAATGCAGATTCATTCGAAAGGTGTCCAAAAGTAAGCTGAAAAAGCAGAATCCTCAGTGGATGACCAAAAGTATTCATAGGATTTTGAGGGAAAAGAGGAATCTTTATCAGATGTACATAAAGGATAACAATGAGAACACTAAGGCTGAATACTGTAAAATGCGGGCTGTGGTCAAAAAAGAGCTGAGAAATGCTAGAAGACTGTATGAAAGACAAATTGCAGTGGGGGTAAAAACTAACCCTAAGCGCTTCTTTCAGTACTGTAGTAAAAAAAGTTAAAGAGCAGGTTAAGTAATAAAGAATAGAAACGGATCGCTGCTATATGATAACAAGCATATTGCTGATGCCTTAAAAAGTTACTTTGTTGAGACTTTTACCTCAGAGGGGGTCTTTATTTGGCCAGAGGGCATGTCAAATGCTCAAGATTATTTAGCGGAAATTGAGGTTCGGGATAACGAACTATTAGACAAGTTGCACAAACTAAAGGCAGATAAGGCGGCGGGTCCTGATGGCTTATATCCTAGAGTGCTCTGGGAAGTTAGGGAGATCATCTTTAAGCCGCTATCCGCCATCTTCAGACGTTCTTTAGAAACTGGATCAATACCAAATGATTGGAAACAGGGCAATATAATACCAAAATATAAGGAAGGGGACCGTACTGAGCCAGGAAACTACTGGCCAGTCAGTTTAACTTGCATTGCGTGCAAAATATTGGAATCTATCATAAAAGATGAGCTGGACTTATTTCTTGAAAGGAACAGTATCTTGAGGGATAGCCAACATGGTTTTCGGAAGGGAAGGTCATGCCTAACAAACCCTCTGGAATTTTTTGAAGAGGCCATCAGGCCTTATGACCAGAGCAGGGCTTATGACATCATATACTTGGATTTTCAGAAGGCATTCGATACAGTACCGCATAAGAGACTAATTTTTAAAATGAGCTCCATTGGAGTTACAGGAGGTATCCTGAAGTGGATTCAAAACTGGTTACAGGACAGAACACAAAGAGTGGTGGTCAGTGGTATCTCATCTGAGCTAGGTATGGTGGGGAGTGGCGTCCCCCAGGGATTGGTGTTGGGGCCCCTGCTGTTCCTCATCTACATTAATGACCTTGATAGGAATATTGAGAGCAGATTGATTAAATTTGCAGATGATACTAAATTGGGGGGGTTTGGCAAATAGTTTAGGGTCCACTAAAGTCATTCAGGATGATTTGGATAGAATCCAGAATTGAGCAGAAATGTGGCAAATGAAATTTGATCTAGCAAAATGTAAAGTTGTACATGTAGGTAATAAAAATATTAGACGGGATTACTTCATGGGAGGTTTAAAACTGGAATGTGCTGCACACAAGAAAGATCTGGGAGTGACTGTTGACCAAACCCTCACAGGCTCTAGCCATTGTGCTGGAGCAGTTAAAAAAGCTAATCGGATGATGGGATACATTGCCAAAAGTATTGAGTACAAATCTAAGGAGGTCATGCTTCTTTTGTACAACACCTCGTTAGACCTCATCTGGAGTATTGTGTACAGTTCTGGGGACCATACTTTAAGAAAGATATAGAGGCTCTTGAGAAAGTTCAGAGAAGAGCCACTAAGCTTATTCCAGGTATAAAAGATGAAAGCTACGAGAAGATGCTGAAGATCCTTAATCTCTTTAGTCTTAGGAAAAGGAGACTCAGGGGTGATTTGATTGTGGTCTTTAAATATGTTAAAGGGATTAACAAAGTGAATTATGTAGGATTCCTTCGACCAAGTGTTGTGAATAGAACTCAGGGTCACAAATGGAAGTTGACCAAAGGTAAATTTAGCACTGATATTCGGAAATATTTCTTCACCCAAAGAGTAATTTCAAAGTGGAATAGCTTGCCTGACCATATTGTTGTGGCAGAGATCTTGGGGGTTTTCAAGAGCAGGCTTGACTGAAAGCTAGATACCATTGAGTCATTCAGTATCTGAAGGGATATATTCACATTAGTGTAAAGAAACTGGGAAGCTTAGTTGGGCTGAAAGGCCTGTTCTTGCCATTCATGTTATGTAATGTTATGTTATGCTATGTTATGTTAACTAACCCTGCTGCAAAAAATCATATTTCCTCACTACACAGAACACATAGGTGAGCTGCTCTGCCTAAAATTCACTTTTACATCATGAGAGTCACTGAGGAGGCAATGGGGCGTAATGCTGGATTTCGTCCATCAGAGGGCGACAGTAGCAGAGACTTTGTAATCATGGCAGCTGCAGCTCATTACATACATTTGAAGACAATATAAAGGGCCAGCCGCCCAGTCCTGAGGTTAGATGACCTTAATACCTTTGTTGCAGTAAAACTATATTGGCAAATTTATGTATGGTTGTCAATGAATAGTATTGGGCCTGTTGCTAATCAGCGTAAATGTATGACTTATGTATGTTCTAGAAAAACTTAGCCTCCCACTTCCACAAGATCATACGTCTATCATGATCCGGCATGAAAACACAGCCTCTCTTCCACCAAAACCATCAGCATGAAAAGCTGAACTAACTCCCGAGGAAATACATACATCTGTTCTAACGCACTTCTGTGTTGTCATTCTGTAGGCCTCGACGAAGCATAAATTTTTGCATTATTTTTGTGCACATAACGATCAACTAGTGTGTGTAATGTGAAAATATGGTCTGTGGTTCTAAATTTAGGTAGGAATCCAATTTGGCTTTTGCTTAATAAATGGTGTTCCGTGATGAAGTCTATGATTCTTGAGTTTAGTATACCACGTAAAACCTTTCCTAGACAGGAATTTATGCAGATCCCATGGTAATTTTGTGGGTCTGTCTTGTCTCCATTTTTAAATATGGGGCTTATCATTCCTTCACTCCACATTTCTGGAAAATGGCCGACTCTGAGTACCAGATTGAAAAGTTTTAAAATGGCTGACCTGAATTTTGATTATGTGTGTTTAAGCATCTCATTACAGCTGCCATCCAGTCCAAAGACTTTTCCACATTTTAGAATTTTCAGTTTTTGGTCTAATTCTGTCATTGTAGTTTCGTAATCGAATGGGTTTTGGTAATCCTTAATGATTTTTTCTAATTGGTTAAATTTTTCTTGTATTTGGTTTTGTTCAGGTGTTATGTAGTTCTTATATAAATCTTTGAAGTGCTTTATCCATATACCTCCATCTTGAATGGCCAAATTATTAGTTATTATTATTTTGTTAGTTTAATATCTTCCAGTTGTCCCAGAAAATATTTGAGTTAATTGATTCTTCAATTGAGTTGACCTGGTTATTCAAATGCTGCTCTCTTTTCGTTCTCGGAGTCTGTTAATTTTTCTTAAGTGTGTCCCCATAACGAACACGCAGGTCCTGATCTTCTGGAGCTCTGTGCTTTTGGTTGGATAATTGTCTCAGTTTTTTTCTCATGTTTTTGCATTCTGAGTCAAACCAGTTTTCTTGCTTCCCCTTTGGATTTAGTTTTTGGTGGGGTGAGTTAGATTGTTGTGCCGCATGATTAAAAATAGTGTTGAGGTGTTTAGTGGCTGTGTTTACACCTTCTATAGTGTGTGTAAGTGCAGCCCAGGAACGAATTTAAATGCTCTTGGATTCAGTGGCTGCTCATCACCTGCTGATATTCAGGTCATCGGTTTGGATCCCATCTGTACTGAGTCGTTATAGGATATAGTTCACTGGGATTAGGGCGTTGTTGATTAAGTTGTGCTCTTTTTAGATGTATCTTAATCTGGTTATGGTCTGATAAAGGGGTTTGTTGCTTGATTGTGATGCTCTACCAGAAAAAGGGTCCATATCTGTTACTGCATAGTCTACTGTGCTACTGCCAAGAGAAGAGCTGTAGGTGTAATGACCAAATGAGTCCCCTTTGAAGCGACCGTTGACTATGTACAGACTGAGGGCCGGCAGAGCTGCAGTGGTTCTTTTTTGTTGGTCACTTTATCATAGTTATTCCTCAGGGGAAGAGTTGGACTGTTGCTAGTTTTGTCATTCTTGTATTTATCTCCCTTTGTGCAAATTATATCTGATTCTTCTGCAGTGTGTGCGTTCAGATCGCCTCTGATTAAAATGTTTCCCTGCGTCTGGAAATGGCTGATGTCTTCTTCTAGAGATGTAAAAGCTTGTTCTTTAAAGTAGGGAGATTCTGCTGGAGGGATATAGATTGCATATATAAATATATTTCGGATATTAGAGACCAGTTCATTTTTTAACTGAAGCCATATATAATTTTCACTTTCTTTAATGCATTTAAGGGAATCAGTATATTCAGCTTTAAACCAAATCAGTATTCCCCTGAGCTCCTACCTTGTTTTACTCCCGGGAGTTTTCTTGAAGTGACGATGAGCTCCCCATGGCCTGAGGGACAACCGGTGGGCAGGTCTCCCCTGTCCCATGTCTCCATCACGATTATAATGTCAGAGTTTTTCAGTTCATTAATGAACTCGGAGTTACTACTTTATAGTCCAAAAGCTGACGATCTCAACCCTTGGATGTTCCAATGGCTGATGACAAAGGATTCATATTGTTTCATGCTGCAAGATTCATAACTGAATTTACTGTTGTTTTCATACAAAGTGAAAATGCTCTCTTTTATCAATAGATTAAATGCTTTGAATTATTAAATAATAAATAAATAAATAACTATAGAGTTTGTTTATATAGGTAGTATTAATAATGTATTCTTGTATTGATATTGATGAATATTGATTAATTAACAATATCTATACACAAAGAATTCACAATTATACTGTCATTTTTAATGATATTTAGGTCATAGGTATGTGTGTGTAGGTGTGTGTGTGTCTACTTGAGTGTGAGTGCGGGCTTGCGCATGTATGCGTCTGTGTGCGTGTGTATATGTATATATGTGTGCGTGTGTGTGTGTGTGGATGTGTGCATAGGTATATGTGTGTGTGTGTATAGGTATATATATATATGTGTGTATAGGTGTGTGTGTGTGTGTGCATGCGTACGTGCATGTTTGCGCATGTATGTATGTGTGTGCATGAGTGTGTGTGTGTGTGTGTAGGTGCGTGTGCATGAGTGTGTGTGTTTATAGGTGTATGTGAGTTTGTGCGCGTGTTTTTGCACGTTTGTGTGCGTTCACTAGGGCTCCTGGACAGTGAGGCGAGCGCAGATGAGGGTGAGCATTTGTCTGATGTCCATGATGTTGCAGTACCCTGGAGCTCCAGTGAGGGCAGCAGCGTAGCTTCTGTCTCGTATGGGTGGCCTGTGCTCTTTCTGTGCTCCTGCTAGTAATTTGAAATTCTAACCGGAAGCTCGCTCTCTCTCTCTCTCTCTCTCTCTCTCTCTACAGTTGGAAAAGTCAATGTTCTTGGCCCCATGCAAGATCCCAAAACCAGAGAGGACTTTTTACACTGTGAGTTTGTGATCAAACCTAAATTACTGCATAAGAAAGATGTGACAAGAGAGGGATACATTGATTTGAATCGTTTTGAATATCTTTTTAAATTCATAATTAATTCCTTTTAACTGCATTTGTTCTTCAGATCTTGGTTCACTCAGCTGCAGTCATCTTGTGTTATTAAATATATAGATCAGAGTTGTTAATGAATGCCCTGTGTTGGGCAGCAGGGTGTTGGATGACGGTGTTTCCTCACACAGAGAGGGTTGTGGGTTTGAACTGAACTCAGGTCCTTTCTGTGTGGAGTCAGCATGTTCTCCCCATGTCTGTGTCAGGGGACTCCTGTTTCCCCCCTCAGTCACAAACATGCATGCAGGGCTACAGACTGTAAACTACTATCTATAATGTTAGAATGTGTGTGTGTGTATGTGTGTGTGTGAGATTGAGTTTGACAGTTACTGGTGTGTGTGCGTGTGTGTGTGTGTGTGTGTGTGTGTGTGTGTGCTTGTGTGAATGAGTGTCTGTATGAATGGTGTGTGTGTGTTTGTGTGTGTGTCTGTGAGTGTGAGAGTGAATGGTGTGTGTATGTGTGTGTGTGTGTGAGATTGAGTTTGAGAGTTACTAGTGTGTGTATGTGCTTGTGTGAATGAGTGTTTGAATGAATGGTGTGTGTGTCTGTGTGTGAGTGCGTGCGCGTGTGTGTCTGTGTCTGTGTGAGTCAATGGTGTGTGTATGTGTGTGCGCGTCCAATAGCAAATGGTGTGTGTGTTTGACTGTGTGAATTGTGCATGTTTATTTTTGAATGTGTGAGTGAATGATGTGTGTGTGTGTGTGTGTGTGTGTGTGTGTGTGTGTATGTGTGTGTTTGCATGTTTGCGTGAAAAGTGCATGCGTGAGTGAATGGAGTGTGTTTTTGTGTTTGCGTGAATGGGGTGCGTGTGGGAGTGAGTGGGAGTGAATTGTGTGTGTGTGTGTGTGCACGCATGCATGTGTGAGTGTGTGCAAGTGAGTGTGTCTGTGTGTGAGTGAGTGTGTGAGTGAATGGTGTGTATGTGTGTGAATGAGTGAGTGGCTTGTGTGTGTGCGTCCATCTGCGTGTGAGTTTATGACTGAAGGGTGTGTGTGTGAGAGAGAGAAAGAGTGAGAGTGTGAGTGAATATTGGTTGTGTATGTGTGAGCATATGAGTGAATGGCGCGTGTGTGTATGTGTGTTTTTGAGTGTGTGAGTGAATGGTGTGTGTGTGAAAAAATTGTGTGTTTACAAATATTATAAAACAAAAACAAAACTTCAACACCCAATAACATGTTTAGTGTAATTATGTAAAATATCAACATTAGACTCTCCTCTCTTCTCCTCCATCAGACTCCTGTCAGCTCACACTGGACCCCAATACAGCTCATCAACGCCTCCGTCTGTCTGAGGGGAACAGAGAGGTGACCAATGTGGGACAGAACCAGTCATATCCTGATCATCCAGAGAGATTTGAGCTCTATGCTCAAGTGCTGTGCAGAGAGGGTCTGTCTGGACGCTGTTACTGGGAGGCTGAGTGGAGTGGGGGTGGGGTTTGTACAGCAGCGTCATATAAAGAGATCAGCAGGAAAGGAGGGGGTAATATCTGTTGTCTGGGACGTAATAACAAGTCCTGGAGTTTGTGCTGCACTCCCCACACTTACTCTTTCTGGCACAATAATAAGAGCACTGAAATCCCTGTTCCCTCCTCCTCCAGAATAGGAGTGTACCTGGATCACAGGGCAGGAACTCTGTCCTTCTACAGCGTCTCTGACACAATGACCCTCCTGCACAGAATCCAGACCACATTCACTCAGCCCCTCTATCCTGGGTTTGGGGTTTTTGCTGGATCTTCTGTAAAACTGTGTGATCTGAGATGAAGCAGAGAGTGAAGGGAAAGTCAGCTCTAATTAAAAAGAGCAGAAACACACTGAAATGAGAGAGTAAAGTGGTTTCACTCTTCCATGATGTTGAGAAAGTCCTCCATGCCTTCATATGGTGCTGCATTGATGACTGTAATACCCTGTGTACAGGAGTCAGTCCCTCATCCCTCTCTCTCCTGCAGATAGTTTACATCTCTGCTGAGAGAGAATAAAATATGAAGCTTTTCTGCTCTCCTCTGCTGTATGTCACTCAAACCCTAATACAGCGAATAAACACCTCACTCAGGCCCTCTATCCTGGGTTTGGGTTTATAATATCAATTCATCTGTAAAACTGATCTGGGCTGAGAAAGGGAGGGACGATCAGCTGTAATTAAAGACGAGGGGAATCATCGAATGAGAGAGAAAATTAATTGTTGCATAGAATCAAACTCTAGATTTAAATCAGTAAATGATGAAAATGAAAGTAAAGTCCTGGTTCGGTGCTCTAAGCCCATCTGGGTTTTGCTTGAATTTCTAATGTGCTTCCTGATACAATATAATGTTTGTTTACTACAGTGAGGATTCAGTTCAAAGGTCTGTTGTACTGACTCCAGTCCATCTAAAGCAGTAGTTTAGTGCCAAAATTAAACCTGATTCTTGGAATAAATCACCTCAGTATGAAGAGATTTACAAAGTAAACGGGACGACCCTTTACTCTCAGACATCCTCTTTCCCTCTGTAGGTTAAAGGTCATTATTATTTCTTTTTATATGCGCACACATAAAAAAGATGCATACTCCTCTATCCTTATGAATTTCAGATTTATTAAAAACAAACCTGACAGTAAAACTAACAAAAATCAATGAGATTCTTCAAATATGCTAAATTTCAACTTGATTGTGAATTATTGTGTCAAAATTGTGTACAGTTTAGCTCATCCGCAATTTGGACTTAGGATATTTTATCTCTTGTCATTTTTCTTTGTTTGTGTGGACACAATTTTTTTCGTATGAAACCTACAATCATTTTTATAAATGAATCTCCAGGAAGCAGGCTGCTCATTACAGCCCTTTCCCACAACATCCCATCAGCACAAACCTGTATTTCAGAAGTTTTACAAAAACTCAACTGTACCTTCAACCTGAATTTAAAAATAAATGATGGAATTTTCTGATGTATTAGTAATACTGACTCTTTCTGAATTGTTGTTTCAATGATTATTCTGTTTTGGTTTTAGTTGAGTTCGACATTTGCAGAAAATACGAATAAAAATGATCACCTGCTGCTGTAAATTCTGAGTTTTTACAAATTTGAACACTTTCTGTGAATAAGGGGGAGTTTGGGGAGGGTTTTCAAAGTTGTTTCTAAAAAGCGTCACTTTCTTGTTCTCTCCTTCATAGATGAAGTGGACTTGATGAGGAAGATTTATTTATTTATTTTACAATATGCATGTTTAAATACCCATTTCCATGGTAACTCAGAGTGAGGTCGTGATATGATCTCCTGCATGTACTAACTGACCCTCCGGTTGACGGATGTGTCAGGTGGAGTCCACCAATGAAAGAAAACACACCCACCTCTTCAGCAATGATCTTTCCTGCTGTGATTGGACACAAAGATGGCTCACTCCATCTCTACTTGCTCTCGGTCGCAGTGAGAGCACAGCCTCCCCTCCCTGGGCAGCCAAGCCTGCCTGCGTCGACCCGTCTCTATCGCCAGGCTGTGGTCACTGAGTCTGTACATCGTCAGTATTTTCCTGTGTTTGTCATTTTTCACTGTGGTCAGGTAGTCTGCCACAGTATAGTCTCTTTTTAGGGCCAAATAACACGTTAATTTGCTTTGAAGTTTTGTTTGATTTTCCCAATAGGTGATATAATTTTGTTTATGTTGTGTTATAATTTGGTTGGGTCGAATTGAGTTGGTGTTGATGCTGTCCTGAGGCTGGATGGGGTTAGTGGGGGTTAGTGTTGGTGAACTGAGCCTCAGGACCAGCTGTGTGAGGGGACTCCTCTCTGGGCTCAGCTCTTGGCATCTCAGGGCTTCATAATGATAGGAGTGGGGGTCGCTGTTTCCAGAATTTGATGGCTCTTTTTTGTATATTGATGAGTAGAGGATATTGGCCTAATTCTGCCCTGCATGCATTGTTCGGTGTTTTCCTCTGCACGCGGAGGATGTTTCTACAGAACTCTGCATGCAGGGTGTCAGTTGGATGTTTGTCCCAATGAGCAAAATCTTGCTTTGTAAGCAGACCCAACACTTCACTGCCATACAATGGAATAGGTTCAATTATGGATTTGAATATTTTGAGCCAGATCCTGATTAGTATATCTAGTTTAATTTGTTTCTTGATGGCGTAGAAAGCCCGACGTGCTTTCTCTTTAGTTCATTCACAGCCAGGTTGAAGCTCCCTGTTGAGCTCAGCTTTAATCCGAGGTGTGTGTGGTTTTTTGTGTTTTTTTGTGTTTTCAATGTTTGTGTTCCCTAGTGTGAAGTTATATCTGGTTTCCTGACATCTGGATCTTTTCTGGACAATCATGATTTTTGTCTTTTTCAGATTTACTGCAAGGGCCCAGGTCTTGAGGGGCTGATCCAGCAGGTGTAGGTGCTGCTGCGGACCCCTGTTTGGGGGGCGACAGCAGGACCAGGTCATCTGCGTATAACAGAAATTTGATTTCCCTGTCCTGTAGAGTGAGGCCAGGGGCAGCTGATTGTTCTAGAGATTTGGCCAATTCATGAATATAAATGTTAAACAGTGTTGGGCTCAGACTGCAGCCCTGTCTCACTCCACGCCCCTGGTTAAAGAATGTTGTTTGTTTGTTTCCAATTTTAATCGCACATTTATTTCCTGTATACATTGATTAATAATATCATATGTTTTTCCCCCTACACCACTTTCTAGGAGTTAATATAATAATCCATCATGCCAGATTGAATCGAAAGCTTTATGGAAGTCAATAAAGCAGGCAAATATTTTTTTGTTGTTTTGGTGGACATGTTTATTTATTAGGGTGTGTAGGGTGTAAATATAATCGGTTGTGCGGTGTTTTGGTAAAAATCCAATTTCACTTTTACTCAAGACATTGTGTTTGTTAAGGAAGTTCAGAATTCTTGTATTTATTATACTACAAAACCCAAAACCAGTGAAGTTGGCACGTTGTGTAAATCGTAAATAAAAACAGAATACAATGATTTACAAATCCTTTTCAACCTCTATTCAATTGAATACACTGCAAAGACAAGTTATTTAACGTTTGAACAGGTAAACTTAGTAATTTTTCGCAAATATTAGCTCATTTGGAATTTGATGCCTGGAACATGTTTCAAAAAAGCTTGCACAAGTGGCAAAAAAGACTGAGAGAGTTGAGGAATGCTCATCAAACACTTATTTGGAACATCCCACAGGTGAACGGGCTAATTGGGAAAAGGTGGGTGCCATGATTGGGTATAAAAACAGCTTCCCTGAAATGCTCAGTCATTCACAAACAAGGATCGGGCGAGGGTCACCACTTAGTGAACAAATGCGTGAGCTGATTGTCGAACAGTTTAAAAACAACATTCCTAAACGAGCTATTGCAAGAAATTTAGGGATTTCATCATCTACGGTCCGTAATATCGTCAAAAGGTTCATGATTCAGAGAATCAGGAGAAATCACAGCACGTAAGCGACAAGGCCGAAAACCAACATTGAATGCCCGTGATCTTCGATCCCTCAGGCGGTACTGCATCAAAAACCGACATCAGTGTGTAAAGGACATCACCACATGGGCTAAGGAACACTTCAGAAAACCACTGTCAGTAACTACAGTTCGTCGCTACATCTGCAAGTGCAAGTTAAAACTCTACAATGCAAAGCGAAAGCCATTTATCAACAGCACCCAGAAACGCCGCCAGCTTCGCTGGACCCTAGCTCATCTAAGATGGACTGATGCAAAGTGGAAAAGTGTTCTGTGGTCTGACGAGTCCACATTTTAAATTGTTTTTGGAAACTGTGGATGTCGTGTCCTCCGGACCAAAGAGGAAAAGAACCATCCCGACTGTTATAGGCGCAAAGTTCAAAAGCCAGCATCTGTGATGGGAGGGGGGTGGATTAGTACCCAAGGCATGGGCGACTTACACATATGTGAAGGCACCATTAATGCTGAAAGGTACATACAGGTTTTGGAGCAACATATGTTGCCATCCAAGCAACGTCTTATTCATGGACGCCCCTGCTTATTTCAGCAAGACAATGCCAAGCCACATTCTGCACGTGTTACAACAGCATGGCTCCGTAGTAAAAGAGTACGGGTACTAGACTGGCCTGCCTGTAGTCCAGACCTGTCTCCCATTGAAAATGTGTGGCGCATTATGAAGCGTAAAATACGACAACGGAGACCCCGGACTGTTGAACAACTTAAGCTGTACATCAAGCAAGAATGGAAAGAGTTCCACCTGAAAAGCTTAAAAAATTGGTCTCCTCAGTTCCCAAACGTTTACTGAGTGTCGTTAAAAGGAAAGGCGATGTAACACAGTGGTAAAAAGGCCCTTGTGCCAACTTTTTTGCAATGTGTTGCTGCCTTTAAATTCTAAGTTAATGATTATTTGCAAAAAAAAATAAAGTTTCTCAGTTTGAAAATTAAACATTTTGTCTTTGCAGTGTATTCAATTGAATATAAGTTGAAAAGGATTTGCAAATCACTGTATTCTGTTTTAATCTACGATTTACATAACGTGCCAACTTCACTGGTTTTGGGTTTTGTACAATCCCTGTGAACGAAATGGTCAGTAACTGAGACATTGGTTTCCATGTGAGTCAGAATTTGAAATAGAATAGAAAGTGGGGAATTGTCCCTTCAAATTCAGCCCTCACCTTGTAACAAGTTGAGTCACGAAAACCACAGCGGCTAACAGCAAAAAGGTTAGTTTCTTGGAAAAGACATTGTTTTCTGCATGCATTGTAACCCGTATGGTCAGCAAATGAAGTTTTGTAATTAAATATATACAAACTGGGAAAATTCTGTGAATATTTACTCTAAACATCAAGATGTCACATTATGGGCCAGTTTCACTGACATGGCTTAAACGTCAGTCCTGGACTAAGCAGAGTTTTGAATAGAGATTTTATGGAGCGTCAGTGTTAGTTCAGACGGGCACGGAAGTCAGTCTTGGCTCCACCCCTTGTCCAATCGCATTGGACTTCAGCGTCGCGTACCTAATTGAGCGTCTTTTTAAATAAGCCGGCGCTCCATCTCAACTAGCCAAGCTCTACCATTCCCACCAAGACCCATTACAGATCTACACAAACATCCACGCCTGCAGATCTCTAAGGTATGAGAATCAGTTCTTGGGTATTTTTCTTACCTCGAGCATCATCGTATGTCCGGGCATCCTAATCCTTTCTCGGAGGAGGAATGCGTCCTATTTCAGCTGCCATCTCTCCCATCTTCGCAGTCAGATCATGGCAGGTAATGACGTAAACTTGGTTAAAAAATGTTAAGCTCGTCCGGTTTAGGCGAGAAACGCCTAATGAACTACGGGGACATTTCCGTTATTCTGAAGGACAATGATCCGAGACTGTTAAATCTTACCATGACAGAGTTTACTGTGGCATTCGGTGTATTTAAGGATGTGATTGGTGAAATGTACCTTGGACGCAGGGTCGATCTAAACACCTATTTGGCTACCACTTCTGATCTCGTCCTGTCTTACGGTGACACTTGTTTACTAGTATCATAAGTACTTTTCAGATTAAAAATGCTTATGCCTCCAAAAGTCTAACGTTAGTCAGACTGGATTGGTCTCCGGTTGATTAGGCATTAGTCAGCAGACGTTCTACACCGTGGTATTTTCTGCACTGTCTGCGGAGCGTTCTGCCATTCCTCCTCCCTCCGCCCAAAAAAAAAAAAAAAAAAAAAAAATTTAATTGCCGAGTCCAAACCCCCTGCGACAGCCCTCATCGTACTTCTGCCACCGAGCCAAGTTTTTACAGAAACTGCATCTAAAGTTTGTGTGCCCTCGCAGCAAGCCGCGTCTGCCGGCTAAGAAAAATTAAAGCGTCTACCCCCATCACTCCCAGAATTCTCGAAGACGCTGAAGGACCACACAAATCGCTATTTTGTCTCGTGCTTGTTGTTTGGTTTGATTAATGACATTTGTGCTGGTTTATACGATATTCACTCCAGCGTGCAGGGCAATAACCTGCAGTCTGCCCAGCAGGAACCGGATATGGTTGATAAAATCCCGGCGAGAGAAGTTTAAAAGAGGTACATGATTGGTCCGATTCCCAAATTCCATTAGCTTCATACCGTATTAGCTCTATAGGTGTTGCTATTCCTAAGTAATCTGGGGGAAGAAGAGAAGGCGTTATCATTGATTTGTCCGCCCATTATGACTTAAGGATTAAAAGCGTCAATGATCTCATCCCATTCTCGCTTTTACTTTACTGTCGCTCACGCATGAAACTCATTACATTGCTGGATCAGTTGCTGGTTGGGTAACGCTGACATTACCGATGCTTTTAACATTATGCCTCTGCACCCCTCTCAGTGAAATCTCTTTGGAGTTAACTGGAAAGAACATATTTCGCAGTACGTCTGACCTTTGAATGCTGTAGCAGCCCCCGCATTTTCGATACTCTATCCGAGGCTTTTGCTGGATACTTCTGAATGTTAACCAACTGCCGTTCGTTTTTCATTTATCAGTCGACTTTTGGATAATGGACTTTCCCATAGTGATGGCCAAACGAGGCCTTATGAAGTTTCAACCCTTTTTGGACCATTGTATTGGAAATAAATAAATAAATAAATAAATAATAATAAAAAATTGGTTCACTACTTGAAGCTTCATTGAGCACGTGGGTGACATCTGCTGGCACAGATTGTAGTACAGCTTTGCAAGCGTGACGCTGACGCACATTGCGTGTGCACTTTGAGTTTTATTGTATTGTGTTTAAAAAAAAAAAAAAAAAAAAAAAGTTGTATGTTTTAGATTGTGCTTGGCGTATGCTAGGTGCGCTTGCGCGACTTAGGCATTTTATTCAGAAAAATAATAACAGAGCGCTGTTTCATCGATCTTAAATATATTTGAATTGCGCCAATGTTTCAAAGCTCCATAACCGGTCAGCTGATTCAGTCTGAAGCAGGAAGTGGTTTGAACGTCATCAGTCACGTGGTTTTTCCCGATATGAAGCATGCTCCGACACCGTGCTTCAGAAAAATACCCTGTCGAGTTTGAAGCGTGCTTCGGAGCCTCGGTATCAGAGGTAACATCACTACTTTCCCAATTTCGTACCAAGTCGCAGCATCTTTGCGCTTAAAGACGTTTTCAAGAACCTGGGGTACTGCGCAGGAACTGGAGTTTTGGGTATTTTCTCTTGGCTCAGTTAAAATGCAAGCATCTCTACCCCAGGATAAATGACGCAGAATCAAGGAAGTTATGGAGAGTGCACGTCGGCTTTGTCTATGACAAAGCGCGAATTGCTATCCCTTTTGAGGCACCTGAACTTCCTTCATGTACCGGCTTCTCTACCTCTCTCAATCTCTAATCAATTTGTTAAAAAAAAAAAAAAAAAAAAGTCAAATTAGATGAAGGTTAAAATCTGATTTGCGCTTTTGGTCACGGTTGCGCAAGCACTGGAATGGCACTTCGTTCTTTCATAAGGATAGGCCGGAGTCATCGGTCGCCTTCGAGTCTTCACTGATGCAGCTCCCTCAGTTGGTCTTGGGGGTTGGTTGGCTTCTGGAGGTTTGGATTGTCAAATCGCATAAAAAGCTTATGAAGCAGCTGGTCGTACTTCTCTCTTGTGCAGGTTTTTAATCCCAGTTCTGCCGGATGTCATTTCCATGATCCGTACCTTTTTTATAATGCATTGTTCAGAGTTTCATAAATTCATCCCTGTTTTACTAAAGCATGAATTGCTGGGGTCTAGTTTCACTGAACAGTTTAGATCCTTCAGTCACTAGCTTGCTTGGAAATCCCTCCGTTCGCCTAATAACGGATTAAAGAAGGTTCATCCAGAAGACGATGATAAGCATTTTTCCCTCGCACTTTATTTGGTGAAAAGTTGGTATCGCACTTAAGAGCTGGGTGTTTTTTAAGTCCTAATGTAGATGTATTGTTGGAAAGTAGTCTGTCTTACGGCTTTCTTCGGGGTTCTTGGATATGTGGAATTAACTACACCTTCAGAGAAATTTAATCCTTTACATGACCTCACCATTTCTGATTTCTCCTCTGATAACTGTATGTTCACTAGCAACCTCAAACATTCCAAAAACTGATTAATGTGGTTAAGGCACTTCTGTGGTCATTGCCAGAACTAATACAGCATTTGTCCTTTTTCTTCTATTTCTCGGTCCCTGAAATGGCGAGCCAATGCAAGAGGAGATGAGCCCCTGTTCATGACTGATTCTGGGAAGGCGATGTACACAGTTTGGTTGCTGTTCATCTCCGCATACCCTGCAGTGCTGCGGTCTGCCCCCAAGCCTATGCACCACACATTCCTTTCGCATCGGCACTGCAACTACGGTTGCCTCTCTAGTTCCAGCATCTGTTATCCTAACCCTGTGTCGCTGGTCCTCAGGAGTATACCAGAAATAAGTCTGTCTTAATACTAGTGAATAATTTATGTAATTGGTAAATTGTAGTTATTGCAATGTTAATTCTATGCTCGCATGAAGTCTTGCCACCTCAAATTTAATGTCGATCAACTGTAATGGGCCTTAGGAAAATCAACGCATGCAAAATTCATAGTTATTGTCCAATCCGTTCAACTTGGGGAACTGGCATTTCATTCACATCGATTGCATCCGCCTTCGGTCTATCCAAAATTTAAAATGTGAATGTATTTACCACATGTAAACTCATATCTCGTAGCATATTTCCTTTGCATCAAGTCTCATGAGGGACTTGCCGAATGTTCTTGTGCTTGCATTCAGCCTGCCGCTGATGTCCTGCATGCGGAAGAGAAGGTCATGCATGCTTGCATGAATTCAAAGGAAATGCGACATACTTGTCGCTACACATATCCTCATTTTCATATAGTATATTTCCTTTGTATCAAGTCACTCAACGTGTCTTGTCGAATGTTCTTCTGCTTGCATTCCGCCTGCCGCTGATGTCCTGCATGCAGAAGAGAAGGTCATGCATGCTTGCATGAATTCAAAGGAAATGCGACATGCTTGTCGCTACACATCCTCATTCTCATATAGTATATTTCCTTTGTATCAAGTCACTCAACGTGTCTTGCCGAATGTTCTTCTGCTTGCATTCAGCAGGCCGCTGATGTCCAGCATGCAGAAGAGAAGGTCATGCATGCTTGCATGAATTCAAAGGAAATGCGACATGCTTGTCGCTACACATCCTCATTCTCATATAGTATATTTCCTTTGTATCAAGTCACTCAACGTGTCTTGCCGAATGTTCTTCTGCTTGCATTCAGCAGGCCGCTGATGTCCAGCATGCAGAAGAGAAGGTCATGCATGCTTGCATGAATTCAAAGGAAATGCGACATGCTTGTCGCTTCACATCCTCATTCTCATATAGTATATTTCCTTTGTATCAAGTCACTCAACGTGTCTTGCCGAATGTTCTTCTGCTTGCATTCAGCAGGCCGCTGATGTCCTGCATGCAGAAGAGAAGGTCATGCATGCTTGCATGAATTCAAAGGAAATGCAACATGCTCTTCGCATTCACATTGTTTATCCCCACATAACACACTTGCCGCATATCGATTTTTGTCTAATGTTCCAGTCAATGTCATCTATTCCTTGATCATAGAACGAGCTTGTTATTCGTATCCAAAATTTAATGGATCGAAACGTATTTCATGTTCAGATCCCCGCGGGTGACTCTGCTCATCTGCTCCCTGCAGGAGCGCGAGTTTGGGGGTTGTGATCTCCTGGGATGTCTGTGTCATGCTTGCTCAGATTGTTCCAGAGTATCACTTGAGCAGAGTCACCGCCAAATCCAAATGTATGTCATTCCAAATAAATGGTTAAATCTGACGTGAGTGTCCTGTCTGAACTATTTAAAATTGAATTGAGTCCGGGATTAAGCTTAATCTGTGTCTGCAAAACCAGCCCTTTATGTACAGAATGTATTTTTTCAGGATTATAAGCAGGTGCTTATTGTGTGGGGATATTTATAACCTCATAAGCAGTCCCATAATGCACTGAAACATGCAAAGAAAACAGAGCTCTGCTCAGCCTGGCTTCAGTCCAACTCCTCCTGCTGCGGAGGGCAGAACCAGGAAGTGACTCTCGCCCTCTCTGTTACGCAGTTTCAAAGAAATCATAACTTAACTGCGTCTCTCACAGAAAGAAATACAACCACCGTCTCTGTCTGTGTGAGCTGTAGAATGGCTGAAGGGGGAAATTTTCTGGATCAGGAGCAGTTCAGCTGTTCGATCTGTCTGGATCTACTTAAGGACCCGGTGACCATTCCCTGTGGACACAGTTACTGCATGGGCTGTATTAAGGGCTGCTGGGATCAGGATGATCATACTGGTGTTTACAGCTGTCCCCAGTGCCGAGAGAACTTCACTCCAAGGCCTGTTTTAAGAAAAAACACCATGCTGGCTGAAGTGGTGGAGAAACTGAAGAAGACAGGACTCCAAGCTGCTCCTCCTGCTCACTGTTATGCTGGACCTGGAGATGTGGTGTGTGATTTCTGTACTGGGAGAAAACGCAAAGCCGTCAAGTCCTGTCTGGTGTGTCTGGCCTCTTTCTGTGAAACTCACATCCAGCCTCACTATGAATTTCCAGCATTAGGGAAACACAAACTGGTCAAAGCCACTGGAAACCTGCAGGAGAAGATCTGCTCTCATCACAACAAACTGCTGGAGGTTTACTGTCGTACAGATCAGCAGTGTATCTGTTATCTGTGTACAATGGATCAACACAGTGGTCACAAAACAGTCACAGCTGAAGCAGAAAGGACTGAGAAAGAGGTAAGAACAGAACCTCGTAGACATAACTCTAATGCTTTTGCAGTAATAACAGTTGGTCGGATTTTTACGAAAACACTAAGCCTTATCACCTGCTTTTTAAAATTTGTTAATTTATTATGCAAATAATATTTTTACTTGTGTTTATGCATCTGTAGAATTGTGCGATTTCCTGGTGTACAAATCTGAAGCGGTAACAACAGGAACTGAACCCAAGTCAGTTCTCTGTGACAGCTCTGTTCATACCCCTGCTGAACCCAGATCAGTTCTCCGTGACAGCTCTGTTTATACCCCTGCTGAACCCAGATCAGTTCTCTGTGACAGCTCTGTTCATACCCCTGCTGTACCCAGATCAGTTCTCTGTGACAGCTCTGTTCATACCCCTTCTGAACCCAGATCAGTTCTCTGTGACAGCTCTGTTCATACCCCTGCTGTACCCAGATCAGTTCTCTGTGACAGCTCTGTTCATACCCCTTCTGAACCCAGATCAGTTCTCTGTGACAGCTCTGTTCATACCCCTGCTGATCCCAAGTCCGTTCTCTGTGACAGCTCTGTTCATACCCCTGCTGAACCCATATCAGTTCTCTGTGACAGCTCTGTTCATACCCCTGCTGAACCCAGATCAGTTCTCTGTGACAGCTCTGCTCATACCCCTGACCCCCCTGTGCTCCTCCTGTAAGGGAACCAGTATGACAGGAGCAGCTGATTCACTTACATGTAACTATGAGCTCGGGGGCAGAAGTGTGTGATAATTGGTCCTGAAGAAAGAAATCTTCTCAACCCCCAGTCCACACAGTCACAAAATCTGCACCTGATTCAACCCTGTTAGTTTGCACATACTAGCTAATGCACCTACTGAAAGCAATATACTGTGAAAATATGAAGGTTTTACTTCAGTATATGTGTACATAAAGACACAATGAACGCGTTTGATTCATTGTTTCTGCTATATATAAATCAAATAGCCCAATGTAAAATAGCTTCCCAAAATCTTACATAAAATGAGCAGGCCAGCCATCTTATAAAAAATAATGCAAGTTAACAACTGTTGCTAATGCTAAATTTTACCATTCTTATGGACCTTGACAATGTAGAAAAATGGATTACAATTTATTATTTGACGACGAGGTAGTATGCTGTATTACTGGCTAATGTTATCATCATTATAATTTATTTGTTAGACAACAAAATTTTGCCCCCAAATGATCAGGCAATGGTTCGATACCAGCCTAATCACACATTTAGGAATGCTTGTAGCCAGCTGGACAGTTTCTCTGTGGCCCGACATCCCACACTGCTCCCCATCAACTGTTATCAATCTTTGCAGCACGACTCTGTCATTTCAGTCACTTACTCTGCTAAACTAACTCTAGTTCAAATGACCATCCTTCCCATGTTCGACTACGGCGATGTCATCTACAGATCTGCATGTAAAGGCCTGCTTCAAAAGCTCGATGTCCTTTACCACTCTGCCATCCGATTTATTACAAATGCTCCCTTCAGAACACATCGTTGCGCTCTGTACTCTTCCCTTAATTGGCCATCATTACACACTCGCCGCAAATTTCACTGGTTCATGCTAATATACAAAACTCTTCTCGGTCTGTCCCCCCCTTACTTGTGTAAACTCTTGCACCTTGCATCTTCCACATACAACACTCGCTCTGCAAATTTGATTCTGTTGTCAGTCCCAAAAACTAACTCTGCATTAGGTTTTTGGTCCTTTCAGTCTGCAGCAGCCAGAGATTGGAATGAGTTACAAAAAACAATCAAGCAGGACTCTTTTATTTCTAAGGTGACCTTTAAAGCCTTGATCATAGACCTTTTTAAAGATGTTTGCTGTTGTAACACACATAATGATGCCCGTCTTTTCGTTGCTGCTCGATGTCTTTGTGTGTGTTGTTTAGCTGTGTCTTTGCTAATATGTTTACCTGGTGTAGTGCTTATACTGTTTGCTTTTTTTTTTTTTTTTTTTTTTAAATTTTAATATAATCCTTCTCCCCTTTACCTCAAGAGGCTCTGCCTTTGCCAGGCCGCAGTTGTAAATAAGAACTTGTTCTTAATCTGTCTTGCCTGGTTAAATAAAGGTTCAATCAATGCCAACTTACACGGATATTTTTTTCATCATTCAACGCGTTTTATGAAATTTAAAATCTCAAATGGGTGCTGCCGGGGTATATAGCTATGTAGAGTTGCCAACTGTCTTGAGTTGGTTAAATGTGCAAGTGGGAAACCATTGGCATCCAATGCTGGGGTTCAAAAAAAAGAACAGTAGGTTTAATTAGTTAGCGAGCTCGATAGTGGATTTGCGAGGTGATGGTGAGTGAACGTGAGCTTTATCACCCGCATTTTCAGTGAATTTACTGAGAAAGGCAAGCTAACCAAAATGGATGACTTTGATTGGTCAACATATTTCCCATAAATCTCCACAACTGGAAAGCAAGAGGAATGATATTTTTTATAATATTAACAGAAATCATGCAGAGGAGCAACCGTCAGTTTCAATTAAAAAAAATTAATTCCCTTGGTCTAATGCACGCCCTCATATATCTGCATGAATATTAAATATAGACTGATGAAAGACTTCAAAATACTCATCCCATGATGGTGATGTGTTTGACTTTGTGGCTCTTTATATACTGGAAAATGCTCTCATGACTGAAAATGGCAACATATAGAAATCTAATACTTTGAAGTCTTGAATATCTTTTTTAGCAGCCCCCATCACTCGAGATCTCGGGTGTAACTGCACTCCCTGCAATATTTCCACCCCTGTATGAGGCCTGAACAGTTCAACAAACCAGCTGCGCTCAAATATGTCTAAATACACTGCCCGGCCAAAAAAAAAAGTCGCACACTCAAATATTTAGTTGGAATCCCTGTAGCTTTGATTACAGTGCATATTCGTCTTGTCATTGTTTTTAAAACTATCTGCCATGCCAGAACATTTATTTTCGGTCAGAAATGCCATAATTTTTGGCCGAGATCTTGTCTTCTCGACATAATGGTTGAACCACTCGGTGGTCTTTCTTGAGCACATCCCAATAACTTTTAATGTGTTTAAGGTCAGGACTTTGTGGTGGCAAATTTATCTGTGAAAATGATTCCTCGTACTTGTTTTTGTCATTCATGGTTTTCTTTGCTAAATAAAGCCCAATAACTTGCCCGTTCTGAAATACTGTAAGAACTTTTCCACCGTCAAGGGATGTGTCTTCCGACATGATTTTTAAAGAAATGAGTAGCGACACGCTTCATCGGTCAGGGTAAAAATGATTATTGCCAGCTGAAACATATTAATAACCGCAATAATGATCCCAATTATAGAATTTGTTCATTAATTTCCAAACGGTGACTTTTTTTGGCCGGGCAGTGTATTTAGGCTTGTTTGGAACATGAAAATATTGTTCAACATAATATGATTGTTTTAAGATGAATTTTTTCATGACATGTAATTATTATCATATAAAATGGGAAATACTTCACCCACAGAAGCAGCTGGGGGCGACACAGAGTAAATTCCAGCAGAGAATCCAGGAGAGAGAGAAGGAGCTGCAGGATCTGAGACAGGCTGTGCAGTCACTCAAGGTGGGTACTGACCAGAGGAGAAGACAACAGCTGCTGCTGGAAGAGCCATTTCAGGGCTCAGTCAGGGCTCTCCTCCAGTCAGCCAGTGAGGAGCCCAGTGTTGGGCCACTTTCCAGCCCTGTGGGGCTCAATCCCACTGAGACACACTGTGGGGAACAGGCTGTGTGGGGTCCCAGTAAGAGCTGAGTGAAAGGCCTAGTTAAAATGTACAGCCTCCTCTCTCTGTGTCTCCTAACAGCTCTCTGCACAGGCAGCAGTGGAGGACAGTGAGAGGATCTTTACTGAGCTGATCCGCTCCATTGAGAGAAGGTGCTCTGAGGTGAAAGAGCTGATCAGAGATCAGGAGAAGGCTGAAGTGAGTCGGGCTGAAGGACTCCTGGAGCGACTGGAGCAGGAGATTGCTGAGCTGAGGAGGAGAGACGCTGAGCTGGAGCAGCTTTCACACACAGAGGATCACATCCATTTCCTCCAGGTAACATCACTGGCTCTCTGACTGTATATACATTTTGATTCATGTCTTTCATGTCGCTCAATGTATCTGCATAGGACTCTATATTTTTAGTCTGTTCTCTCTATCTCTCCATCTGTCTGCAGAGCTGTCAGTCTCTCTGTGCCCCTCCTGGACCTGGACACTTACCCAGCATCACTGCCAGTCCACACAACACCTTTGACGCTGTGAGGAAATCTGTCTCTGAACTGAAAGAGCGACTGGAGGATGCTTTCAAGGCAGAGTTGGTTAATGTTTCTGGAAAAGGTTGGTGAACAAACCCTTCTGCAGAAAGTGTGTTTAGCCACAGCACACAACACACCGATGAGCGGCTTTGCCTTGGATTCACTTTTACAGCATGAAAGGCATCGTGGTCGCGGAAGGAAGCAATGAATGGTTTTGTCCACCAGAGGGCTACAGTAGCAGAGACCTGGCAAGCACTGCAGCTGTTGCCCAGTACTCGAGCCGGTAGGCCACGAGTCTAAATTTCGGCTGGACATCTGGACATCACTGTTTATTGCGGTCAGCCCTTGATATACACCGGGAAGTTCAATTCGCACGTATGCTCCCATTCATTTTCGCCTACTGTAAAATTATATTTTTAAAAACACCTGCGAGCGAATCGGGGTGATTTTGGTATCGCTGTGCAGAGCAACATTTTCTCTCCCTAAATATATGCTTTTTTGGAGGATGGAAAGCGGCACACTTACTAAAGGGTATATCGAAATTGATGTGTTTGTGATGACAGAAATTAAATTGTGAGCGAACTCGAAGAGGTTGCAGTTCAACACTTTACTTCAGGAGAGCATGAGCGCAGGTGTCTCAATGCGCGTAAGCAACCACATAGCAGATATGCTATAGAACACAGGGGTATAGCTGCGCTAAGAAAGTAGGTCCATACACTAAGCTTCCTTCCCCTTTAGATAAATGCATCATGAAACTTTATGCATAACAAAACATCCCATTCAAATGTAGAATGTATATAATAAGCATTTTAACAGGGATTTTTTTTTCTTTTTAATTTGCCTGTGTTTTAAAGTCCACAACAATATACTGTATGCACATTACAAATCCAGTCTCTTGGAGAGCGCTCTGTGCCTTTCAGGGTAACGCCTCTAGACCTGTGGAGTAACATCATGGGTAACAGGGATCTTGTCAGGGACAAGGGTCTCTGTTGCAGGTGTCACATCGATGCTTGTAGTGTGATTGTCACTGAGGGGTACATCTGGAGATGGCAAGGTGTTATTCTTTGACTGTGCGTCCAGAATCTGATCCATGTGACGTCTCCAGGTACGCTCCCCAACATCAACGGTGAACATCAGTGGTCCGATTCTTGTGGCTCTTATCAGGGGTCCACTTGTCTTCTCGATAGTCGCGTGCTAGGACTTCCTGTCCAATCTCAAAACGTCTTGCAGCTTTACTTGGCAAGTGACCGAACTGTTTATTCTGCACCTCCTTTCACAGATCTGGTTTTAGGAGATCTATGTGAGATCTGAGGTTTCTGTCCATGAACAGCATTGCAGGTGTTTGGTTTGTCGTTACATGAATGGAGGTCTGATACACAAAGAGGAAGTTGTCGACCTTGTGCTGAAGAGAAATGTTCTCCTTTTCCATGGCTTTTATGGATTTCTTGAAAGTTTGGACAAACCTTTCAGCTAATCTGTTTATAGCTGGGAGGTGAGTCGCTGATTTGCAGTGCTTGATGCCATTTCTCTTCATGAATAAACTGAACTCTTTTGAAGTAAATTGCGGTCCATTATCACTCACAATTTGTTGAGGATGGCCGTTTCTGGAGAAAATGGACCTAAGAGCACTTTCAGTCTTTTCTGATGTGGCTGACTTCATCAGAATCACCTCTGGCCAGCGATAGTTAACTCTGGCTACTCCTTTACTAAACTTCATCTTCGCCCATGTCCCATTATAACACTGCTCTCAAAAAATGATCACTGCACAGCACGGATCGAGGGGATAGAGAAAGGTTTTTTTCTCCTGATTTCTAACAGCTAAGCCTTTCTCCCCTCCTCCTCTTTTGGAGCGGTCTAGACAGACAAAGCGAGTCGTCCACTGTTTTAAATATTATGCAGGTAAGAAGTATTGTCTTTGAATGTCAATTGCAAGTAGCTCATTTTATTGACTGCTTAGTCAATGCAGTCCCCGCGACAGCAAGCATACCAAGGTAGCTCGCTGGAGACCGTTATCGATCGCTAGCATTTGCTTTAGTCAGCAGTCTATTTAACCCTTGTATGGTGTTAGGATTTTTGTTACTCAGCCAGTGTTCATGGGTCTGGGACCCGCTAGAGTTTTTGGTTTTCAAAATTGTTTGATTGTGTTGTTTTATGTTAAAATGCTCAACAGATGTTTACTTCATCCCAATTACAAGTCATATGAACAGCAAACATGGTTCGATGAAAACTGAAAACGGGTCCCACAGACCCAAACACCATACAAGGGTTAAGTCAATGGGACGGCTAATTAGCTAACTAGCAAGCGAACATGATTTTTTCTATTAAAGTGACAAATTTCCATTTCTATGTTAACTTACGCATGAAACGTTTTATTACAGCCCTTCAAATGACTATTGCTGCAAAAGGCAGCCGCACATCTCGCCATTTTAATGCTCATGTTGACTTATTTGAAATTGGCCTCTTTAGAAACCATTCATTTTAATGAAGAACTTGGGGCTCTAATTTCCTGGCGCAGCGCAGGTGGCGCAGCGAGGCGCAGGCCGCGCAGTGGTAATTTCGTAGGGCGCAGCCCGCGTAGTGGTAATTTCGTGAGGCGCGCAGCCTTCGGTAGACCAAGGTGCGCCGAGATGGGTGTGGCGGCGTAGTAGGGGGAGGTGTCACATATTCATGAAGACGCAGTGACAATTTCGTAGAAAAAGTCTCCGCTGGAGTTGCGCAAAAAACTCGCCAACTCCAACCTGGTTTAATTTCCGTGCAGTGGTAATTTGGCTGACCGGCGCAGAGAGCGCACACGTCACCGAAATCTCACAGGCAGTTTTACAGAATGTCAGGCACGTTTCAATGCAAGAAATAATTACAGGAAGCACGATTTAATGTAACTATCTGAATAAGGACATAAATTATTGTATCTATATCGATTGTCCTGATGTCAGATTAAAGGCGGTTGCCACGCGTAATGGAAACTTGACCGGGCTTAATCAACGCAGCTGAATCTGTGATGCAAACTAACGACTTCACATCTTTCTCAGCCAACAACAAACTGTATATATATATATATATATATATATCGAATGCTTGCGTTCTATGCTCATTAAAGCCGCTTCCACACTGGACGCGAAACTAATTTTTCGCCCGACTGATTACAGACAAAGTCAATGCAAAGACGCGATAGTTGGACAGGGTTTTAATATAGCTCCGTGTCCAAAAGACATAAAAGTTCTAATTTTTCCGAGTATTCCAGGAATTATTAGACGTGGAAACTTGGCCATTTTTGTGTTCGACCTTCACAGAATGCAAATTGATAGCTATCAACTTTTCTTGGTCTTTTTAGCCTATTCTTCTGTTTTCTTCCGTTGAAGATAGCCAGCAGTCTTTATTCGGTCTTTCTTTTGAAAATTAGTCAGATGGACCGAACAGATTCACGCTTTATTTCCACAGCTGAGATAAAACAGTGCGTGAGCAAATCAATTCCATGACCATTGACAGTGTGAAGAAATTATCGCATGCACGATTAAGACTGTCCGACACGAAATGCAAAATACTCCATGTCCACCAGCCAGCAAAAAGTAAAAGTATTGAAATGAGAACAGATTTATAACGGGATATCCAACAAAGATGACCCGCTAAAAAATAAATCCCAGTGTTCATTGGATGTTCTGTTGTTAAAATGTTTCTTTTTATTCTTTATTTCGGTATCAATCTGTTCTAATCGTCCTCTTTTTTTTTTTTTTTTTTTTAGCTGTCAGACACGGAGGCATTGTACATTGTCCCATGCCAGTGTCGACTCGCTTTACTGAGCAGAGCTTAAACAGAAACATTGATTGAAATTCTCGGTACTCATTTTGAAGAACTGAGCCCTCTTATCAAAACATTCACGTTTAATATCGACAAGAGTCAGCAGATTTGAAGAAATTAAAAGCAATAATAGACTGTCGGACACGGAGATTTATTAAAACCCTGTCAGACTTTCGGGCACAAGACGCAATCTGTCGAGCGAAAAATTCGTTTCGCGTCCAGTGTGCAAGCGGCTTAATACAAGGCTACTATTATTGTCACTTCGGTTTTATCGTCTTCAGTGGGGAAAACGAATACAGCCTGATTGGTATGATCTCGTACTGAGTTAAGATCGCATATTGAAAATAAATGTGTCACGTATCTTGCATTGTTGTCCATGCATGTTAATCCCAAAATTTAAAGCAGCAACAGTTTGTAATAATAGGAACATCGTTTCTCTTGCCAGTGAGCAAGATTTGACTCGGCTGTGTCGCCTTCTTTGCCAACTTGCGCTGGAAGGAGGGGCAGAGGCGGGACAGAGGAGTACTTGCGCCAGGCTACGCCGGGCACGAAATTGCCACATACGCCTGGACACACCCCGTTGGCGCGGCGCACCCTCCATGCGCCGCGCCTGCGCCGCGCCTACGCCTGGTCTACGAAATTAGAGCCCCTTGGGTGTATCACAATGGCGGCCAGGTGCTTCACTTTGGATAATGTTAATATGACATCATCAGCAATCTACTGTTTTAATATATATATAGATTGGCCCAGGCCTAGACCCAGCCCGAGTACAGGCTCTGAGGTGCCTCTTGTTACCTTTAAGAACAATATAAAGAGCCTATTTCCCAGTCCTGTGGTTTTTAAGACCTTAATACTTTTGCTGCAGTTAACTATATAAGCAAATTGATGTATGGTAGTCAACGAACAGTATTGGGCCAACTGCGCCTCAGCATAAATACATTACATATCCAGATACCAGACAAACTTAGCATACCTTATCAACAAGGTTATGTCATGGTTTGGGAGCTTTGACAGCTGTTTGTGGCTCTCGTCCGGACCAGCTGACATTGATTGGGGGCGTGGCCCGGACTCTATTTAAGCTCCTGTTCTGCCTCGCTCCCGTTGCTAGTGTCAGCTCTGCTTTGGCGCTTTAGCCGGTAAGGTTCTCTCGAGAGATTTTGTCAAGGACTTAGTTGTTTATCAGGAATTGTGTTAGTGAGTCAGGGAGTCTTTGGTTTATTTCCCTTTTCTTATGTTTTCCTCCAGCTCACCTGCTTTTTCTACCGCGAACAACAGCAGGTCCGTTGGTAGCGCGAGCCTCGTTATTTTTATCTGCTTTTAGTCTCTCAGCACAGTGAGTGTTGCCTTTTATTTCTGGCCGCTGCTCTTGGCGTCCACTGCCAGTACCCATCACAGGTTAGCCTTCTATTTTGATTTGTGATGAGAACACAGCACGCCTTCCATCACAACCATCAGCACGAAAAGCTGAAAAAGCTCCACAGTACGTGCATCTGGTCTGGCCCACTTCTTCCCGGTTTTTGTTGTCCTTTGTTGTAATTTATAGCAAGCATTTATACTCCCTTTAATCAGATGTTTTGCCATTAACCATGACCCAAAGAATTGAATTAAATAGTTTCCAAATTTATACTGTCATCATCTTTCATGCCCTCTCACTGTAAACACTCACTCCGCTCAGTCATTTCGCCATGACCCTATCGCCTACATTCAGTCTCCCTGTTAGTCCTCCAACCCAATAAATTCAAGTAAGCCCCCATGTCACTCCTAAGAATGAAGGAATGGATTTTCCTAGTGGTTTATCCACTCATCCCCCAGCATTTTCAGATCGGAAAAAAAAAATTGCCCCGCATTACATCACACTGCTAATATTTGGCCAAACTGAATACAAAGTGTAAAGTTGGTTAAATCCACATGGTTTTGTGCTGCAGCGAGCTAGCCAAGTGCCACGCTCATATCTAAGGTAATGTTACTTAGTGTGCCAGCTAGCATGCATGCAGTACCTTTCCATAATCATTATGTAGCATTAGTTTGTTCGCTGACAAGCTAGCATTAACTACCTACTCAGTTGACTGTGAATTTAAAACTGTAGCTTGTTGAAACATGCATGTCTGTGACTCAGTGACCGAGTGAGTGGCTGAGTGATGGAGTTCGCTCAATACTTACAAATGCTGAGAATTACTATTCAGCCGCTGAGGGAGATTATGTTTGTTTTCCTTCAAATTCAGTGATTCAATTATTTGATAAACAGAATCTTATACTCTTGGTCATACCATATGAAATTTATGAAACTCGCTAAAGCTCACAGCAAACACAAAATTTATTCTTCTTCCTCTGCTTCTTTTATACCTTTCACACGACACGACCATTCTTGTAAGATCCTCTATATCTACCTCCACTAACCATAACTATAGCAAAATAAAGCATTTTAGCAACCATACATAAGTCCTAGCATTCCCTGGACAGTCAAACAACTATGGGAATGGTGCCAACAGTGATGGATGGGATCTGTGTGAGATACGGATTTGATATCACACACATGGGATATAGCTTGTAATCAGATTCTGTTCATTGACAAATGTCAACTAATATGTTCTCAAAGGTAACTTCACCAAAACTGCTGGTAACCATTGCTGGCGTTAGATTCTAGTTGACAGTTTATTCTGGACAATGGTATGAATAATTTGTTTGCTAGCAAGTTAACACTTCTGGCCAGCAAAGTAGTTAGGTACATGTGTAATTTTTGCCGTTGGTGCTTGAATTTATTTACTTAATGATGGAAACCATTAGCATGCTAGCAAGCAAATTATCCATTTCATTGACTTGAACAGACTGCCAACCGAAGGCTAGCGTTATAGCTATTTTTCCATTTTCCAAATAATACGACTCTGACATTTATGGGATAATTAGGATCTAAAATTCATGAGCCCAAGACATATCGAATTTATAAAATTCCTTTTTGGAATGTAAAATATACATACATAGCACTATGTGTCACTATTGATCTCACGAGCGACGTCACAGCTCTTGGCCCAATTCATAGTGAAATTCAAGGACGATATTGACTGTTGCTAAAAGCTCATCTTACAGCAATGATAACTCAGTTCAGTCATCATCTCCAGGTAGGAAATGTTGATAGTATTACAAGCCCTTTCAGATGTTACCAAATCAGAGAGTTTTTAATAGAGTTTCAAATCAGTCAATATGTACTTTAAACACCCCACTACCAGGCAGTACACTTGGGTTTGGGTAGTAGACAGTCGTTTTAGTGCAGCAAGATTAATTCGGCTGTACATTTCAGATAAGCTTAGAGGAAGTTTAACTGGCAGTTGTATTAGTCCAGTGGGATTTAATGATCATCACCTCGCTTTCATTAATTTGTTTTTTTTTTCTGGCGAAAAAATAAACACATACAGGCTTGTTAACACAAAATCACTGCAGGACGAAAGTTTTTGTCAAGTTTGATTGTGGAGACAACAAAAGTTTGATTTTGAGTCCTTGAGCCAGTGATGGGGAAAGGTTAAAATTTGTATTTTTTGTCAACAATACACCTCTAATTCCATAAAAAAACATTTATAGAGTAGTTCAGAATTTTGAGGCAGAAATTATGAGAATGATTTCTGTGTGTAGACACCTACACAGCTCGACCAACGACGGAGGAGCCTGGAGCGAAGGCTTATGCTGTCATGGATTTGCCTCCCGCCGGCAAAAGATCAGAAACCTGCGGGGACTGGGACCATGTACCCAAAAGGAGGATCAGGGACCCAAACGCACAGGCTGAGTGAAAATATACAATTCTTTAATTACAATATAAAACAAACTGCAGAGGAGAGCAGCAGCACAAATAATCACATACAGAGCTCCAGAAAACAGAATCCTGCGGCACCAAAATGAGGTGCAGCCAGCCCTTAAATAACAGCAGTTCGCCTCCACCTTAACAAGCCATACTTGTTGCCCGTTTAGGTGGAGGCGAAGAATGTAACAGGGGGAGGAACTGCAGGGCAGGACCATCACATATGCGTGTGGATTCTAGCTGTTATGAGGCAGTGGAACGTGTCAATTAAATCTTTCATGCCTGCGTCCCGCTTTGGACTTGGCCTGAGACTTACCTGAAGTATTCTCAGTAATTCTCCATTCGAAAATGGGGCTATGCTGAAATCACGGAACCATCTAAACTAATGCCGTGCAGCGAATAATCCAAGGTGCACGTTGGAACACACAGAACACACAGAAGCTGAAAACGTCAGATATATCAATGATTTGGGCAAACTAAGCATAATGATTACAATGTTACTCTCGCTTAAAATCTGACTCCAAGTTAATATAGATAAAGGACTGAAACATGAGTGAATCTCGGGGCAGCTACGCCCCAGACTCTTCCGTGAAAACCACTGTTACTCAACTGACGCCACCGGGCCATAGCGCAGTTGCCGGATCTTAGTTCGGTGATAGTTCAAGAGGATGGAAGAAATCACCATGATAGTAGCATCTTAGCATAAACATATCATGAACCCAGATTTATGTACACCACAGGGCCCATTTAGGGGATCGACCAGGCCCAAGGATGCCCTTAAAGCCGACTCCCCAGAACCGGTACTACATAAACCCTTTAGGGGTAGACTATAATTTACAATCCAACTTAAAACCCATCACTACCTATGAATATCAGCTAGCTAGTCTGGAATGGTAAGGAATCGCCCCTTAGTACCAGTCGTAACATGGCTAGAAAGAATAAAAGGTTTAGGAGTCACAGAGACCACACAAGTTTAAAGGAATAACGATAATGTATTCAGTAGATAGGCACAAGCTTAAATTAAAAAAATTAACGTCAAACCAATTACAAGTTACACACAATTAAGAAAATGAGAGAAAAGTCATACCTGGCGAAAAATCAACACACACAGCAGTCATGCAGGAAGTCTGAATTACGAAACTTCACTAAGCTAGAGATACACAAGGACCAAAGTGTGGGAAGTCGGGTACAAGCTTCCCTGACTAGGTCGTCTCTCTCAGATTTAAGGTTAGTGGTGTCTTTGATCAGAGCGGCTCAGCCCACACAGATAGCCCAAATTGGAATTTGGACTTCCCTCTCGGAGGAAATAAGAAAACAATGATTTACTCAAACGAGATAATAAAAGTTCTTACATACGTGAGAGGACCTTGGAGACAGACCTCAGGGGGGGTCGCAAAGCACTTCCTCCAAACGGGGAGAGATGATTCTAAATACAGCTCAAGAGATAACTCTGGTTTAGGACAAATTATTGCTGGGGAACAGAAACTATGTTTTCTGAAAACACATTTGATACGACATGCATCCCATTAAACTTTTTGAATTGCACTGATGAAATGCGTACCAAACATGACAGTATACGGTACTATTACATAGTTATTGTGGAATAAAATAATTATATCACAGGTACAGCAATATAACCATTGTACTAAATAAACATTAATAATGAGAGGGTAAACTGTGTACAGTGAAATATCGTCCGTTGATTAATATGACATGGATAAATGTCTAAATCAGGAAACAGGCTGCTAGGACTGTGTGCCCCAAACTCTGCTCAGGGCAGAACATGGCTTATAGCCCCTGTGGGGAAATTATTCTGCAGTCTCCAGGCAGGGCATTTACACCCTTGGGGTCTCAGAGCAAACAGATGTCCTGTAATCAAAGCTGTGGTCAGTCTCAAAAGCTTCTTGGATTCAGAGTCTGACATCATGAAGACCACTGCAAGCCCATATGCTTTATTGGGGGACCTGGAATTTGGGGCCGTTGGTTTAACAGGCCCAGGGTATCTTTTTGTCTGTTTCGATGTGGGTTAAATGCTGTCTCTTCTGATAAAGCACAGCTGCAGAGAGGCTGGAGCTCAGCTCCTTTCTGCAGGAGTGTGTGAAGGGGCCTCTGATCAGAGCTGCTTCTTCTTGGTCATGGACATGGATGCGCCAACTTCTTTATTCTTCAACTTGGAGAAGAAAACTATACAGGGAAAGCAGATGTCCTGTCTAAAAGTTGCCTGATGGTAGGGTTACTATTGACTCTGCTGTGATGAGGCAACGTGCAGTAGACTTTTACACTGAGCATTACGGAGCAGAATTCTGCAATGACCTGTGTGCAGCTGAGCTACTGGAGGTGCCTCCTCAGCTGTGTCCCAGAGAAATATTTACCTTGGATAGAGACCTGGGCATGGAGTGCAGTGGAGTGCAGCAGTGTAGGGTTTGCAAACTGTGGAATCATTCTTTATTGATTAATTTCATTATTATTGTTTATTCTCGCTTGCTCCTACTTTGCTTTGTTTCATAGCCTTTTAGGCCTGAGTGTGCACTCTTGCATGTTTCTGATTAGCTTGGGCCTGCATAACTGCAAGTTTCCATAAATCTGACCGGTGCGTCATGGCATGTAGCCTATTTGGAGTCATGAGGACCTGATGGGCCCATAACAGGGGCAAGATGTCTTTTAGTTATGTGTTTACAGAAGAAGGAGTTCAAGGGAAAGCTTGGAAAGTGAACGAGATAAGCCGGAGAGGAGGGAGGAATCATTTGTACAAGATGTATACGCATAACTCAGGGGCGGCTTGACGTGGGTTGCGTGCGACTGCATGAGTCTTCCAGATTACATCATGATGTGTAAATCAGCGCGGGGGGAGAAGAACGTCACAATGTTTTCCTATATAAGCCACAGAATCAGAAACTGTCAGGATCCTTGATTTTGACCTGATTGTGTGCGGGGATCCTTTTTCTGCAGAAAAAGTAAACTGACTTTGGCTTGGATATTAACTTCTCTGCCTCCAACTGATTTTTTCTCTGAGTCATCTGAGTTTCTTTTTGTGAAGGGAATACCAGGAATATAAAATCAAAATTCCCACAACAGAAACTCTTTGAACTGCATAAAATTGTTTAGAAATCTATCATGTACTCAAAGAAATCTCTAGGCTTATTTGTTGGCACACCACTGCAGGGTGATGCACACTTGCAAGGCAGCAGGCACAGCACCACCACGTCCGTCCACCGGTTCAATCCACTCGCTCACTTTGTCGACTAAATCTAAGACATGTCGTCTTTCATTACGGTACTTCGAGTATAGTTCCACATCATCGAGCAAGTCTAGAGGAATGGCTCGATCTCAAAACGACCTTTCTCTTTGCACGCTGGTCAACAATTGCAATCAGTAAAATGCTGCCGCCAATTTGGATTTCATCTTACGAATGGGTGTAGTACTAGTCCCCGGCAAACTTCGACTTACGCATGAAGTTACGACTCTCGTATCTAAGAAGGGTTTATGAATACTTGCCTGCAACTACACTTAGGGCGCTATGCGAGCTCTTAACACGAAGTACGGATTATGAATATGGCCACTGGTTACTAATAACTTAGTTGCTTCGATGCTCTGGCACCGGAATAATTGTTTCAAGGGGAAGAGAAACCTTTTGGAAGAAATTTGTCATATTTGGATAGAAATCATTCATACTTGGTGTATTGACAGTATATGACCTGAAATACACAAAATATGAATTTGACCTAATTTGCATAATTAGGTCATGTGATTCAAGATGTCCGCCACCCCATTTTCACCATTATTTCTTTGCCTTATATCTCAGGACTGAAGAAAGATATTTGAATCAGGTTTTTTTTAAATTAGATTGAGTTATTTTTTGCCCCCGCAATATAAAATATAAATCACCTTTACTCACAGACCCAAAGTGCTAAACCAAAACTTTCAGTTCAGTAGGCTTCCTGATATGTACACAGACTTCCATCAAAATTTCGTGAGAAAAGCTCCACAAGTAAGTGAGATATAGTGCTTTAAATGACTGCAATCGGGGCAAAAATCATGTTTTGAGAAAATCCAGGTTATAGTCAAAGTACACCTACAAATCACTGTAACAGTCAACTTGGAACATTAAAATGCCCCTGAAGCATAAACTTCTCCCTCCTGGATCCCTCTGATTGATTGTCCTGTTCTTGAGCAGATTGAAGCGATTTTTGGGTTTCTCCTCCCCTTAACTCCACCAGGGGGCTCAGTTGAGGAGGTACAAAGATTGTGGTGGACTTCTTCTGGTCAGGACAGCACTGGATATGGGCTGCAGCTCTATATCTTCCACTGGAAGAAGGAAGACAAGGGTCAATAGACAGTCTTTCCCAGATTAAGGCCTTCAGTCTATTTTACACTTGTTTACAGTTGGGATGCTTTTAATCATCTTTGGGCTGTGAGTGGGGTTTTTAATGTATTGGAAGATGGAAGCCTGTCCTTGTCCTTTTAATGTCGGTTTCTAGTGATTTTGTTGACTGAGAACCAAAAAAAGTGGTGAATGAAGGTTTTTGTTCCAAATCTCTCTCTCTCACTCTCTCTCTCACTCTCTCTCTCTTTCCTCTCTCTCCTCTCTCTCTCTTTCTTCCCCGCCCTCCCTCCCTCTACAGTGGGAAAAGTCGATGTTCTCGGCCCCAAGCAAGATCCCAAGACAAGAGAGGACTTTTTACAATGTGAGTTTGTCCATCAAGCCTAAATTATAAGAATGATGCAACAAGGATAAGTTAATTTTGATCATTTTGAATGGCTTTTAAAATTCATCATTAACTCGCTGTTATCACTTGTGTTTATCAGATCCCCGTTGATTCAGCTGAAGTCATTTTTTTTAAAAATAATATCATCAATTTATGCCCTATTCTGAGAAGCACAGTGTTGGATTGCGCTGTTGCCTCACTATTGAAAGGTTGTGCAGAGGTTGGGAAGGACAGCGAGGCCCATGGGCCAATGGCCCGTGTCATGGAAAATCAATGGGCCATTTTCAAAATGTATGGGCCACTCCCAAAATTCAATGCGCCGATTATTTTAACCATAATTGGCCTTTAATTAAAACGTATACTGCATATACACATACATATACATACAATTTGCTTTTTGTGTTTAACACTGAAAACATACTGCTGCATAATGTACATTTGTTTTTAATGTTCAGCATTACAATATTGCTTAGAACAAAAAGGATAAATACTTTATACAAAAGACAAGATTGCACACTCAAATACACAAGAGGGAAATTGGCCATTGCAATTTCAATCGTTCAGTAAAACTATTGGCTTTAGCTTTAGTCTACTGATACACTGGTTAGTAGTTCTAAGTCCATGGTTACTGGCAGCACTGGCTGCAGCTCTACCTTGATGCGAGTGAAAATTATTTGACACCGAAGGAATCATGGCTGGAGTTTGAGCCTGGTATCAAAATGTAGATCAAAATGAGGCCTTTCATAAGCCATAACTTGACTTGATGATCTTCCACATAGTGATACAATCCCGTGAGGTTTTCAAAACACGCATATTTTCAAGTTTTCCCTGGTGAATTATGTGAAAAAACATGACAAATCCATGGTTCCAATAGTTGTTTTTACTGCACTAGGCTATATCATAGTTATTAAAGAGGTTGCCATTGAAACTTCCACTGTTCTCATGATATTGAAGCCTGAAGTTGGTTACAGAGCAAATCTCATTCAAGAAAATACAGATTTTGGCTCAAAACTGTGTCACCTAGAATGGGCATACAGTTGATTTCATTGCAGTTTCTAACAGTGCTCTGATATGTCTTTTCAGTTCTGAAAATTTCATTTCGCCATCTCTAATATACTCAGCAACAAAAGTTTCTGTGACACCAATATTGTTAATTATTTTTCATAACGCAATTATGAAATTGTCATACATGGTGATATCAGACTGAAACAGTACACGTAAACACAACATTGAAATGGAAATCATGAAAATGCGAGAAAATGACTTTGCACGTGAAAATGTGCGTAAATCATGCTTGTGGATGGCAATAAAAGAGGAGAATTTTTGGAATGTTCGCATTGTGCCTGATGAACGACGGAAGCATCACTTATCGAAAACACAGCCATTTCGGATCAGGAACTCTACCCTCTAAATGCCAAGACCGTCTGAAAATGATCGGTGGAGGGCCATTGGGATGATTGAATCCGGAACCTCGCAGAGGGAAGTTGCTCATCGCCTGAATGTCCACCGAAACACCATTTGGAACTTATGGCAGCGTCATCAGCAGACAAGACATGTCAGAGACCGTCCTCGCAGCGGCCGTCCACGAGTAACCACTCCCAGACAGGACAACTGGATTCGAACAACCCATCTCCGAAATCGATTCCAACCTGCAACCATAACTGCAAGAACGATACCTGGTTTGAGGCGACTGTCTGCACAGACAATCCGTCGCCGTCTCCGTCATTTTGGCATTGTCCCACGTCGGCCAGCAAGACGTCCAATACTCACAGTACAACACCGATGACTGCGTCTACAGTGGGCACAACAACATCGACGGTGGATCCAACGTCAGTGGGATCTTGTACTCTTCACTGATGAATCAAGATTCATGCTTAACCGATGTGATGGTCGTTTACGTGTATACCGTCGACGTGGAGAACGTTATGCCAACAACTGTGTTCAGGAATTTGATCGTTTTGGAGGTGGTAGTGTCATGATTTGGGGAGGGATCACGGCTAGAAACAGAACAGATTTGCTTGTTATTGATGGAAATCTGACAGGTCAAAGATATCGCGATGAAGTGCTACGGCCATTGGTGGTACCGTTTTTGATGCAACATGGTCCCGGAATAACGCTGCAACATGATAACGCCAGACCACACGTTGCAAGGATTGTACAGCAGTATCTGATGCAACAACATGTCAATGTCCTGCCATGGCCAGCCTGATCCCCAGACATGTCCCCAATCGAGCATCTTTGGGACGAGATGGATCGACGTTTGTGGCGGTTGGATAACCCGCCAGCTACACTCCAGGAATTGCGACAACGTCTACGTCAGATTTGGAATGACATCCCACAGCAATTTCTGGCACATCTGATTCGGTCCATGCGCCGGAGATGCGTTGCTTGCATCATGGCACGAGGAAGTCACACCCGGTATTGAAGTGTGAAGGTCACAATTGGTTAGACGTCAGACAAGTGCTTCATGACGCATGAAAATGACATTTTTCGTTTTGAGTGACGTTGGCACTGAAAAGTCAGTGTTTCTCCTGTTAAATAAACATATTGATTGCATTGAGATCTTTGCGTGTCATTTATAACATACACATAAATGGTGTCACAGAAACTTTTGTTGCTGAGTATACAAATGAAGATATGCGGGATCAAAAATGCTGGGGAAAATTGATGAAAGTTTGAAAGCCTGAAATTTCGACCTACTCTGGTGTACTTTAAGAGCCTGTAACTCAAAAAATATTCACAAGATCAGAGTAATATTTGGAAAGTATTCATTAAGTTATTGTACTAGAACAATTTTCTGATTCCGAGTAGGTCAGGTGGTAGGCACTTGCATATTTTACATATATTATTAATGACAAAGGAATTACAAAAGAAACAAATAGAATAAACCAATTTCACACATTATGCCTCAAATCGCAAGTTAATTGCAATCCCGAGTGAAAATAAATGGCTCTCCAACGTAAAAACGAACCCTACGCAGCCACCTGCTGTTTTAAAGCATCGTCACATTAATAAACTATTAAATTGTGCTAAAAATGCCATACATGCCCAGAGAATATTCCGCAACGCGAAATTTGAATTGATGTAATCGCATTTTACAAATAAATGATGGCCTTCATTCAAAAGATGCAAGTTGTATTTGGTTAATTGGCTCTAAATCTCTAATGGATTTTGCTAGTCAGACTGGCTTCTGTGACAAGCATCTGTAACTGCTCTCTTTCTGAGGTAGATACCGGCGGGCTTCAACCCCAAGTTCGCGTTAAGGCAGTGGCTATTATTAAGACGGTTGATAACTTTAAATTGCATTTGGACTGCGCGATGCAGCGGCGATGCACTAATAAATGCAGTGAGAAATTAAGTAGCCTATAAATAACTCGGTTCGCATTACTTTAGGTAACATAACAACTCAGTCTTAAAGTTCACCGATTAAACACATTATACTGAAAAAATATTCCCAGATTTTCCGTTCTTAAGCCTGTGCAATGTTTGTTGTTGAACTGGGTAAGCGAACTTTTGAACCTTTACTTGCAAATTCATTCCAGTTTTTTTTTTTGACAGTCTGCAACAAAGTGCTGCCAAGCTCCAGATTTTTTATTTAACATTATTTCAAGGCTTTATTGAAATGAGCAAGTAGGCTTATGCACATATCACAATTCTTAACTGTTGCAAACCATAAGCCACAACTGAAATGCACATTTGCGCGCTGTCATATTAAAGGAAGTAATATTGCAGGAATGAGAGGTGTTACATGTTAGTTGTATAAAAAAAAAAAAAAAGATATATATATATATATATATTGCGCCCTCCATAATTATTGGCACCCCCGGTTAAGATGTGTTCTTTAGCTTCTAATACAGTATATTCAGTTTTTTTTTAAATAATATAGGACCACAATGAAAAAAGAGGAAAATCCAACCTTTAATTCAAGTGCATTTATTCAGTGGATAAAAAAATCCCACATAAAGAAATAATTCTTTTACATCAAATCATGTGTACCACAATTATTAGCACCCCTGATGTTAATACTTTGTACAAACCCTTTTGCCAACAAAACAGCACCTAATCTTCTCCTATAATGTTTCACAAGATGGGAGAATACAGAAAGAGGGATCTTCGACCATTCCTCTTTGCACAATGTCTCTAAATCATCCAGCTCCCTGGGTCCTCTCCTCTGCACTCTCCTCTTCAACTCACTCCACAGGTTTTGGGGTTGAAGTCTGGGGACTGAGACGGCCATGGGAGGAGCTTGATTCCGTGTCTGGTGAACCATTTCTGTGTAGATTTGGCCACGTGTTTAGGGTCATTATCTTGCTGAAAGACCCAGTGGCGACCCATCTTCAGCTTTTAGGCAGAGGCCACCAGATTTTGATTTAAACTCTCCTGGTATTTCAAAGCGTTCATGATGCCATGCACCCTAACAAGGTTCCCAGGGCCTCTGGAAGAGAAACAGGCCCACAGCATCACCGATCCTCCCCCACACTTCACAGTAGGCATGAGGTGCTTTTCTGCATACTCATCTTTTGTGTTCTGCCAGACCCACTTAGTGTTTGTTGCCAAAAAGCTCTATCTTGGTCTCATCTGACCAAAGCACACAGTCCCAGTTGAAGTCCCAGTACCGCTTAGCGAACTCCAGACGTTTGCATTTACGATTGTGAGTGAGAAAAGGTTTTTTCCGTGCATGCCTCCCAAACACCTTGTTGGCATGTAGATAGCGCCTGATGTTTGTTTTGGAGACTTTGTGACCCCAAGATGCTACCATTTGTTGCCATTCTTTAACAGTGAGCTTTGGAGAACTTTTTATTTCTCTTACCATCCTCCTCACTGTGCATGGTGGCAAAATAAGCTTGCGTCCTCGTCCAGGCTTGTTTACCACTGTTCCAGTTATTTTAAACTTCTTAATGATTCCTCTGACAGTAGATATGGGCAGGTGCAGGCGAGTGGCTATTTCCTTGTAGCCATTGCCTGACTTGTGAAGGTCGACACACATCTGCCTTACTTGAATGGTGTGTTCCTTTGTCTTTCCCATGTTGAAGAGTGGATAAGAGAAATGACCTCTGTGTCACATCATATTTACACCCTAGGGAAACAGGAAGTGATGAATTACTAATTAAATGTTCCAAGATACTCTGATCAACTTTTTTAACGACTGTAGAAATGACAGAAATACTACAATTACATTTATATCCTTGGAAATGTTAGGGGTGCCAATCATTGTGGAACAGGTGATTTTATGAAAATAATTATTTCTTAGTCAGGGATTTTTTTCTCTTAAAATTCACTTGAGTTGAAGGTTACATTTTTCTACAATTTTCAGTGTGAGAGTATGCTTCTGCAATAAAAATTTAATTTATTTTAACACATCTTAACCAGGGGTGGCAATAATTATGGAGGGTACACACACACACACACACATATATATATATATATATATATATATATATATATATATATATATATATATATATATATATATATATATATATATATATAATAGGCCTTCCTACTATAAAATGTTACTTTTTTAGTTTAGATGAATTGTGCACAGCATCAATATTACCTTAACTACCTGGTATAATTTATTCAGAGTAAACAGAGGTCGGGTTGAGAGTGAAGGACGACAAAACCAACCGCGTCGCAAATGTATCATTCTCCAGTTATTTGCGGTTGCTCGGCCAAAACAAATCCCGGTCGCATGAACCAAACAATCAACCAGTCCGCTGTGGTGGTATTTCTAAATAAAAGATTACTGCTCGTTTGTTCGATCCAAAATTAACCTGACCTGCTTTCTTGTGTCAGAAACCCGTACGTGATTATTGAAAGTGAACACTGAACCTTTCCCATCAACAACTGACAATTTGACAAAAAAGTAAACAGTCTCTGATTAAGAAAAAAATTAAGACAGAATTTTTAAATACACACCCAATCAGTATTGCAACACTCGGTTCAGGGACAGTGTTAATTGATACTGCATACTGATAGGCTTTAAATTTGACGTGATATCGAAGAACTTTGCCACAAAGTCATTCCGCTAAGAAAATACAGTCCAAATCAGTCTTTCACCTGATGGGCATTTCCACAGCCTCGCAATGGTGATGGAATTAGAATGGATCGATTGACCATCAGAATGCACTCGACCAACTGTGATCAGTGGAGAGTTTTGTTCTGAAGAATTTCAGAAATGTAAAAAAAAAAAAAAAGATTTAATGGGCACTTGAGCGCATTCATGGCCCGCTCAGTGCCTTTCTAATGCACCATATCTTGATTTTATGCACCATTTGCGCATGGCTCATGGCCTTCCCAACCCCTGGTTGTGAGTTTGATTAAGGCCTGGAACCTTTCTGTGAGGAGTTGGCATTTTCTCCCCGTGTTTGCCCCACGGGACTCTGGTTACCTTCCACAGTCCAAAAACATGCATGCCAGGTTAACTAGGGACTGTAAACTGTCCACAGTGTGTGCGTGAATAGTGTGTGTGTGTGTGTGAGTCAATGGTGTGTAATTTCTGCCATGGATTGGCGGGCTGTCCCAGGTGCGTCCCTGCCTCCGGATCACTGAATGAGACCCTGGCCAGGAACAAGGGGGTTAAGTAATGTATGGAGTCCTGAGTTAGATCTGTTTGCAGGATGTTACTGCAGTAATATAAAGTGATATTAAAAGATCATAGCAATTAGGGTTCAAAATTTTGAAGAAAGGGGAAACAAGTAGGGAGAAGTTGCTGAAAAAAGATGTAATGAATAATCATACTATAATTTTGAGGACCGTTTGTGTGTCTGTCTGTTTGTCTGTCTGTTCCCCTACTCCTCCGAGGTCCTCTGACGGATCTTCACCAAACTTTGTGGGTCTATGTAGGTTGTCCCTGGAATTGTCCTTGAGGGGTTAGTTTTTTGAAAGATCAAGGTCACTGGGGTCAAAGGTCAATTTTTTGCACGCCACGGGTAATTCACTAGTATATTAAAAAACAAAAAAAAACTTCAACACTTCGTAAAATGTTTAGTGTAATTATGTAAAATATCAACATTAGACTCTCCTCTCTTCTCCTCCATCAGACTCCTGTCAGCTCACACTGGACCCCAATACAGCTTATCAACACCTCCGTCTGTCTGAGGGGAACAGACAGGTGATCCGTGTGCAACAGACCTACTCATATCCTGATCATCCAGAGAGATTTGATGTCTATTCCCAGGTGCTGTGCAGAGAGGGTCTGTCTGGACGCTGTTACTGGGAGGCTGAGTGGAGTGGGGATGGGGTTTATATAGCAGTGTCATATAAAGAGATCAACAGGAAAGGGAGCAGTAATGACTGTTGTCTGGGATGGAATAACAAGTCCTGGGCTTTGTTCTGCTCTCCCTCCAGGTACTATTTCACACACAATAATATGAGAATTGAAATCTCAGTTCCCTCCTCCTCCAGAATAGGACTGTACCTGGATCACAGGGCAGGAACTCTGTCCTTCTACAGCGTCTCTGACACAATGACCCTCCTGCACAGAGTCCAGACCACATTCACTCAGCCCCTCTATCTTGGGTTTGGGGTTTATTACACTAACGCTTCAGTAAAACTGTGTAATCTGAGATGAAGCAGAGAGTGAAGAGAAAATCAGCTGTAATTAAAAAGAGCAGAAACACACTGAAATGAGAGAGTAAAGTGGTTTCACTCTTCCATGATGTTGAGAAAGTCCTCCATGCCTTCATATGGTGCTGCATTGATGACTGTAATACCCTGTGTACAGGAGTCAGTCCCTCATCCCTCTCTCTCCTGCAGATAGTTTACATCTCTGCTGTGACGCTCAGCTCATTTTCTCCGTTTTGGTTTCTCCTCTTCAGCTCCCAGTCAGGTTTAGTGGGTTTAAAGTGTCATTAATAGTTTTTAAAGCAGTAAATGATTCTCACCTCTTTACATTGATGCTTCTGTTCTGCTTCGACACTCTTGAGATCTTCTGACTAAATGCTTTAGAGAGTCTCACAGACTCATTTAAAGCTGAAGGCTGAAGGTCTTTGCTGTTGTTGTTTCAAAGCTGTGCTGTAGTTTATCTCTCTGTATCAGGTCTGTCTCTGTTGATGCTTTTAAATCTCCACAGAAAGGCCATGTTTTCTCTCAGTCCTTCTAACCCAGCTGAGATCCTCATTGGCTTTTTCTCATGTTTTCTATCTGCTTTAACTGATTCTTTAACCTCTTCAACCTGAACGCCCCCAGATTTACTAACCGATTCTCAGGCTGTCATAAGCCTCTCACCTGTTAATGTGTTTTAGCTCTCAACCTGTTGCCATTTAGCATCACCTGATCAAAAGTCAAACAATTTATTCACTAAATACTGAGGAGCAATACATAAGACTGTTGATTTAAAATTATTTATTACAAAATGACAAAGAGATCACCAATAGACTACACTGATAATTTAACTACATTACATGTGACTACACAAGACAGCAACAATACAATCATTAATCATCCAAACTTACTCTGAATTCTATCTCCTGTTTTAGCATTATTTCAGCAGTGCAATTTATTTTAACATTTATTTATTTTAACTGTTTCTCAATGTTTTCATTGTTAAAGGTAAAAAATTTAAGATTGGAGATTTTCATAATCATTTTGAATTACATACATTGCCATGAAAAGGTGTCAAGAATAAGTTGAGCTGAGAGCTACAAGAATTCTGAATTTTTGGAAGACATATTGACGGTTCATGTCATGCCTGATAACTTTTACATGTGAGGAACAACAGTGCCAGTTATGGACAAATTCTACAAATGTCTTTGCAGATACACAGTGGAGTAACATTATTATGACCCCCAGATAATATCCTTAGTCACCGCCGTGTGCAGCACGGACAGCAGCGGGATGGGCTGGGGGTGTCTCAGTCAGGTGCTGGAAGGTTCTCACAGGTATCTGGAGCCATGCTGACTGCAGTGCATCTGACAGCTGCAGGAGGGTGTGCTGGAGGATCCAGAGAACGAATATTAGGATCGAGGTGCCTTATTCTCACTAGCTACGCTAACATCAAAAGTAGGTTGTGGTCATAATAATGTGACTCCACTGTGTGGTGGCTGATCAGATGTGAAATTGGGCAGTTGTACACTCAAGGCCACAATGTCATAATAATTGATGAATAAAATTACAAAAGTTTTGTCATAATTCTTCTTTGGGAATTCAGGGATTATGCAAAACCCTGTAGAAGACTTCAGTCAAGACCATTGGTAATGCAATTAATTAATTATTATTACATCGTGCCAACGGCTGTGCGACTGCCTTTTTTCCCATTCGTATTTTGTCCAAAGTCAGAACCTTTCCTGCATTAGTGTGTATTGGTTCTCTCTCTGAATTAAGAAAAGTAAACGGGAAGGAGTTTGGAGTTAAAATGCATTTTGAGTTGAAGCAGGAGAGAACTTTATTTCCTCTGATGGAAAGAAAATCCCGGGTTGAAAGTCTGGAAATTGTACTGCATTTTTCCCAGTGTAATTTTTTTTTTTTTTAAATGTGCCCTACGTATAAAGTTGAATTGACATTCAAGCTGTTACTCATATACATGTCTTAATGTCGTGTGTGTGTGCTCAGTACAATTCTATTATGAGGACTTGGGCTGGGAGTCTGCCACTCTGCCAGCTTTGTGAAGTGTCTGTATGACGGTCTTCCTGTAAAATGTTCTGCACAGGGGGACTGTGAGCGGCTCGCAGGGAAGAAGTTTGTCTCTGAGCTCTGTGGTCAGGCGTATGTAGCTGTACGAGCTAAAGAGTACGCTGACTACTTGATCCTCCAACGGTATAGACGCCACAGTGAGCTAAACAGTTTGGCTATGTTCAGGCTGGAAAAGGTTAAAAAATGCTGCACAATCATACTTGATTGAACAAAATGAAAATGTATCTTTTTCAAATGCGGTTGGTCATTTCCGACAGAGCTCACGTTTTCTGTCGTAAGATGTTTAAAACTGAATATTTTACTGCAAACAGCATTATTCCTGCACTGATTTAATTCAACTTCTTAAAAGCAAAATTCAAAAACTTAATTCCCTGAATGATTTATCAATGGAATGAAAAATGTCCTCAGATTTTGAAAATGAAGCTCACTTGGTAAGAGCATCACATGTATCTCATCATACAGCAGCACACTGTGCCTGTGCTGAGTGTGGTGAACAGGATCATGGGAGAAGAGCATCAGTCACTTTGTGCTGCTGAGGGATTATGGGATACTGGAGTTATATGGTAGGTAGGGGCGGTGTAGTTCATTGCTTCTTCACAGCCCCTCCTCCTGATCATCTGGGCCTATGAGATGCTCTCTGCATGAGCACATGACTGGGCTTCCTCCGCCCCCATAATCTGCAGGTGAGGATTGTGACGACAGTGTGAGGAGAAGCAGAGGTGACATGTTTCTCCACAACACGACCCGGCAAGTTACTCCGGTGTGAGAAGAAGCATTGATAACATGAAGGAGTGGTGCCAGAGAGAACATACCTCCCAGAGGAAGATGTTTTAGTGCTTTGGGTGTTGAATAACCTGGGACCCCCTGACTTTTACCCCTACAAACCCAAGTCACATGATTACACTACATTGTAGCATATAGTTGGGGTGAAACTGAGTCCAGTCAGGAATACATATAATCTAAGCAGAATTAAGGTGGTTATTGTAAAAAAAAACTGATTTTAAGTCTTTCAGTGACCTTGAGCTTCACTCAGTTTGGTCCAGAATGTAATTAGGTGATTCCTGGACATACCTTTCCTTAACAAATGTGTAAACTGCTGACATAGAGACAAGCAATCACATAAAACAATCACACCGACTGACCGCTTGCTGAAATTTTCTACTTTAGCCTATATGTTTGTTGAAATTTCACTCACAAAAACAAAAGGTTTTTATTTTGGACCAAGACCCACTTGAGTGTGAAGATTTGTGAGGATTGGTGCTGAATTGAAAGCCATACAGCAGATACCAACAATCAGAGAAGCAAAAAACAAACTCAACTGACTAGCATGCTTGTCAAAACTAAACACTTTGGAAAGAAATAAACAAACGAATGGCTCTGGACATGGTACCCTGTTCCTTCATCAGTTGGGGTAGCCAGGGTTCAGTGTCTCATGCAGATCTCAGAACTTTTGTGAGAAACTGACATGATTCTCTGCACTGTGCAAATTGTGCACACAAGGTGAGGTGTACTCCTCATTCACGAAGATCCTCTGGAAATGCTACACAACTGATCTGAGACTCTCTCTCTCTCCCTGTCTGTATCCTCTTTGCTCTGGCCAGCACACAGTCCTCATGTGACTCTGCCTCCCCTCCATCGGATCCCATATGGCCCTTGGCACTTTGCCTGGAGCTGATGGTCGTGGGACGACAGCAAAAGCATCACCTTTCGGTCAGTTGCAAAGGACCTCTCTCTCACCTTCTGGTTTCCCCAGGTCTTTCTCATGTTCCTCTGAGCGAGCTGTGTCATCAGCTTCAGTTGGTCTCTCGTGCAGGACATACTAAGCCACATTCACCCTCTACTCTTTGGGTCCCCCTTTACCTGGCAGTGACAGACGGAAAACAGGATGCAGTACCTTTCTGCATGCGAGCAGATAAGGTAGCCACTTGTTCCAGTTATATCCCATCTGTGGGTCAAACCAGCAAAGAATGTTCTTCTCAGTTTAGTTGAAAGGTTCAAATTACCTGCCTGTCTGGGTGTAATGAGGGTGGTCTTACAGCCCTTGATCCCAGGAAGTTAGTGTGCAATTACGAGCGGATGTTCCTGAAGTACAGACGGAGGGAGGAAGGACAGATTTGCGCAGGAGCTGCAGCACATATAGGGGAGGAAGGGAATGAGGGAGCAGACAGGACTGCCCATGTGACTTTAGGCAGGGAGACCATTGGTGTCTCTGTTTGTGTTGAATTAGTTTTTGATTGAATGATTGAGTGCAGTGGTTTTTGCATTGAGCCCATACTTCCCTGTTTTGAGGTGTTTGTGCCCGTTTTTGATAGTGAAATAAAATGTTCCATTTTTGGCACCACCAGCATTTGAGCTATAGTTTTGCAACATCACCACAAGGCTTTTCAACTACATTTGCATTTGCAAACTGCAATTCGTTCACACAATTTTTAGCCAACAGGAAACAACAGGCACCGTTATCTTAACACTAGAACGGCCGTGAGGTCATTTTGACCTCCCTCGCCTATTAAACTGCACCTAACTCTGTTTGAATAACAACCCTATGTCTCCCAGTCAGTGACTTTTCCTAAAATGGTGTTATTCATCAACTTATGAGTTATGGGGATTCTGGAATAAACAAGAAAGATAAAATTACTGATTATACCTAGAACGGCCACAAGGTTATTTTGACCGCCATTACTCCTTAAAAAATGCAAATGGACCATACAGCCCAGTTGTATAGCCAGGCTATATAGTCGGTCAGACAGACAGCTCAAAGCACTTGACAGCAGCCTAATACCTCACATATGCCCATTCATACAACACATTCATACACTGCAAGGCAGTCGACTGCATCTTGGTTGTCTGGCAATGAATTGAGTTACTTTTTGAATTGTGTGCAGGTAAATGATGCACGAGTGCAGGAAGAAATAACTCAATGCAACTTCCCTCTACAGCTGCGTAAGGGCCTCTGCAGAGATCACATGCAGATGAAACAGGCAGCCGAGTCTGTGCTGCTGTTTCTTCCAGACGCAGAGCAGCCTCAAGACAAGAGAAGGCAGTGTACAGTGAAAATCCACTGCAAATAAAATAAAACTGTTGAATCCCGCATCAAGTGCTGGCGACCTGTGTGGTCAGGGCACCATCAGGGTGTTCAGTGCATGTGCTGGTTTCGAGTAGACTGTGCATCAAAACAGTGAAGCAGAACAGGTTGTGCTTCCCAAACATTTTGACCACGGCTCTCGCTCTCATGTGCTTTGTGTTCTTGTTCATTTTTTTTATGAGAGCAGAGGTGTACTGTTATTTTAATGTTCAGTGGTTATGTGCAATGGTCTTTATCTGTTTGACAGCTAAATCAAATTGCATTTTTTTGTCCGTTGTTGAATGATACATTTATTAATCACTACAGAAATCAATTTACATTGTAAAATTATTACAATAACATAAAGCCTAACATGGAAAAATTAATCAAATAAGATGTTTTTTTTTTTTAGAAATTTTTACATGCTATTTAAAAATGATTAACAACTGCTCAAGTAACAGACTAATTTGCAATCATAAAGCCCGCAGCAGTGGGAGGTCAAAATGACCTCTCGGCCGTTCTAGGAGGTACTCTGTTGTTGGCCGTTCTAGTGTTAATTTTGGAAAAATATGGCTGAGGCGATTATGCTATGAGGCTAAGGACCTGCTAATATTCAAACACAACACAAATGATCCTGGTGTTGGACGCTCTACTCCAGCCTCCTTATAAGCCCTTGTCGCAAACAGAGCTGAAGTGGTTGTCTTCTAAGCAAGGCCGGATCATCCATATAATGACTGGTGTGCGTACACAGGGGCATCATGCTGGGAGGCGCATCACACGATTTGCGAATCCTCAGTTTTTTGTTTTTTTATTTTAATCGGAAGAGAAGCGTATGTATATTATGAACAAATTCAAACTTAACTGTTGATGTCAAAAGAGAATATAAAAAAAGAATGTAAATTATAAAACTGCAATTTGGAAAGCCCTGTCAAAGGCACAGAAAGGCCAAACTGGTCCCAGATCAGTGTTGCAAGCTGAGCTAGAATCCCGCCATTTAGAAACAGAATGGGCACTGATCTCTAATCAGTTGTTGATCGCAACAATGTGCTTTCGTTCTGACATTACGTGCTACAACACACTGAGCGGCGGGGGAAGCAACCGGGGTTGTGCTAATCGGAAAATAGCAGAAGAAAAAAAGTACGAAAGATATCCATGCTACCGAATGTGCCAGAAATATATTGCTTTTTTAACATTACTCCCGGCAAAGAAGCTGAAAGGCAACTGTTCCGTCCGTCAATTCCGTTCCTCCAGCGCTAGAGGAAGTGCTTACGTTACGAAACTTGGCAATGTACGTTGGAGGCTAATGCTAATGAGGCAGATGCAGCAGCGCATAACAGTAGCTGATGTTAACGGGAGCCGGTCGCAGGTGGGCTGAACTCGGGGACGGAGAACGTTAGCATGATCGCAGAAGCTGACAATAATGAGTTCACTGCACAAAGTTCAGTTCACTTTCCCTTTTTAAAACCCTCTGCAATAGAATTTCAGTTCTTAGTATTCAGTAAATGTAAATGTGTGGCCTTTGTTGCCATAAATTTCAATACCCAAGTTAAGTGCCATTTTAGTGACTGGATGGAAAGTCCTCATAATTAAAGGGTGATCTGGGGTTAAATGAAATTTGACACCAGGAAACAACTCAGAATTAATCTAAAGAGGTATATATCATTACCACCAAAAAAGATACAAGTTGGCATTTTTCTGTTTATGCGGTTGCCATGGCAACCGAGCAAGCTCAATTAATATGCGGAAAACTTCTGGCACCAATTCCTCTTTAATTCTACGATAGAATTCAGTTTTTCTTTCATCATTTAAAAGCCATTGCTTATCCAAATGCAATGACATTGCCATTCTTTGCCCATTTTATCAGTTTTGTGATTTTGGGGCATTTTCTCACAGTTTGAAATTATTTTGCAGAGAATCTTACGAATACTCAAAATATTCGAAGTATGTAAGAGATAGGAAAAATTTCCCTATGTCATTGCATTTCTAATGAAGTAAAGTACATGCAGCCCAAATTTCATTGATTTTAAATGATAAATAAAAAAGTTATGGCTGCCACAAACATGAGAAACGTGGAAAAAGTAATACCTTGAGAAATCAATGGTAAATGCATTAGACCGCATTGAAAAGTTGAGTTCAGTTTTTAATCCATGTAGCAATTAGTGATTATTAAAGAGGGGTTATTATAGAATATTTTTATTCAGTAAAAAAAAAAACAAATAATCAAAAAATCAAATTTTGCCCATTTAACCCCAGATCACCCCTTAAGATTTTGGGCACTGTCCCTGAAGGCAGCAGGGTTGTCACACTGTCCTTGAAGGCACCGTAATTATTATCATCATTGGCAATCTTCTTTTGAAGGCTTGTTCAGCTGGTGCTTTAGCTGTCATTATTGCTGTATGCCAGTTAAGTTGTTAATAAATGAAACGCTAGTATTATCAAAGAGAAGAGTGGTCCATTGCTGCCTTCTATAAGCCATGTTAAGTAACTTTTTAGAGGGGGTGGGGCATTTCATGATTGGTCACACTGGGGCATAGCACTGTGTTAATCCTGCCCTGTTTCTAAGACTGCATTTCTCTTGGCCATTACTTCAGCAAAGTGTGTGAGCGAGATGCACGCCTTGTCTGTGCGTGATTCTTGTTTGGTGTGGAACTCAGACAGGTCAGGCGTTACTCTGTGGCCGAATACAGCATTCTGCTGTGCCCGGGGTGGGCCCTGAGGGCCCAAGCTGCTGTGCCTGTTTTGGGCCCTGAGGGCCGGAGCTGCTGTGCCTGGTGTGGGCCCTGAGGGGCCGAGCTGCTGTGCCCGGTGTGGGCCCTGAGAGCCCGAGCTGCTGTGCCCGGTGTGTGCCCTGAGGGCCTGAGCTGCTGTGCCCAGTGTGGGCCCTGAGGGCCCGAGCTGCTGTGCCCGGTGTGGGCCCTTAGAGCCGTTTTACCAAATAAGTCCCAGAACAGATTGAATTTATTTGAGCTGTTGGAAATGGATGGAGCTTGTTTATCTGCTTACTTTGCAAAGTATGGCTTCTTTGACAATTCCAAAATTTTGGACACAGTTCAAACAAGTAAATTATTCTTTTTTAACTACTGACTTTTTACCTCTGACGAGATTTCATTTGAGATTATTTAGAGAAGTTAAGCCGGTTAATTTCTCTAATACCAGAGTGCGGTGACATTAGCAAAATGTGTCCATACTTTTGACTGGTACTGTATGTGCCGTGAACCCATTGACATCGTCAGGCATATTCTCCAGTGTAAATGTGGCCACTCCTCTCCACTGGGCGTGGTGCTCTTACCAGAATCCTCTGCTTCTACCCAGTGAGGTGGGTACTCAGGATCCCTCATGACTTTCTTGGTACAAGTCATCCAGTGCTTGAAGCACCACCTCTGGTGGTCAGGAGGGAGGAAAGAGAATGAAATTTGCGAGTGTAACTACGGTTCTGCAAATGCTGGATGACCGCCAGAGCCCTCAGTCACTCAGAATCCTCGTGAGAAGATTCTGTAGGGACAGATCCCCTGATGGCGCTGGGAGAAATAACCTCCCTTGAGTCATTCATGGGTCAGGGGTGACTTTATTGGTATTGTAAAACCTCACAGCAATACCAACGACGGATACTGCTGAAGGTGAAGGCTCAACGAGTTCTTTGGACTGGTGTAAACAAGCGCAATCCTTTGGCTGCTGCGAATCACAATAAAATGAATCAATTTTCTCCGTTCGAAGAACCGGGGACAAAAACACGACTTTTACATTTACGTTACATTTAATTTGACTCCATAGTAAATTTAGAATACCAAATTTAGTTATACTCTCGTTAAATATGTGACTCCAAATTAGAATTAGAATTTATGATTTAGAGAAAACATGCGTGGACCTACCTCGGACCCGTAGGTGAAGGCCTGCGTCACTCAATACATGCCCCCGGGTTTAGCATAATTGCCAGATCTTAGTTCGGTGATAGTTCTTGAGGATGGCAGAAATCATCATGATAGTGGCATCTTGACTTAAACATATCATGAACCCAGATTTATGTTTACCCAGGGGTTCCTTAAGGTGGATCTGACAGGCACCGGTCTATAAGCCCAGGGGTGCCCTTTAATGCCAGATCCCCAGAAGCGGTGCATAAAACCTTTATATAAGTAGACCGTAATTTACAATCCAACTGAAAACCCATCACTACCTATAAACATCAGCTAGCTAGTCTGGAATGGTGAGGAAGTACCAGTCGTAACGTGGCTAGAAAGAATAAAAGGATTAGGAGTCACAGAGACCATGCAAGTTTAAAGGAATAACAAAGATTTATTCTCCAGGTGGGCACAAACTTAAATCAACAGACCAAACATCAGTTACCATGAATTTAGACAAATATAAAAGTCGCACCTGGCGAAAGCTGCACACACAAAGTTGTGTGAGGGCAAGATCAGAGAGACAATCGGCCACCACTATAGACGCTACACACGGCATAGAGATGCACGTGTAGGAAGTCGGCTGCGATCTTCCTTAATTAACGAGGCTACACGCGCACTTGCGTATGCAGGGAGAGATCGGATACCATCCTTGCAGAATGGATTGTTTCTCTTTGCTTTAAGCCAAATCACGTCTTTGATCCAGGCGGCCTGGCTATAAATTACCTGGAAGGGGGGTCGAATCTGGTTTTTGGGTTTCCACCATTTGGAGGATGTAATAAAACAATCTAACAGAGAGAGAAGGACAGAATGATTACCCGAGTGAATTTTGACCAATTTTCTGGAGTTACCAAAAGATTCTCCTGAGAATTACAAGACCAAACATGATATGAATATGTACTAATATGATGCAGTTGTTATGAAAAGCTCATAAACTGAATTATGGTATAAGCCAATTTTGGTTATGAGCCCATTAGTATTGCATAGTATATGGAATATATGAGAAGGGTCTGACATTACTATAGTGTCAGAAAATCTAAACAGATGAGTTTAAGGTCTAGGTTCATGAAAGACATGGCCAGGACCAGGGATGAGGTTCATGGGGGGGGGGGGGGGGGGGGGTTGGGGAACTGTGATAGTTACTCCCCTCACGTCGCCAGAGTTCTGCTGATTGTCCTGGGCTGTCATAACCCTCCAGTCTTCCACAGACACAGTCCCAGCTGGATTTCCCGCCTTACAGTATATAAATTTGACCTGTGCATGCGCAAAGTGAAATATTCAGTGATTGAAGCACCGCCTCTCGCGGTCATCCGGAATTCATTGAACCGTAGTTACATTCGTAACTTTTTTTTAGACTATATTAAGTTGAGGAAGGGCTGTGTTGGTCAGATATTTCATTCACAGTTTCAGAATAAGGCCAGGGGGGCTGCGATTTTGATTCGTAACTCAATACCATTATTCGCAGCAACTGAAATAGTTTTGGACCCTAATGGACGCTCTGTTATTGTCGTTGGAAAACTCCATATTACACCAGTGATACTTACCTGTGTTTATGCACCAAACTGGGATGGCTTTCAGTTCATTAAATCATTTTTGTCATCTATACCACACACTTAGGGCCTGATTTACTAACATCCCAAATAAAGAGCGCTAAATTGGGTGCGCGCGCAAATAGATTGCACGTGTTGTTTGTTTACCTGTTGCAGGTAATTTACTAAGATTGCCTGCGCGAATGACAACAGGTGCAAAAGTTGCGGAGACCGCCCTATTTAAATGAGGGTTTTGCGCGTGTTATGGTGTTCAACATGGAAAATGTGGGAGAGCAGAGTGGTCGCAAGCGCAAAATGAAATTTGAAGCCATTGAATTGGAGGTGTTAGTGGAAGAGGCGAATAAACATATTCTTGAATTACAACAAAGAGATCTGAATTTAACCAGGAGAAACGCAATATGGGAGGGCCATCTGTGAAAAAGTCAATGTGGTGGGGAAAACGAGAAGAAAAGCATATGAAGTTAAGAAAAGATGGCAAGATATAAGAAGAAGAACAAAGGAAAAAATAGCACATAATACATCGTCGGCAAATAAAACAGGTGGGGGGCCGGCGGAGGAGAATCCTCTGTCTACAATTGAGCAGCGGGTGCAGTTGACTGTCTGCGATGAGCAGATTACTTGAATACAAGGATACGACACCCCTGAGCCAGAAACTGTAGACCAAGGCTGGTCCATATATATCACAAACGCTCATTTATTGGATACATTTAATTAATTCAAATATGTAAGCTAGCAAATAAAAATGAATGTGCTGTACGTGCCAACGTTTTGTTTAATATGAAATTAAAAGCGTCATTTTCAATTTCTATTTTTGCTTCTGCATTTCTCAGGGGATTTTATTTCCCAACAGTTGTGCAGTGCGCGATTCATTTTACGAGACATTTTTCCGTATGCTGAAACAAAAAGTTGTACGCATAAAAAATGGTTTTAAGCATTTATGATGTTGTTGTTCCCATATAAACACTTTCCATAATGAAGCAACATTTTTGGTGCAGCTGTCCTTACGATTTGATCTTTGAAAATAACAAATATCCGTTCTTTTTAATGGAAAATCACCAGAAGTCCGTCAATCCCCGCCGCACTCCTCAAATCAACCCACACCAACGGGCACCTCAGCAGAGCCCCGAAACTGTCCACCTCTTCAGGACATCGATGTGGAGTTGCTGCAGCAGCAGAAAAAGCAGCCTGCAGCACTCGAAGATGGGTTACAGTCCATGGCGCAGGAGGTCAGAGCTGTGTCCACTGTGGCACGTTCGCTCAGGCGGGACACGCGGGCCATCGTTGGGCTCACCAGGCAGCTGGTCTGCGCTGTTTCTGGACTGACGATGGCCATCAATGCCCTGGCAAGAGCGATCGACAATGCTGTCCAGGTGTCCATTTGTCCCTCATCTGTGCAGCCAGGATATGAAGAGGGAGGACAGAGCGCAGGAGGAGCGGAGCGCAGGAGGAGCGGAGCGCAGGAGGACAGAGCGCAGGAGGAGCGGAGCGCAGGAGGACAGAGCGCAGGAGGAGCGGAGCGCAGGAGGACAGAGCGCAGGAGGAGAGGAGCGCAGGAGGAGAGGAGCGCAGGAGGAGCGGAGCGCAGGAGGAGCGGAGCGCAGAGGAGCGGAGCGCACGTGACCTGGACAGCAACGCAACCTGCGAGAAAGGAAAGTTCCAGAAACCAGTTTGATGAAAAGAAAAAAATAGTGCGACACAGGCGATTTTCAATTTCAATATTTGATTAGAAATCTCGTCTGGTTTTTAGTTCTTTGGTGGCTGTATATACATGTCCAGTTTTGTTTCGTTAGTTAATGTTTTGGGCAGTGGCACTCCCTCTGCAGATGGTTAAAAATACGCCACAATATATATTCAAGGTGTTTGTGCTTTAATTACTGTATGACAAATAAATGCAAACCTCTGAAATGGCTCATGAGAAATTGCTTTGGATCAGATTGGCCCGTGTCTGCAGTCCCGCAGCGCTGGGTTGTCCCACATGTGGCAAGTGTTGATTATCTTCCTCCTCCTCCTCCATGGCATCATGCTCTAACCCGTGGCGTTTTGCAATGTTGTGCAACATGCAGCAGACAACAATAATCTGGGCCACCTTTTTTTGGACTGTAGAGAAGTGCTCCTCCAGTGCGGTCCAAACAACGGAACCGACTTTTTAACACGCCGAAGGTGCGCTCTACGATGTTTCTGGCTTGGATGTGGGCAACATTGTAGCGTTGCTCACCTGGAGTGGTTGGGTTGAGTACAGGAGTCAAGAGGAAGGGGTGAAGAGGGTATGCACCATCACCTTAAAAGTTGAATATGAACCACTACTCACATATTTGTCATTAATGTGAGGATTGATTTTTAGAAAGCAAAATTACGTAATTAACTTACCCAAAAGCCAGCCATCTCCATATTCGCCATCTCTCAACTTTGAGATGCACGGACCCTGGATATTTTGCCACAACGTTTGTAATGACCCCTTTTGAGTCACACACAACCTATACGTTTAAAGAGTGTGTGTGTTTTCGATTTCTGTAAATATACTCCCTGGCTGAAGGGGGGACAAGGTACACGTGAGTGCAGTCTATTGCTCCAATAATTTTGGGAAAGCCAGCTACCCCATAAAAGCCATGTTTAGTGTTGTTTAATGCATCTCTAGTGTGTGGGAATTGTATGTGTCTGCCTATCCTGTGTGACATAGCATTTAACACTTGAGACAGCACATTGGAAAAACTGCTCTGGGAGACGCCAGCACTAATGGCAACAGTGCGCTGGAATGATCCAGATGCAAGGAAATGCAAAGTTGCAAGAAGTTTTGCCATGGAAGGTATTGCATGGCTCCTTCTTGTAACTGGCTCCAAATCAGCTCTTAATTCACCCAGAAGCTCCAGAATTGCATCGCTGGATAGGCGATATGTTTCAATTATTTTTTGCTCATTCATTCCAAAAATGTTGACTCGAGCAGAAAAGCTCCGTTCTCTTCGTCGCCTTAAATTTTGCCTACGTCTCCTCGCAAGAATAACTGCAGCCATCTGTGCGCGAAGCTGTGACAGTTAAGACCTGCCTGTTAAATGTGCTAAATAAACAGACAAAAAACAGCCACCGCAATTAGTTTCGGGTTTGGTAAATCACATTGCGTGTGCCAAATTAATTAATTTGCATCTCCTCCTCCCAATATTTTGCGCATCCCTGCAGGGAATCCCCCGGATTGCATATTCATTAGAGGCAAACGCACTGAATAGGTTGCTCGTGTTATTTTGCCCGCTTGACAGACGTAATCCTCGGTGCGCCCGGTTTGTAGATCAACTGCAACATGTGTTTGCGCGTGCTGTCAAGTTAGCGCACGTTCTTACGCATGCAAACCTTTAGTAAATCGGGCCCTAAGTGTCAGGTCTCGCCTTCTGCAGTCCAGCGCGGCCGCAAATAGGACGTGGATCACAACTGCATTACTCATTACTGCTGAGTGGTAGCAGCATGTGTATATACAATACAGCTCACATTAAAATGGAAAAAATTGCGAGAACTCTCCCTAACTTACTGCTGTGTTGCCGTCTTTGTCTCGCTGCTCTACCACCAGACAAACTTGTTGTTTCGCGAGATTAATGTTGTAAGCCTTTTAACTGCCGACAGTGAATAGTGCAGTGGTTATATGAAAAAACATAACATGCACTTTCAATTTAAAATGTGTGAGAAACCGCATTATAGTGCATGTGAAAGCGCGGGAGAAATTTGCTTTTGAAGACGTGTGTCAACTGTCTGTGTGAGTTCAGAATGTAACTAAAATCTTCTCTCTGGATGTCAGGAGAGCCAAATATTGACCTTTGGCCTTTGTCCCTTGTGCACAGAGATTTCTGCAGATTCTCCGAATTTTTTAATGATATGATGTACTGTAGATGGTGGGATATTCAAAGTCTTCACAATTTTACATTGAGAAACATATTTCGGACATTGTTCCACAATTTTTAGACGCAGTTTATCACCGATTGGTGAATGTCTGCCCATCTTTACTTCTGAGAGACTCTGCCTCTCTAAAATGCTCTTTTTATTACCAGTCATGTTACCTGTTGCCAATTAAACCTAATTAGCCGCAAATTACTCCTTCATCTGTTTTATATTAGTACCACTTACTTTTCCAGCCTTTCGTTTCCCCATCCCAACTTTTTTGATATGTGTTGCTGCCCTCAGATTCAAAAATGAGCAAATATTTTTCATGAAATTGTAAAATGTCTCACTTTTAACATCTGATATGTTGTCTATGCCCTTGCATTCTGACTTTACTTACATTTTTACACACCATCCCACAAAGGTCAGTATTGTATGCTCGTGATCTTCTGGCCCTCAAACGGCTCTGCATTAAAAACAGACATGATTCTGCATTGGAATTCACTGCATGGGCTCAGGAGTACTTCCAGAAATCATTGTCTGTGAGCACAGTTTGGCATGCAATCCACAAATGCAAGCTAAAGCAGTGTCATGCAAAGAAGACGCTATATGTGAGCACGATCCAGAAACAACGCTGCCTTCTCTGGGCCAAAGCTCATTTAAAATGGACTGCGACAAAATAGAAAACTTACACATATTTTACAAAGCTTACTCATCTGGAAAGGCACGACCGATGCTGAAAAGTATATAGAGGTTTTAAAACAACATGTTATCCCATCCAGACACAGTCTCTTTCAGTTGGTCTTGCATATTTCCAATTGAGTTGAGTTTATTCAAGGATTACCGCTTGAGATGCAACATCTCATTTTCGAGGGGGTCCCAAAAACGGAGTTACAACATAAACAGAATCACAAAACATATAAACAATACATATTACATACAAACAAACAAAAATACAGAAAAAAAAAATGATTATAAAATATGAATAATAATACATAAATAAAATAAAAAAGAAAGCTCTCAAAGCCACCAAACCATGACACATAACCCTTCCTGAAGGCTTATGACCTTGTCTTGACCGGGGAAAAGGGTAGAAATGTGTTTGAAGCCTCATTTTATGTGTATTTTCATCAAGAAGATTTCCTATGTTGGGGTTCTGACCCACTTAACTATTGTACACAAGCAATTTACACAAATGTCTCCACTCCTGTATACTTGCTGTACAATTCCAGCAATCTATCAGAACTAAAAGAAAATCTTATTTGTTTCATCCCAAGAGAGCCGCTCTGAACTGAATGGTCTTGGGCATGGACTGTAGAGTGATGGAGCTAGGCCTTTCCATGAGATGGGGTTGGACAGTTCGGTCTCTGAGACTTTGCAGTCGTTCTCAGATTTGTGAGTCTACAGCCTAAATTGTAGTACAGAGTATTTTCCTGCCGCTACGATTCTTTTTAAAGTAAGGAACCTCACTTCCTATTTTGTTTCACTATTCGTAGTACAAGTATTGCTTTATTTAGCCTTTTATTTGTATTACTATTGTTTCTCCATTTTCAAGGACCCTCGTTTTGTTATGACTTTAAAATCACAAAGAAAACCAGCAATGACAACTTAAACCAATTTATTCTTCACTGATGACTTCTACAAATAATCCACTGTAATCTTATAATAACACTGTAATGCCACTATGTAACTCTGATACCAAACAAAAACTCTACTATCCAACTGACCAAAATCACAGCATTTATATATTCTTGGATTATTCTGGAAAGATCTACAGGAGTCCTGGGTGATCCAGCCCCCTCCAGGCAACAATAAGCCAGAAACTTCTAGAATGCACTAGTCTATTTCATCAAAAACAAGTGGTATTGCATCAGATCATGTAAAACAGACTGTTATACAGACATACCACCAGAGGGTGCTAAATGATGAACAAAATAAACAACTAGCTGACCAGTAAAGCAGCACAGATCTAACAAATTTCGATTTACAAATGATATACAGTGCTGTACATAAAATACTCATACATAACAGTTTCCTTTTTGTTTTGAATTTTTCCTCTTTGTGCCTCCTGCTTGCGCGATCGACACTAAAAACGTTCAACCAAATCCACCTTTGCACTGGATTCCAGTCCACATTTTCCTGGCCTCTGTGCCACCCTCACACTTAGACATGCATCAGGGTAAATAAAAATAAATCACAGATAGCCAGACAAACACACTTATTGAAGCTCATCTCAAATGTTGATGGTGTTATGATCTGTATCTGTTTGGTTTGCACTCCCCTGTCTGTGTGCAGACACGCTTCGGGTGATTTTGGAGGTTTTCCAGTATTTCACGAACTTCTTTATAGTCTCGTTTTTACCTTCCTTCCCGCTTTTCTGAAATTACCATATTAATTAACCGCTAGGATGCTTAGTTAGGACTGGTAATTTTACTGTATACTAATCCCTTTGTCTGTACAGTAACTAACTAACTAACAATCACGTATTATGATTAAGTGTGTAGATATCACTGTTTACTAATATAACTAACGCTGCCCCACTCTGATCTGTTCTGTAACTCCGCCCCTTTTGCTTTCCCTGTGCTCTGCTTTGATTACAGCGCACGCACCTCAGGTGCGCTTCTCTCTCTGTCCTGGGATCTTAACTGTGCACTAAGAACTCCTTGACCGGAGCTGTTTATCTGTCATAGGTTGTCTGCGTTGATACTGTCCGCATTTTGGTTTTTGCCCATTGTTTGTGGTTGAGGAGTTACTCGTGTGCTTACCTCTGTAATTAGTCTTATCCAGTTCACCTGTTCCCCGCATAGCAAGTGACTTCCCTCTTGTCTATTTAAAGTCTTCACTGCAGTTCATTCTTTATCAGAACGTTGATCAGTTCACATCTGTGCAGAGTTCCTCGTAGGCCTTTTGTTTATTGTTTCTTCATGACTGTTTCGCCCGACCTCGAGTTTGCCTTTGCCCCTCTGTTCCTGTTTTGCCTTTTTGGATTTTGACCTGTTTGTACGACTACTATTTTTGTTTTGGATGCCCTGTGTATGACTTACCTTTCTGGATTTCGACCACGAGTTTCGGCTTACTGTCTATGTACTGTTGCACATCTGCCTTACTGGTTTTGACTCCTGCCTGTCTTGTTGACTTTACTTTTTGGACATTTGTTTTTGGCTTGGCATCCTTGTGTCTTCTGGTCCAGACCCTTTTTGTAATAAAGGCTTACAATTTTTGGATTACCCCTGAGTTGCGACTGGTTCCTCTGAGCGTATCATTACAGATGGAGTCTATTCTGTTGCCAAAGCCCTGAGTTGTATTGAAAAAGAGATGATGCATCAGTCAGAGTTTGACATCCTTTCATCTGGGCAGGCTGAAGATACACTTCTTAAGGCAAAACACATATAGTATAAACTTGGTGAAAAACCAAATAGAGCTCTTGCTCACAATTTGAGGCATACATTTTGTGGGCTGAACATTAACTGGGCCCATCTCAACTTTTTACAAAATGGAGAGAATGGGATGTGAAATTTTGCTGCATCATAATTTCTCACTCCAAATATACTTATATTTGGGTAAAGGTAAAATATCATAGAGTTCTACCTTTGGTAGTAAGATTTTAGATAGGGGATCTAGGAAAATGTAAATGGATACAGACCTTTGGAATTTTCAAAATGTCATAAATTTTGCAGGTATATGGTTCTGTCTCCTTGATTCGTAGCTCCTTGTGTTTCTAGAAGTGTTTAGCTACAAATTTCTAAGTCCAGCCTTGTGGTTTTAAAAAAAGAACTCAATCATGAAACTCTACCCAAACCTGCAAATTACATGTTTATGATAAAAGGTAATACAGAATTTGAGAGAAAAAACAGTATCTGACAATAATAATCTCAGAAAATGGGCAGCCAACTCCTGTTTGAGTTCAAAGCTTCTTATGGCTTAGACGTTAAAACATTTACTAATTTAATTTATTTAATTTACTTTTAATTGATTTACATTTAATGCAGACATGATGCACACCACAGAGTATACACACTCTGGCCTTTGGCTTCGTTTCAACTGGTAATATGTCCATCATATTATACTTGTTCATGCGGATACACACACATCTTGTAATGCATAAAATAAGAGCTTGAAAATCAAGTACTATCTTAAATGGCCCCCTGGAATAAGACAAATTAGGGGTTTTGTCAGGGCCAGACTTCCTGCCTCCCTTGTGCCTATTTTAATCACTACCTCTAATTTCCCATACCTGTGTATTTGTGTTCATGCATGCGCGATTCCACAAGAGGACGCCAAAATAAAACCTACCACCTCTAGGTAGGTTTTGAACCTTTATCTAAACACGATAGAAGATTGGAGCAAGTGATTTACCTTCTATGCTTTTCAGTTGAAATTCAATGACTGAGGCACATTAATTTATGGAATATAATAAATTGATGATTTTTTAGCTTGCAAAGCTTGCATGAACAGGATACAGCCATTGGGTTCACCCCCCTCAACACAGCCTTATGACAGCATCTTCTGTCTATTTGACCGTCCCCTGTGAAGGGTTAAACCGTTAATAAGCAAAATATTTCTTTACTTAAACAATAAAAAGTAATTAGTTACAGCGGTGGCGATAGTGTACACTTGACAAGGAAAACATCTTCCTTCCAGTTGAGTTTACACAAAAAGTTCAGAAATATACATTTAATCTAGCATGCAATTCCTGGTGAATAGCAGCATAAAAACCCAGAGTAGTCTGCTGTTTCAGAAGGGGTCTTGTATATATTACATCAAAGAGACATTCAGAAGCATTAAAAAATACAAGTTCTTGTCTTTTACAATCCAGGAAATGTCTAAAACCATCCCCGCGATTTAAGGGCACCAGCATTAACATTTTAGTGTGAGCCGCTTTGTTGTAAGTTGCTGGGCTTCTTTAGACACTTTATATGCACTCAGTTTACCCAGTTTCCTTCCCTGTCACCAATAACATCTCATGATCTCATCCTGGAAACCAAGTCAGAAGTTAAGGGAATAATTTCTAAGCCTGATACAGCTATGTTTGATGTGGAGGACTCCACTATCTCAATTATTAAGGAAACGGGGAAAATGAGTACTGTTATATCAGATGATCAGTCATCTAATTGGAAACAAACTGCATATAATTCAACATTTAATCTCTCAACAACATTGCCATCATTGCAAATAAAAACATTTCTTTGTAAAGCAGTTTTCCTCTCTGGCAACAGCTTTAGTTCACAAATATTTTTAATCACTGAATTTTTAATTTAAGGACAGAAGTGGGGATAATGCACTTGTAAGAAGAGTTTCGCGGAAACGTGTTTGGGAGGAGCTCAGGGAAATGGTTTTGAGCTCTCAGTTAGGATGGGGAAACTGCTTCAATGAGGTGTGGAAGGAAGTTTAACTCAAACTAGAGCACTCGGCAACCGAGTACATGTATCCCCCGAAGGCCCCCCAGTTGGGCCCAGATGGTCCCAGAGTACCCAAAATCAAAAATTGTCGTGAACTTACCATAATACATCCATCCATTTTCTATACCCGCTTATTGCGACCCTAGTGAGGAATAAGCGGGTATAGAAAATGGATGGATGTATCATGGTAAGTTCACGGGTCGCGGGGTGTAGGAGCCGCATTTATGTTTGTTTTACATTGCGCTCATATTTTGTTGTTTGTACATTTTTGTGAGACTGCGCCCTCTACAGATGGTGAATGGTGCCACCAAATGGCATAAATGGATGCCAATTGCGCATGACGGGAGGAAGGCAGGATGGCAGGTTACAGTCATTGACCTAGGCCCGTTTAAACCTAAGCCTAAACCCGGAACCCTAGGCTCGTAATCGTTCTCAACCTGGACCCTGAAACTGAACTTTATAGTCTTTTGCTGCACACCATTGCATTCTTTGTTTGTATTTAATTTTTGTTTGTAATAAACCAAGATAAATTTCCAGTCAAACTCCTCTCCTGGATTTAATGGATACGGGTTTTGAGTCTGACGCTGCTTTACCTGCTTTCTTCATGGTGGTGAAAATGGAAAGGAACTAGGGGCGAAAGGAAGAGCCAAAACCTGTTTTTTGCCACTACACGGGGCGTGAACTGACTAGCTGACGACGGGCAAAGGCAGGGACCCACCCTAAACAGCTTGCCAATCCATCACAGGGCGCACACACCATTCACACCTATGGGCAATTTAGTGTCTCCAATTAGCCTGATATGCATGTCTTTGGACTGTGGGAGGAAACCGGAGTACCCCCACGCAAACACGGGGAGAACATGCAAATTCCACACAAAAAGGCCACAGGCCAGATTTGAACTCACATCCTTCTTGCTGGGAGGCAGCAATGCTAACCACTGGGCTGTAGAGCGTTCACAAGAGAATCTCTGCAGACGCGGACATGTGACGAGACCAAATCCGTAGTATCCTCCGAACTCGTTCGGGGGATACAAATATGCTTTGTTCTTTACCCAGGGCAAAATATGCTTTGTGTTTTAGCCGGGAGCTAAAAATACAATTCCTGTGAGCAAATTGGTCAGTAACTGAGACGTTTTTTTCCATAACAGTGAGTTAGAATTTGAAATAGAGTAGAGAGTGGGGAAATGTCCCTTTAAATTCAGCCCCCAGCTTTGTTGCATCTTGAGTCCTGAAGACCACAGCAGCTAACAGCAAAAACAAGGTTAGTTTCTGGGAAAAGACATTGTTTTCTGCATGCACTGTAACCTGTATGGTCAGCAAATTAAGTTTTGCGAGGAAATATTTTACAAACTGGAAAAATGCTGTGAATATTTACTCTTAACATAAAGATGTCACATTATATGTACAGAATGTATTTTTTCAGGATTATAAGCAGGTGCTTATTCTGTGGAGATATTTAAAACCTCATAATCAGTCCTGTAATGTACTGAAACATGCAAAGAAAACAGATCTGCTCAGCCTGGCTTCAGTCCAACTCCTCCTGCTGCTGAGGGCAGAACCAGGAAGTGACTCTCGCTCTCTCTGTTACGCAGTTTCAGAGAAATCGAAACTTAACTGCGTCTCTCCCAGAAAGAAATACAAACACCGTCTCTGTATGTGAGCTGTAAAATGGCTGAAGGGGGAGGTTTGCTGGATCAGGATCAGTTCAGCTGTTCAATCTGTCTGGATCTACTTCAGGATCCCGTGGCTATTCCCTGTGGACACAGTTACTGTATGGGCTGTATTAAGGGCTACTGGGATCAGGATGATCACACTGGTGTTTACAGCTGTCCCCAGTGCAGACAGACCTTCACTCCAAGACCTGTTCTGGGTAAAAACACCATGCTGGCTGAAGTGGTGGAGAAACTGAAGAAGACAGGACTCCAAGCTGCTCCTCCTGCTCACTGTTATGCTGGACCTGGGGATGTGGTGTGTGATTCCTGTACTGGGAGAAAACGCAAAGCTGTCAAGTCCTGTCTGGCGTGTCTGGCCTCTTACTGTGAAACTCACCTCCAGCCTCACTACGAATCTCCTGCCTTTAAGAAGCACAAACTGGTCAAAGCCACTGGAAACCTGCAGGAGAAGATCTGCTCTCATCATGACAAACTACTGGAGGTTTACTGTCGTACAGATCAGCAGTGTGTCTGTTATCTGTGTACAATGGATGAACACAGTGGTCACAAAACAGTCTCAGCTGCAGCAGAAAGGACTGAGAAACAGGTCAGTACAGAACCTCCTACACATGATTCTAACACCTTTGAAGAACAATAACAGGTGTCATTTTGGTTTTTATATACAGTATCTACAAAACCTAAAACCAGTAAAGTTGGCACGTTGTGTAAATCGTAAATAAAAACAGAATACAATTATTTGCAAATCCTTTTAACCCAATATTCAATTGAATACACTGCAAAGACAAGTTACTTCATGTTCGAACAGGTAAAATTTGTAATTTTTTGCAAATATTAGCTCATTTGGAATTTGATGCCTGCAACATGTTTCAAAAAAGCTGGCACAAGTGGCAAAAAAGACTGAGAGAGTTGAGGAATGCTCATCAAACACTTATTTGGAACATCCCACAGGTGAACGGGCTAATTGGGAACAGGTGGGTGCCATGATTGGGTATGAAAACAGCTTCCCTGAAATGCTCAGTCTTTCACAAAAAAGGATGGGGCGAGGGTCACCTCTTAGTGAATAAATGCGTGAGCTGATTGTCGAACAGTTTAAAAACAACATTCCTCAACGAGCCATTGCAAGAAATTTAGGGATTTCATCATCTACGGTTCGTAATATCGTCAAAAGGTTCAGAGAATCTGGAGAAATCACTGCACATAAGCGACAAGGCCGAAAACCAACATTGAATGCCCGTGACCTTCGATCCCTCAGGCGGTACTGCATCAAAAACCAACATCAGTGTGTGAAGGACATCACCACATGGGCTCAGGAACACTGCAGAAAAGTACTGTTAGTAACTACAGTTCGTCGCTACATCTGCAAGTGCAAGTTAAAACTCTACAATGCAAAGCGAAAGCCATTTATCAACAGCACCCAGAAACGCCACCGGCTTCGCAGGGCCCAAGCTCATCTAAGATGGACTGATGCAAAGTGGAAAAGTGTTCTGCGGTCTGACGAGTCCACATTTCAAATTGTTTTTGGAAACTGTGGACGTCGTGTCCTCCGGACCAAAGAGGAGAAGAACCATCCGGACTGTTATAGGCACAAAGTTCAAAAGCCAGCATCTGTGATGGTATGGGGGTGTATTAGTGCCCAAGGCATGGGCAACTTACACATATGTGAAGGCACCTTTAATGCTGAAAGGTACATACGGGTTTTAGAGCAACATATGTTGCCATCCAAGCAATGTCTTTTTCATGGACGCCCCTGCTTATTTCAGCAAGACAATGCCAAGCCACATTCTGCACGTGTTACAACAGCATGGCTCCATTGTAAAAGAGTGTGGGTACTAGACTGGCCTGCCTGTAGTCCAGACCTGTCTCCCATTGAAAATGTGTGGCGCATTATGAAGCGTAAAATACGACAACGGAGACCCCGGACTGTTGAACTACTTAAGCTGTACATCAAGCAAGAATGGGAGAGAGTTCCACCTGAAAAGCTTCAAAAATTGGTCTCCTCAGTTCCCAAACGTTTATTGAGTGTCGTCAAAAGGAAAGGCGATGTAATTAGTGGTAAAAAGGCCCCTGTGCCAACTTTTTTGCAATGTGTTGCTGCCTTTAAATTCTAAGTTAATAATTATTTGCAAAAAAAAATAAAGTTTCTCAGTTTGAACATTAAACATCTTGTCTTTGCAGTGTATTCAAAATTGAATATAAGTTGAAAAAGATTTGTAAATCATTGAATTCTATCTTTATCGACGATTTACATAACGTGCCAACTTCACTGGTTTTGGGTTTGTAAAATCTGCCTTGATATGTGGCCATTGATTATGGACATTTTATAAATTTTTTTTTTTAAATATGATAACAGAAGTAATGAACGCTGCAATGATTTCCTGGTCTGACGTCTGTATTTCAAAATCAGTCAGAGCGGGCAGTGAATCTTTGCTCTCAAATCGCACCCCTCCCTGAATGGGAATAAACAGAACGAGAGTAACCTGTTCACTCACACACTGAGATATTAATCCAGTGCACTTCACCTGCTCTGCTCCAAATGTCAAAGAATCTCATTTGGCATTTTAAAACATTGTTAAAGATGGATGAATGAGACATTACTATAATCTAACAGTAATTAAGGGAAATATTTTATCCACAGAAGCACCTGGGGGAGACACTGAGTAAATCGATCCAGAAGCGAGAGAAGGAGCTGCAGGATCTGAGACAGGCTGTGCAGTCACTCAAGGTGGGTACTGACCAGAGGAGAAGACAACAGCTGCTGCTGGAAGAGCCATTTCAGGGCTCAGTCAGGGCTCTCCTCCAGTCAGCCAGTGAGGAGCCCAGTGTTGGGCCACTTTCCAGCCCTGTGGGGCTCAATCCCACTGAGACACACTGTGGGGAACAGGCTGTGTGGGGTCCCAGTAAGAGCTGAGTGAAAGGCCTAGTTAAAATGTACAGCCTCCTCTCTCTGTGTCTCCTAACAGCTCTCTGCACAGGCAGCAGTGGAGGACAGTGAGAGGATCTTCACTGAGCAGATCCGCTCCATTGAGAGACGGCGCTCTGAGGTGAAAGAGCTGATCAGAGATCAGGAGAAGGCTGAAGTGAGTCGGGCTGAAGGACTCCTGGAGCGACTGGAGCAGGAGATTGCTGAGCTGAGGAGGAGAGACGCTGAGCTGGAGCAGCTTTCACACACAGAGGATCACATCCATTTCCTCCAGGTAACATCACTGGCTCTCTGACTGTCTGCACTGAGCACATTGTACATGTACATGTTGATTCATGTGTTTCATTTACAATCTGCTCCTGGTATCTGCCTAGGAATCTGTATTTAGTCTGTTCTCTCTATCTCTCCATCTCTCTGCAGAGCTGTCAGTCTCTCTGTACCCCTCCTGGACCTGGAGACTTACCCAGCATCACTGTCAGTCCAAATATCTCTTTTGACGCTGTGAGGAAATCTGTCTCTGAACTGAGAAAGCAACTGGAGGATGTTTTCAAATCAGAGCTGATTAAAGTTTCTGAAAAAGGTTGGTGAACAAACCCTGCAGCAGAAAGTGTGTTTAGCCACAGCACACAACGCACTGGCGAGGTGCTCTGCCTAAGTTTCACTTTTACATCATGAGAGGCACTTTCACAGGTTATGTATTATTAAGGAGAGGGATGAGTGACATTTCAGTCTGTCTCACAGGTCATATATCACACAGTATGGAGTAACATTACAAACTCTCACAAGCTCCAAATAACCCAACATGTGAGGTGTTTCTGTGTGAAGAGGGATGAGGCCCCCAAAGCCCCCAGTATGTTGGGAGGGTCCCACTATTGAGACCCCCTTTCCCGTCTGTCTCCTGGAAGGGTGTGATGACTCCGAGATGAAAACGGCACAGTTTTGAAAAACTCTTATCAGTTATTTAAAGGTTATAGTGCTAATGCTGTAAGTTTTTTATGTACGGCCCCCCGCTGTGGAGGCAGCATTGCTGCCCTCTGAGTGGGCCGGGCTGAACTCCAGTAACTCAGGAACAGTGCTGCCCTCTGAGTGGCCCGGGCTGAGCTCCAGTAACTCAGGAACAGTGCTGCCCTCTGAGTGGCCCGGGCCGAGCTCCAGTAACTCAGGAACAGTGCTACCCTCTGAGTGGGCCGGGCCGAGCTCCAGTAACTCAGGAACAGTGCTGCCCTCTGAGTGGGCCGGGCCGAGCTCCAGTAACTCAGGAACAGTGCTGCCCTCTGAGTGGGCCGGGCCGAGCTCCAGTAACTCAGGAACAGTGCTTCCCTCTGAGTGGGCCGGGCCGAGCTCCAGTAACTCAGGAACAGTGCTGCCCTCTGAGTGGGCCGGGCCGAGCTCCAGTTACTCAGGAACAGTGCTGCCCTCTGAGTGGGCCGGGCCGAGCTCCAGTAACTCAGGAACAGTGCTGCCCTCTGAGTGGGCCGGGCCGAGCTCCAGTAACTCAGGAACAGTGCTGCCCTCTGAGTGGGCCGGGCCGAGCTCCAGTAACTCAGGAACAGTGCTGCCCTCTGAGTGGGCTGGGCCGAGCTCCAGTAACTCAGGAACAGTGCTTTCCTCTGAGTGGGCCGGGCCGAGCTCCAGTAACTCAGGAACAGTGCTGCCCTCTGAGTGGGCCGGGCCGAGCTCCAGGAGCTCAGGAACAGTGCTGCCCTCTGAGTGGGCCGGGCCTAGCTCCAGTAACTCAGGAACAGTGCTGCCCTCTGAGTGGGCCGGGCCGAGCTCCAGTAACTCAGGAACAGTGCTTCCCTCTGAGTGGGCCGGGCCGAGCTCCAGTAACTCAGGAACAGTGCTGCCCTCTGAGTGGGCCGGGCCGAGCTCCTGTAACTCAGGAACAGTGCTGCCCTCTGAGTGGGCCGGGCCGAGCTCCAGTAACTCAGGAACAGTGCTGCCCTCTGAGTGGGCCGGGCCGAGCTCCAGTAACTCAGGAACAGTGCTGCCCTCTGAGTGGGCTGGGCCGAGCTCCAGTAACTCAGGAACAGTGCTTCCCTCTGAGTGGGCCGGGCCGAGCTCCAGTAACTCAGGAACAGTGCTGCCCTCTGAGTGGGCCGGGCCGAGCTCCAGGAGCTCAGGAACAGTGCTGCCCTCTGAGTGGGCCGGGCCTAGCTCCAGTAACTCAGGAACAGTGCTGCCCTCTGAGTGGGCCGGGCTGAGCTCCAGTAGCTCAGGAACAGTGCTTCCCTCTGAGTGGGCCGGGCCGAGCTCCAGTAACTCAGGAACAGTGCTGCCCTCTGAGTGGGCCGGGCCGAGCTCCAGGAGCTCAGGAACAGTGCTGCCCTCTGAGTGGGCCGGGCCTAGCTCCAGTAACTCAGGAACAGTGCTGCCCTCTGAGTGGGCCGGGCCGAGCTCCAGTAACTCAGGAACAGTGCTTCCCTCTGAGTGGGCCGGGCCGAGCTCCAGTAACTCAGGAACAGTGCTGCCCTCTGAGTGGGCCGGGCCGAGCTCCAGTAACTCAGGAACAGTGCTGCCCTCTGAGTGGGCCGGGCCGAGCTCCAGTAACTCAGGAACAGTGCTGCCCTCTGAGTGGGCCGGGCCGAGCTCCAGTAACTCAGGAACAGTGCTGCCCTCTGAGTGGGCCGGGCCGAGCTCCAGTAACTCAGGAACAGTGCTGCCCTCTGAGTGGGCCGGGCCGAGCTCCAGTAACTCAGGAACAGGGCTGCCCTCTGAGTGGGCTGGGCCGAGCTCCAGTAACTCAGGAACAGTGCTTCCCTCTGAGTGGGCCGGGCCGAGCTCCAGTAACTCAGGAACAGTGCTGCCCTCTGAGTGGGCCGGGCCGAGCTCCAGGAGCTCAGGAACAGTGCTGCCCTCTGAGTGGGCCGGGCCTAGCTCCAGTAACTCAGGAACAGTGCTGCTCTCTGAGTGGGCCGGGCCGAGCTCCAGTAACTCAGGAACAGTGCTTCCCTCTGAGTGGGCCGGGCCGAGCTCCAGTAACTCAGGAACAATGCTGCCCTCTGAGTGGGCCGGGCCGAGCTCCAGTAACTCAGGAACAGTGCTGCCCTCTGAGTGGGCCGGGCCGAGCTCCAGTAACTCAGGAACAGTGCTGCCCTCTGAGTGGGCCGGGCCGAGCTCCAGTAAGTCAGGAACAGTGCTGCCCTCTGAGTGGGCCGGGCCGAGCTCCAGTAACTCAGGAACAGTGCTGCCCTCTGAGTGGGCCGGGCCGAGCTCCAGGAGCTCAGGAACAGTGCTGCCCTCTGAGTGGGCCGGGCCAAGCTCCAGTAACTCAGGAACAGTGCTGCCCTCTGAGTGGGCCGGGCCGAGCTCCAGTAACTCAGGAACAGTGCTTCCCTCTGAGTGGGCCGGGCCGAGCTCCAGTAACTGAGGAACAGTGCTGCCCTCTGAGTGGGCCGGGCCGAGCTCCAGTAACTCAGGAACAGTGCTGCCCTCTGAGTGGGCCGGGCCGAGCTCCAGTGACTCAGGAACAGTGCTGCCCTCTGAGTGGGCCGGGCCGAGCTCCAGTAACTCAGGAACAGTGCTGCCCTCTGAGTGGGCCGGGCCGAGCTCCAGTAACTCAGGAACAGTGCTGCCCTCTGAGTGGGCCAGGCCGAGCTCCAGTAACTCAGGAACAGTGCTGCCCCCTGAGTGGGCCGGGCCGAGCTCCAGTAACTCAGGAACAGTGGTGTTCTCTGAGTGGGCCGGGCCGAGCTCCAGTAACCCAGGAACAGTGCTGCTCTCTGAGTGGGCCGGGCCGAGCTCCAGTAACTCAGGAACAGTGCTGCCCTCTGAGTGGGCCGGGCCGAGCTCCAGTAACTCAGGAACAGTGCTGCCCTCTGAGTGGGCCGGGCCGAGCTCCAGTAACTCAGGAACAGTGCTGCCCTCTGAGTGGGCCGGGCCGAGCTCCAGTAACTAAGGAACAGTCAAGTCTGAACCTGCCGGTTCCCATGACTGTGGGCCAGAACAAGAAAGCCTGGAGAGAGCAACAGACTGGAAGAAAAGCACAGCAGAGAGAACTGGAACAGAGGAATGAACAGACTGAGAATGAAAGTAAAAAATGAACAGAGAGAAGACAGGAGTGAGAAAGGTAAAAAGCTGGTAAAACCAGAGATGATGCTGGTAAAACACAGTAAACCGAATCGGGTAATAAAAGGGATAAATATAAATGAAGATGAGGATATTTATGATGAAGAACTACTGAAATGGTCTCAGAAAAGGAAAAGCACAGATGGTGCACAGAGCTGTGCTAAAGTGATAGAAATGAGTAAGAGGCAGCAGTAGAGTTTGAGGAGTCGATGCTTATCCAGGAGGATGAACAGAGCAGCTATTCTCAGGCTAAAATTAGAAAGTTTTTAAAGGACACCGAGGAATCAGATTAGTTAAGGTGCAAATTATTTCACTGACCTAAAACTTTTTGTTGATTCTGTGACTCGACTGATGATGAACTCAGGGAATGTGGGGGATGAGTTTTTTTAAATGACACGTGAGCAGTTCTGTTCATACTTCTGAAAATGAAAAAACTAGAAGTTGTTTTAGTTCAGGAGACAGAAATCGATATTGACAACGAGAGTGACTGAACAAGTGAAATAGGAGTGGAGGGGTTGGCATTGTTATATATATATATATATATATATATATATATATATACATTCAACAAAAATATAAACGCAACAGTTTTGTTTTTGCTCCCATTTGTCATGAGATGGACTCAAAGATCTAAAATTCATTCCAGATACACAATATTACCATTTCTCTCAAACATTGTTCACAAATCTGTCTAAATGTGTGATAGTGAGCACTTTTGCCTTGCTGAGACAATCCATCCCACCTCACAGGTGTGCCACATCAAGAAGCTCATCAGACACCATGATTAGTACACAGGTGTACCTTAGACTGTCCACAATAAAAGGCCACCCTGAAATGTGCAGTTTTTGCTTTATTGGGGGTCTGGAGACTCAGAACCAGTCAGTATCTGGTGTGACCACCATTTGCCTCATGCAGTGCAACACATCTTCTTCGCATAGAGTTCATCAGATTGTCAATTGTGGCCTGTGGAATGTTGGTCCACTCCACTTCAATGGCTGTGCTGGATATTAGTGGGAACTGGTACGCGATCCAAGAATTGGATCCTTGCAACATGGGGCCGTGCATTATCTTGCTGAAACATGAGGTGATGTTCATGGATGTATGGCACAACAATGGGCCTCAGGATCTCATCACGGTATCTCTGTGCATTCAAAATGCCATCAATAAAATGCACCTGTGTTCTTCGTCCATAACAGATGCCTGCCCACACCATAACCCCACCACCACCATGGGCCACTCGATCCACAACATTGACATCAGCAAAGCGCTCACCCACACGACGCCACACACGCTGTCTGCCATCTGCCCTGAACAATGTAAACCGAGATTCATCCGTGAAGAGAACACCTCTCCAACGTGTCAGACGCCATAGAATGTGAGCATTTGCCCACTCAAGTCTGTTACGGCGACGATCAGGAGTCAGGTTAAGACCCTGATGAGGACGACGAGCATGCAGTTGAGCTTCCCTGAGACGGTTTCTGACAGTTTGTGCAGAAATTCTTTGGTTATGCAAACCAATTGTTTCAGCAGCTGTCTGAGTAGCTGGTCTCAGACGATCTTGGAGGTGAACCTGCTGGATGTGGAGGTCCTGGGCTGGTGTGGTTACACGTAGTCTGCGGTTGTGAGGCCAGTTGGATGTACTGCCATATTCTCTGAAACGCCTTTGGAGACGGCTTATGGTGGAGAAATGAACATTCAATGCCCGAGCAACAGATTTGGTTGACATTCCTGCTGTCAGCATGCCAATTGCACGCTCCCTCAATGCTTGCGCCATCTGTGGCATTTTGCTGTGAGACAAAACTGCACATTTCAGGGTGGCCTTTTATTGTGGACAGTCTAAGGTACACCTGTGCACTAATCATGGTGTCTGATGAGCTTCTTGATGTGGCACATCTGTGAGGTGGGATGGATTGTCTCAGCAAAGCAAAAGTGCTCACTATCACACATTTAGACAGATTTGTGAACAATGTTTGAGAGAAATGGTAATATTGTGTATCTGGAATGAATTTTAGATCTTTGAGTCCATCTCATGACAAATGGGAGCAAAAACAAAAGTGTTGCGTTTATATTTTTGTTGAGTGTATATATATATATACAACTGCTCACAAAAATTAAAGGAACACTTTTTTTATTGGGCCTGGCATGAATTGAATTAAACCTGTCTGATAATTTTCTGGTTAGTTAAGCAGCTGAGGGCCTCGTTAATCAATTTCAGCTGTATTGGTGTTCATGGAATTAACAACAGGTGCACTTCAGTGGCAACAATTAGAAAACCCTCAAAACAGGACTGGTTTTACATGTGGAGGTCATTTCAACTTTCTCCCTTTTGATCTTTTTTGTCTGGTTTTCCACTCGTGCTGATGTTGGCTTGCGTAATTATCACTACTGGCAGTATGAGGTGTTATGGCCCCAATTTGTTATTACATTTAAAAACAACAGCAACAGCAAGGGATGACACACAGTTTTTAAAACTTAAACACATTTAATAAACAAAGACAATAACCAACAACTAACTAACCTAAAGACCAAGATTGAATACAAAAACATAAATATTTACAGTCCCTTTTTGTGGGGTGACTTGGTGATGTCCTGGATGATGAAAATGCTCAATCACAGGCAAAGAAATCCACAAAAGAAACGTCACAGGTCTTGACAAAATGGCAGGTCTGGTCATCTTCTTGCAAATTCTCCTACTACTCTACTGTCTCAATTCTTTTCCTTATATACTCTTTTGCAGACCCCACCCACATTTAGACCTCTTTTTTTTAATTTTCTGAGACTTGCCCCAGACATGTCCAGGACATGTCTAAACATGACTCCAGTCTGAGCTTAACAAAAAAAAGGTAAACACTGTCATCTAGTGGCCTATATTCACATTACACCTCCATTCCAAAAGGGAAAAATTTTGACTCATAAAGGCAAAATTTTTCTTTTCAATACAAAATGGTTAAGTGAACACTTGTCTATATATACATATCATACACGGGATAAGCAATCAGCAATTACATTGTCTGTACCCTTCACATGCTTAATTTCCAAGTCAAACTCCTGTAAAATCAAACTCCAATTCAACAATCTCCGATTCTTGTTTTTCATCTTACTCAAAAACGTTAACGGATTGTGGTCAGTGTACACAATCATTGGCTTTTGTCCTGTACAAACATAAACCTCAAAGTGTTGTAAAGAAAGGACCAGAGCCAACAGTTCCTTCTCTATTGTGGAATAGTTCCTTTGGTGGCGATTGAACTTCCTGGAGAAGTATGCCACGGGATGCTCAATGTCATCAGAGTCACTTCTCTGTAGGAGCACAGATCCACAAGCTTGGTCGCTAGCATCGACCGCGATGGAGAACGGTTTGTTGAAGTCAGGAGATTTGAGCACGGGGAAGTGACACAGCAGAGACTTCAGGCGATCGAAGGCTCTCTGGCATGCATCATCCCAGGTGAACTTTACGCCTTTCTTCAGTTGGTTAGTTAGACTGAGAGCAATCTCAGCAAAGTTCTTGCAGAACTTGCGGTAGTACCCGATCATTCCAAGGAAGCGGCGCAAAGCTTTTTTGTTGTCAGGAACTGGAAAGTCCATGATGGCTTGGACTTTAGCATTTATGGGTGCCACCTTACCCTGGCCTATGACGTAGCCAAGATAGGTGACAGTAGCACAACCAAAGTCACTCTTGCTCAGGTTAACAGTCAGGTTAGCCTGGGTCAGGCGCTGGAACAACGTCTCTACATCTTTTAGATGTTCTTCCCAGGAGTCACTCCATGTGATCAGGTCATCGATGTACGCACCCGTGTGTGGCAATCCGGCGATTGTAGACTGTATCATCCTTTGGAACGTGGCTGGGGCATTTTTCATGCCAAAGGGTAGGACTTCATACTGGTACAATCCAGATGGTGTGGCAAAAGCAGAGATGCTCTTGGCCCTCTCAGTTAAAGGCACACACCAATAACCCTTCAATAAATCAATCTTGGTCAGAAACATTGCTTGCCCTACTCTATCAATACAATCATCAATCCTAGGTATTGGAAACACATCAGTTCTAGTTACAGCATTGACTTTGCGATAATCTGTACAGAATCTAGTACTTCCATCAGGTTTTGGAACTAGCACACAGGGTGAACTCCAATCTGAGTTGGAGGGTCTGATAATATCATGTTTCAACATGTACTCAACCTCTTTCTCAGCAATCTTTCTCTTTTCAGGGTTCATCCGGTACGGATGCTGTTTTATTGGTTTGGCATCACCAACATCTACATCATGAGAGGCTATAGAAACTCTCTTTGGAACATCAGGAAACAGATCCTCATATTTCTTGATCAACCTCTCAAACTGATCTCTCTGTGAGGGTTCTATGTGCTGGAGTTTTACATCAAGATTTTGCAACACTTCAGTGTTTGACAATTTACATGAAAGAACTTCAGCTTTAATTCTAGGTTCATCATCTTGAAACTCCCCCTCATCTTCACACGTTTCGACCATTGGAGAATCTGAAGTGACAGCTGCAACCCTAGCATTTCTGTCATGATAAGGCTTTAGCATGTTAATATGACACAATTGTTTTGGTTTTCTCCTATCTGGAGTCTTCACAATGTAATTGAGATCATTGAGTTTTGTCAGAATTTCATAAGGACCATGAAATCTTGCCTGCAATGGATTGGACTGCAAGGGAAACAACACAAGGACCTTTTCTCCTGGTTTAAACTCACGGCTTCTAGCCTTATGATCATACCAAGTTTTCATTTTTCCCTGACTTGATTTCAAGTTCTCTTTGGCAAGGTCACAAGCTGCACGCAATCTTTCCTTGAACTTGCTAACATAGTCTAACAGACTGATATGCGGCTCTTTCTCTTGCCATTGTTCACTCAATAATAGCAAAGGTCCTCTCACTTCATGACCAAACACTAGCTCAAATGGACTGAATCCAGTAGACTCCTGCACTGCTTCTCTAGCTGCAAACAACAGCAAATGAACCCCTTCATCCCAGTCTTTCTCATGGTCATAACAATAAGTCCTCATCATTGTCTTGAGAGTGGAATGAAACCGCTCTAAGGCACCCTGACTTTCTGGATGATAGGCACTAGAAAGAATCTGCTTTGCACCTAGTTCATACACAACCTGCTGAAACAATCCTGAAGTGAAATTGCTACCCTGGTCTGACTGAATTTCCCTGGGAAGGCCAAACAACGTGAAGAACTTTATCAAAGCCTTCGAGATTGCAGTTGCCTTGATGTTACGTAGAGGTATGGCTTCGGGGAATCTGGTAGATGCACACATGATTGTCAACAAGTACTGATTTCCAGATCTAGTCTTGGGTAATGGACCAACGCAATCAACAATGACCCTAGAGAATGGCTCCCCAAATGCTGGGATAGGCTGCAATGGAGCTACAGGTGGGTCTAACTGGTGTTTTCCAACTACCTGACAAGTGTGACAGGTTTTGCAAAAGTTGGAAACGTCTTTCCGAAGCCCAGGCCAAAAGAAGTGTTTCATGATCTTATCAACAGTCTTGTTAACACCAAGATGACCTCCTAAAGGTAAACTATGAGCCATTGATAAGATCTCATTCCTATAGACCTTCGGAACAACAATTTGCCTGACCACTGCCCAATCTGCATTGGCAGGGATATCAGGAGGGCGCCACTTCCGCATCAACACACCATCCTTGAGATAATACCCAACTGGAACTGCGTCTATTTCTTTATCAGGAAGGGCTCTCCTCTTTAGTACACAAATTTCAGGATCATTAGTTTGCTCCTCAATCAACCGCTTTCTGGACAGAGACAAGTCTCCAGACACATCAGAATCACCAGACCCATCCGGCTGGCTGAATAGAGAACTGATAAAAGTATCTGATAAGTCCTCAAACGGAGAAACCATAGTAGGCCAATCAGAGTCATGAGGCGAACCACCTGAGTCCTGACTATTCAATGTACTGGACGGCACCACATCATCTTCTTCTTTAGCCTTCTTGGCCATGGCACGAGTCACTGCGCAAGAAGGATACAGAGATGGGTCCTCATCCATATTTTCAGTGCTCGGCTGTGAAGTAAGATGTACAGGGGGAACTACTTTGCCCCCAGCCAGGTCATTGCCTAGCAACAGAGAAACACCCTTTATAGGTAGACTTGACATAAGTCCCACCTTTACCTGTCCTGTAACTAAATCTGACTTCAAGAATATAGAGCGCAGGGGTACAGATACAGTCCTCCCTTCAATACCTTGTACAAGTATGAAATCCCCTGAAGCGGTCTCATCACGTAACTCCAAGGAGTCCATCAACAAAAGTGACTGAGACGCTCCGGTATCCCTTAGGATATATATGGGGACAGGAGTAGTATGCTCATTCAGAGCCACAAATCCCTCTGACACAAATGGAAGAAATTCCTCCCTCACAAAGTCAGCTGTATCAGGCTTTTTAGCCCCACAAGAAGCAGGAAATTTTGCAGATTGGTTATCTACTACAGGGGTTTCTAACCTTGTTTTCACAAAGGCATTTGGTTTGGTATCCTTTTCTTTTTCTTTCTTAGCTTTAAGGAACCAACAGTTAGTTGTAACATGACCAGATTTCTTGCAATAACTGCAAACTAGACCACTTTTGTCACTGTCAGCTTTCACACTTTGATCAGACCTGTTACTGGATTTCTGAGCACCATCACCAGATTTGTCTTTGTCTTTGGGTGAGGAATCTTGGGTATCACCATAACCCTTTTTCTGAAATTGGGACCATCTATTATTACTGCTAGACTGAAATTTGGACTTATGTGTGAGAACATATTCATCTGCAAATTTGGCAGCTGATTGCAAATTCAGTGCTTGCTTCTCATTAAGGTAGGTCTTAACATCATCTTTAACACAGTTCTTGAATTCTTCAACTAACACCATCTCTTTTAGTGAGTTGAAATCATCCTTGACCTCCATAGAAGTACACCAGCGCTCAAAGTAAACCTGCTTTTCATGAGCAAATTCAACATAAGTCTGATTTTCAGATTTCTTCAGACCTCTGAATTTCTGTCGGTAAGCCTCTGGAACCAACTCATAAGCTCTCAAAATAACCTTTTTGACAACCTCATAATCAGAGGAATCATCTGCAGACAAAGCCGAATAGGCTTGTTGAGCTTTACCCTTGAGGACAGTTTGCAACATCAGAGGCCAGTGTTCCTTTGGCCACTGGCAACTCTTTGCTACCTTTTCAAAACACTGGAAATAGTTGTCAACATCCTTTTCCGAAAATGGAGGCACCAGTTTTACCTCCTGGCTAGCCCGAAATTTATTTTCAGTTTGAATTTTTATTTTTAGTTGCTCCATTTGGAGTCTTTCCTCTCTATCGAATTTCTCTAATTCAAAATCTCTCTGTCTTGCAAATTTTTCTAACTCAAATTCTCTTTGTTTTTCTTTTTCTTCCCTCTCAAATTCTCTTTGTTTCTCTTCTCTTGCTAATTTTTCCAACTCAAACTGCCTTTGTTTTTCTTTTTCTTCCCTTTCAATCTCTAGCATTTTTAATTTAAGTTCCATTTCTATATTTGGATTTTCCACTGGAAACTGTTCCAGATCTCCTGGTGCAAACACATTTTCATCAATGTAATATTCAACTATCTCTCTAGACAGTCTTGCTTTTCGCATGGCTGGTTTCACCTCTGTCAGCTCTAAATGTCTGCAAATTTCTAGCAGTTCTGTCTTTTTAAAAGACTTCAAAACCCCTACGGTTGGTGATGCCAAGAAATCATCCATTGCTGTTGTCAATATATATGTATTCAATTAAAAAAAAATTTTTACAATTTGAAATGTTAGATTTTTAATAAATGACTCACAAAATGGTCTATCCCGGACCTTGAGCCCCCAATTTGTTATGGCCCCAATTTGTTATTACATTTAAAAACAACAGCAACAGCAAGGGATGACACACAGTTTTTAAAACTTAAACACATTTAATAAACAAAGACAATAACCAACAACTAACTAACCTAAAGACCAAGATTGAATACAAAAACATAAATATTTACAGTCCCTTTTTGTGGGGTGACTTGGTGATGTCCTGGATGATGAAAATGCTCAATCACAGGCAAAGAAATCCACAAAAGAAACGTCACAGGTCTTGACAAAATGGCAGGTCTGGTCATCTTCTTGCAAATTCTCCTACTACTCTACTGTCTCAATTCTTTTCCTTATATACTCTTTTGCAGACCCCACCCACATTTAGACCTCTTTTTTTTAATTTTCTGAGACTTGCCCCAGACATGTCCAGGACATGTCTAAACATGACTCCAGTCTGAGCTTAACAAAAAAAAGGTAAACACTGTCATCTAGTGGCCTATATTCACATTACAGAGGCGATTCCTTAACCCTACAGAAGTTGCACAGGTTGTCCAACTTCTCCAGGATGGCACATCCACACGTGCTGCAGCAAGAAGGTTTAATGTGTCTCCCAGCACAATCTCCAGAACATGGAGGAGATTTCAGGAGACTGGTGGTTATTCTCGGAGAGCTGGACAGGGCCGTAGAAGGTCCTCAACCCCTCAGCAGGACCGATACCTGCTCCTTTGTGCAAGGCGGAACAGGCTGAGCACTGCTCGTGCCCTACAGAATGACCTCCAGAGGGCCACTGGTGTGAATGTCTCTACCCAAACAATCAAGAACAGACTTCATGAAGGTGGCCTGAGGGCCCGACGTCCTGTAGTGGGCCCTGTGCTCACTGCCCAGCACCGTGGAGCTCGACTGGCATTTGCTCAAGAACACTAGAATTGGCAAGTCCGCCACTGGCGCCCTGTACTTTTCACAGACGAGAGCAGGTTCACCCTGAGCACCTGTGATAGACGTGAAAGAGTCTGGAGAAGACAAGGAGAACGTTATGCTGCCTGCAACGTCGTTCAACATGACAGGTTTGGTGGTGGGTCAGTGATGGCCTGGGGAGGCATATCCATGGAGGGACGCACAGACCTCTACTGCCTAGGAAATGGTGCTCTGACTGCCATAAGGTATCGAGATGAAATCCTTGAACCCATTGTCAGACCCTACGCTGGTGCAGTAGGTCCTGGTTTCCTCCTAATGCACGACAATGCCCGGCCTCACGTGGCAAGAGTATGCAGGCAGTACCTGGAGGATGAAGGAATTTAAACAATTGAATGGCCTTCACGATTCCCTGACTTAAACCCAATAGAACATCTCTGGGACATTATGTATCGGTCCATTAGGCTCCGCCAGGTTGCTCCTCAGACTGTACAACAGCTCAGGGATGCCCTCACACAGATCTGGGAGGAAATGCCACAAGACTCCATCCGTCGTCTCATTAGGAGCATGCCGCGACGTTGTCAAGCATGCATACAAGCTCGTGGGGGCCACACAAGATACTGAAAAGCATTTTGAGTTGCAGAAATTACGTTTTGGAAAAAATGGACTAGCCTGCCACATCTTCATTTCACTCTGATTTTATGGTGTCAACACAATTGAGCCCTCTGTAGGCTGAAAACTTTTATTTCCATTAAAAGACTTGGCATCCTTTTGTTCCTAAGACACTGCCCTGTCGTTATTTGTATAGATATCCAACTTCATATTGAGATCTGATGTATCTGATGTGTTTCTTTAAAGTGCTCCTTTAATTTTTGTGAGCAGTATATATATATATATATATATTTATATATATATATATATAAAGAATTTCTTACCTTGTTCATGTGAAAAAGAGGAGGTGATAGAGGGCTCTGTGTTAAAGGTGAGAGCTCGCGGAGAAAATTTTAAAATACTTTTCATATCTCAGCACCCTCTAACTAAAGTAGAAGAGAGATTGATTGTTTTAAACACATTATGTGACAGTATTTGTGTTTGGAGCTGTGAAGAGGTTTTGTGTTCAGCTGGTGATTTGAGCTGCACTGAAAATGCCAAGCTAGACAGGAAGCATTTGGAACCTCACCCTGCTTCATCCAGGAGACTGAAGCAGGTGACTCAAGCTCATGACTTGTTAAACACCAGGAGAAACCTTCATACTACATATTGGTAGAATACTTGGAGCCATTGTAAAGGCAATGTTCTCTCTCTGGTCAGGTTAAATTATTCTCATTGTTTTATCCACCAGCTCAGTTTTTTTAGAAGTCGTCAGATGAACTCAATGGGCTTCACTGACTATTGTCTGGTTTATTGTTCTGGTTTTATTGAAAATATGAAACCAGGGAGTGCATCTTGGCATTTTTATGCTGCAATATCGGAGGAATAAGTTTTTAAAAATGCCTTTGAGTATTGGAATTTGCTGGAGGTACCTCGTATGTCTCGTTCTAAAGATATGGCAGTAGTTTGAAGAAAACTTGGTAAAGCTAAAAATTGTTGTTTATTTTTAGGTTTGGGATTAAAATTAGGGTCAGGACAAGGTTTAGGGTCAAGATTAGGTTTAGTAAAGCTATGTGGTAATGTGTAGGGTTGGGGCTGCGATTACAGTTAAGGTTAGATTTAGGCACCAAAACTACTTGGTTAAGTATAGAATTTGGACTGGGGTTGGCTTTAAGGGCAAAATACTGCTAAGACTGGTTGTGTTTCAGCAAGTGTGGTAGAGCACTGGTCATAGCTACTGCCTTGAAACTGGAGACAGTCAGGTGCAATTCTTGTGAGACTCATCTTTTTCTCATGTTTACTAATGTGGTCAAATGCTATTGGTTTTGTATCGGAGTCAATGAGAATAAAATGGCAAAAGGTCTCCTTTTTCATACCTATGCTGATGCCCAGTGCATCTGCCGAACATCACTTTATGGCACATTGGACATGAGATAGAAATACCATCCGTATCTCTAGGACACTGGCCATTGAAATGGCTCTGGATCTTTAGCGGGAGTACTGTCACGTACAGTTCAGGAACCACATGCGAGAGACAGAAATACAAAAAACGTATGCTTTTAATGGAGTCTGAGTCAAAGCCAAAAAAATACAGGAATTGCCAAGCCACAATACGAAATCCAAAAACAGTGTCGACTAGACAGGCAGGGGTCAGAACCAGTAAGACAGATGAACAAAGGTACAAAAATGACAGACAAAAAGTCGTAGTCGATGAACAAATCCAAAGGTCATAAACAGGGCATCCAAACACAGAAATCGTGGTCATACAAAAATGGGTCAATATCCAGAAAGATAAAAACAATACAAAAAGGGCAATGGCAAGAATTGAAGTCAGACAATCCAGTAGAAGAGAAACAATATTCAATGGCATACAAGGCACTCAGCACAAAGAAATATTGATCAACGTTCTGACAAGAGCTGTGAGTAAAATGACTGCTTAAATACACACAGGGGAAGTCACGTGCTATACAGGAATCAGGTGTAGAGAATCAGACTAATTACAACAGGAGAATCACATGAGGGAAGCCCTAACCATGAAAATTCGTGAAAGACAAAACACGAATGGGAATCACACAAACAGCCTATGACATTTTAACAGCTCTGGTCCAGGAGTTCTAAGTGCACAGATAACGAGCGCAGGAGAGTAATCAAGCACATGGGAGATTCTCGCTGAAACTCAGGAGAGGACAGAAACAGCTGAGCAAGAGGCTGAGTTTAGAACAGGGCGATTGCAGAGAGGGAATTAGTCTAAATTAGTAGTGGTGCAACTTTACATATTAAACTAGAGTGCTCGTTAGTATGTTAGTAATCTTATATCCATGGATTAGTTGTGTTAGTGGACTATGATACAAAATACAAATGTTAGGCTTGTTAGTAATCAGAACAGAAAGTCGAAGGAAGTAAACAATAATCGAAGGAATGTTTCAAACACCGAAATTCATTTAAATCACCCGAAGTCAGTTGGCACGCAGACAGGGAAGACGGACTGAACCAACTAGATCACAAGACAGGGGAGTCAAGTGCAATTGAACTGAGAAATAGAATGAACTAAAAACCTGTGTAATAAAATAACCAAAAAGAATAAATAAAAGAAAAAATCATGAACACAGAACCTGAACATAAACATGACCAAAAACCATAACCATGACAAATACTATCAATACGGACATCCTTACCCATAGCTAAGACCTTGTATTTTTGGTTATGTTTTGGAATTTGCAAATAACATTTACACAACATTAAAAAATGGTGGTATTTCATCGAACGTTAAATTCAAAAGCTATGCCAATGGTATACTATACTTACAATGTCCCTGGGGATTTTGACTGAAATGAAAGAGTCACAGGATTTTGGTCAAAATCAAAGCTGCAGTGTACTTTTTTGGCATGACAGGAACAAAAGTATCATTATTGCCTTAGCTGGCGACACCAAACTGGCCGAGTCTGGCGTTAGATATAGAATGATTCCTACGCGAACCGCATCTTTCAGACTGAATCGCAGCGCAGATTTTGGCCCCTCATTGCCGTGCCCCTTAACGCAGCTAAATACCTGACCTGTCAATTGAAATAGTTGACCACTGGTGCTGCAAAATGTTTGTTTTTGGCAAAAGAAACTCGAATGCAAGCAAAATGAATTCAGCTCGACTTATCATTTCTGTGCTTTGTCATCTCAAGAAAAAAATATAGATGAGGGTAAGATGATGTTAATTTATCTAAATAAATTGCTAGCTAATGTTAACATTGGATCGTTTGTCCTTTTTTTCTCTATCTGTGGGTGTGACCCAACTTCAATGGTCACGTGCTCTGTTACCTACTGACTCACCAAGTACATCTTTATAAGTCATTCGTAATACAGGTGTAGCCCAGGGTTATTTTATAACCCCTGATGCTAACACTGGGCTACAGATCTACACGGTACAACTATAATCTCCTAGCTAGCTGGTTTTCACGCATACACGTCAGACTAGAATAGCATTCACAAGAGAGAGAACGGTAACGGCAGGAGAGAGAATATAAGAGTGAGTGACGCAGTTCGCACAGCTAACTACTCCATCATATAGACAGTGCGTGTTTATGTATATTAGTAATAACAGATAGCGGCACTTAGCAGCTGTGCTGCACTCCAATTTTTTTTTTCTTTTCACTTTCGGTTGCCTAGCTAGTTTAACCGTTATACTGGCAGTTAGCTCGCGCCGGCTAAACTAATCGTTCGGTGCCAGTTTTTTTTCCTCGCAGTAGTATCGTGGGAGCTGCCAGATTAATTGGTGTAACGTTAGTTGTTCAATTTGACGAGGAGGTAGTCAGATAGCGCCTTGAGCACCGGGACGCTCAAGGTTCCTTGGATAACCGACGCGGGAATAAGCTACCGAATAGCGCTTCGAGCTACCGGGCAGCTCGAGGTTCCTCAGGTTAGCTGTCGAGGGAGAGCATCGAGGAGCGCACTCTGACTGACTGACGTTACTGACTGACTGTGAGTTAAACCGTTGCTGAGAAAAACTTCGGACTAAGTGTCACCGAACTGTGAGTAAGCTACCTTCGTTGGCGAGGATCTATACCGCCCTACAAGGAATCTACACAGGCCTGCAACTGGGGTTTTTCTTTTCTTTTATTTGGGTTATGCCGGCTTGTATACGATTGCATTTATGTAAGGGTTGAGTGACGTCACGGCAGCATTTTAATCAATAGCGTTGGATATTTAAAAACATATAGCAGTTTAATCTACTTTTATTATAATCTTTCACCATTTTCAATTAGTTGATATACAGTTATAGCCTTTAATAACCTGATCCCTTTATAATATACTGTTAAGTCTTGTATTATTGATTTAGTGTATAGCTGTTCTAGCTATTCAATTTTTGTTGAGTTTCTTTATACAGTCATATACTGTAATAAAGCACATTATTTTCAAAAGTTGACTCTGGCTATCATAGAGGTTGGCTGGCCAGTTTTATTGTTACTCTGTAACTTACTGAATTTGAATAAGATAATTGACTATTTATACAACTTTATTCTGATAACTTTTAATAATTTTATATTGAATCGACTACTTGAGTATTTCTTTGTAGTGTGATATTTTATTGTGTGTTTTTTATAATACAATTATTAATACACCTTTTATATACTGTGTCAGTCTCCACTCACTATTTAGCGTATTTTGTTTACTTTATTGTATTGAGTGTATTGTATGGGTAGTTAAGTCTACTAGTGTACTGAAAAAGGCTTAACAGGTGAGAACCTAACCCACGAACCCAGGTTACACATACCACCCTCTGAGGGAAACGAGGGCTACATAAATTGGAGGCACCGCTGGGATTGGTTCGAGACCGGTTTTACTGGCCGAAGATGCAGGCTGACATCACAGGATACATACAGAACTGTGGTTGTTGTGTGGTCCGGAAGACACTTCCACATAAAACATCTCCTTTGCACCAGATCTCTCGCAGCGGCCCTTTAGACCTGGTTATACAACTTTATTCTTATACCTTTTAATAATTTTATATTGAATTGACTACTTGAGTATTTCTTTGTACTGTGATATTTTATTGTGTGTTTTTTTTTAACACAATTATTAAGTCATCCTTCAACTTCTCAAGTGCAATGGCAGAATCACAAGGGTAGGATAGGGGGCTCTGAAGCAATCAGATGCTACCATGGTTGGAACCATTGAAAACAAATGGACGAACCAAGTTAGTTGCTAACATTAGCAACTATACTTCTGGGAAATGAATCCTGACTCCGTTAATCAGCAGGAATGACCGATTGATCACGCCTAATTTCTCCGCCAAAACAACCAAAATTCGGCAATGAAAACCTTCATACCACATATAAAAGGAAGCTTTCTTCCATTACCCACTCCTTCCCGTCCTGACAATTTTAAGGGGTTTTGTGCCCTTGGTTTTGACATTCCACGTTTTATAGGTTGAGAGCTGGGCGACATGCCCAGCCTGCTTAGCCAACTTTAGTGTTATGATGTCATCATGATTGATAGGCTGAGAAATTGGGTCGGGCCCTCTGGGTCTGTTCTGAAATGGTTCACTTCATGTCTGTCGAACAGAAAATTTTTGGTTACCCTTGGTGAAATGTATCCTCGCCTGTGCTGCTTACTTCAGGTTTACATCAAGGCTCCATTCTTGGGCCTATATTGTTTTGTATTTTTATGTTACCTCTGGGTTTCATTATTCATCAGCATGAAATACCTTTTCACTATTATGCTGATGACATGCAGTTGTATATTTCAGGAAAAACCACTGATTTCAGCAATGTGTTGGTGTTGCATGACTCTTCAGCTGATGTTCAAATTTGGTTGGCTAATAATTTTTTGCAGTTAAACCCAAATAAAACTGAAGTCATTATACTTGGTCCAAAGTTGGTGTCTGATAAAATACAATTATTTCTTGGACCTCTTGCTTCTAATATTTTGCCCTCTTCCCAAAATCTCAGTGTGATATTTGATACTGAACTCAAATTTGAGCTCCATGTTAAGAAGTTTGTGCAGTCATGATACTTGCAGCTCCACAGTATCGCTAAAATTAGGTTTGTTCTGTCATTTTAAGATACCGAAAAAAATTATTCATGCTTTTATCTCGTCAAGATTAGACTATTGCAACTTGTCTGAATAAGAAATATTTGAATAAATTGCAAGTAGTTAAAAATTCAGCTGCAAGATTGCTCACTAGAACAAATAGAAGAGCCAACATTACTCCAATGTAAGAAGAGGTCCAGGGAACACCAGATTTAGGAAGCACAAGTGTTTAAACAAAAAAACACTAGGAGAAAGTGTTGGCAGACACGCCTGAAATAAAACACCGTGCTCAAGCAGTGAACAATAGGGAGAACTAAGGTAAACTGCCAAAGACAGGGGGGAACAGAAGTACACTCTCCAAGAGAGGATAAACTAAGAAAACAAAAACTGAACCTAACTAAACTGACAGATACACTGGGAGACTTTAACACGGGGCAGACAAGACTAGAGCGCAGCAAACAGAAAGACTCGGGAACCATACATGGGAGACACTCAGAACGCACAAAGAGCTGAGACTTCACCATGTAGAATACGGAGGATCCGTCTGACAATCGCGAGGAAAGCTGGGACATTTAAAATCACGAGAGGAGGCGGGGACTCACAATCACACTGAAACAGAAACACGTGGGATTAATAAACAATCACACGAGGACCGGGTTACACTAATGACTCGAGACAAGACGCTGAGACGAGCAATCAAACTAGACGGTTTAGATTAAGGCAATCTAAACGTGACAAGTAAAAAGCACCACAAGGAAAGCGAAGGAAAGCACAGGGTTTAAATTGCAGTTAATCAGAAAGTTCAGACTGAAATCACAAAAGTCAGAAACTCATACGTTCGCTAAATGAGTTAATCAAGGTTAATACTAAGTGACGAAGTATTTACAATCACCCTTAAATACGTGAAGATTAGTACGGGTTAGTAATCCTATCAGAGAACGCATTCACTCAGTTTGCGAGACCCGGAATTAAGCACAGCTGGAAGCAATGTATGAAATACCAAAGCCAAACCGAAAGTAGAAAGGTGATTGGACGAGGAGACAGACACGCTGAAGGCAATCACACAACATCACTGGAAACAGATTGGGAGCGATTGTCAGCCGGCTGAACTGAAAGCTGGAAAATAAACGAGACGAAAGTAAATCACAAGCACAAAAATGAACGGGACAACACACGAAAGGGCAGAATCATAACATCCAATTTTGGCTTCTTTACATTGGCTGCCAGTTCAATTCCGAATTGATTTTAAAATTTTATTAATTACCTTCCAAGCACTCCATGGCATGGCACCAGTGAGCTTTTAAATCCTTACAGACTGCTGAGATCGACTAAGCAAGCATTATTGGCTGTTCCAGAGTCCAAGTTAAAAACAAATGGTGATCAAACCTTTTCGGTTAAGGCTCCAAGACTCAGGAACAGCCTCCCGAACAATATTAGAAATGCTGTCTTTATCGTCTTTTAAATCTCTTTTTAAAGACTCATTTTTATCCCCCGCCAACACGAAGTGGGAGGGGGATATAGGTTTGACCTCCGTCCGTCCGTCCGTCCGTCCGAGATAAAGGGGACAGCTTTACTCAGAAACTACTACAGATACAGTAACCAATTTTGGTGTGTAGCTTCAGACCATAAAGGCCTTGATCGAGTTCGAAAATGAGAAGCGCACGATTGGCGGGGGATGTTGTAGACCATGTCGACTTGTTTAGGCTTGCTTTTGCTGATTTTATGGTTTGAATTCTTTTATTGTATGGGTGTGTTTTCATGTATGTCTGAGCTGCGGGGCAAAATCTGACCCCACAGCTGGTTTGCAGATTCAGTTTTCACTTCAGTATTTTTTTTTTCTTGATTGGCGACTACAGCTGGAGCCCTGATGTTCTGACACTGGTTGAATGGGTTGGTTTTGTTTCTCTTGACTGGTATTGAGGACTAGGCACCAGTATCAAGTTGTTATTTTCCTGTTGTCCTCCCAACAACTGAATTGGTGTTGACAGCTGATTGCGCCAGAGTAACTGTTGGTAGCAAAGCCTATAATTATGTGTGAATGATGGACCAAACTTATTTCTGATTTGTCTGATTTTTAGAAGCGTCAAAGGAAGCACTGCAGTATTTGGATTCTCTCTGTAACCCTGATCTCAATTTTACCAAGGTGTCTGTTCGCATTGAAACCTTTTCACAGCCTTTTGTACCAGTTCGAGCAGCGGAGGTCTGTTTGGGACGACCAATACCCACTCCAGTCCCTTTGGGGGGACGTCTGGGTCCCTTTTCGGCTCATTGGGATTTACTGCCACACAGACAGGGATGACCGTCAAGTTTAATGTGAGTTTGTTCGACACAGCTCTTTTTCTTTCTTTTCTTTTCTGTTAGGCTGTTGTGGGTTTCCTTATGCATGTTGGGATGTTTCCATTTCCTGGGGGCTTTGGTCTATTGCTGTTCTCTACATCTTTAAGATTACAGATCCCCAGGATGAGTTTATTTACTGTGTCTTAAGCAGACATTCTATAGCAGATGTGACAGTCACTGTTGGCAGTTGGAACTAATGGCATTTTTGAGCACTGACCTAGAAAGAAAAAGGTACATTTTTGCCTTGTTCCTTATAGCCCCTGGCAGGATGTGACATAATGGTCATTGGAGGCGTGACCACCAGTATCAACACCAGGCACCAGTGCATCACAGCCATGAAGGAGTATGAGAATAAGTCCCTCGAGGTATGTGTTGAAACCTCTTGTTGATGTTACTGTAAAGTGATATAATTAAAGGGGGAAAATGCTTGAATTACACTGATGTTTGTGGTTAAATGGCCCTATCAATCGACATGTTTTTTTTTTTTTAATTTTTATTATTTAATATTTTTGCTCCGATTTGCTTTTTAATTGGGGTTTTCCCAGAAATGATTGGATTTAGTCTTGTGACTTTATATGACCTTGTTGTGTAGAAACTCTAAATAATTTCTGTGCAAAATCTTTAAGGTTTCCTTTTGCAGCTGTTTGTGAGTATGAGTGGAGGGACTGAGTTAGTGTGGGAGAGAGGGGGAGTGATTGAAGGACAGTGAGTGCGGGGTTATTCCACATCAATCACCCTGTTTCAGGAACATTTCCCAGGTCACTCTCTTCCATCCTCTTGAAAATAAATATCCTGGCTCCTTGACCTAAATGATGGTAAAAGTCATCCCCAATTCTGAAATAGTTGGGACGAAGTGTAAATTGTGAATAACGCAATGACTTTCAGATCACACCAGCCAGTATTTTATTCACAATAGAACAGAGATAACATAAATGTTGAAACAGAAATTGTACAATTTTATCCACAAATTGAGCTCATTTCAAATTTGATGGCTGCTGCAGGTTTCAAAAAAGTAGGGACAGGGGCCTGTTTACCATGGTGCTGCATCCCCTCTTCTTTTTAACACAGAGTGGAGACGTCTTGACATTGAGGAGACAAGTTTCTTTAGTTTAGCCATTGGCATTTGATCCCACTCTTGTTTATTACAGGCTTCCAGCTGCTGGAGAGTTTTGGGTCTCCTTTGATGGACTTTTGTTTATGTGCCAAATGTTCTCAGTCGGTGAAAGATCAGGACTGCAGGCAGGCCAGTTCAGCACACGGACTCTTCTACTATGAACCCATGCTGTAGTAATAGCTGCAGTATGTGGTTTTGCATTGTCCTGCTGAAATACACAAGGCTTTCCCTGGAGTAGATGTCATCTGGAGGGGAGCATATGTTGCTCTAAAACCTTTATATACCTTTCAGCATTCATTGTGCTTTTTAAAACATGCAAGTGTCCCACATCATATGCAGTAATGCATTCCCATACCATCAGAGATGCTGGCTTTTGAACTGATCGTGTCCCGGTACCGGATGTTTGTGCATGTGTTTTGGACTTTTCTTTGTGGCTCTCGTCCCGGGACGATATCGTTTCCTGGGCTATCGAATTCTTTACCCAGCTGGCCGATTGAGCTGGGGCGGCGCTTACCCAGAATCTATATAAGCAGGAGGTCCGGCACGCCTCCTTCGCTAGAGTGTCTGTGTTTAGCTACGCACTATAGTCGAAGAAATCTTTAGTCAGGTTTTGAAAGACTCTCTATTCTCTGATTTTTGGAATTTCTTCTCCCTTTTTCTTTCTCGCTTTGCCTGCGGTGTTCGGACTATTGGACGTTGTTAGAAATCGGTGATTTATATGTTTGTTTTTAGTATGTTTTTAGTAGTTTTTAATTTGCTATTTATTTATTTATCATATTTATTCTTTTTGAGTATGTATGTTCTGAAAGATTGCTCTGTCTTTGGTCTTCAGTGTCTTCCTCTCGTTTCTGTCTCGTGGAGTCTTTTCTTTTTCATCACACTCTCTTCCCTGTAATTTCGGTTAGGTATTTCCACTTCCTTCTCTCTTGGTGTTATCATTAACCCCTTTCTGCAGATGTAGACGCTCGCGTCTATAGACCTGCAAATTTAAGCACTTAGTTACAGTACTCGAACACGAGATGGCACCGGATCAGCTACTAAATTTTCCCAAGCAGGCAGAGCTGAAACGCGATTTAGAGTATAGAGAACTTCCCTCCAATCCCTGTTTTTCAGGAGTTGCATGAATTAAACTCCTCAGCTAAGCCTGATGTGCAAACTGGTCAATATCCTTGCCCATAGTATCGATCCAGTAGTTTCAAAAAATTATCACTTGGGACAGAAAAAAACTTAGTAATCTTAGCAACCATTTTAGCTACAGTGAGCCAACAGTATTCCAATTAGTGGTTAAAAAAATACGTTTTGTGAAGCAAAAAATCCGACATTGTATTGATTCTCTAACATTCTTCTGTCAATTACAGTCATCACACACAAAATATGCGTAGTTCCCTCCCATGGATTAACGCGTAGATTCCTCCATTGACAAATTCAGCGCTCCCTTCTATCCACCCAAGTACTGGTGTCGATAGCCAGTCACTCAATTATATACTCAGATTCATCTGCGTAACTCTACAGTTATAGTTCACGCCCTCGTGAAGATTCCCCGGTAACGATGTATTGATAGACTCGTTTCTTATCCAATTCCCGAGTGTTTAAACTTTCCTCAATAACTGAAATACATTGATCGGACAATAAGAATAGGATACAAAGCTAAGCGTAAAAGTAAGGTCGGTTGTATTCTTCGAATGTTAGCCACGGTTGCGCAGCTGAAAATGATGTGATATCAAAGAAACAAAGACACCCGATATCGGCCTGAAGTGTTCAGTTTCATTTACGAGATAAATGTTGTATGGACGCGGTCAATGGGAATTATTCCGAATGAAACAGTAGTGGAGGGTTCCTTCTACCCGATACATCTGTCTCTGGAGGAGGGCACCAATGAAGAAAACAGGTTATACTTCTACTCTGTTTGCATTTTGCTCAATATAGCTTTTTGCTGTAGAATTTATACCTGTTGTGATCTGGCGTTTTGCATCTCATGTTTAAGTTCTGTACCTGACTTTGCCATGCTTTATGATTTTTGTGTTTAGTGACCACTGCTCTTTCTGACTATTCTTAGGATTGTGTTTTGTTATTTAGATTTCTTGTTTTATTATTTTTCATGTCTTGTGTATTCCTAGTCTTTGCCATAGATTCCTAGATTCCATGCCATGTTTTCATTTCCATGCTTTGCACTTTGTCTCCCCTGTCTTGTCATGTGTGTATCTTTGCTCACGGTCCCTTGTCTTGTGTGCCACTCATTCGGGTGATTTATTGGTTTCTGGGTTTCAATCTTCTTTCATTATCTCGTGTTCTTCCTTCCTCTCTCTTTTACTGTCTTACTAACACATACTAACAGTTTATTGTTTTTGCTAAATACTAACCCACACTAACCTTGTATATTTGGACTAACTTACTAACTAGCACTTGGGATTGTATAGCTGCACTTACTAATTGACTAATGATCTCTCAGCTGTCGCCCTATTCTAGTCTCCGCCTCCTTGCCTATCCCTAATTATCTCTGCTGCAAGTTTCTGTGGATTTCCACTTATACTTTGTGCTTTCCTTTTCTTTTATCTTGGCACTTTAGCACTCCTTAACCGGAGCTGTTGTTTTGTACTTAGGTTTGTCTTGTGATCCCTGTCTGCGTTTTGGCTACAGCCAAATTCATGTAATTAGTTTATTCCTCATGTGTCTCTCCCTGATCATTGTCACCATTGATTGCACCTGTTCTCCCTGGTCATGTGTTTACCCCGGGTGTGTATATAAGATGTCTGTTTGGTTCACACTCTTGTCAGATCGTTCTCCCTAGTTTTCTCGTGCCACGTTTATCGCCTTGATTTCTCAGTGTTTATCTTTCTGACTGGATTGCCCGACTATCGTTTTTGGTTTGCCCTTTTAGGATATTGTTGCATCTGTGAGTTTTGACCTTTTTCTGCCCGACCTTGAGTTTGTGATTACTGCCCTGGTTTTGGATTCGGACTGTCTTTGGCTTATGAGTTTGTTTCTCCTCCAAACCTACGCCTGTGTACCGAACCCTTTTTGTCTGACCACGAACTTTGTTATTGGTGCCCTGGTTACGATTCTGGATTACGCCCATTGGATACTGTTTTTGGATTGTGGACTTTGTACTGTTGCCAGCTCTGTTGGGGGGTTTCCCCCTTCAGAAATAATGCCTCCTTTTTGCATTCTACTGGTTGTCGCACTTGGTTCATTTCGTAAATCCCAACAATACCGCGTTTAAAGACATCGAATGCCGAGGTTTTCGTTTCTCCAAATGCATGCATCCCACATGTCGGTAGATCCCTCGGTACGTTTATTACAACATTCTGTTGAATATGGGGGCATATTGTTGTGATTCTGCTTTTTGCTCATGTCTGACCATTCTTGTGCATTGTGTATTGGTATTTGGATTTTCATGTTTTATTATTTTTCATGTTCATAGTATTCATAGCCATGCTTCAGTTTCCTTGTATTGCACTTCGTCTACCAGTCTAGTCTTAAGTAGGTCTTTGCCCACGGTCCCTAGTCTTGCGTGCCACTCATTCGGGTGATTTTATTGGTTTCTGGGTTTCAACCTTCTATCATGATCTCGTGTTCTTCCTTCCTTTCTCTTTTGCTATCTACTAACCCATACTAACAGTTTGTTTTCGATTGATTACTAACCCTGATTAACATTATGTATTTTTACTAACTTACTAACATGCACTCGGGATTGTATAGCTGCACATACTAATTGACTAACGATCTCTCAGCAGTCGCCCAATTCTAGTCTCCGCCTCCTTGCCTATCCCTAATTATCTCTGCTGCAGCTTCTGTGGATCTCCACTATACTTTATGCTTTCCTTTTCTTGAAACTATACACTTTAGTACTCCTTAACCAGAGCTGTTTTGTACATATGTTTGTCTTGTGATCCCTGTCTGCGTTTTGGCATTTGCCAAAATTTATGTAGTTAGATTATTCCTCATGTGCCTTCCCCTTGTAATCAGTCTGACTATCTGCACCTGTGATTCTCCCCATGTGATCCTCCCAGACGTATATTAGGTGTCTTTTCACAGCCTCTCTTCGTCAGATCATTTTCCCTAGTCTTCTCGTGCTATGGTTCTTGCCTTGATTACTCAGTGTTTGTATTTCTGACTGGATTGCCTGACTTTATTTTTGCCTTTGGTTTTTTTGGATTATTGTTGCATCTGTGTGTTTTGACCATTTTCTGCCCGACTACAAGATCTGTTTGCTGCCCTGGTAACTATTCGGATTACGCCCTTTGGATTCTGGCTTTGCTTCTCTGATATACCTATTCCTGTGAACCAGACCCATTTCTGTCCGACTACGATTACTGTGATTGCTGCCCTGGTTTTTGATTCTATTTTTGCTCAACTGGAGTTTGACTTTGGGATTGTGGACTCTGTACTTTTGCCTTCTGCCCTGCGGGGGCCCTCCCCCTTTATTAATAAAGCAAGTTCTACTGCATTGCCTGGTTCTCGCGACTGGTTCCTGATTGCACCATTACACGTCGTTTGTTTTTTTTTTTTTTCCTCAAAGTGAAATTTCTGTTCTGTTAAAATAAGGTATATTTCAGAATTCAGATATTACTGAGTTAATGAGTTTTTACCCTTATAAGGTGTAAGGTTATGAGCGCGGTTGTGAGAGCGGTTAGCTTTTCATTGCAGCGTGAATGTTACAGCTGTTTAATCAGCACTTTATTTAATGCTTGGGGGACTTTGAAGAAAAATGGACAGTATTAACTTTATGGAGAAAAGGCATATTTTGTGTTTGGAGAGGTTACTGGTGACCATTGATCAACTGCACTGATATTGATAAATTCATGCTAAACTCAACCAGAAAATCATGTTCATGCTGAATTTCATGCCCCAAAAGTTCATTTGTGCTAAATATGATGTATGATTTGACAGTGAACCATTTTGATGGATCTCAGACTTTGGGGAGACACCTGGATAGCTGTCTAATTTGGCTCATAGCAAGCGGGTAATCTAGAATGTAATGTTCAAAATGAATTGTACTTGTGATCAAGAAGTTTATGATTCCAGAAATGTATCGTTTTAAGCCCCAGCAGTTTTTCAATTGTCAGTATTTTTTTTTTGCTAATTCAAAGTTGAATTTTCATGATTTTTTGTTTGCAGCCCCTTTTCTCCACCAATCATAAAAATAAACTGAAATACGATGGGAGTCTAAATGCTTCAAGTGTCTACACTCAATTGAGCCAAAGTTTTTCTGCCTGTAAAGCTGCAATCTTGAATTATAAAGCCTTAAATCAGGTAACACCTAAATAGCCAGATTTGGCTTCTGCGCAAAGTGGTTAACTATCCACACCTGAGAGTAGTTTAGGGTGTTTAGTCAGAGTTAGAACTCCACCCTTTTCCCCTCTCTCTCCTATCACCGTCCTTGCTGTTCTATGTTCCACCTCTCTACAGCTGTCCAGTGTTTAGCTGGGATTCCACTTAATTAGTTTGTGTTTAAAAGGCCCACTTTTTCCTGAGCTTCTTGTCGACTCGTTTCTTCCAATAACTCGTCTTGGTCAAGTCTCGTTTCTGCGCTCTTGTTTCGATTGAAAGCTCGTTGTGATTCTCCCGTAAGTCTTGTATTTGTTTGTATAGTGTTGTGTGATTGCTGATTAGTACTTCGTTCTCCCTTATTCCCATTTTGTACCCATCTGTTTAGATTATGCTGTGTTCTTTCTTATCCCATCCAACACCCATTTTCCTTCCCCCTCCATTCCCTTAGTTCATTCCCCTTTGTTACTGTCTTTGTGCGGACTGATTCTGTGGTTACTGGATTATTTTGCTTGTCCCCTGACTGTGATTCTGCATTACTGTTTGCCTGGCTATTGATCCCTTTTCTGCCTTGACCATGAGCTTTGTTAATCCTAATGAACGCCCTGCCGATGCTGAACTGCACTTGGAGTCTAAGCCCGTTCCTTTCAGACATCCTTTGGAGGCGCAAGTTCTTGCATTTAGTCTGTGTTGTTCTCTGTGTTTGTACTGTTTACTCGCTGCTTACATTCTCTCTCTTCGCTGCTCCTGGCCGCCTACACTACCAGCCATTATAGAACGCTGATAACAGGAGGGGTGGTCTTTCTCCTCTTCAGCCCGAAGGACACGACACCCATGATTTCCAACAAGAATGTCAAAATTTGACCACAGGACACTTTGCCATTTTGCTACAGTCCATTTTAAATGCGCTTTGGCCCACAGAACACAGCAGCGCTTCTGGATCAAGCTCAACAATGGCTTCTTCTATGCATGAGAGTTTTCGGTGGCATCTGTGGATGGCACGGCGGACTGTGTTTAGAGACAGTGGTTTCTCGAAGTGTTCCTGGGTCTATTTAGTAAGGTCAATGACAGAATCATGCTGGTGAGTGATGCAGAGGCGTCTGAGGGCTCGAAGATCGCGGGCATCCCGTAAAGGTCTTTGGCCTTGTCCCTCACGCACAGATGTTTCTCTGAATCTTTTGACGATGTAATGCTCTGTCGATGAGACCTTCAAACCCTTTGCAATTTGACGTTGAGGAACATTGTTCTTAAAGTATTCCACAATTTTTGTATCCCCTGAACGAGTTCGGAGGATACTATGGATTTGGCCTCGTCACGCGTCCGCGTCCGTAGAGATTTTCTTGTGAACGCCCTACACCCCACAAGTACGCCGATTCTCTTCAAATTTTGCAGGGACAGGTATTATGGTAGGTTCACGACACCTATTGATTTTTGGGTACTCTGGGACCATCTGGGCCCAACTGGGGGGCCTTCGGGGGATACATGTACTCGGTTGCAGAGTGCTCTAGTTTATGTAAGCCTTCACAGGTTGGAGAGCCTCTGGCCATCTTTACTTCTGAGAGACTCAGCCTCTCTAAGACACCCCTTTTATAGCCAATTATGTTACACACCTGATGCCGGTTAACTTAATTACTTGCTAAATGTTCTTTCAGCTGATTCTCTTATATATTAATAGCTTTTTCAGCCATTTTTTGCCTGTTTCCCAACTTTTTTGAGACCTGTTGCAGCCAGAAAATTTGAAATAAGCTCATTGTGTGGATAAATTTAAATGTCTCAGTGTCAACATTTGTAATGTTATCTGTGTTCTATTGTAAATAACATATTGGCTCATGTGATCTGAAAGTCATTGCATTTTGATTCACAATTTACACTTCGTCCCAAGTTTTTCAGAATTGGGGTTGTAAGAAGTACTAGATGACTATCTTCGAACATTTTGAAACTGCAGACCTTTAAAATATAATTTTAATTTTAGTTTTTTCTTTACCCCTCAGCCAGACTTTGGTCAGAGGGGTATTGTCGACACCTGTGTCTGTCCGTCTGTCGTCTGTCCATGACTTTGTCCGGGTCAGTACTCAGCAACTAATGATTGCAGCTTCACCGAATTTGGTATGGTAACTCACTATTGCCATTTTCATATCTACACACCCGGTCGCAATCCGGTGCTGCTGCGGATTGGCACTCCGGCTTAAACCATATCGACCTGAAAACACTGTATAAAGGTCATAAAATGACCGCACCAAATCGGCGAGACCCATTCATATCGAAATCTCGCCACCCTATTAGTCGTCATGGTATCGTTTTCCTAAACCGAAGCCTTGGCATGGGCCGGAAATTCCCTTTGCATGATAGCGCGCAATGCATTATGGGCATTGGTATTTAAAAAATATAAATTTTTGAAATCGATACGTTCATTAATCAAACTGAGGTCGAAGGACGCTGATCAGCTGTACACACACTTCCTGGACACCTGCACCTTTGTTTGGCACACGAGTGGAAAACTGTTCAACGAACGCTGACCATTTCCGCTCCGCCTGAGTAAATTTAATACGGTGCTTAGCAGGAGTGCAATTCATATCGCACTTAATCCAGTGCTTCTCCGGTGCTGCCCCAGAGCTAAACCACCTCCAGAGGTGGTTTAAATTACTCAGGCGTAAACTACGCCGTGGTAAATTACTTCTCCGTAAATCATTTCACACCAAACTTTAACCTGGTGCTGCTGCTGTGCTGATACTGAGTGAACTGTCAATCTGAAAGGTGCTTATGACCCATAGATGTACAACGTCAGGTTTTTTGCTGGATTTGACCTTTCACCTGAGCGCTGTGACCTTGATTGTGGAAATCTTGTCCGGTTCAGTACTCAGCAACTGTTGATTGCAGCTTCACCAAATTTGATATGGTAACTCATTATGACCTATAGATGTGCAAAGTCAGGTTTTTGCTGGATTTGACCTTTGACCTTAGGGCAGTGACCTTGATCGTGAAAATGTTGTCTGGGTCAGTACTCAGCAACTAATGATCGCAGCTTCACCAAATTTGGTATGGTAACTCATTATGACCTATAGATGTGCATAGTCGGGATTTTGTTGGATTTGACCTTTGACCTTAGCGCTGTGACCTTGATTGTGGAAATCTTGTCCGGCCAAGTACAAAGTAATTATTGGTTGTAGCATCGTCAAATTTGGTGTGGCAACTCGCTGTAACCCATAGATGTGCAACATTAGGTTTTTGGTTGGATTTGACCTTTGACCTTAGCGCTGTGACCTTGATGCAGGAAATTTTTTCATGGAATGACTTATGGATAACAGAAGGGAATTAATGACAGAGTGATTGAGTGATAAAGAGAGTCAGACAGTGATGTGGGGGGGGGGTTTGGCGGCGGCTGAGAGTAAGGAGGCTGACCGCCCTCCTTTTCACACTGCAGGAGTTGCGGCTCGAGGACTACCAGGCGGGCCGGAAGGTCCCCTCAAACTCGATGGGCGCAGGGACGGGCGTGCTGTTTGGTGCAGCTGCAAATATTACCCCTAACACCGCTGCTGGGCTTTTCGGCTCGTCCGCCACCAACATGGGGTTCTCCTTCAGCAAAAACAAAACCACCTTCGGCAAAAGTGAGTACAGAGCCGTGAGTTTAGTTCAGTATTGTACTGTGCTGGTTGTGCGAGAGCTGGGCGACATGCCCAGCCTGCTTTGCCAACTTTAGTGTTTTGATGTCATCATGATTGATAGGCTGAGTAATTGGTTTGGGCCCTCTGGGTCTGTTCTGAAATGGTTCACTTCATATCTGTCGAACAGAAAATTTTTGGTTACCCTTGGTGAAATGTATCCTCGCCTGTGCTGCTTACTTCGGGTTTACATCAAGGCTCCATTCTTGGGCCTATATTGTTTTGTATTTTTATGTTACCACTGGGTTTCATTATTCATCAGCATGAAATAGCTTTTCACTGTTATGCTGATGACACACAGTTGTGTATTTCAGTAAAATCCACTGATTTCAGCAATGTGTTGGTGTTGCATGACACTTTCGCTGATGTTCAAAATTGGTTGGCTGATAATTTTTTGCACTTAAACCCAAATAAAACTGAAGTCATTATACTTGGTCCAAAGTTGGTGTCTGATAAAATACAATTATCTCTTGGACCTCTTGCCTCTAATATTGTGCCCTCTTCCCGAAATCTCGGTGTGATATTTGATACTGAACTCAAGTTTGAGCTCCATGTTTAGAAGCTTGTGCAGTCAAGATACTTGCAGCTCTGTAACATAGCTAAAATTAGGTTTGTTCTATCATTTGAAGATCCCAAAAAAAATTATTCATGCTTTTATCTCGTCATGATTAGACTATTGCAACTCGTTCATTGCTTGTCTGAATAAGAAATATTTGAATAAATTGCAAGTAGTTAAAAATTCAGCTGCAAGATTGCTCACTAGAACAAATAGAAGAGCCCACATTACTCCAATTTTGGCTTCTTTACATTGGCTGCCAGTTCAATTCCGAATTGATTTTAAAATTTTATTAATTACCTTCCAAGCACTCCATGGCATGGCACCAGTGAGCTTTTAAATCCTTACAGACCTAAAAGACTGCTGAGATCGACTAAGCAAGCATTATTGGCTGTTCCAGAGTCCAAGTTAAAAACAAATGGTGATCAAACCTTTTCGGTCAAGGCTCCAAGACTCAGGAACAGCCTCCCGAACAATATTAGAAATGCTGTCTTTATCGTCTTTTAAATCTCTTGGGGTTTAAAGACTCATTTTTTAGGCTTGCTTTTGCTGATTTTATGGTTTGAATTCTTTTATTGTATGGGTGTGTTTGCATGTTTGTCTTCTTTCATTATCTTTATTCTTCCTATTTTGATGTTGAATTCCCTGTTTCCCCATTTTGTTGTATTGTTTTTATGTACACGTATTTTCACCTGCTTGTGAAGCACTTTGTGCTGTATTGCTTGAAAGGTGCCATATAAATAAATATATTATTATATCATTATAATTATTATTATTATTATTATTATTATTATTATTATTATTATTATTATTATTATTATAAGTTAGTAAGTTTAAAATAACCATATGGTTTAGAGAGGACTCTAGAAAACCATTTCGACAAAATCCACCCACTTCAAAGATGCCCCTCAGTGGGTAAAATTAAGAAAAGACAAGTTGGTTCTCTTTCAAGTTCGAACAGTAAGAAACGGGGGAGACCAGAATGCCATCACATTGTTGCTTCGCAGAAGTATGAGCTGCGGGACAAAATCCGACCCCACAGCTGGTTTGCAGATTCAGTTTTCACTTCAGTATTTTTTTTTCTTGATTGGCGACTGTGGCGAATGGCAGCTGGAGCCCTGATGTTCTGACACTGGCTGAATGGGTTGGTTTCGTTTCTCTTGACTGGTATTGAGGACTAGGCACCAGTATCAAGTTGTTATTTTCCTGTTGTCCTCCCAACAACTGAATTGGTGTTGACAGCTGATTGCGCCAGAGTTACTGTTGGTAGCAAAGCCTATAATTATGTGTGAATGATGGACCAAACTTATTTCTGATTTGTCTGATTTTTAGAAGCGTCAAAGGAAGCACTGCAGTATTTGGATTCTCTCTGTAACCCTGATCTCAATTTTACCAAGGTGTCTCTTCGCATTGAAACCTTTCCACAGCCTTTTGTACCAGTTCGAGCAGCGGAGGTCTGTTTGGGACGACCAATACCCACTCCAGTCCCTTTGGGGGGACGTCTGGGTCCCTGTTCGGCTCTTTGGGATTTACTGCCACACAGACGGGGACAACCGTCAAGTTTGATGTGAGTTTGTTCGACACAGCTCTTTTTCTTTCTTTTCTTTTCTGTTAGGCTGTTGTGGGTCTCCTTATGCATGTTGGGATGTTTCCATTTCCTGAGGGCTTCGGTCTATTGCTGTTCTCTACATCTTTAAGATTACAGATCCCCAGGATGTGTTTATAAACTGTGTCTTAAGCAGACATTCTATAGCAGATGTGACAGTCACTGCTGGCAGTTGGAACTAATGGCATTCTTGAGCACTGACCTAGAAAGAAAAAGGTACATTTTTGCCTTGTTCCTTATAGCCCACGAAAGGATATGACACACGTGTTAAAGGAGGCGTTACCACCAGCATCAACACCTGGCACCAGTGCATCACAGCCATGAAGGAGTATGAGAATAAGTCCCTCGAGGTATGTGTTGAAACCTCTTGTTGATGGTAATGTAAAGGGATATAATTAAAGGGGGAAAATGCTTGAATTACACTGATGTTTTTTGTGGTTAAATGGCCCTATCAATCAACAAGTTTTTAAAAATTTTTTTATTATTTTATGCTTTTGTTCCGATTTGCTTTTTAATTGGGGTTTTCCCAGAAATTATCGGATTTAGTCTTGTGTCTTTATATGACCTTGTTGTTTAGAAACTCGACATAATTTCTGTGCAAAGTCTTTAAGGTTTCCTTTTGCTGCTGATTGTGAGCATGAGTGGGAGGGAGAGAGTTAGTGTGGGAGTGAGGGGGAGTGATTGAAGGGCTGTGTGTGCGGGGTTATTCCACATCAAATCAGCCGGTTTCAGCAACATTTCCCAGCTCACCCTCTTCCATCCTCTTGAAAATAAATATCCTGGCTCCTTGACCTAAATGATGGTAAAGGTCTGAAATATTTGGGACGAAGTGTAAATTGTGTATAACGCAGTGACTTTCAAATCACACCGGCCAGTATTTTATTCACAATAGAACAGAGATAACATAAATGTTGAAACAGAAATTGTACAATTTTATCCACAAAATGAGCTCATTTCAAATTTGATGGCTGCTGCAGGTTTCAAAAAAGTAGGGACAGGGGCCTGTTTTCCATGGTGCTGCATCCCCTCTTCTTTTTAACACAGAGTGGAGGCGTCTGGGCATTGAGGAGACAAGTTGTTTGAGTTTCGTCATTGGGATTTGATCCCACTCTTGTTTATTGCAGGCTTCCAGCCAGCTGCTGGAGAGTTTTGGGTCTCCTTTGATGGACTTTTTGTTTAATTATGTGCTAAATGTTCTCAGTCAGTGAAAGATCAGGCCTGCAGGCAGGCCAGTTCAGCACACGGACTCTTCTATTTTGAACCCATGCTGTTGTAATAGCTGCAGTATGTGGTTTTGCATTGTCCTGCTGAAATACACAAGGCCCTCCCTGGGGTAGATGTCATCTGGAGGGGAGCATATGTTGCTGTAAAACCTTTATATACCTTTCAGCATTCATGGTGCTTTTTAAAACATGGAAGTGTCCCAAACTATATACACTATTGCATCCCCATACCATCAGAGATGCAGGCTTTTGAACTGATCGTGTCCTGCTTCCGGATGTTTGCGCATGTGTTTTGGACTTTTCTTTGTGGCTCTCGTCCCGGGACGATATCGTTTCCTGGGCTATTGAATTCTTTACCCAGCTGGCCGATTGAGCTGGAGCGGCGCTTACCCAGAATCTATATAAGCAGGAGGTCCGGCAGGCCTCCTTCGCTAGAGTGTCTGTGTTTAGCTACGCACCATAGTCGAAGAGATCTTTAGTCAGGTTTCGAAAGACTCTCTATTCTCTGATTTTTGGAGTTTCTTCTCCCTTTTTCTTTCTCGCTCTGCCTCGGGTGTTCAGACTATTAGACGTCCTTTGGAGGCGCGAGTTCTTGCATTTAGTCTGTGTTGTTCTCTGTGTTTGTACTGTTTACTCGCTGCTTACATTCTCTCTTTTCGCTGCTCCTGGCCGCCTACACTACCAGCCATTATAGAACGCTGATAACAGGAGGGGTGGTCTTTCTCCTCTTCAGCCCGAAGGACACAACACCCATGATTTCCAACAAGAATGTCAAATTTGGACTTGTCTGACCACAGGACACTTTGCCACTTTGCTACAGTTCTTCTTAAATTAGCCTTGGCCCTCAGAACACGGCAGCACTTCTGGATCATGCTCAACAATGGCTTCTTCTATGATCAATGACAGAATCATGCTGGTGAGTGATGCAGAGGCGTCTGAGGGCCCAAAGATCACGGGCATCCAGTAAAGGTCTTCGGCCTTGTCCCTTTCGCACAGAGATTTTTCCTGTTTCTCTGAATCTTTTGATGATGTTATGCAGTGTTGATAATGAGACCGTCAAAGCCTTTGCAATTAGACGTTGAGGAACATTGTTCTTAAAGTATTCCACAATTTTTTATGTAAGCCTTCACAGGTTGGAGAGCCTCTGGCCATCTTTACTTCTGAGAGACTCAGCCTCTCTAAGACACCCCTTTTATAGCCAATTATGTTACACACCTGATGCCGGTTAACTTAATTACTTGCTAAATGTTCTTTCAGCTGATTCTCTTATATATTAATAGCTTTTTCAGCCATTTTTTGCCTGTTTCCCAACTTTTTTGAGACCTGTTGCAGCCAGAAAATTTGAAATAAGCTCATTTTGTGGATAAATTTAAATGTCTCAGTGTCAACATTTGTAATGTTATCTGTGTTCTATTGTAAATAACATATTGGCTCATGTGATCTGAAAGTCATTGCATTTTGATTCACAATTTACACTTCGTCCCAAGTTTTTCAGAATTGGGGTTGTAAGAAGTACTAGATGACTATCTTCGAACATTTTGAAACTGCAGACCTTTAAAATATAATTTTAATTTATTAATTTTAGTTTTTTCTTTACCCCTCAGCCAGACTTTGGTCAGAGGGGTATTGTCGACACCTGTGTGTCTGTCCGTCTGTCGTCTGTCCATGACTTTGTCCGGGTCAGTACTCAGCAACTAATGATCGCAGCTTCACCAAATTTGGTATGGTAACTCACTATTGCCATTTTCATATCTACACACCCGGTCGCAATCCGGTGCTGCTGCGGATTGGCACTCCGGCTTAAACCATATCGACCTGAAAACACTGCATAAAAGTCATAAAATGACCACACCAAATCGGCGAGACCCATTCATATAGAAATCTCGCCACCCTATTAGTAGTCATGGTATCGTTTTCCTAATCCGAAGCCTTGGCATGGGCCGGAAATTCCCTTTGCATGATAGCGCGCGATGTATTATGGGCATTGGTATTTAAAAAATATTAATTTTTAAAACCGATACGTTCATTCATCAAACTGAGGGCGAAGGACGCTGATCAGCAGTACACACACTTCCTGGACACCTGCGCCTTCGTTTGGCACTGTTAAGAAACGGAAGGGAAACACACTAGGAACTCTAGGAACTCGGAACTGAACTAGGAACTAAAAACAAAGGGAACTGGAGGAGACGACAAAAGGGGAGTGAGACGCCAGGTGCAGGGATCCAAAATAATAATTTATTAAACCAAACTCAGAATAAGACGGGGGGGGGGGGGGCGCTCTGGCCAAATAATACACCGTGCCAAGCACTGAACAGGGGAGAACTCAGGAATCCAGAACAGGAAACAGGGGGCAGACTCAGGACAACTCGGAACAAGGGGAGCAAGGAGACACTCGGAAAGCTAGCAAAGGGAAGGCACAAGACGAGACAGTGGGCACAGCTGGCAGATGGCTAACTCAGGCAGCACAGCTGGCCAGGAAAAGCGTAAGGGAGAACATCAGGAGGGGGGCAGACAGGACGGCAGGAACGCTGGCTCGGGAAACGGCGAAGGCGATTGGCACACAGGACTCAGGGCAGGTAGCACGCAGGGCTCAGGGCAGGTAGCACGCAGGGCTCAGAACTCGAAGACAGGGAGCACCAGGGGCTGGAGGCAGCAGGAAGGGAAGGCTGGGCTGGAGATGCGGCTGAAAAAACACGCAGAAGATGAGGGGACCAGAGGATAGTGCACAGGGCCGGGAGAGGTGTGAGCGGGAGTCGGAGCGAAGTCAGATCTGACTGGCTTGCTAGAGAGGCTGACAGATAAAGGCAGGGGGAACACACAGACACAGATGCAGGAATTTAATATAATTAACAAGGGGTGGAACAGGAGGGAAACCAATTACATGAAACTGATAAACATTAACACACAGACGGGGATCACAAGACAATCCCAAAGACGGGATAAATAAACTGGATAAAAAGACTCCTAAGTGTACAGAATAAAAGCCAGAATAGATAATAAGAATGCAGAGGGTCTGCAGAAAATTTAGCAAAGCCAGTGAATAGAAAAGCAAGGGGCGGAGACAAGAACAGGGCGACTGCTGAGAGATAATTAGTCAATTAGTAAGTGCAGCTATACAATCCCGGGTGCTCATTAGTAGATTAGTATTATATACAATGTTAGTTTGGTTAGTAATTTTAAGAAAACAACAAACTGTTAGTAGAGTTAGTACATATAGGAAAGCAAGGGGAAACTAGTAAACGAGGACAGAAGGAAGGATGAAACCCAGAATCCATTAAATCACCCGAAACGGTGCCACAATCAATTAAGACAGAAAATGCTACAAACAATGACGCGACCGGGGAGAAAGCAAAGACAGTACATGAGTAAAACGTGGACTGGACTAACACGGGAAAGGAATGAAATGTGAACACGGTAAGACATGGACTAAAAACTGACATACCAAAATAATAAAAACCTAAAATTAACTAACCAAACACAGACCACAGAACACAACAGGCACATGAGTGGAAAACTGTTCAACGAACGCTGACCATTTCCCCTTCGCTTGAGTAAATTTAATACGGTGCTGAGCGGGAGTGCAATTCATATCGCACTTAATCCAGTGCTTCTCCGGTGCTGCCCCGGAGCTAAACCACCTCCAGAGGTGGTTTAAATTACTCAGGGGTAAACTATGCCGTAGCAAATTACTTCTCTGTAAATCATTTCACATCAAGCTTAAACCTGGTGCTGCTCTGGAGCTGCTGCTGTGCTGATACGGAGTGAACTGTCAATCTGAAAGGTGCTTGTGACCCAAAGATGTACAACGTCAGGTTTTTTGCTGGATTTGACCTTTCACCTGAGCGCTGTGACCTTGATTGTGGAAATCTTGTCCGGTTCAGTACTCCGCAACTTTTGATTGCAGCTCCACCAAATTTGATACGGTAACTCATTATGACCTATAGATGTGCAACGTCAGGTTTTTGCTGGATTTGACCTTTGACCTTAGGGCAGTGACCTTGATCGTGAAAATGTTGTCTGGGTCAGTACCCAGCAACTTTTGTTTGCAGCTCCGCCAAATTTGATATGGTAACTCATTATGACCTATACATGTGCAACGTCAGGTTTTTTGCTGGAATTGACCTTTGACCTTAGTGCTGTGACCTTGATTGTGGAAATCTTGTCCGGCCAAGTACAAGGTAACTATTGGTTGTAGCATTGTCAAATTTGGTGTGGCAACTCGCTGTGACCCACAGATGTGCAAAGTGAGGTTTTTTCGCTGGATTTGACCTTTGACCTTAGCACTGTAACCTTGATTGTGGAAATCCTGTCTGGGCCAGCACTCAGCAACTAATGATTGCAGCCTCACCAAATTTGGTATGGTAACTCAATATGAGCCATAGATGTGCAACGTCAGGTTTTTTGCTGGATTTGACCTTTGACCTTAGCTCTGTGACCTTGATCTTGGAAATGTTTCCGGCCAAGTACAAAGTAACTATTGGTTGTAGCATCGTCAAATTTGGTGTGGCAACTCGCTGTAACCCATTGATGTGCAACCTTAGGTTTTTGGCTGGATTTGACCGTTGACCTTAGTGTGACCTTGATGCAGGAAATTTTTTCATGGAATGACTTATGGATAACAGAAGGGAATTAATGACAGAGTGATTGAGTGATAAAGAGAGTCAGACAGTGATGTGGGGGGGGAGTTTGGCGGCGGCTGAGAGTAAGGAGGCTGACCGCCCTCCTTTTCACGCTGCAGGAGTTGCGGCTCGAGGACTACCAGGCAGGCCGGAAGGTCCCCTCAAACCCGATGGGCGCAGGGACTGGCAGCACGTTTGGTGCGGCTGCAAATACCACCCCCAACACCGCTGCTGGGCTTTTCGGCTCGTCCGCCACCAAAATGGGGTTCTCCTTCAGCCAAAACAAAACCACCTTCGGCACAAGTGAGTACAGAGCCGTGAGTTTAGCTCAGTATTGTACTGTGCTGGTTGCAGTGAAATGCAGTATTAATGAGGGCATTTACAGCCAAACCATATTAAACTGTAGTGGACCCCATTGCTGAGTTACAATGGGGTCATACATTTACATACATACTTACACTCATACTTTTCCGCTGAGCTGGTTCCAGTGCTAGTTAGTAGCCAGAGCCTGACTTAGTACTGGTTCTTTGCCTTTTCCACCGCCTATGCGCCAGCTCCTGGCTCTTAAAACTGGTGCCAGAGCAGCACCAACTCCTTCCTGGTCTAGTGCCAAGCACCGATTATGTCAGGAGCGCTACGGTAATATTATGGGCTGTCTTGTTCTGTCAGGCAGGGTTTATTTTCTCTTGCAGCTTGACAGGGCACTTATGAACTCGGAGGATAATTTTTCATTGCAAATTCCAGGAACCTGATAACAAGCGTCTTATTATGACCGCTGCCGAGTCAGGAAACTAGTTTACAAGGAAACCTGCACTGAAGAGATGCCTATTTTTTAGAAAAAAAAAAAGCATTAGTTTGTAATTGGATCTAAGAAATATCAATGTTTTATTCTTTTTCTTTTAAATAGTGGTTTGTAATTGGATCTAACATATCAATTTTTTGTTCTTTTCTTTTTAAACATTGGGTTGTAATTGGATCAGACGTGCATCTCTGACTGTTTTTTTTTTATTTTTGTTGAAGAAAATAAAGCCGATACTGGACTCTCTGCTGCAGAATTGTAAGAATATTTTTGTTCCCGACCGAAACATTTAAATCAGCAAGACATTATACAAAGGTCGACTCGGCTTCAAAGTTTACATCCGAGTCAAACGTGCGCGATGAGGAATAAAAGTATTCAAACTCTGCTAATCCGATGCCCCATAGTAAACCCCAAAATGGGATTTAGAAAGTGCTGCGGTATTTTCACTTCTTAGGACTGTCAGTATAGCAATCAGTGGAAATTAGTAAAACTTAATGTTTATCGGTCACGCGCGGATACAATGTCCATTTCCTATCCACATAAGCTGTCAGATCTGGTCCTATACCCGAACAGGGGCAGAAAATAATTTCAGCCGCTCGCACTTTCGTTGCTGAACAAATGAGGCCGTAGCGAGTCTGGCGAACCCACTTGTGTATAGTGACACTCTGACGTTATACAGTGACGTAATTGCGTGGCTCAGAGTTGGCTCCTAAGCGATGGAAAAGCAAGCTGGTTCTTCGGAGGTGCGTGGGTTGAAAAGGTGGAAAAGGGGTACCTGATACTCAGATCTGATGCTAAGATTTACTAGCAGCCCTTGATTCCTGACCATAAGGATTGGTAGCCTTATTTATAAAATTTTGTGCAGGTTTTATACTTAAATATTGCGTACACACACACAAAAATAGAAAGTGGTGTTTGGTGAAAGTATTTATTTGCAAAACTGTGTAAAATAAACATCTTGCAATATTTACTAAATTAATTTTACTTAACTTGACTTAAACAAACAAAGTTTTCATAAATCTGAAATCTGCAAGGAAAGAACTTTTCTGTGCTTGCATATTGTTTATAAATGAGGCCCCAGGACTGCTTGCCCTTCCCAGGGAAAGTGAGGGATACTGCTGGATGCTAACAATAGATGCTAACCCAGAACAATACTGGCTACCGCTGGTGGGTGATGGCAGCTGATGCTAATGCTCACCGTATACGATGGTGACCGCTGACGAGTGGCATAGTTAACTGTTGCTGTTAGTTGCTGCTAATAAGAGCATGTGCTGATATTGGATCGTGATGGCGGAGGCAAATGAAGATGTCGATGGTGGATGATAATGGCCCAACTGCTAATAGCCGCATGCGTCTCTCTTTTGCCAGGCACTGGTGGATTCAGCACAGCCTCCGGCAGCTTGTTCGGTCAGCAGCAGCAGCCCCAGCAGGGCACCAGCCAGGTCAGCAAGCCCTTCGGTCAGCCCACCACTGCTCCTAACACTGGCTTCTCCTTTGGCAACACTAACACCATGGGCCAGCCCAACACCAGCAGCATGGTAAGGGCACGGACCTGCTCTGTCCGTCTTTGTCGCATTTCAGTTGGGTTGGGCAGCGATTGGACTCTGCTGCAACCTACTTTGCATGGGATTAAAATCAATTGTGCTCTAACCTAGAGCTTATTGGGAAGTAAACGGTCTTTGGTTATAATTGAACAATATCTTTAAACCTTAAATGCCCCCTGAGAGAAATTTGTCACACAATTTTGGGAGTTGTCAAAACCACTGACCTCACATAAATTTTGCAACCTAATGCCCATAGTGACATATTTAGACCATCAGTGCTGCCATCTGATGCATAAAAGTGGAACTGACACTACACTGGCTGCACCGAATAACCTTTCCAATATGGCTGCCCCCATGGTGGAATCCACACGATAGATCAGCACCCATTCATCACTGAATAAAGTAGACAAACAGGTAAGCTAATGAAAAATAAGCTATGCCGGATACTTCAGCTATGTCAACTACCAAAACAGTGATGGACAAAAGTTCTCTTTATATCCTAGAAACTTAAAGTGGCATATATGTCACAAATCTAAAATGAGGCCAAAGGTCAGAGGTCACCAAAAATTAAAAATTGCTATTGGGTTGTTATTAGCCCCTCCCCAGGACATATTAACAGAATACATAGATTTTTCTTTCAACTTTTACTATAGTTGGGCTTTAAGGGTTAAGCGGGCACCTTGGCGATGAACTGGAGTGATGTTGACCAGTGTAAACATGGGCACGTTGCAATGAAGCAAGTTAGCTGGTTTTATGTTGGCCTGTATGTCTTTGACAGTTGGTCTATTTAAGGGCTGAACTTGGCTAATTGGGTGATTTATCCTCCCAGATTTGACTTGGGAGGATGTGAGTAAGTCCCAGTGACGCCGTAAGCAAATGTCCTGATACTGGTTTTGGTACTGATAGATTCGCCTTGGATGCTGCTGCCGCAGATCCTGTGTGTTGGCGAAAAACTAGAATGGGTTCTGCGGGAATCCAATAAGATTTCTTTTGTTCCAATCCAAGTGCATCAGGGGGAAGAAAAATATTAAAGGGTGGCAGGCGAATTCACTCTGAAAAATCTGATTACGGGGGCAACAGTTTAGAAAAAAAAAATCTTTTCAAAATCACCCCTGTTAGTAATAACATGCCTGTCAGTACATTGCCGCTGTGAGCAATAGCCAGCCGCTGCGCACACACTGTTTACGAACACACTGCAGCGCTGCGGCACGTATGAAACTCACTCACTCGCTGTCGCCCACTACTGAGGGTCATTTTCACTTTTAAAACACTGACAGGTCCACCGAACCGGAAGCACGCTGCTGGGCTTCATGGTGAATTTGGAAGCTGCTACCAAATCGTAAGTTAAAGTAGCAAACAAACACCGATATGCACAATAGGTCTGAGCAGGGCCTAAAATTCATTTTTCAAACTTGGGGTGATTTCCCCCTACTTTCTCAGTTTGCAGTCCCTTTTTCTTTATTTTTCTTTGGTAGAGATTATTCAACAAGGCACCAAAACTGGCAGAGAGGTGATCAATATTTTTGGAAGAGGGGCCAGAGGGGGTAATAACAATGACCTCAGTTTTGGAGTCATTCAGATGGAAAAACTTATCAGACATCCATTTTTCGATGTCAGCCAGGCAGGACATAATGTCGGAAACATCAGTGGTGCCAGGTTTTAACGGGGCATGTAGCTGAGTGTCATCAGCTTAACAATGAAATTCTACACCATGTCTACACAGGACTTGCCCCAGGGGAAGCATATAAATAGTGAACAATAGGGGACCCAAAATAGACCCCTGGGGAACCCCACAAGAAAGAGGAAACCACGAAGAGGCAGCATCTCCGAGTATTACGCAGAAAGATCTATTCGACAGATAGGAGATAAACCAGTCTCGTGCCACACCACTGATGCCAACAGAGTATTTCAAGTGGCTGATCAAGACCTTATGGTCTACTGTATCAAAGGCTGAGCCAAGGTCAAGAAGAATAGGAATAGAGTTCAGCCCAGCGTCAGCTGTAAGTAATAAGTCATTGGACACCTTTACCAGAGCTGTCTCAGTGCTATGCTGGGTGCGGAACCTAGATTGAAATTTTTCAAAGAACTGGTTATCGTTCATGAAGGCGACCAACTGTGTGGACACAACTTTCTCTAAAATCTTTGATTAAAATGGATGTTTAGAGATGGGTCAAAAATTACTTAAAACTGGTGGATCAAAAGAGGGTTTCTTTAAAAGAAGGTAAACCTAGGAATGTTTAAAATAGGAGGGGAAATCCCAGATGCCAGAGTGCAGTTAATAATGGCTAAAATATCCAGACCGACTGCCTGAAACCCAGCTTTTAAAAACCAAGTAGGTAGGCAATCCGAAAGGCAGGTGGATGGCAACTAAGCTTTCTAGGGTAACCAGAGAAATTTCACTGAAATGGTTAAAAGATCGGGGAGGGCAGGGGCCAAGATTAGGCTCCTTGAAATCAGCAGTAAAAAGTTGACAAATCTCATAAATTTTGTAGGTGAAGTAATTAAGAAATGCTTCTCATTTCTTTGGGGAGGATTCAATGGGCTGGCTAGGCAGAGGAAAAATCACAGACTTGACAGATTTAAACAAGATTTTGGGATTATGACCATGATTAGCAATAGGCAGTGAAAAATTAATTGTTCCCTGCAGCTTTAAGTGTTTTCTGTTATTGTGGAAGAATTAAGAGAGCAATTTCTGACCTTTGATAATGATACAAAAAAATTGTCAAATAACTGGGCAAAAAGAACTAAAAACAGACTAAGTGGCCATAACAGGGGAAATTTGATCTTACAATATGTGAAAAAATAATGGGTCTAATGACAAATTATGCATCGGCGGCAAAAAAGGGTTAAAAAAAAAAAGTATAAAATTGAGCTGGCAGTTCTGGAATTGTTTGGAAAAAGGGGAATGTTAAACATTGAGGATCAGGAGAAATATTTTGTAAAACAAAGTGGAGCTGCGTCTCAGTCATCTGAAAAAATGTTACTGATAATGAGTTGTTTAACCCAGTGCCGTTTGCCCCCCCCCCAGTTTCAGGAACAGAGGGAGAGACAGCAGCTGAAAAACCTGCAGCATACCAGGAGAAAAAAGGAAAAAAGTGAATTAGCAAATGTTTATTGGTTGGGGATATAGTAGACCAAATTAAAGAGTAAGTTTGGAGTAACCTGAGGAAAATACTGTATGTAGCGGCCCAAATACCGCAGGCTACATGTCCAGAAACTAAATTGCATAATAAAATAATATTCGACCCCATGCAGGAGCCAGAATTAGAGAGAGAGAAAAAAAGAGCCCTTAATGTTGAAACAGTAGACGAAACAATGATTAAGATTACTATTAACTGTCAATTAATAGGGAAAATAAAGCAATTGAAAATTCCTATCGGGGAATCAGAGCTTGAACTTGGAGAACAAATTAAGAAAAGAATAAAGAATCAAGTGAACTATTATGGGACTGGACACTGGAGGAATTTTTTTAGTGCACAGAGTCAAAGTAGGACAGCTAGTGGAGGCATTTGGGACCAGAAAAAAAAAAATAGATGAAAGGTCGACATACTGAGGACAGAAGGAGAGGAAGGGGGGTCTAAGCAATAGAGAATTTTCTTAATTTGTTTAACAAGAATAAGTTCCGTCCAGCAAAGGAGTCGTTTAAAGGATTAATGCTATAACAAATGAGGTGAACAAAAGTGTCTGAAATCTTTCCTCACCAAAGAAATGCAATCAATAAATTCATGATCTTTTCTCTGTTTCTGAACAGGAGTGGACCAACAATCCAAGAAGACGAAATGACCAATAAACTTTCTCTGATTTTTAACTTTTACAGGAAAAGAAAGTCCAAGCAAGAGGAAAAGCAACAAAATTATGATGACTGAGTTTTGTTCATTGTTGTTTGCATCTAACTCATTCTATTGAAACTTTTCCACAGAGTACGCACTCCAGAAGAGAAGAGAGTAAATGACTTAGAGTGAAAAAATAAGCTGGCCAGCTAAGGATTCACTGCGGGGTTGCAACTTAAAAGTTTACTCTCTAAAACAAATTAGGGGAAATCCAATTTGGAGTATTAACACAAGAGTAAGACTAAACTTAAAAGGTGGACCACCATATGATTGAAAAAGTCGACTAATAATGTGATCACATTCTAAATTTATTTTGATTCGGCTGGCAAAATCTTTTCCTCTGACTACTAGTGAAGTAGTGAGAAAGACAGGAACTGTGACAGTGACGCAAACCTGAGTCTTCAGTGCTCAAATGACAGAAACAGACTGAACTGACCAAATCTGGAATGATTGTTTTCCTTTATGTACTGGGATCCCAAAAAAATTTTTCAGTTGAATATTCAATATAGTGACCGTTTTGGTGAATTGTCTGGAAAAAAAACTGTAAATTGTAACATATGGCCTAAAAGCAACTCCAACCGGTTCTGCTTAGGATATGGGGAGTTGTTATGGCTGGGGCTAATAAGGCCTGACTGTGCATCTCCTTCATGCTCTTAGTGAAACCCTAGATTGTGGTGGGTTGCTAAATCAAAATTAATTGGAAAATACTGCGCAAAGATATTTGTGTTACTGCCCTATCTTTTGACCCAAAATACACTGAAACACAAAATTATAAGTACACTGCCCGTAGGGAGGGGATAAAAATATTGATTTAAAATTGACAGGAGCTCAGTAGTGAGGGTGAGCTATTTGGGTACTTATGAATTTTTAATTTTAGTTTATCAGGGTGGCACATCGACAACGCATTGTATTCTAAATATTTAAGGTGACATTGAAGATTTTGTAAAGCACATTCAGACCGAGGGGAAAAATAAACAAGACAAATTTCTTGAATTGGGACTTATTTGGCCAGTTAAAGAAGAATCTGAGTGTCAGAACTATAATTGCAGCATCTGTTTCAAATTGTTATCGATAAGTTGTAACTTTAACTGTTTCATCTATTATTCCAACAAAGTGGCTGCAATAGCCCTAATTCAACTGGAATGATCTCATAACTGTCCCATTATGAGGGGTGATGAAACCGTCCCCCTCATGAGCACAGAGCTCAATGCAGAGCACCTGAGTGTGTGTTGTGACTCACTCCAGAGACGGGTAAGATCTCCTATCAAGGAGACAACCTAAGGCAGGGGTGAGTCGACCCCTAGGCGTAGGGAGGGGATTAGGCCCCCCGAACCTACGCCTGAACAAGCGGCGGCGGGACTGCAAAGTTCCGAGGGCACGTTAAAGATGAATTATAGTGCAGGGGAGAGGACTGAAAGCCCCAGAGTCTGGTGAAGTATGAATTAACATACTGCCGTGGTACCGTCTAGTCGGCGTGTTTGTCGCATGTAAGTTGAGGGCAACACCTGGTACGTGGTTGACAGCTCACACCTAGCAGAGGTGCGTGAGAGACGACCTCTGTGAACAGGCGAGGCTGGTGAAAACGGTCAAAGTTTCTATTCCCATAGCGAAGTGGGGTAGGGATCAGACCGTCGGTTCCTACCTGGATGGCTGATAACCACTACAGGATCTGGGGATCGCTATTGACTGGGTCACCGGCCGATCGGGTTGCAGATGGCAGTAAGACCACAGAGAGGGGTGGCCGCCGCGCTCGGCTCAATGTACAGTCAGGCCACCGTAAGCCAGAAGCGAATGCGTCAGTAGGCGAGTGGTGCTTCTGTGATCGGTGGGCTCTGAAAAGGATACACCAGGAAGCAGAGGGCAGAGTTCTGAACCTGGGGGAGCCTGGGCAAAGATCTCTGTGGAAAGGGATCAAGCCTGGAACTGCGCCCTGGGAAAGGGAGGTTCGAAGGATTTAAGTGAACATGCTGGCGTCCATGACAGACTGTTTTTACTCAAAGTGTTACAGTTGGAAAGGACCAACAAATGATTTTATGTTAGGGCTCATAAGAAATTCACTTGTGTGTAGTATGGGGGTCATGGACCAGGGGTAAACAATGCTGTGCCATTTTTCGACTGTGGTTAATGTGAGGCCATGATTGGGATGGCCTCAAAGGGAGGAATGTTGAGGATTATATTTCAGTATTATTCATTATATTCACAAATACTGATTATATATTTTTATCATTATTCATTCATTACTCGTACTAATAATCAATAAACTAACTATTAAATTTAGATTATATTTAGCCATCAATAATCATAATCAATAACCATATTATGCAGGCAGCAGTAACACAAAAACACATACAAATACATACATACATACAAGCAGTTCACACACGGACAGACACGCATATACAAGCAGTTCAGTTCACACTTGCATGAGCAGCTCACACACATAAAGAGCAGGCTTCTGTAGCTTTGATTAGTAAGCAGGCTTCTGTTTAGTTGATTCAAAAACATAATCAGAGGATGTATTTGATTTCTGTAGCTTTGATCAATATTTATTGTTACTGAAAACATAAACAATTGAATCATTTGTAATCATTTATCTATCTACTTGTATCGAATTCATTCACTTGTAACTATTCCTTTGTACTTTCATCTCGCCCCTGGCTGGGAGTGTCCACTCCTTTTTTGAGATGTCCTCTCTTGACTGTAACTTTCCAAATCCTTTGAAGTGATGCGCATGCGTCTTTGCTTTGAATTCCTGAAGGATTAGCTAACAGAGGTTCGGGTTGCCTGTCCAATTGCAGTACGAGAATGAGAAGTGGAAAGACCATATTTGAAAGATATTTCCTGTGAGATAAGGGTATAAGACCTGGGTGTGAGGGTTGGAAAATCAGTTCTTCTTGCGCAAAAAGAACTCTGCTTTACATTTATCAACATGCCACAATAAAGTCTAATTTTCTTTTCAGAATCTGTCTCTCTCCAATTACTTGAGGATGGGGGAACCTCACGATACGAAAATATGTTTGAATGAAAACCATAACAGTATGTAAACATTAAATGTTTAAGAGCAGCAAGGGAAGAACTCAATTTGTCTTTTTTCCACTTCCTCTCAGCTATCCTGCCTTGCCTGCTCAGAAGCCTTATTTCCTCATTCAGCCAAGGTGGAGAGGAGGATTTCAGCTTTTCATATCTGACTGGAGCTATGGAATCTAAAATACCAGCGCAGCAGTAATTAAAAATGTTGACTCATGGGGCTTTGAAAACAACTGAATTTTTGATTTCCACCTATAAAAATTTTCATATTTGAGGGGCCACTATCTTGAAAAGAAAAGAGATAAATTGATTCTGACAGCCCACCCCCAGAATACCCTGGCAAAATACCCCAGGATAGCAATTTTCAGCCCATACCTATGATTGGTTCCAAAGATATTGGCCTCCAAAATCCCAATAAATTAACGTTCACAATTTGCTAGGGGCATGGCCCCTGAGTTTTGGGGGTCCATATCGCGAAAACCCCTTGGAGTAGGAGCCTAAAATTTTGCATGTGTTCATTATGAATATATAAGTGCTCCCAAAATAAATTTGAGCCAAGTCTTAGTCGGTGACCTGAGGACCTCTGTTTGACTTCATTTGGAATGACCCTATTAGATATTGCAAATATATGATTAAATACCTCTTGAATTGGGCTTACATCATCATTTTGGCAGTGGTCACGGCACTTGTTTGTTTACCAAGTTTCTTCAGATGTTGCGGCGGCGTCAGGTCAGCTAGTCACGGGGGAGACACGGACGTTCGTCAGGTCACTGAGCTCTCTAGCTACGCCGTGGCTTTAATCACACCCCATACTTTGAGCGTCAGCGAATTTGAATCGCGCCGCGCCCCTACGGTTTACTGCTTCAGGCAGCGTGTTACAGTCAAGCAGCCAGATGACATCACACTCCCAAGATGATTTGCGAGCTTGCAAATATGGAGTGCCCAAAGACATTCAAACCATGATTCAGCCATACTTTTACAGTAAATAAATTAAAACTTAAGGCGAGAAAGCGATGACTTTGCTTTAAAGTACTTGAGTCATTCCATGAGAATGGTTCAAATTGGACTTTGACATTTTCTACCAAAATGTATTATGTGTATGTGTATCCCACAGCATTAAGGACATGTTCAACTATCAGAGAAACATATTTTCCCATCTCAGGCATAAGCTTTCTATTATTATTGGTCATTATTTAAAGATGTGGGCACTGTTATTCTTCAACCCCGTTATGTAAACTATGGAAGCTCATTTAATATGATCATAAAATGTATTTTTAAAGAAAGCAATATTTTTATATTAATCTGATGCCCCCCACACTAATTCAATAATTGCAAATACAAAATGACATAAAATCTCTCATTTTTGCTGTAATAAATCCTGAAATGTACCTATGCGTGAAAGCACTCTTGTCATTTTTCATCAAAAATGTAGTTTAACTGAAGAATTTTCATGAAAATCAATGATCTTATGATAGCTCTCAACATTTTAGACAGAAGTCAACAAACATAAAATTTTTCTAAATACATTTTAAAAAATAATGTATGAACATGTAGGTGTGATGGGGTTGAGACGAGAGTAGCGGGGTTGAAGATGGTAACGGGGTTGAAGGAACAAATAAAACTTTACATATTAATATTTATCTTTTTACTTTCAAATTTACTGGAAAGGATTTTCCATGAGCATTGTACTGTATTTCATTATGCAACCATAAGAAGGACAACAGATATAAATTGCCGTTGAATTGAGTTTTATTAACCTACAGCGCCCTCAATATTTATTGGCACCCCTGGTTAAGATGTGTTCTTTAGCTTCTAATAAATTCAGTTTTTTTAGGACCACAATGGAAAAAAGAGGAAAATCCAACCTTTAATTCAAGTGTATTTATTCAGTGGGAAAAAATCCCACATTAAGGAAGAATTCTTTTACATCAAATCATGTGTGCCATAATTATTAGCACCCCCGATGTTAACACTTTGTACAACCCCCTTTTTCCAACAAAACAGCACCTAATCATCTCCCATAATGTTTCACAAGATGGGAGGATACAGAAAGAGGGATCTTCGACCATTCCTCTTTGTACAATCTCTAAATCATCCAGCGACCTGGGTCCACTCCTCTGCACTCTCCTCTTCAGCTCACTCCACAGGTTTTCAATCGGTTTGAGGTCTGTTGACTGAGATGGCCATGGGAGGAGCTTGATTTTGTGTCTGGTGAACCATTTTTGTGTAGATTTGGCCACATGTTTAGGGTCATTATCTTGCTGAAAGTGATGACCCATCTTCAGCTTTCGGGCAGTGGCCACCAGATTTTGATTTAAAATGTCCTGGTATTTCAAAGCGTTCATGATACCATGCACCCTAACAAGGTTCCCAGGGCCTCTGGAAGAGAAACAGGCCCACAGCATCACCGATCCTCCCCCATACTTCACAGTGGGTATGAGGTGCTTTTCTGCATACTCATCTTTTGTGTTCCGCCAGACCCACTTAGAGTGTTTGTTGCCGAAACGCTCTATCTTGGTCTCATCTGACTAAAGCACATGGTCCCAGTTGAAATCCCAGTACCGCTTAGTGAACTCCAGACGTTTGCGCTTATGATTGTGAGTGAGAAAAGGTTTTTTCCGTGCATGCCTCCCAAACAGCTTGTTGGCATGTAGATAGCGCCTGATGGTTGTTTTGGAGACTTTGTGGCCCTAAGATGCTACCATTTGTTGTTATTCTTTAACAGTGAGCTTTGGAGAACTTTTTATTACTCTTACCATCCTCCTCACTGTGCGTGGTGGCAAAATAGCCTTGCGTCCTCGTCCAGGCTTGTTTACCACTGTTCCAGTTGTTTTAAACTTCTTAATGATTCCTCTGACAGTAGATATGGGCAGGTGCAGGCAAGTGGCTATTTTCTTGTAGCCATTCCCTGACTTGTGAAGGTCGACACACATCCGCCTTACTTAAATGGTGTGTTCCTTTGTCTTTCCCATGTTGAAGAGTGGCTAAGAGAAATGGCCTCTGTGTCACGTCATATTTATACCCCAGGGACACAGGAAGTGATGAATTACTAATTAAATGTTCCTAGATACTCTGGTCAACTTTGTGAACTGCTGTAGAAATGATAGAAATGCTTCAATTACATTTATTTCCTAGGAATTGGTAGGGGTGCCAATAATTGTGGAACAGGTGATTTTATGAAACATAATTATTTCTTAGTCAGGGATTTTATTTTTCCCTTAAAATTCACCTGAGTTGAAGGTAACATTTTTCTACAATTTTCTGTGTGTGAGTATGCTTCTGCAATAAAAATGTAATTTATTTTAACACATCTTAACCAGGGGTGCCAATAATTATGGATGCCGCTATAAATTAAACACTACTGCAACATATTATCTGTCAAACAGTGTAAAGTTAAATAGTCATATGTAACATAAAGTAGAGTGTGTGTGTGTGTATGCGTGTGTTTGTGTTCAGGCATAAGAGCCAACCCTCATCTGGTCAAATATACTTTTATACTGCAGGTGTCCCTCCCCTCTTTCAGGATCAGCTTTAAAGCGCCCGATCCTTCCTCTGCCTTGCTGCTGCTGTTGTTGGCGGCATCTTACTCACAGCTTAAATATGGAACATACACTGAACAAAAGTATAAACGCACAAAGTAATTTTTTACGAATTATTTTTTATCAATCAGGAAATATTTCAACAAAACAATTATTATTTTATTCTTGCCTTAATATTCAAGCAACAGAAATACGACTAACAATTAACTGCATGCAATTTATCAGTTATCACAGCCTGAACCCTACAGGGGTCAGGGGGCAGAGTTCACGGCACTCAGTAACGAGTGTGTCCACCAACGGCATCATGTAAAGCGGTACACTTCCGGCACATGGAGTTCACAAGATTGCCAATAGTGGCCTGTGGAAGGTTGTCTCATTCCTCCTGCAGCGCTACTCGGAGCTGGCGTGCGTTTTCTGGAACTAGAACACGTCTGACCCGCTGATCCAGAACATCCCAAAGGTGTTCAACTGGCGACATATCGGATGAATATGCTAGCCAATTGAGAACAGGGACATCCTCCTCATCAAGAAGCTCTGAGCAGATCTGGGCAGTGTGTGGCCGGGCATTATCGTGTTGGAATGTCACCTGATGGAGTCGCACAAACGGTACGACTATGGGCCTCAGGATCTCGTCGCGGTACCACTGCCCGTTCAAGTTACCCTCCATGAAATGCAGATGAGCATGCTGTCCATTGCATATGCCTGCCCATACAATTACTCTTGCACCACCATATGCCACTCGACGCACAACATTGGTGTCAGCGTAACACCCACACGTCGCCATACATGTTGTCTGCCATCAGCACGGTACAGTTGGAATTGTGATTCATCATTGAATAACACCATGCTCCAACGTGAAAGTGTCCAATGAAGTTGACTGTTGGCCCAGTCGAGTCTGTACCAGCGACAGACGGCGGTCAGGTCGAGACCTCGGTGTGGCCTGCATCGGTGTGGCATGTTCTCCAACATCTCTCAGAGGACATCATTCACAAGTGCCTGGAACACAGAGGGGGCATTAACCAATCTGAATGGTATGATCAAATATTCGTATTGCCCATTATGCATATTAAATACCATTTTCCATTCGTCCCCCTCCCGGATCCGAACCAAGTTATAAGCTTTCCGGAGGTCTAACTTGGTCAAAAACAACAGCTCCTGCAGACGTTCAAATGCAGAGTTCATCAAAGGAAGGGGGTATCACTTTTTAATGGCAATATTATTCAAGCCTCTGTAATCAATACAGGGTCTCAAAACGCCATCTTTTTTGCCCACAAAAATGAATCCAGCTCCAGCAGGAGACGTGGAAGGCCGAATAAATCCATTAGTCGGAGCCTTCTGAATATATTCTCGCATGGCCTTACACTCAGGCCCTAACAATGAGTATGATGAACCCCTGGGGGGATTGGTTCCACGGTGGAGATTTATCTCGCAATCGTATGTGCATTAAGGAGGTAAAGTCAAAGGCTGTTGTTTGCTAAAAACCTCCGCGAGATCGGCATAATTGTGAGGAACATTGGGAGGCAGACAAAAGTTCAGAGCAGCCCCCAAATTCTCACCCTGATCGGAACCTGCCGCCTCTATGACTGATTCTGAGTCAGAGAAATCCTCTGAATCGCAATCGTCCTCTGGCTGCTGCCAGTCAAATTGAGGATCCCACTCCAACCCCTCCTCTGCCCCTCTTTCTAGATTAGGACAGTTGGGTGAGACAACCTTCTCAGAATCGCTCCAGGCGTCAGCCTCCCCCGTAGGTTGATGTCCGGGATGACACGCCAAACACTCTCTACAGTGGGACCTGCAATCAGTGCCCCACTGGACAGCGGGTTATTCTGACTGCCCAAAAAGATGTGTGGCCTATGTTTCAGTAGCCAAGAGTGTCCTAAGACTAAAGGGAAAACAGGGGAACTGATCATAAAAAACTGGACTTCCTCTGAATGACCACCAAAGGAGATGAACATAGTCAATAATTCAGAGGCCTCGGTTATAAGTCCAGTTCCCAGCGGGCGACCGTCCAAGGACCTGACAGTGCGTAAATGTAAAAGAGGACGGATGAGAATGGAATGTTTCCTAGCCCACTCTGCATCCATAAAACAATCCATGGCACCTGAGTCCAAAAAAAGCCTCACCAAATATTTTCTGTCTCCCCACAGTCAATTCTACAGAAATAAATGTCCGAAAGGGAAATTGGGTCTGTCCCTCTAGCGCCCCCCATACTGCCAGAGGGCCTTCCCGTTTCCCTTTAAGCTCGGGGCAACATGGACGGATATGTCCCGGTTTGCTACAATGATGACTAATTATTTGTCTGCTTACGAACCTGGCTCTCATATGAACCTTCGATCTGCATAGGCTCACTAACAGTGGGAAATTCAATGGGCGGAGCTCGGGCTGTGTCTATCTTGGGAGAATTGCCCCATTTGCTAGTATGAGCTCAAACAGTTAGTGTCTCCTTGTTTCATTTGCGGATACAATTATCAATTCGCACCACAGTACGAACCAACGAATCTAAAGAAACACAAGAGCATCCTTAACCTCCTCCACCAAGGCGTGAATAAAAACTATCGGGAGAGGTGCCTCTGGCCGCCATGTCTCTGTAGCGACAGAATGGAAAACAATGGAGAAATCTGCGACACTCTCAGAGCCCTGCCTCAAATGCATAAGATGCGTAGCTGCGTCCTGACCACAAAAGTCCTGATCAAGTCCTGATCCCCCACCAGAGTATAGATAGAATTTACCACCAGCGATCTAGCGCGGATGAGTGATTTTACCCAAGTGAGAGCTGTACCAGCTAACAGGGATAAAATAAACGCAACACATGAGTCTTCATTAGAGAATCGTGAGGGTTGCGTTTTAAAAAATATTTCACATTGAGCGATGAAATCTTTGCATTTCCCTGCCTTGCCTTCATCTCTTTGGGGTAACTCAACTTTAGGCTCTCGGGGAAAGTGTGTGGTTTGTGCTTGTGAAGCATCCTGAGTGAGCTGAGTGGTCAACGCTCTAGTACACTTGGTGAGGCTTAATAAGATATTTTCCTGTCTCTTAATAGCAGTCTCCTGCAGAATATATTTCAATTTAATTTTGGTGAAAGATTTTCCAGAAGTGCAATGATTGTGGCATACATTATTGGTAAAAATAGTTATTTTGAAATAATTTTTCCCACTTCCATCATTTTCATTGAATTCCAGGCTGCATTTTTAATAAATATTTTGAATAAAGGACTTGGAGGATTAAAAGCAACCACATTTTTTCATAGCCCTATTTTCTAATATTTAACAAAGGTGCCATTATTTGTGGCAGGCACTATCAGATCGGGATCAAATATCACTTTTGAAATCCTTTCACCCTTAAGACACATGTAGCATTCTTGCAGTATTTTAAGAGGCATCCATGTCACTAACATGCAGAGCAATATATTAAGCACAGTAAAATGCTCAGCTAATAAATTAACAAAGTATTTGATTACTGTGTTCGAATTAATGCATTAACACAGTATTTGATCCCAGCTGCATGGATACCGGCTAATTATCTCTGGACCTTTTGCTGTTGACATCCAAGGTATATATTCCAATGTATATATAAATATATCCCATATATTTTCTTGAAAATTCTCACAGATTCACAGGCATGCTCTAAAGTCATAGCATCAAATCATTCACTGTTTTATTCCTGAGTTGGGGTGTAGAGGTTGGGCTGTGCTGAGCCCTATTCCAGTTTGCCTTGAGTAATAGGAAAGAATATACCTTGAACAAGCCACAAATTAAATGCAGGGAAAAAACATTCAAATTCTCCACAGAATGGTTAAACCAAGGATCTTCTTCCAGAAAGGAAAGAATGGTACCTAAGCTATGCTGAGTGCTCCATTAAGATGAACTTGTCGCTGTTTAAGCATTACAGACTTTATCAAATTCAGCTTGCTGCCAAGTCCACGTGAGACAATACATTTGCTGGTCAACCAGTGAAACATGCCCACATAGTTGAGGTGATGATTAAAGCAAGGCTATGGCTTTTTTATTTTGATTATCCTTTTCATAGGAGAGAATTAGTTTTTTATACATGGTGAGATAAAAAAAATGGCTCTCTGCTTGGTCATTAGCTGCCGGCTCCTGCCCAGTGTCTGTACTGTGTGGTTCATTTCTGTCACGCTGTGTCTCATTTGGTTGCCTTGGCCAGAACCTTTCTTCCATGATATTTTTAGCCCCTTTGCATGTATATAAATGTACATTTCTCTTGGTCTGTTGGCGCCTCTTCCAAGAATTGGAAAAAAAAATATGTGGAAATAAAATCCCTAATGTACTTTCAGGTATGAAGAATTCTACAAAGTAATTGCTAGTTTTTTGGCTGAGAAGAGAGCTGTGCCATGTTGAGTATTGTGTTGAAGTCATGTAAATATGACCATCAGCGTTCTACCACTGGGGCAGCAGACTAGGAGTTTGACTCTTATACTCCTGACCCTCCCTGTTTTTGCCCTCTCTCCCCACAGGCGGGCTTGTTTGGCTCCAGTACATTCAATCAGCCCGTGACTTTGTCCACCAGCACAGGGTTCGGATTCGGGGCAACCAGCGGCACCTCCAACAGCGTCTTCGGGAGTGCAGGCACAGGAAGTGGCCTTTTCTCGCAACCGAACAAGGCGTTCGGTGCCAGCAAACCCCCCACCTTTGGCAGTGAGTTTTGTTTGCTACCAGTTTAGTGTATTCTGGTGTTGTGTAAAATCTGGTCCCCCCTCATAAAATCAGGTGTCTGGTGAGATTATCATATAGTTCACTGTTGAAATAGAATAGAATTAAATAGACTGTGGCTGCGTGCATGTTGTATACTGTAGTCTTATAAGTGTTTGAAATATGATGTCCACATTTTTCATCGATAAGATACACTTTATTGAACCTCGCCGGGTAATTTGTCCTCAGCATTTAACCCATCCTTTAGTTAGGAGCAGTAGGCAGCCACAGAGCAGCGCCCGGAGACCAACTCCAGTTCCTTGGTCATGGGTAGGAGTGTTCCAATGATGCATATTTTTGTGGGTGGGGGAACCCAGATTACCCAGCGGAAACCCACAAGATAATGTGGAGAACATGCAAACTCCATACAAAAGAACCCAAGGCTGGATTTGAACCCACAACCTTCACAGTGCAGCAGTACTAACCACTGCACCACCATGTGACTACACTGCAAAAAGAGATTTTCAAGATAAGGAAATTTTTTTAGTTGAAGACTTGAAATACCTATTTCTATCACCATTTTCTTAGTAAGACAAGAAATTTTTCCTTGATTTGAGGTCATTTTGACTACCTTGCCAATGGGGTAAGCAAATTTCTCTTGACAAGTGAAATTTGCTTACCCCGTTGGCAAGGTAGTCAAAATTACCTAAAATCAAGGACAGATTTCTTGTCTTACTAAGAAAATGGTAGTAGAAATAAGTGTTTTAAGTCTTAAAATAAGTACATTTCCCTTTCTTGAAAATCACTTTTTGCAGTGTAATTGTTAGTGTTTTGGACCCTTCAAATTTTTCTAATGGTCCCAGAATGTGTTCTGATTGACTGTCTGTAAATTTCTTGGACATGTAGATGGCTTTCTTGTCCTGCAGTAGTCTTTAGTGTTGCTTTAGAGTTTATAGGTATCTGAGATGGATATTTTGGGGTGCAGGTTTGTTTTCGGCATCAGCATTTCGGCATCCAGGTTGCCAGTTACCACTCAGCTGCCGCTACAGGCATTTCGGAGAACAAATGTCTGACATTTACCTAAAAGGCCTCGTTATGATTCCGAAATATGTCATGACAAAGTCAGAAACAAAACAAGGATCTGTATGGGACATGCCTTTGAAAGATGGAGACGGCTGAAAGCAGAGAAGAAGTTGCTAATTCTCTCCTGGGCAGGTAAGATTCAGCTAAGTTTGGCTAACTTAATTCTATTTAATGTAGGCACGGACATTTCAAATATTCTCTACAGTGGAATAACGTTATGTATGTTCACTCATGGTATGTTAGTGTGTATGCAGGTGGGTCATCGAATTGACTAGGTAACAAATTGTTTGAGAAATAAAAATCATGGCTCTTCATTGCTAACATTAGCAATGCATTATTAGTCCGTTTCTCTGGCATTATGCTGAGACGCTATGGAAACCGTTCCAACATTAGCACAGCCATTATGGCAAAACTAAATGTAACTGAGACAGTACATTGGTCAAATAAGTCCTCATTCGTTCTTTACGCATTTTACAGTATGGACTTTAGTGGGCTATCCACACAGAAGAGTGACGAGCAAGTTGACCAATTGAGACTATTGCTAAAGTTAGTTAGTCATTAGTCTCAATCTTTTCTGAACTGAACTGAACTGAACACAACCCTCTGAGAGCAAATCATTGGTGATAATGAAACGTAGCCATGGTAGCTCCTTGTGGTCGACGTTCTTGCTGGATCCGGCAACCGAGCTGGCAACCTCTGGTCTGGGGAAAAGGGGAAGGGGACACTGTGCTCTGCAGTATTTTGAATGTGAATGCAGTACCAGTTTTGGCCACAAACTTACATATTGCTCCTTTAACAATGTTCTCACCAAATATGCGTTAAACCCAGTTTAATTAGGAGGACATATTTTTCAAAATATTCTTTATTCTTCTTCCGCCTTCTGAGGAGAGCAGTCGCACTCTATCTCTGCTCCTGTCTGCGTCTTCTTCTTTGTCCTGTATTGTCCCGTTACCCCCTCTTTTTTCCCTTTTTTTTGGACCTTCCGTCTGCTTCGGAGGCTCTTCAAGTAAAGATGGAATTAATTTGCTGGTCCCTGAATGCGATTGACAAAATTTTTTCACTGAGAAGCGGAGCACCTGGTGAACCGCGCTGCCCGGATGGGACTTTTGCTGCTGGCTGCGTTCGGGATGCGTGGTCAAGATGGCAAGTTCTTTGTCTGACAGCACTATCCCTTGAAGATGTGAAGGATGTTTATCTTTTTGGATTTATGGTGACGGGATTTCTCCTAATTGGCATGGGAGTTGCCCTGATCTACCGCAAAGTACGCGAGCTGGGAGCGAGAAAAATGGCCAACGCGCTGCCTAGCACTGAAATTATTATGGAGCGCCTCAGTGGAGTATCAGAGAATGGTGAGTTGCTCAAAAAGACTCTGGGATCATCTGCAGAAATGCACAGAAAGATGGACACTGTTTTGACTCAGTGTGGGGAGTTTGTGCGTTTGACTGTGAATCTGGGCAAGAGACAGGATGAGAGGATGGGAGAACTGGTGGGAGAACTGATGGGAGAACTGGTGGCCCTGAAGCGTGAAGTAAAAAATTTACAAAATGAATAGCAGATCAATCGAAATTGCTTGTTCCACCCGAAACTGAATAGAATTCGGCACCCCCCTGCCACTCCACGTCTCCCCCCTGCCTCAGTCTCACACGGAACATCAACAACATCCTTATCCCTCTGACAAGGACAGAACATTCTGCCCCTGATAAGGACTCTGGACTCTGCCAAGGCTGCCTCCTGCATTTAATCCCTTCTTCTCCCACCTCTCTCCCCCCCCATTCCACTGAAAAAATATCTACGTGTTTCCTGCGTGTCGTGTTATAAACCTGATGTGTATATTATGTCTGATGTCATCTTCTGTGTTAACTGCAACCTTTAATTTTCGAAGAAGAAAGTGGAGTTGGTGGCGCGACGCACGTTGCAGCGGCCCGGAGCACTTTCTCTCCAAACTAATCTCATTGTCATTCTGTTACAATGACGAGAAATTCATCTAATCTAATCTAATCTAATGCCAAATGAGAAAGCCTCTGATTCTCTGCCATTCTTTGTGCCTGGATGTTTCATTGAGGGACGATCACATCTCTATAATAATTGGGACAATATGTTGCTTTTTCCTTTATACACCAGCTTTCAGTAATACAGACCCCTCCCAACACTCCCACCCCTGATATACTTTCTCTAGTCCAATCACATCGATATCAGCTCAGACTCCCAATTACACACTCACTACTACTACACACACACACACACACACACACACACACACACACACACACACACGCACGCACACTCACATCCACACACTCATGAACACATTCATATACGCACGAACTCGCATATGCTCACATGTGCACATGTACACGCAGATGCACGCACGCACGCACGCACGCACACACACACACACACACACACATATGCATTCACATCCACACACTCAATCACATATACATACATACACACACACACACACACACACACACACACACACGTGCACTCACACATTCATACTTACAAGCACACACAGACACACGTACACACACATACACTCACACTTGGATGCACACACAGACACACACGCACAGTGAAATACACACACAGATACGGGCACATTCACACTTAAATGCACACACACACTCACTCACATACAGTCATACTGGCTCAGACACACACACGCACTATTGTACACATAAACACAAGTGTAGACACACATGCACTCATACACTCAGTTTGATGCCCGCACAGACACACTCACACACATGCACTCTCACGCACACACATACGCACCCTCTCTCACGTGCACACACCCACACAAACACGATTTCTCATGCGCTCACACACGTGCACCCACATGCGCACACACACAGACATACACAAATACAGACACAGTCACATACATAAACATGGGCACACTCATACATACAGTCACAAGTACGCACTCACAGCACGCACACACGCACACACACACTCTTTGTATTTATAAACACTCGTACACATACACACAGAGTCACATGCATGCTCTCATACACAAACATACACTCAAACTCTTACATCCCCTCACAAGCGCACAGTCATACACACTCAGATGCACACACATACACACTCACAAGCACGCACTCATACACATACACACACTGACACACTCGCATGCACTCACACACAAACACAATTACATACGCATACACTCACACACACACATGCAGACATACACACACAGTCACACACATGCACTCATATACACACAGCCACACACATAGTGGCGTACACATACACTTACATACACACAAACCTGCGCTCACACACCCACAGACACACACAAATTCAATTCAATTCAATTCAATTTTATTTTGTATAGCGCTTTTTACAGATACACTGTCACAAAGACGCTTTACAGTCAGCGATGGGTTACTGAAGGGCAGTGCCCAACCTATTCCCTATTCCCACTACAGCGAGGCAAAAAAAACTCCCAGTAGGGAGAAAAAATCCTCAAACAGTGGTGAGAAAAAACTCCCCAGTGGGAAGAAATCTCAGGAGGAACCCGGCTATAGTGGGGAAGCCCATCCTCCGCGGGCTAGCTAGTTGATAACAAGATAATGACAAGAGTTCCATTGAAATCCATCTAATCAGTGCTAAAATAATTTGTATATTTAAAACTGTCCAACAGATGTCTTGGCTAATGTAAAACAATTAGCAATGGAGGTCATCATGAGGCAGGAAGACCCTGACAAATACACACTCTCATACACAAAGACGCACTCATGCTCATTTCTACACACACGCGTGCAATCAGACACAAACATACGCACAGGTGCACACACATGCACGTACACACGCACTCTCATGCATACACACTCACACACACACACACACACACTCACATGCATGCACTCATACAGTCGCATACACATTCACATACTCACACAAAGACGAAGGCATACACACAGATGCACGCATGTACACACTCACTCTCATACACACACACACACACACAAACACAGTCTTCCACACATAGTCACAAACACACACAATTAGTCTCACACATACACACACACATGCACTCATAAACACTCAGTCACACACATGCACTGACAGATTCACTCACACATATACACACTCGTGGACACATACAAGCGCAAGCATACACTCACACACTCAGTCACATGCCTGCACTTATATACACATAGACACTGTAATGTGAATATAGGCCACTGGATGGCAGTATTTACCTTTTTTTTTATTCAGCTCAGACTGGAGCTATGTTTAGACATGTCCTGGACATGTCTGGGGCAAGTCCCCTAAAAGTAAAAAAAAAGAGGTCTAAATGTGGGTGGGGTCTGCAAAAGAGTATATAAGGAAAAGAATTGAGACAGTAAAGTAGTAGGAGAAATTGCAAGAAGAAGGATACGTGTGACCAGACCTGTCATTTCTGTTCAAGACCTGTGACGTTTCTTTTGTGGATTTCTTTGCCTGTGTTTGAGCATTTTCATCATCCAGGACATCACCAAGCCACCCCCACGAAAAGGGACTGTAAATATTTATGTTTTTATAATCAATCTTGGTCTTTAGGTTAGTTAGTTGTTAGTTATTGTCTTTGTTAAAAATTAAATGTGTTTTAGTTGTTAAAACTGTGTCTGTCATCCCTTGCTGTTGCTGTTGCTGTTGTGTTGTAATGTAATAACAAATTGGGGCCATAACAACACACACACACATACACAGTCTCCCACTCACAGTCACATACACATACAGTTAGTCTCACACATACACACACGCATGCACTCATAGACACTCAGTCACACACATGCACTGACAAATTCACTCACATATACACTCTCGCAGACACATACAAGTGCAAACATACACTCATACACACAGTCACATGCCTGCACTCATTCACACACACTCACACAAACACACACACAGTCACAAGCATACTTTCATACACGCACACAAAGACTCACACACAGTCACAGGCATGCTGTCATACACACAGACATACACACTCAATCACATACACTCATACAAACGCGCGGACACACACAGTCACATGCATGCTCTCATAAAGATGAGAACAAACACACACACACACTTTTTTTTATCTGTTGTGGAAGTGGACTTACTCTTGGTCCCTCTCTCTCTCTAGTAGGAAAAGTCAATGTTCATGTTCCTGTACAAGAGCTAAAAAAAAGAGAAGACTTCTTACAATGTGAGTTTGTTTTACACTTGTACTGAATCAATGATGCAACATGAAAACGTTAAAGAATATTTGTGAAAATCTGATTAGAATAATATTTTGGTATTTAGGTATTTCTAAATTTCTTACCTTCTAAATTTACCTTCTAAATTTCTTTAGGTATTTCAGGAAAAATTGAAACAAATAAAATAAAAAATTATTACAACATGAATGTTTTGTTCTTCTCTCAGCCTCTGTATCAGACTCTCAGCTCACACTGGACCCAAATACAGCTCATCAACACCTCAGCCTGTCTGAAGGGAACAGAGAGGTGACCAATGCGGGACAGAACCAGTCATATCCTGATCATCCAGAGAGATTTGAGCTCTATGCCCAAGTGCTGTGCAGAGAGGGTCTGTCTGGACGCTGTTACTGGGAGGCTGAGTGGAGTGGGGATGGGGTTTATATAGCAGCGTCATATAAAGAGATCAGCAGGAAAGGCTTGGATGATGACTGTATTCTGGGATATAATAACAAGTCCTGGGCTTTGTACTGCTCTCCCTCCAGTTACTCTTTCCTTCACAATAATGAAAGCATAAAAATCCCTGTTCCCTCCTCCTCCAGAATAGGAGTGTACCTGGATCACAGGGCAGGAACTCTGTCCTTCTACAGCGTCTCTGACACAATGACCCTCCTGCACAGAGTCCAGACCACATTCACTCAGCCCCTCTATCCTGCATTTTGGGTTGGTGCAGGATCTTCTGTAAAAGTGTGTGATCTGAAATGAAGCAGAGAGTGAACTGCAAATCAGCTCTAATTAAAAAGAGCAGAAACACACTGAAATGAGAGAGTAAAGTGGTTTCACTCTTCCATGATGTTGAGAAAGTCCTCCATGCCTTCATATGGTGCTGCATTGATGACTGTAATACCCTGTGTACAGGAGTCAGTCCCTCATCCCTCTCTCTCCTGCAGATAGTTTACATCTCTGCTGTGACACTCAGCACATTTTCTCCATTTTGGTTTCTCCTCTTCAGCTCCCAGTCAGGTTTAGTGGGTTTAAAGTGTCATTAATAGTTTTTAAAGCAGTGAATGATTCTCACCTCTTTACATTGATGCTTCTGTTCTGCTTCTAGACCCTTGAGATCTTCAGACTAAGTACTTTAGAGCAGGGGTGGGCAATCACGGTCCTGGAGGGCCGGTGTGTATGCAAGTTTTTATTCCTATCAATTACCCTGACTAATTGAGTTAATTGATTGCATGCACAAATATAGATTTTCGCAATGATTCGATCAAAGGAAAATGTTTTATGAAGAGAGACAAGACTAGTCGTTGTAGTTTCATGATAATTTAAAGAAATGCGCATGAAACTTCATATTTCATAAATGGTTTGGCTAATTGAGACAATCAACTAATTAAAGACCAGACGTTGGTGTGAAAACCAGGGACAGATACGGCCCTCGCTGCCCACCTCTGCTTTAGAGAGTCTCACAGACTCATTTAAAGCTGAAGGCTGAAGGTCTTTGCTGTTGTTGCTCCAAAGCTGTGCTGTAGTTTATCTCTCTGTATCAGGTCTGTCTCTGTCGATGCTCTTAAATCTCCACTGAAAGGCCATTGTAGGAGTCATATTGATATTTTTTAATTTGCTGTGCCACACTGATATACTTTTTCTTGTTGAGTTCAACGCCATCTAGTGGCTGGATAAAAACAGGTGAATTCACATGCGGGGTGTGGTCCAAGTGGAAAATAAAGGGCGGACCATTCTACCTGGAGGTGTGGCTGGAGCAGGAAGGACAGTCTTTGATCGCTTACACAACATATCTGCATGCTGCTTCAGCCAACTGCAATCTTAATTTTATCTTGCCCATCCTAATTCTGTTTGTAAAATTGCTCCTGCCAAAGTCATATTTATTACTTATTAAATACCACTTCATTTCAGAAGGCAACTTTGTGTACTTGGAGAATTTATGAGTATAAAGGTGCAGACATCTTGCTAAACCACCACAGTGGTTATCAAAAGGCCTAGAAATAACCAGAAATAACCATTACAGCCATGTTTTCTCTCAGTCCTTGTAACCCAGCTGAGATCCTCACTGGCTTTTTCTCATGTTTTCATTCTGCTTTAACTGATTCCTTTTTAAAAACATTTATTGCTGCTTTTATTTGCTGAAGTCACGCTACATTTTCTGTAAGATGTTTTTAATGCTCCTATAAATAAAGTGGACTTGACATTAAGCAGCTGCTCTTATACATGAGTCTCAGTGTTTGGTATGAATGCTCAGTACAGCACTATTCTGGGGACTTGGATCAGTTATTTACCCCTCAGTTAACTTGGTAAGGTGTCTGTGTTACAGTCCTTCTGTATAAAGTTCAACACAAATAATATTGAGTAGGAGTTGAATGAAAGTTACTTTTTTCAAAAATGTTCAGTCATTTCCAACAGAAATCAAATAATTATATGTGAACCTGTTTGAAAGAACATTTTTCTTTATGAAAAATAATTGTATTACATATGAAACATAATGTCTTCATGTTCGGAAAATGAAGCTCGGTCAGTACAGGCATCTGCGGCTCATGATATGGCAGCTCAGTCTGGGGTTGAATCCCTCTGTGCCTGTGCTGAGTGTGGTGAACAGGATCATGGGAGAAGAGCTTCAGTCACTTTGTGCTGCTGAGGAATTGTGGGATACTGGAGGTATATGGTGGGTAGAGGTAGTGTTGTTCATTGCTTCTTCATAGCCCCTCCTCCTGATCATCTGGGCCTATGAGCTGCTCTCTGAGTGAGCACATGACTGGGCTTCCTCCGCCCCCATATTGTGCAGGTGAGGATTGTGACGACAGTGTGAGGAGAACCAGAGGTGACAGGTTTCTCCAAAACACAACCCGGCAAGTTACTCCAGTGTGAGAGTCACTGTGTGGGAGAGTTTGGCAGGTCGTCTATTGGAGGCACGAACTCTGGGGGTTTTCCAGACCAGCACTGATGCAGTGTTTGATGTTATCTAGAGCTAATGAATTATGAATGCTCAGAACACTTTAGTGAGAGGAAAATCACCTGCTTTGTTGGGCTGAAAGGCATGTTCTTGCCTCTTTTATATAAATAAGTAAATGACTGCTGCTTGTGCAGGTCCAGCAATAAACATGTTAAGGCCAATCCTCACATTCACTCCCTTTAGACAGCTGTGATCTGGTGTAGATGTTGGTCTTTGCTGGGATGTCAGCAGCCAGTTCATCTTCCCTTTTCCATCTCTCAGTATCTGTCTGAAGCAGCACTTACATTAGGCCGCCACTCCATCCTGTTCCCACAGAGCACCTGGCCCCTGTGTACCTGCACTTCAGCTCTCCTCTCCTGTCTCTACTGCCCCCTGGTGGTGAAATGAGCTTCTCAGTGCAGTCAGAGCAGCACAATCACCTGTAATGATTGAAACTGACACTGCAACAGTATTCTGCATGAGTTCAGCTTTCATTAATCAGCAGTGAGTCAGTGAAATTCCTGAATAAAATTGTAAATCAGGATCATCTTTCAGAACTTGTCTTTTGACAGTCACTCTAAAGAAAAGTATTAGCTTCAGCTAACACTGCAGGTGCAGTTATGACAGACAAGCCATGAAATGCACTAAGACGCTGACTCCCAGCCAATCATACTGCACGATACTCAGCTAACTGCTCATCTGACTGAGCTCAGTAAAATTCAGACCGAGCATTTACTCATTACCAAATCATTTGGTCTTTTTAATCTCCAGATGCCGAACACCATTCTACCTGGATGCCTATATTGCAACCCACCACCACCCCAACTCACACTCCTTTTTTTTTGCTGAACTTTATTCATTATTTGCTTGTTTTGATTCTCAGTGAATGTTAAAACTGAGTGGCTTGTCATCATTCTTGAGGAATGTAATAAGATTGATGTCATTGTTGCTCAGCTCTGTTCTGTCCCTGGGGGTGTTCGTGCAGCGCTGCATGTTTGTATGGATGTGCAGGGAGCTCTCAGGACAGTCTTACTGCCAACCATTCGGTTATTGTGTTGATTTATTGGGTTTTCACTTTGACAAAGTGGTCCTGGCAGAAGTGCGTACTATTGTAAATAGTGATCAAAAAGAGACAACTCTGAGGAAAATTAAACACTCAAGAAAAAAAAAGTTTAATTTCTAAATGTTAAAAAAAAAAAAAAAAAAACATAAATGATGCGATTTTGCCGGCAATCAGCCTCCTAATGCAGCCCCATCTGGTGGCTAACCAAAAAAAAGTAGCTATTCCAGACCCTCAGAAAATTGTTGAGTCAAAAAGAAGCAAGATGAATAAAAAGTTTATTATAACATGGCTAAACAATTTAAAAAGCTGACATGTTTTGACCTATACGGTCTTCATTAGGGGTGGGGTTTTTAAAAATGTTTAGTCATGTAATAAATAAGGCTTTTAATTCATCTTGCTTCTTTTTAATTTAATTTTCTGAGTGCCTGGAACACTGACATTTTTGGGTGATTCTCTTTCCCACGTCTCCAAGAGCACCAGCTTTACATTTTCAACAAAACTTCTTCATCCCATGAGCATCTAATATCTTCTTTCATATACCCTCATATGGCACCTCTCTGTGTGAGTCTTTGTACAAAAAAAGCCTGAGAGCTGCTTCTCTGACTGCAGTTTTCCTCTGGTCACCTCCTGATCTATGAGTCACCTGCCGCACTATCAGTCCTGTCACATTAATTCAATTCAATAATTCACGCCAAAATATTTGGATAACATTTCTGACAAAAGTTAAGATGATATGGAAAGTACATATGAAAAAGGAGAGTTTTTAAATCTGTCTGCATCAGAGAACACCATTCCTTTCACCTGTCTCACTAGATCACTTTGGCTCTGTCCCAATACCACACAGTCTTTGTACTCGGTAAGGTGGCCACTTGAGAGACGTACTTCCGGGATCTGGCTAAATGTTACAAGCTTGGCAGATGGGGGGCCAGTTGCAGGATCGAAGATCAGCCACTACGGCGCAAACATACTGAGGAGAAATGGAGGAAGGATTGGAGAACCTGCTGTACCTAATAAATTACTCACTGACCATCTCACCAATAATTTTACTCTCTAAAGGGGACACCAGAGGGGAAAACTAGAATTCAGAGCAAGAGGTCAGAGTGACCTTTTCTGGTTCACTTAAATTAAGATGATTTAACCTCAAATGAGGCAAAACCATAAGCTATATACACAGTGCCAACAGTAGCTACAGCTGATTGCAGTGAGGTAATAATGAGCCGATCAGCCAGTTACCATGAACAACTCCCAAGAGCAAGATCCAATGACGCAAACATGCAGGTTGTGACAATTAAAATGTGTAAGTCAGCAAACACAACAAGTGCTGTGAGGTTTTGTCATCTCACAACATGATAATTATGGTGTCTGATGAATCAAAGGACCCTGATTGTGGAAGAAGTGGAGAAGCACTTGAGAGTTCTGGAAAACTCTTGTGACAAGAAGCAGATTTTGAGAAAAAACTCTCCCTCTGAGATGAAGCAGAGAAACAGAGAATATTTGCTGAGGCCTTTTTGGACTTGGGGGCCGTAGATTGTTTTAAGGATGCGGAGTGGGCTAAGAAACATTCCATTTTCATCCGCCCTCTCTTACATTCACACACGGTCAGATCTTTGGATGGTCACCCGTTGGGAACAGAGCTTATAACAGAGGCCTCTGAATAATGGACTATGTTCGTCCCATTTGGCGGTTATTCAGAGTAAGTTCAGTTTATCCTGATCAATTCCCCGGTCTTCCCTGTGGCTTTAGGACATTCTTGGTTGCTTGAACATAGGCCACACGTCTTTTGAGGCAGTGAAAATAATCCTGTTGGGGTCCTGTTGAGCCAGTGGGGTTCAGATGGTAGGTCTCACTGAAGTGAGATTCTGGCGTGCTGTCCCGGACGTTAACCTGTGGGGGAGGCTGACGCCTGGAGTGATGAAGAGGAGGTTGTCTCACTTCACTCACCCAATTTAGATAATAAAGCAGAGGAAGGGTTAGAGTGGAATCCTCAATTTTACTGGCAGCAGCCAGAAGAAGATTTCGAGTCGGAGTATTTTTCTGATTTTGATTCGGTTGTTGATATGTTGGGCTCTGAATGAAATCGGAGTTTGGGGGCTGCTCTGAACTTTTGTTTTCCTCCCAACATTCCTAATGACTATGTTGATCTCTCAGAGGTTCTTCTCCCCAACCTTCCTGTCTCTCTCTGCACTGTAACTCTCAAATAAAGGTGAAAATCCCCCCAAAAAAAAATCTTAAAAAAAAATCTACACATAGATCCATCCCTCGCTCCTCCCTGGATCTTCAATTCACGCTCTTGTCCAATAAGAATCACATCCAGTTTCAAAATTACAAAATGGCGCTGTCCAAACCAATGGGTGACGTCACTGTTGCTTCATCCATCTTTTTATACAGTCTGTGATCGAAGGCTTACGGTTGCTTTTAAAATGAAATGGGGCTACATACTGTAGTTTCTGTAATGATACAAATGTGGTCTGTGTTTGTAATTCTACCCAATGATAGTGTTTACTTTAAATGTTAACGATGCAAAAGAAATGGGTGAGTTTGTGTTTAGAAAGATATGTTTTTGAATGAAACACATTTTTAACAGTAATCCTTTATGCACTATAGTTTTTCCTTTTGTGCTACTGAATTCTTTTGCTTGCTAGCATCTGTGCTACCACTTAAAAAAGTAAGCATGCATCCCTGTACAACCTATGTACCATGCCTTATCATGCACACACTCAACATATTTTCCTGGCTGTGACTCAGCATTAGCAAACTCAGCTGTTGGTTGATCCTCACCAACAACAGTTGAATGACCATCCGCCAATATCCTTTTCATTCCCAGTTCAGTTCCAGAGATCTGAATCATGCAGTGGTGGGATCTTGCGCCAGTTAGCTTCTGTGCTTAGTCAAATCATGCCAGCAAGTCAAAGCTGCTTTCATTGCTTCAATGAATTCATTAATTAGCTATCCTATTGTTTTAATCAGAGATTATGCAATACATGGGAGATCTGAGGCAATACCCATGGAAGATGATGCAGAACCTGGGAGACAAGGGAATGCAACATCATATCAGATGTCAGATCATCTTAGGAAATGATGGAACTCCAGTTCATGAGTAGGCACTGTCTATTTAAAACTTCTAGGGGCAGAACAAAGGGGAAAATAATGGGTGTTTTTACTCCAAAACTCCCATGTTTGATAACATGATTAAATCGTGAAGATGAGATTAGAAAACAAGTTGTAATTTCGAACAAATAAAGCCAAGATACATGCACCTATGTAGAATGAGTTTCACTACCAGGGGTAGCTGCCCGCATGGTGAATTTGCCCATCCAAAATTGGCAAAAGTGACTTTTTCAGCTGGAACTCTCCACAGGGTCCCCCAACTCCACTGTTATGCCTTGAGTGCAGTCAATCTTCCTCAAATAGAAGGAATCCAGCACCGTGTAGCCTCTGTAAGAGATCCTGGCCTCATAGGGGACCCTTGAAAACTGATTTTTTGATTTCCACCCATAGAAAAGTCTCATATTAGAGAGGCCAATAACTTGAAAATGAAGAGATGGATAATTTTGAAATGAGATTCTGAAATCCTGGACCCAAATTACCCTCGGTAGCAATTTTCAGCCCATGCCTATGATTTGTTCAATAGATACTGGCCTCCAAAATCTCGATAAATTAACGACTGCAATTTTCAAGGGCAAAAAGGGTCATTAGCCCCAGATTTTTGGGGGGCCATATTTTGAAAAGCTCTTGAAGTAGGACCTAAAAATTCTGCAAGTGTTCATTATGAATATAGAGGTACTCCCAAAATAAATTTGAGCCAAATCTGAGAGTGACCGTGGAAGATTCTTGTACTTCGGTTGAGTTCGTATGGAATGACCCCTCAGAGCAGCATTTCCCAAACCTCTCCTGGTGTACCCCTTGTCCTGCATGCATTAGATCTCTCCCTGCTCCAGCACAGGTAATTCAAAGGACCAGGTCATATTAACCCCAGAAGCTGCTTGATAATAAGCCGGTCCCTTAAATTACTTGGGCAGGAGCAGGGAGAGATCTAAAGCATGCAGGACAAGGGGTACGACAAGAGAGGTTTGGGAAACACTGCCTACGAGCAGTCAGAGCACAGATGCTACAAAGCTAAAGAGCATAACAATCACACAAGCCAGAGTCTCACAGAACATTTGAACTGGGCCCAATAGCCTGAAACCCCCCCCATGTTGACTGACCACGATCGTAACTTATATTAGGGCACAGGAAAGAAAAGGTGAGAACAAAATGATTGACATACACCCTGTTCATTTCCCCGCTGAGATTGAACAACACACATTTTGCAGACCAGCGGCATTATGAAACAAATGTAAGTTATTCAGCGAACGTGACAACAAGCGTATTCCATAGGCCAGCCTTTCCAGAAGTCTTTACAGATGGACCAACGGAGAAGATGCCTCGAGACACCTGCAAACTCACTCATGCCCTCGCTCAAGCAAGTACTCCATTGTTGTGCAGAGTAAGGGGTTACAGGCAAGGGTTAAGCCAGGCACCCATCTATCCGTCTTTTGGGTGGGCAGTTTGAAATATAGACAGGAAAAATATAAAGGTGGCAGGTAAACTGACAACACACTGCCGACTACATGCATTGGGTCTGATCACAATTTTCAAAATATGGGCATCATGCAGTCAACTGAACCAGCTATACCAGCATACAGTACCTCTAAACGATCCTGATAATACTTTTTGCATATATTAATCTTTGTGGTTTCCAAAGAGTGATTTTCCTCCATAGGTAATCATCAGCTATGAGAGAGATTCCACATATCTGCTAGTTAACGGAACAGTTTCCTGAATGGAGTGCCTTCTAGCTAACATTTGATTTCCCTTAAACAAAAAAATATAATTGATTGTGTAATGTTTTCAGTCAATTTAATGGTTTCAAAGTAAATTCAAATTTCTTACCTGTCTAATCAAATAATGTTTTAATCATTTGCTTGTTTTGTCTTTACATGAGCCGACAAAGGTATGCTAGCGTCTGTGATTAAGAAAAAAATGGTATAATGAACATTAGGCCACAATGTTTGATCGTCCAACTACCAAATATGCTAGTCTTAAAAGTTTTTATCAGTTGAGTGGCCTGTGTGCCATTTTGTAAGTTTTTATAGCCATTTAATTTCTTTCGCTTCTCATACTTTCAGTTTCATCATGTTTTAGATATGAAAGGAAGGCATGGATCTGTCACATGCTATTGCTGTAACACTGATAACATCATGCTTAGGTGACTACTGATACGTAGTAATAAAACATAATTGGCATGATTTACTTGAGCATTGATAATGTTGATAATTTGAAGTGACTTCACTTCAGTGGGGATTTTCTGATCATACTACGAAAAAGTCAAGATAAACAGGACCAAAGACAAGGCTCTAAAACGCAGTCAGACTGCACCATTTGCAGACTAAATTTTCTAAAAATTTTCCAGGGGATCATATCCCACTAGCAAAGAGCGGCGCGTTGCGCTCTGTGGTGCGAAACTCCCATTTTAGACACTCAATTTTTAAATCCTGGCTAATCCCCTGGTTAGAGGTTAGGGGTTTGAGGTCAGCGGTTGGAGCCAGCATTCGTGTCCTCAACCTGCCTTCATTACTAGACTAATTACAAAATGGCGACGATAAATCCATTACATCATCAAAAGATTGAGAAACTGGAAAAATCTCTGGCCGTAAGGGACAAGGCCGAAGACCTTTACTGGATGCCTGTGATCTTCGGGCCCTCAGACGCCACTGCATCACTCACCAGCATGATTCTGTCACTGACATTACTAAACGAGCCCAGGAATACTTCAAGAAACCACTGTCTGTGAACGCAGTCTGCCGTGCCATCCACAGATGCCACCTAAAACTCTATCATGCAAAAAGGAAGCCATAGTTGAGCATGATCCAGAAGCTCCGCCGTGTTCTGTGGGCCAAGGCTCATTTAAAATGGACTGTAGCAAAGTGGCAAAGTGTCCTGTGGTCAGATGAATCCAAATTTTACATTCTTGTTGGAAATCTTGGGCTTTGGGTCGTCCAGGCTAAAGAGGAGAAAGACCATCCCTCCTGTTATCAGCGTTCAGTTCAAAAGCCAGCAGCTCTAATGGTATGGGGATTCATTAGTGCATATGGTGTGGGACACTTGCAAGTTTGAAAAAAGCACCATGAGTTCTGAGAGGAATATAATGGTTTCAGAGCAACATATGCTCCCCTCCAGACAACATCTACTCCAGGGAAGGCCCTGTGTATTTCAGCAGGACAGTGCAAAACCACCTGCGGCAGCGGCTTTGTAGTAGAAGAGTCCGTGTGCTGAACTGGTCTGCCTGCGGTCCTGATCCTTCACCGATTGTGAACATTTGGCGCATAATTAAACGAAAAGTCTTTCAGAGGACCCAAAACTCTCCAGCAGCTGGAAGCCTGTATTAAACTAGTGGGATCAAATTCCAAAGGCTAAACTCAAGAAACTTGTCTCCTCAATGCCTAGATGCCTCCACTCTGTTAAAATGAAGAGGGGATGCTACGCTCCTGTCCCAACTTTTTTGATCCCTGTAGCAGCCATCACATTGGAAATTAGCTAATTTTGTGGATAAAATTGTAAAATTTCTCAGTTTCAACATTTGCCATGTTATCTCTGTTCTGTTGGGAATAAAACAGTAGCTTGGAGTGATTGGAAAGTCATTGCGTTTTGATTTTATTCACAATTTACACGTTGTCCCAACTATTTCAGAACTGGGGTTGTACTTTGCTACCAATAGGCCACTGACTGACATATAGTTTACAGGACTCTAGAAATCCTGTGATTCACACGCGCTCCCTCCTATGACGTCATAATAACAAATTCGAAATTCACTTTGACGTCCCTAAAAACCGTTAAATGTTCAAAAAAATACAATCGACTGATGCACCGCTCCTCCATGCACATCTTGCCAGAAGTTTGTATTATTTCACGGGTTTTATCGTTTGGCGAATTGTTTGAACTCAGTCAAACTTCACTGGAAGTCTGCAGGTAGGAATTGCAATGTCTTTCAAATACTTTTTCAGCCAAATGTGTGGGTATACAAACTGTAAAATGCTAACAGTGATTGTAGGTTACAGTGCGAATACGGAACCCTGTACATTTCCTGGACCGCTAGTCTTCTTTGGTCAAAAACACTGAAACTCGCTGTGGGCACGGATTATACAACCGATGTCCCGAGTCGGCAGCCTTTACTCAAATCGCCGATATCACTGCGGCTGCCCATTTCCAAGAAATTAAAACATCCCCGACGAAATAACTCCGAGATAAATACACTCACGTTACTCGTATCATTTGCAAATAGTGACTAGTTGCAAGTAATGACGCTGCGTGAAAACCTTGATTTAGTCTGTCATTTACGGCACACTTTCCGATCACTCGCGAACTTCATGCTCCGTAAACATAAATTCATAATCTGACTGACAGCAGAATCTATGGGGGCGTTTGCCATGTGCTATAATCGCGGTGTCAAAACTTCTTCATCCGACCCGCGTCCCATGAAAAGTTACCGCAGTTGGGTCAGCGTTTGGGTTACGTTAATGGTTAGGATAAAGAGGCGGGGGAGGGACAGATACGACCTCTTAAACTGAAACGGGGCAGGAAGGACGCCGTCGATAGTCTGTTTACGAAATATCCCAGTTTGCATTTCTGAGACACACGAAGCGGTTATTGAAGGAAAGTTAGCAGGGTTTTCTACCGAGCTACACACTGTAGCAAAAGAACCGGTGCACTGGGGAACATAGCGATAACACAGTTGAGCTGATCAGTGCAGCTAAGCCTCCTGACTGTCGGGACTCAGGTTGGCCATCAGTAGGACATATAAGTAGCCAGCGAGCTAGTTAGCTAATTAGCTGCCACTGTTATCCAATTTCGTCTGCTCTGACAGTACAGACGGAGGACATTGATTTACGATGATAAGCTAGCTAGCTACGGTTAACTATACACGGCTATAATTCCTGTTAGCGGGAGACTTAAGTTAGCTCAGCTAGCCCAGCTGGCCTGCTAAGTAGCTATAGGGCAGGGCGAGATTACCGGAAGTGACGCTACATACGGGCACCGGAGGCCTTAGCAACTAGCCAGCCGTTGTAAACAAACCAGGTTGTCAGGTTAATTGCTGCGTTGCACTACACTGTCAGACATCGTTTAAACGCTATAGCGTAGCTCCAAAATGCCGAAAAGTTCTGTGGTTTTTGGCTGTACCAACTACAACCTGAAAGTGGGACAGAGAAGATCATATTTTGAACTTCCTAAACGAGAAAAGAGTGCAGAAAGAAGAGACAGGTGGCTGGTAGCTGTCCGCAGACACAATGATGCTCAAGTGTAAACACGCGTCTTCGCACTGACTTTGAATGTAATCTGTCGTGCGAAAAATTCGTTTCGAGTCCAGTGTGCAAGCAGCTTTAATAATGGTAATTTCCTACTTGGCTAGCAACAACATTCGACAGGATGTAGTATTTTAAATTCTAAGTGTGGTATAATCAGCCTAAAATTAGACCAGATTTCTAGCATGACAGCGGATGAGCTGTCGATAAAATTAGCATAACATGGATAATGTATGCAGACATGCGGCAAAATGTCAAATGTACACGCGAGTACATCCAAACCAAGGTTGGGAGAATACTGTAGTCATGCTTCATTTTTTTGGGCGGGGGGTTTCCCATAATTTGGGAGCGTTTTTTGGACCAAATTCGCGGCGATGCAATTGAGAGCCCAGATAGCAGTACTGTAGCATTTATGAGATCTTTTTCCCCACTGACTGACTGAAATACACACAGTGCCACTAAATCTCCACATTTAAACAACAGTGAAACAATCTGAATGTCACAATTAAGAAAATTCAATTTGATGAATCATTTCACCAAATTGATCAGGCACTCATGATGTAACAGACTAGCCTATGCAGGATGGGTGCGTTTTATTCACACATGTCAACTGCAGGTGCTCTTCCAGAAGAAATTAAACAAATATTTGAAATATGTGTTAATATATTATCTTCCTGTATTCAGGTAAACAAGAGAAATGAGTTGATAATATAGCACACACCTGGTGTGCTGGTCAAATACATATAACGTTACAGACTCCCAAACTGAAAATCTGGCCACTGTGTAGGGTCATCAGTCCATGCATTGGCTGGCAGTCTGTAAGGGCAGTCGTCCAAGCCAACAACGGCTAATTTAAGTTTGTACCTTATCCTCGCCTCGCAGGGAAGGCTATCTATATAATTGTACATTTGGAAGGTTGTATGATGCGTACTCTGGCTGGGAAATGCTGTCAAACTGACTGCCAACTGTACTGTGACAGGGCTTTAACTGGTTTGTTTTCAAAGTATCCTGGCATGTGACTGTGTCGCCAAGGGGAACGAAAGCAGAAGTTGCGTAGGTCCGCCCTGCCCTATAGGGATACGTTCCGAAAATAACTTAAGTCGTAGCTAGGTGAAGCACATTTTGAAACAAACTGCTCAACCAACGTGTACTTAACTTTACCATCAGCTATATTTGCAAAATAAATAGTTTTACTGATAACACTACCTACCGGTAAACTGTCGCACTGGAGAGTTGTATGGATTTCCCTCCATCCTGGAGGCTATATGGTGTTTTGAGCCCCCACATACAGGTATATAAAAACGCTAGAGTGGAAACGTCATTGGCTGGACCTAAGCGCTCACGGCAGAATCACTCCGCCATCTTGTGTATGTATAAATGTCCAATGAGGCAGATGTAAACTGTAAGATAAACATAGGTGTTGAAAAATTGTTTTTTTTTTCCTTGTGAGAGACTTGTTTTCCGTGTTTTTTTTATCTTTTCATACTTAAAAAGGACACGAATAAGGAATTGTAATTGAACAATATTTATGCTCCATTATTTGGCAAAGCTAAAGAATAAGCTCTACGATTGCCTTACCTTTATATTATCGCTCAGTTAACTACGTTTCGTTCAAAGAAAAAGCGTTCGCATTCAGCTGTGCCTGTGAGTCTGACCCAGGTCTGTATGTGGAGGAAACTAGTCGTTATATGCATTTATGAATTGATATGTATGTTTTTTGTATTATGATCGAAACAACTTCATTCTGAAGTGTTCGTACCTACTTGTTGTCTTCATTTAATCTGCCCTGACATTCCGTGTTGCCCCAACTGAGATCAATGTAGAGGTCTAAAATCTATAACCTTAGTATGTCAGGGAAACCTCGCCAGTTTCAGTTTCCGCGAATACAGTGTTAATAATAAAATTAATAATAGTAAAATAAAAGTATGTTTTTGTATTTTACATGCACTTTTATTGCCAAATAAATCAATCAAAAAATCAATCAATAAGGCTCGGGGGCGGTGGGGAAACTGGTGAACCAGTGTCACCCTTTTCAACTGGGAGGTCCTAATTTACGTTGACATTCTTATTTTTCAAACAGAAAAGGTTTTATCCTACCTTGACATGTTTCGACGGGATACTCCCATCTTCTTCAGAAGAGTCTTATTATGTCATCATAATGCGCATTCCAACGACGGTACAGTTTTGTAGTCAGCACCCAACTTAGGTGTATTAAAATTATTTACCACACATATTTGTACGCTGAATATTGGTGATTTTGGCTGAATTTACTACTTTCACCAAAGCCTCGTATACTTGGGAGCTTGCTCGACATTTGGCGGCAGTTGAGCACCGAGAAAAATGGAATGAAATCTTGGTCTGAGGGCATGATTCACTCACCACCGTTTTGAAACTTCAGACGACCAGCCATGCACCGTGACTGTCTTAGTAGCCTCTAATGAAAGAATTTACTTCCCCATTTCCTCCTCGCCCGCGGCTGGAGACACTTTGTTGCGCGTACAATTTCATGTTCACCAGACGTTTAAAGTGCTGAAAGGATTTAGCTTCCCTCACCTCAATACAAATAACCTTAGCGTAATTGTACTTAGAAAATGTTATGCAACTATTTGCGAGGGCTGATATTGATTACAAAGAGTAGATACAGCAAGATGGGCATCAGAAATCACCAATGACACTCACAGTGGCCACCTAAAGTATAAACGCGCTCCCACGATTCCTTAAATCCCACAGGTGCCCTCACTCCCTGGTAAACAACCACAAACCTTTAACAGTAAAAATTGCAGCTTTCATTCTTGCTTGGCATAGATTTTTTTTTTAAATGAAGTATTTAAAAAATACTCTCTGGTACCTTGCCTGACAATAAATGGAAACTTCTCGTTACCGGCTCTTCAAGATATTTCAAAAAGTGATAAAAATGTGATAATGTGACTAATTAAATCAGTCCTCCTAATTTTCATATACATCTGTTAATCAAAAATCTCTCGCCTAGGTCTGAATATCTACCCCAGGACCTATTAGATTAAATTCATTATCTATAAGAATTGAAAATAAAATAAGTCATGCAATTTAATATTCTACAAGCAACAACCAATAGTTTTAATCCATTAGCCAACAATACGATTATTAACCTATATATCTATCCCATTAATTTAATTGTCTGTAAGCAGTATCCATAAAATCATGCATGCAATTTCATTTTGCTGACAAAAACCAAAAATATTTATCCCCAAAAATAACATTAGGAATATTTGTATCTATTACCTCAACCTCATTCAATTATTGTTTTCAAGCTGCACAAGAGAGAATCAAAAGTAGATGTGCCGAAAGTGCCTTTTAGGTATTTATTTAGCCAATGAACAAAAAAGCTGAATCAACTGAGCGTCCAGTCTTATATTTATTTTATATTTTATCCAAATCTCCATTACCTCCTTCTCGAACCCAAAGTCTCGCTCACCGGCCTATTGGCACTAATATGCCGTTGATTGACATCACAGAACTCCAACATTACAGTGATTCACATGAGCTGCGTTTTGTGCTGTCATGAGAACAATGATGGGATCTTTTGTGACGCTGCGCAAAAAAAAAAACTTGTAATATAAATGGGACGCGATATATTCATGCACTACTCGAAAAATATCTTTCCAAATATCTGATCGTGTTGTTCAAACGATTTTTTTTTTTTTTTTTTTTGCCGGCGCACCGCCTGAACTCCGTACCACTTTCTTGGCAGCCTGCAAGGTAGGGATTCCAATGCTTGCATTTTTGATAAAAGCGGAACAGGAGATTTAATCCAAGCACAGACGCCAAGTCTCACGCATTTGGCGCAGGTCTCACACATGAGATTCTCAAGCGGAGTTAAAATCCTTGTGCATTGAAGTTACCGTTTCACTTGCGTAAAGGGGCACCTCATCACAAGGAACATGGAAAGTGATTAAGACTCCAGACTTCCCGTGCTTCTCTTTACTCTGGGATTGGAAACAATGCATGTGTTTCATGATTATTTAAATTGTTTTAGTGATATAAGACCATTTGAAACATTTTTATGCAATTCCATTGCTTTCAATCCCTCAGTAAAGACAAGCCTGAGAATTCTTGAGTCAAAATGTTATGATCCTGCTTTGTCTGACCATGTCTTGCTTATGATTCTGCCTTTTGAGAATGATTCTGCTTTGTCTGACCATGCTCTGATTGTGATTCTAATTCCATGCCTTGTTTTGTTTTTGTTTTGTCTGTATGTTGGCCATATTCCATTCCCTCAGTTAGATTCCGGTCCCTGTTTTGTTTCATGCCATGCATTGCACTTTGTCTCCCCTGTCTGGTATCATGTCATGTGACTGCACACTGCCCCAGTATTACGTTCCACACTTTCGGGTGATTTCATGGTTTCTGGGATTTCAATTATTCCTTGTAATCTCATTTACTGCCTTCATCTTACTGTCCTATAATTACTAACAGTACTAACAGTTTGTTATCATACTATAATTTCAGGAACGTTTGTTTGTCTGTTTGTCCGTCTGTCTGTTTGTTCCCCCACTCCTTCGAGGTCCTCTGACGGATCTTCACCAAACTTGGTGGGTCTCTGTAGGTTGTCCCTGGAATTGTCCTTGAGGGTTAGTTTTCTGAAAGGTCAAGGTCACTGGGGTCAAAGGTCAATTTTTCGCATCTCCCATCTCCCTGGACAGATTTTCAAGAAAGTTGGTACGTGGACGTAGGTCGTCAGAAGAAATGACTGCGAGAGGTCCGTTCCGTCAAAGGTCAAGGTCACGAGGGTCAAAGGTCACCGTATTCATGAAAGTTGGGATGTGGACGTAGGTCGTCACAAGAAATTATTCTCGCCACGGGTAATTCACTAGTTTTAGATAAAGATACTAACCAAGACTAACATTGTTCATAGCACTAACTTAGTAACGAGCACTAGGGATTGTATAGCTGCACTTTACTAATTGACTAACAAGCTCTGAGCATTCGCCCAATTCTAGTCTCCACCCATTTGTCTTTACTCCATCTACTTTGCTGCGTTTCAGCGGATCCTCCACACTTGTTAAACTCTGTTCTGCCTCCTTATCTGTGCACGTTAGAACTCCCTAACCGGAGCCGTATGTTTGTTAATAGGCTGTCTTTATGATCCCTGTCCAAATTTTGGCTTTTGCCAATTTCATGTAGTCAGGAACTTCCTCTTGTTCATTCCTTCGTAATTAGTCTGATCCAGCTCACCTGTTTCCTATTGTAGCATGTGACTTCCCGTATGCGTATTTAAGCAGTCATTTCACAACCAGCCCTTTGTCAGAACGTTTCCCTTGGTTTGCCTGTGCTACAATCCTTAATGCCTTGTACTCTGTGATTCTCTTCTGACAGGACTGTCCCCGATTGTGATTATGGCTTTGACTTGGGTTTGTTTGCATCTGTGTTTCGAACCTTTTTTGCCTGACCACGAGTTTTGCGTTTGCAGCCCTATTTACAACTTGGATTACGTCCCTGAGATTCTAATTTTTGGATTGTGGACTTTGTACTGTTGCTACCTGCTCTGCAGGGGTTCACCCCCATTTGTAATAAAGCACAAGATTTTTGTATTCCATGGTTCTCGCATCTGGTTCCTGAGCGTAACCTCACACATATTCAATTTGTGTTATTAGTGGGGAAATCCACCGTAATGCATGTGAAACTGATTAACTTCATGCCCAATGACTTAAATTCCGCGAGCGAATTTATTCAGTGCGCGTTGATTGAATAATTGCTGACTACGGCACAGGAACGTGAATGCTTCTAAGAGGTGAGATTCACGCCTAAGGCGTGAGACTTGGCATCTCTGTCCAAGTCATTGTAGATCTGGTTGATGGCAAAATGAGAATGCTCTCATTAATTCAGCATGTGCCTGTGTAAAATAAAGCCACGAAAAGATTACGCGTTGTATTAGGGACTGTTTCCGACCTTCTTCGGCAGAAATTGAATACAGTGCCTTTTAACTGATGAGCTCAGTGATCTTGGGAATGGACTTCATGCATCTAATTTCTGAATTGTTCTTGCCTCTCGAACAAATATTTTGCAATATTGGTGTATACCACATTTGTGTGTGTGATTGTGAGATTCCTAGTAAGCTTGGGCCGATTTCCGGTTCAACCGGTTCGATTCGGTTTACTTGCTTGAACTGGTTCATTTTATATGGACCGTCGGAACCGTTCCGTCATTATTTAAATTTTTTTTTCCTGAAGTGCCCGCCTAAATGTTAAAATATAGCTCACAAAAACTTGCAACTGACGGCATCACGTGAATATGCCGACGGCATTAAATCCATTTATATGATATTTATTACGTTTGTCTTGTGTATAAACTGATTTTGTCTGAGCCGAGCGCAACAGCAAATAGCAGGAGAATGTAGGGTCGGGGGCGAAAGTTTTTTTTCCAACGAACTTTTTGTCCTTATGTGTATACGCGCACGCCCACTCTAGTGAGTTCTTGAATAATATCAAAACATTGCCACGTGAGTTGCCCACTCGCAGTTCCGTGCTTTTTTGCGTTGAAGCGCACCTCCGAACGAATACTAAACCCACCCAACTGTTCACTGAAAAACTTTTACCAATCCGTCGTCTCTTTATCTGTTTATTTGCTTTAGCTCATCATATTAATCTTCAGCAGTTAACCCTGAGTTAGCCCAAGATCATCATTAAATGCATTCGCAAATTTCTAGCGTTTCTTTGGCGTAGCAGATAATAATGCTAACGTTTGTTACGATTGAGTCACTTTTTCTCCCAATCAGTATGTGTGAATGTATTTAGCTGGCGAGCCTGCACGTTTAAGGTCGCGGGCTTAAAGTGTGATGTTATATATAGTCACAATAGATAGAGCTGTTCAGAACAAACTCCAACGTCATATTGCTTCGTGGTTCAGAATATCTGGAGACACAAAATGATGACATACCCACGAAGAGAATTATTAATATGAAACGCTCCAGGTTCATCTATAGCTGTCTAGCTATATCCGAAAAAATATCTACAGCATTCATGGATGCATGAAATGCAATTTAAATTCGGTGGCTCCTCGGAATTCAGTATTTTCTGGTCATCGGCAATGTCACTAGTTAGGTCTCTGGCAGTGTCTTTACAGTGTGTGAGCGATGTCCGAGATCTGCGTTTTTTTACTTCAGCATATTATTTCAGATTTTTGTGAACAGGGCTAGAAAAAGATTATCTTCTGCCAGAGACTGAACTAGTGACATTGCCGATGATGACCAGTAGAAAGTACTGAGTACGGAGGAGCCACTAAATTTCACCGGAAAAGTTCTGAACAGCTCCATCTAATTTAGATTTTGACTGAATTCAACGTTACACTTGAAGCGCACTTTGCGCGGATGCAAAGAAGGACAACAAGTTTTTTGAAAAAAAAGAAAGCCGCAAAACCGCCCCCCAAAAAAACTTTGGGAAGTCTTCTTAGTCACAAATCAGCGACCACTTCTCTCCCAAAAAGCACAGAGGAGAAGGTTGCCGGCGAATAGGCAATTTACAAACGGGAGACTGTGACTGATGGAGAAGACGACCCGTTACAATGGTGGCAACGCAATGAGCCACGCCTTCCATTGTTGTCAAACGTAGGTACAACAATCGGAAATTCGTCCCGGCGAGCTAAAAAGAGGCAAATGCGACACCAAGTGGTCAAAACCGATACTACGGTTCGATTCGGTTTTTAATTCAATATCGAACCGGTTTGATTTTTTTCACATCGGCACATGCCTAATTCCTAGTCATTTATTTTTAAATGAAAATAAACAATCAGTAAATTAGTATTTCAATGACATTAGTGAAAAAATGTGAAGAAAAGAGCACTTGGTTTTATGGTTTTCACCCCTTCTGCACGTGCAGCAGTGGTCCGACGGTCACCTTCTATCACCACCTATTGCCTACACCGCAGCCGGAAGGCCCCTTCAACGATGCTTCGGCCAACAACAGGACAGCTCCAACATACTTCCACAGATAAGATCCGTGACCCAGTTTTCTAGAAACATTAACGCCTTAAGTTCTTCAGGACTCTTAATCAGGCAAGGACTATCTGGTATCCAGCGTATAAAAGACCTCAAAGTCTGCACAGGTATACAGTAGAGCAGGTATTGAGAGTGCCAGCTCGCCTCCTGATGGGCTACTTGAAAATAATCAGTTGATGTTAGCACTATCCGAGAGGTAAAGTCTCAATTTTGTGTCTTCAGTGCAAAAATAGAAATACGCATGAAAATAGCCCACATATAATGTTATTCTTCATTCTTTTCGTCTTTCATATACCCGTACGATGGTAGGTTAGTGCCAGAACTGGTAAGCCACCACAATAATAGCTCCCGATTCTGATCATGATATTTTCATGGAGTGTCTCCGCTGTATAACGTAGGACCTCGCCTTCAGTGGCCATACGAGCATACAGTCGAAGTTGAAGAATAAGACAATTTGGTCATCTTTTTAAGGGTGACTTGAAAAAAATCTAGTTAATATTCCTACTGCATGAGTGGTTAAACCCAACTTATGTCTCTTTTGCCTGTCATTGTTGGCTAATATCTCCACGATAGAAGTGTGAGAGAGTCAGTGAATCACAATTTTCTCATTCTCATAGCCAATTTTAGTGCTCATTAACTGTGTAATAAAGCAGTCTTTAATCCATTGAATCCCCGAGGTGATAGTGCTTGCCGTTATCCCACCTGTGATGCATGTCCGACTATGGCAGTGGGAAAAGGGAATACAGCTGTCATGGGTTGTGAGATAATGGTTCCTTGACATGAAATGGGTATTTTCAAGGGGAGGCTCCGCTGTATAACTGAGGACGTAGCCCTCAAAGTCCACACAGATATGCAGTAGAGCAGGTACTGAGAGTGCTAGCTCGCCTCCTTATGGGCTACTTGAAAATACTCAGTTGATGTTAGCACTATCCGAGGGGTAAAGTCGCAATTTTGTGTCTTTTGTACAAAAATAGAATTACGCATAAATAGCCCACATATAATGTTATTCTTCATTCTTTTCGTCTTTCATGTACCTGTATGATGGTCAACTACTGCCAGAACTGGTAAGCCTCCACAATAATAGTTCCCGATTCTGATCGTGGTATTTTCATGGAGTGTCTCTGCTGTATAACGTAGGACCTCGCCTTCAGTGGCCATACGGGCATACAGTCAAAGTCGAAGAATTAGACAGTTTGGTCATCTTTTTAAGGGTGCCTTGAAAAAAATCAGGTTAGTATTTGTACTGTCTCAGTGGTAAAACCCAACTTATGTCTCTTTGGTCTGTGATTGTAGGCTAATATCTCCATGACAGAAGTGTGAGAGAGTGAGTGAATCACAATCGTCTCATTCTCATCGCCAATTTTAATGCTCATTAACTGTGTAGTAAAGCAGTCTTTAATCCGTTGAATCCCGGAGGTGATAGTGCTTGTTGTTATCCCGACTGTGATGCATGTACGACTATGGCAGTAGGAAAAGGGAATACAGCTGTCATGGGTTGTGAGATAATGGTTCCTTGACATGAAATGGGTATTTCCAAGGGGAAGCTCCACTGTATAACTGAGGACTAAGCCCTCAAAGTCCGCACAGATATACAATAGAGCAGGTACTGAGACTGCTAGCTCGCCTCCTTATGGGCTACTTGAAAATAATCAGTTGATGTTAGCACTATCCGAGAGGTAAAGTCGCAATTTTGTGTCTTTTGTACAAAAATAGAATTACGCATGAAAATAGCCCACATATAATGTTATTCTTCTTTCTTTTCATCTTTCATGTACCTGTATGATGGTAAACTAGTGCCAGAACTGGTAAGCCTCCACAATAATAGTTCCCGATTCTGATCGTGGTATTTTCATGGAGTGTCTCCGCTGTATAACGTAAGACCTCGCCTTCATTGGCCATACGGGCATACAGTCCAAGTTGAGGAAGCATACAGTTTGGTCATCTTTTTAAGGGTGCCATTAAAAATCAAGCTAAAATTCGTACTGTCTGAGTGGTTAAACCCAACTTATGTCTCTTTTGCCTGTGATTGTAGGCTTATATCTCCACGATAGAAGTGTGAGAGAGTGAGTGAATCACAATCGTCACATTCTCATCGCCAATTTTAATGCTCATTAACTGTGTAGTAAAGCAGTTTTTAATCCATTGAATCCCCAAGGTGAAAGTGCTTGCCGTTATCCCGACTGTGATGCATGTCCGACTATGGCAGTGGGAAAAGGGCATACAGCTGTCATGGGTTGTCAGATAATGGTTCCTTGACATGAAATGGGAATTTTCAAGGGGAGGCTCCGCTGTATAACTGAGGACTAAGCCCTCAAAGTCCGCACAGATATACAGTCAATCAGGTACTGAGAGTGCGAGCTCGCCTCCTTATGGGCTACTTGAAAATACTCAGTTGACGTTAGCACTATCCGAGGGGTAAAGTCGCAATTTTGTGTCTTTTGTACAAAAATAGAATTACGCATAAATAGCCCACATATAATGTTATTCTTCATTCTTTTCGTCTTTCATGTACCTGTATGATGGTCAACTAGTGCCAGAACTGGAAAGCCTCCACAATAATAGTTCCCGATTCTGATAGTGGTATTTTCATGGAGTGTCTCCGCTGTATAACGTAAGACCTCGCCTTCATTGGCCATACGGGCATACAGTCGAAGTTGAGGAAGAATACAGTTTGGTCATCTTTTTAAGGGTGCCATGAAAAAAAATCAAGGTAATATTCGTACTGTTTGAGTGGTTAAACCCAACTTATGTCTCTTTTGCCTGTGATTGTAAGTTAATATCTCCATGATAGAAGTGTGAGAGAGTGAGTAAATCAGAATCTTCTCATTCTCATCGCCAATTTTAATGCTCATTAACTGTGTAGTAAAGCAGTCTTTAATCCATTGAATCCCGGAGGTGATAGTGCTTGCCGTTATCCCGACTGTGATGCATGTCCGACTATGGCAGTGGGAAAAGGGAATACAGCTGTCATGGGTTGTCAGATAATGGTTCCTTGACATGAAATGGGTATTTTCAAGGGGAGGCTCCGCTGTATAACTGAGGACTAAGCCCTCAAAGTCCGCACAGGTATACAGTAGAGCAGGTACTGAGAGTGCTAGCTCGCCTCCTTATGGGCTACTTGAAAATACTCAGTTGATGTTAGCACTATCCGAGGGGTAAAGTCGCAATTTTGTGTCTTTTGTACAAAAATAGAATTACGCATAAATAGCCCACATATAATGTTATTCTTCATTCTTTTCGTCTTTCATGTACCTGTGTGATGGTCAACTAGTGCCAGAACTGGGAAGCCTCCACAATAATAGTTCCTGATTCTGATCGTGGTATTTTCATGGAGTGTCTCCGCTGTATAACGTAGGACCTCGCCTTCATTGGCTATACGAGCATACAGTCGTAGTTGAGGAAGAATACAGTTTGGTCATCTTTTTAAGGGTGCCTTGAAAAAAATCAAGCTAATATTCGTACTGTCTGAGTGGTTGAACCCAACTTATGTCTCTTTTGCCTGTGATTGTAGGCTTATATCTCCACGATAGAAGTGTGAGAGAGTGAGTGAATCACAATCGTCTCATTCTCATCGCCAATTTTAATGCTCATTAACTGTGTAGTAAAGCAGTTTTTAATCCATTGAATCCCCGAGGTGATAGTGCTTGCCGTTATCCCGACTGTGATGCATGTCCGACTATGGCAGTGGGAAAAGGGAATACAGCTGTCATGGGTTGTCAGATAATGGTTCCTTGACATGAAATGTGTATTTTCAAGGGGAGGCTCCGCTGTATAACTGAGTACTAAGCCCTCAAAGTCCGCACAGATATGCAGTGGAGCAGGTACTGAGAGTGCTAGCTCGCCTCGTTATGGGCTACTTGAAAATACTCAGTTGATGTTAGCACTATCCGAGGGGTAAAGTCGCAATTTTGTGTCTTTTGTACAAAAATAGAATTACGCATAAATAGCCCACATATAATGTTATTCTTCATTCTTTTCGTCTTTCATGTACCTGTACGATGGTCAACTAGTGCCAGAACTGGAAAGCCTCCACAATAATAGTTCCCGATTCTGATCGTGGTATTTTCATGGAGTGTCTCCGCTGAATAACGTAAAACCTCGCCTTCATTGGCCATACGGGCATACAGTCCAAGTTGAGGAAGAATACAGTTTGGTCATCTTTTTAATGGTGCCATAAAAAATCAAGCTAATATTCGTACTGTCTGAGTGGTTGAACCCAACTTATGTCTCTTTTGCCTGTGATTGTAGGCTTATATCTCCACGATGGAAGTGTGAGAGAGTGAGTGAATCACAATCGTCTCATTCTCATCGTCAATTTTAATGCTCATTAACTGTGTAGTAAAGCAGTTTTTAATCCATTGAATCCCCGAGGTGATAGTGCTTGCCGTTATCCCGACTGTGATGCATGTCCGACTATGGCAGTGGGAAAAGGGAATACAGCTGTCATGGGTTGTCAGATAATGGTTCCTTGACATGAAATGGGTATTTTCAAGGGGACGCTCCGCTGTATAACTGAGGACTAAGCCCTCAAAGTCCGCACAGATATGCAGTAGAGCAGGTACTGAGAGTGCTAGCTCGCCTCCTTATGGGCTACTTGAAAATACTCAGTTGATGTTAGCACTATCCGAGGGGTAAAGTCGTAATTTTGTGTCTTTTGTACAAAAATAGAATTACGCATAAATAGCCCACATATAATGTTATTCTTAATTCTTTTCGTCTTTCATGTACCTGTGTGACGGTCAGCTAGTGCCAGAACTGGAAAGCCTCCACAATAATAGTTCCCGTTTCTGATCGTGGTATTTTCATGGAGTGTCTCCGCTGAATAACGTAAGACCTCGCCTTCATTGGCCATACGGGCATACAGTCCAAGTTGAGGAAGAATACAGTTTGGTCAGCTTTTTAAGGGTGCCATAAAAAATCAAGCTAATATTCGTACTGTCTGAGTGGTTAAACCCAACTTATGTCTCTTTTGCCTGTGATTGTAGGCTAATATCTCCATGATAGAAGTGTGAGAGAGTGAGTGAATCACAATCGTCTCATTCTCATCGCCAATTTTAATGCTCATTAACTGTGTAGTAAAGCAGTCTTTAATCCGTTGAATCCCCGAGGTGATAGTGCTTGCCGTTATCCCGACTGTGATGCATGTCCGACTATGGCAGTGGGAAAAGGGAATACAGCTGTCATGGGTTGTCAGATAATGGTTCCTTGACATGAAATGGGTATTTTCAAGGGGAGGCTCCGCTGTATAACTGAGGACTAAGCCCTCAAAGTCCGCACAGGTATACAGTAGAGCAGGTACTGAGAGTGCTAGCTCGCCTCCTTATGGGCTACTTGAAAATACTCAGTTGATGTTAGCACTATCCGAGGGGTAAAGTCGCAATTTTGTCTTTTGTACAAAAATAGAATTACGCATAAATAGCCCACATATAATGTTATTCTTCATTCTTTTCGTCTTTCATGTACCTGTGTGATGGTCAACTAGTGCCAGAACTGGGAAGCCTCCACAATAATAGTTCCTGATTCTGATCGTGGTATTTTCATGGAGTGTCTCCGCTGTATAACGTAAGACCTCGCCTTCATTGGCTATACGGGCATACAGTCGTAGTTGAGGAAGAATACAGTTTGGTCATCTTTTTCAGGGTGCCTTGAAAAAAATCAAGCTAATATTCGTACTGTCTAAGTGGTTGAACCCAACTTATGTCTCTTTTGCCTGTGATTGTAGGCTTATATCTCCACGATAGAAGTGTGAGAGACTGAGTGAATCACAATCGTCTCATTCTCATCGCCAATTTTAATGCTCATTAACTGTGTAGTAAAGCAGTTTTTAATCCATTGAATCCCCGAGGTGATAGTGCTTGCCGTTATCCCGACTGTGATGCATGTCCGACTATGGCAGTGGGAAAAGGGAATACAGCTGTCATGGGTTGTCAGATAATGGTTCCTTGACATGAAATGTGTATTTTCAAGGGGAGGCTCCGCTGTATAACTGAGGACTAAGCCCTCAAAGTCCGCACAGATATGCAGTGGAGCAGGTACTGAGAGTGCTAGCTCGCCTCGTTATGGGCTACTTGAAAATACTCAGTTGATGTTAGCACTATCCGAGGGGTAAAGTCGCAATTTTGTGTCTTTTGTACAAAAATAGAATTACGCATGAATAGCCCACATATAATGTTATTCTTCATTCTTTTCGTCTTTCATGTACCTGTACGATGGTCAACTAGTGCCAGAACTGGAAAGCCTCCACAATAATAGTTCCCGATTCTGATCGTGGTATTTTCATGGAGTGTCTCCGCTGAATAACGTAAAACCTCGCCTTCATTGGCCATACGGGCGTACAGTCCAAGTTGAGGAAGAATACAGTTTGGTCATCTTTTTAATGGTGCCATAAAAAATCAAGCTAATATTCGTACTGTCTGAGTGGTTGAACCCAACTTATGTCTCTTTTGCCTGTGATTGTAGGCTTATATCTCCACGATAGAAGTGTGAGAGAGTGAGTGAATCACAATCGTCTCATTCTCATCGTCAATTTTAATGCTCATTAACTGTGTAGTAAAGCAGTTTTTAATCCATTGAATCCCCGAGGTGATAGTGCTTGCCGTTATCCCGACTGTGATGCATGTCCGACTATGGCAGTGGGAAAAGGGAATACAGCTGTCATGGGTTGTCAGATAATGGTTCCTTGACATGAAATGGGTATTTTCAAGGGGACGCTCCGCTGTATAACTGAGGACTAAGCCCTCAAAGTCCGCACAGATATGCAGTAGAGCAGGTACTGAGAGTGCTAGCTCGCCTCCTTATGGGCTACTTGAAAATACTCAGTTGATGTTAGCACTATCCGAGGGGTAAAGTCGTAATTTTGTGTCTTTTGTTCAAAAATAGAATTACGCATAAATAGCCCACATATAATGTTATTCTTCATTCTTTTCGTCTTTCATGTACTTGTGTGATGGTCAACTACTGCCAGAACTGGAAAGCCTCCACAATAATAGTTCCCGATTCTGATCGTGGTATTTTCATGGAGTGTCTCCGCTGAATAACGTAAGACCTCGCCTTCATTGGCCATACGGGCATACAGTCGAAGTTGAGGAAGAATACAGTTTGGTCATCTTTTTAAGGGTGCCATGAAAAAAAATCAAGGTAATATTCGTACTGTTTGAGTGGTTAAACCCAACTTATGTCTCTTTTGTCTGTGATTGTAGGCTAATATCTCCATGATAGAAGTGTGAGAGAGTGAGTAAATTAGAATCTTCTCATTCTCATCGCCAATTTTAATGCTCATTAACTGTGTACTAAAGCAGTCTTTAATCCGTTGAATCCCCGAGGTGATAGTGCTTGCCGTTATCCCGACTGTGATGCATGTCCGACTATGGCAGTGGGAAAAGGGAATACAGCTGTCATGGGTTGTCAGATAATGGTTCCTTGACATGAAATGGGTATTTTCAAGGAGAGGCTCCGCTGTATAACTGAGGACTAAGCCCTCAAAGTCCGCACAGATATGCAGTTGAGCAGGTACTGAGAGTGCTAGCTCGCCTCCTTATGGGCTACTTGAAAATACTCAGTTGATGTTAGCACTATCCGAGGGGTAAAGTCGCAATTTTGTGTCTTTTGTACAAAAATAGAATTACGCATAAATAGCCCACATATAATGTTATTCTTCATTCTTTTCGTCTTTCATGTACCTGTACGATGGTCAACTAGTGCGAGAACTGGAAAGCCTCCACAATAATAGTTCCCGATTCTGATCGTGGTATTTTCATGGAGTGTCTCCGCTGAATAACGTAAGACCTCGCCTTCATTGGCCATACGGGCATACAGTCCAAGTTGAGGAAGAATACAGTTTGGTCATCTTTTTAAGGGTGCCATAAAAAATCAAGCTAATATTCGTACTGTCTGAGTGGTTAAACCCAACTTATGTCTCTTTTGCCTGTGATTGTAGGCTAATATCTCCATGATAGAAGTGTGAGAGAGTGAGTGAATCACAATCGTCTCATTCTCATCGCCAATTTTAATGCTCATTAACTGTGGAGTAAAGCAGTCTTTAATCCGTTGAATCCCCGAGGTGATAGTGCTTGCCGTTATCCCGACTGTGATGCATGTCCGACTATGGCAGTGGGAAAAGGGAATACAGCTGTCATGGGTTGTCAGATAATGGTTCCTTGACATGAAATGGGTATTTTCAAGGAGAGGCTCCGCTGTATAACTGAGGACTAAGCCCTCAAAGTCCGCACAGATATGCAGTTGAGCAGGTACTGAGAGTGCTAGCTCGCCTCCTTATGGGCTACTTGAAAATACTCAGTTGATGTTAGCACTATCCGAGGGGTAAAGTCGCAATTTTGTGTCTTTTGTACAAAAATAGAATTACGCATAAATAGCCCACATATAATGTTATTCTTCATTCTTTTCGTCTTTCATGTACCTGTACGATGGTCAACTAGTGCGAGAACTGGAAAGCCTCCACAATAATAGTTCCCGATTCTGATCGTGGTATTTTCATGGAGTGTCTCCGCTGAATAACGTAAGACCTCGCCTTCATTGGCCATACGGGCATACAGTCCAAGTTGAGGAAGAATACAGTTTGGTCATCTTTTTAAGGGTGCCATAAAAAATCAAGCTAATATTCGTACTGTCTGAGTGGTTAAACCCAACTTATGTCTCTTTTGCCTGTGATTGTAGGCTAATATCTCCATGATAGAAGTGTGAGAGAGTGAGTGAATCACAATCGTCTCATTCTCATCGCCAATTTTAATGCTCATTAACTGTGGAGTAAAGCAGTCTTTAATCCGTTGAATCCCCGAGGTGATAGTGCTTGCCGTTATCCCGACTGTGATGCATGTCCGACTATGGCAGTGGGAAAAGGGAATACAGCTGTCATGGGTTGTCAGATAATGGTTCCTTGACATGAAATGGGTATTTTCAAGGGGAGGCTCCGCTGTATAACTGAGGACTAAGCCCTCAAAGTCCGCACAGGTATACAGTAGAGCAGGTACTGAGAGTGCTAGCTCGCCTCCTTATGGGCTACTTGAAAATACTCAGTTGATGTTAGCACTATCCGAGGGGTAAAGTCGCAATTTTGTGTCTTTTGTACAAAAATAGAATTACGCATAAATAGCCCACATATAATGTTATTCTTCATTCTTTTCGTCTTTCATGTACCTGTGTGATGGTCAACTAGTGCCAGAACTGGGAAGCCTCCACAATAATAGTTCCCGATTCTGATCGTGGTATTTTCATGGAGTGTCTCCGCTGAATAACGTAAGACCTCGCCTTCATTGGCCATACGGGCATACAGTCGAAGTTGAGGAAGAATACAGTTTGGTCATCTTTTTAAGGGTGCCATGAAAAAAAATCAAGGTAATATTCGTACTGTTTGAGTGGTTAAACCCAACTTATGTCTCTTTTGCCTGTGATTGTAGGCTAATATCTCCATGATAGAAGTGTGAGAGAGTGAGTGAATCAGAATCTCCTCATTCTCATCGCCAATTTTAATGCTCATTAACTGTGTACTAAAGCAGTCTTTAATCCGTTGAATCCCCGAGGTGATAGTGCTTGCCGTTATCCCGACTGTGATGCATGTCCGACTATGGCAGTGGGAAAAGGGAATACAGCTGTCATGGGTTGTCAGATAATGGTTCCTTGACATGAAATGGGTATTTTCAAGGAGAGGCTCCGCTGTATAACTGAGTACTAAGCCCTCAAAGTCCGCACAGATATGCAGTAGAGCAGGTACTGAGAGTGCTAGCTCGCCTCCTTATGGGCTACTTGAAAATACTCAGTTGATGTTAGCACTATCCGAGGGGTAAAGTCGCAATTTTGTGTCTTTTGTACAAAAATAGAATTACGCATAAATAGCCCACATATAATGTTATTCTTCATTCTTTTCGTCTTTCATGTACCTGTACGATGGTCAACTAGTGCGAGAACTGGAAAGCCTCCACAATAATAGTTCCCGATTCTGATCGTGGTATTTTCATGGAGTGTCTCCGCTGAATAACGTAAGACCTCGCCTTCATTGGCCATACGGGCATACAGTCCAAGTTGAGGAAGAATACAGTTTGGTCATCTTTTTAAGGGTGCCTTGAAAAAAATCAAGCTAATATTCGTACTGTCTGAGTGGTTAAATCCAACTTATGTCTCTTTTGCCTGTGATTGTAGGCTAATATCTCCATGATAGAAGTGTGAGAGAGTGAGTGAATCACAATCGTCTCATTCTCATCGCCAATTTTAATGCTCATTAACTGTGTAGTAAAGCAGTCTTTAATCCGTTGAATCCCCGAGGTGATAGTGCTTGCCGTTATCCCGACTGTGATGCATGTCCGACTATGGCAGTGGGAAAAGGGAATACAGCTGTCATGGGTTGTCAGATAATGGTTCCTTGACATGAAATGGGTATTTTCAAGGGGAGGCTCCGCTGTATAACTGAGGACTAAGCCCTCAAAGTCCGCACAGGTATACAGTAGAGCAGGTACTGAGAGTGCTAGCTCGCCTCCTTATGGGCTACTTGAAAATACTCAGTTGATGTTAGCACTATCCGAGGGGTAAAGTCGCAATTTTGTGTCTTTTGTACAAAAATAGAATTACGCATAAGTAGCCCACATATAATGTTATTCTTCATTCTTTTCGTCTTTCATGTACCTGTGTGATGGTCAACTAGTGCCAGAACTGGGAAGCCTCCACAATAATAGTTCCCGATTCTGATCGTGGTATTTTCATGGAGTGTCTCCGCTGAATAACGTAAGACCTCGCCTTCATTGGCCATACGGGCATACAGTCGAAGTTGAGGAAGAATACAGTTTGGTCATCTTTTTAAGGGTGCCATGAAAAAAAATCAAGGTAATATTCGTACTGTTTGAGTGGTTAAACCCAACTTATGTCTCTTTTGCCTGTGATTGTAGGCTAATATCTCCATGATAGAAGTGTGAGAGAGTGAGTAAATCAGAATCTTCTCATTCTCATCGCCAATTTTAATGCTCATTAACTGTGTACTAAAGCAGTCTTTAATCCGTTGAATCCCCGAGGTGATAGTGCTTGCCGTTATCCCGACTGTGATGCATGTCCGACTATGGCAGTGGGAAAAGGGAATACAGCTGTCATGGGTTGTCAGATAATGGTTCCTTGACATGAAATGGGTATTTTCAAGGAGAGGCTCCGCTGTATAACTGAGTACTAAGCCCTCAAAGTCCGCACAGATATGCAGTAGAGCAGGTACTGAGAGTGCTAGCTCGCCTCCTTATGGGCTACTTGAAAATACTCAGTTGATGTTAGCACTATCCGAGGGGTAAAGTCGCAATTTTGTGTCTTTTGTACAAAAATAGAATTATGCATAAATAGCCCACATATAATGTTATTCTTCATTCTTTTCGTCTTTCATGTACCTGTACGATGGTCAACTAGTGCGAGAACTGGAAAGCCTCCACAATAATAGTTCCCGATTCTGATCGTGGTATTTTCATGGAGTGTCTCCGCTGAATAATGTAAGACCTCGCCTTCATTGGCCATACGGGCATACAGTCCAAGTTGAGGAAGAATACAGTTTGGTCATCTTTTTAAGGGTGCCTTGAAAAAAATCAAGCTAATATTCGTACTGTCTGAGTGGTTAAACCCAACTTTTGTCTCTTTTGCCTGTGATTGTAGGCTAATATCTCCATGATAGAAGTGTGAGAGAGTGAGTGAATCACAATCGTCTCATTCTCATCGCCAATTTTAATGCTCATTAACTGTGTAGTAAAGCAGTCTTTAATCCGTTGAATCCCCGAGGTGATAGTGCTTGCCGTTATCCCGACTGTGATGCATGTCCGACTATGGCAGTGGGAAAAGGGAATACAGCTGTCATGGGTTGTCAGATAATGGTTCCTTGACATGAAATGGGTATTTTCAAGGGGAGGCTCCGCTGTATAACTGAGGACTAAGCCCTCAAAGTCCGCACAGGTATACAGTAGAGCAGGTACTGAGAGTGCTAGCTCGCCTCCTTATGGGCTACTTGAAAATACTCAGTTGATGTTAGCACTATCCGAGGGGTAAAGTCGCAATTTTGTGTCTTTTGTACAAAAATAGAATTACGCATAAATAGCCCACATATAATGTTATTCTTCATTCTTTTCGTCTTTCATGTACCTGTGTGATGGTCAACTAGTGCCAGAACTGGGAAGCCTCCACAATAATAGTTCCCGATTCTGATCGTGGTATTTTCATGGAGTGTCTCCGCTGAATAACGTAAGACCTCGCCTTCATTGGCCATACGGGCATACAGTCGAAGTTGAGGAAGAATACAGTTTGGTCATCTTTTTAAGGGTGCCATGAAAAAAAATCAAGGTAATATTCGTACTGTTTGAGTGGTTAAACCCAACTTATGTCTCTTTTGCCTGTGATTGTAGGCTAATATCTCCATGATAGAAGTGTGAGAGAGTGAGTAAATCAGAATCTTCTCATTCTCATCGCCAATTTTAATGCTCATTAACTGTGTACTAAAGCAGTCTTTAATCCGTTGAATCCCCGAGGTGATAGTGCTTGCCGTTATCCCGACTGTGATGCATGTCCGACTATGGCAGTGGGAAAAGGGAATACAGCTGTCATGGGTTGTCAGATAATGGTTCCTTGACATGAAATGGGTATTTTCAAGGAGAGGCTCCGCTGTATAACTGAGGACTAAGCCCTCAAAGTCCGCACAGGTATACAGTAGAGCAGGTACTGAGAGTGCTAGCTCGCCTCCTTATGGGCTACTTGAAAATACTCAGTTGATGTTAGCACTATCCGAGGGGTAAAGTCGCAATTTTGTGTCTTTTGTACAAAAATCGAATTACGCATAAATAGCTCACATATAATGTTATTCTTCAATCTTTTCGTCCTTCATGTACCTGTACGATGGTCAACTACTGCAAGAACTGGTAAGCCTCCACAATAATAGTTCCCGATTCTGATCGTGGTATTTTCATGGAGTGTCTCCGCTGTATAACGTAAGACCTCGCCTTCATTGGCTATACGGGCATACAGTCGTAGTTGAGGAAGAATACAGTTTGGTCATCTTTTTAAGGGTGCCTTGAAAAAAATCAAGCTAATATTCGTACTGTCTGAGTGGTTGAACCCAACTTATGTCTCTTTTGCCTGTGATTGTTGGCTTATATCTCCACGATAGAAGTGTGAGAGAGTGAGTGAATCACAATCGTCTCATTCTCATCGCCAATTTTAATGCTCATTAACTGTGTAGTGTAATGTGAATATAGGCCACTAGATGGCAGTATTTACCTTTTTTTTGTTAAGCTCAGACTGGAGTCATGTTTGGACATGTTTCCAGACATGTCTGGGGCAAGTCTCAGAAAATTAAAAAAAAGAGGTCTAAATGTGGGTGGGGTCTGCAAAAGAGTATATAAGGAAAAGAATTGAGACAGTAAAGTAGTAGGAGAAATTGCAAGAAGATGACCAGACCTGCCATTCTGTTCAAGACCTGTGACGTTTCTTTTGTGGATTTCTTTGACTGTGTTTGAGCATTTTCTTCATCCAGGACATCACCAAGCCACCCCACTAAAAAGGGACTGTAATTATTTCTGTTTTTTCTTATTTATCAATCTTGGTCTTTAGTTGTAGGTTGTTATTAGTCTTTGTCTTCGTTAAAAATTAAATGTGTTTTAGTTGTTAAAACTGTGTTTGTCATCCCTTGCTGTTGCTGTTGTGTTATAAATGTAATAACAAATTGGGGCCATAACAAATTGGGGGCTCAAGGTCCGGGATAGACCATTGTGTGAGTAATTTATTGAAAATCTAACATTCCAAATTGTGAAATTGTTTTTGTGAATTTTCCTAGATATATATTGACAACAGCAATGGATGATTTCTTGGCATCACCAACCGTAGGGGTTTTGAAGTCTTTTAAAAAGACAGAACTGCTAGAAATTTGCAGACAGTTGGAGTTGACAGAGGTAAAACCAGCCATGCGAAAAGCAAGACTGGCTAGAGAGATAGTTGAATATTACATTGATGAAAATGTGTTTGCACCAGGAGATCTGGAACAGTTTCCAGTGGAAAATCCAAATATAGAAATGGAACTTAAATTAAAAATGCTAGAGATTGAAAGGGAGGAAAGAGAAAAAGAAAGGGAGGAAAAAGAGAAAGAAAGGGAAGAAAGAGAAAAAGAAAGGGAGGAAAAAGAAAAACAAAGAGAATTTGAGAGGGAAGAAAAAGAAAAACAAAGGCAGTTTGAGTTAGAAAAATTAGCAAGAGAAGAAAAACAAAGAGAATTTGAGTTAGAAAAATTTGCAAGACAGAGAGATTTTGAATTAGAGAAATTCGATAGAGAAGAAAGACTCCAAATGGAGCAACTAAAAATAAAAATTGCAACTGAAAATAAATTTCGGGCTAGCCAGGAGGTAAAACTGGTGCCTCCATTTTCGGAAAAGGATGTTGACAACTATTTCCAATGTTTTGAAAAGGTAGCAAAGAGTTGCCAGTGGCCAAAGGAACACTGGCCTCTGATGTTGCAAACTGTCCTCAAGGGTAAAGCTCAACAAGCCTATTCGGCTTTGTCTGCAGATGATTCCTCTGATTATGAGGTTGTCAAAAAGGTTATTTTGAGAGCTTATGAGTTGGTTCCAGAGGCTTACCGACAGAAATTCAGAGGTCTGAAGAAATCTGAAAATCAGACTTATGTTGAATTTGCTAATGAGAAGCAGGTTTGCTTTGAGCGCTGGTGTACTTCTATGGAGGTCAAGGATGATTTCAACTCACTAAAAGAGATGGTGTTAGTTGAAGAATTCAAGAACTGTGTTAAAGATGATGTTAAGACCTACCTTAATGAGAAGCAAGCACTGAATTTGCAATCAGCTGCCAAATTTGCAGATGAATATGTTCTCACTCATAAGTCCAAATTTCAGTCTAGCAGTAACAATAAATGGTCCCAATTTCAGAAAAAGGGTTACGGTGATACCCAAGATTCCTCACCCAAAGACAAAGACAAATCTGGTGATGGTGCTCAGAAATCCAGTAATAGGTCTGATCAAAGTGTGAAAGCTGACAGTGACAAAAGTGGTCTAGTTTGCAGTTATTGCAAGAAATCTGGTCATGTTACAACTAACTGTTGGTTCCTTAAAGCTAAGAAAGAAAAAGAAAAGGATACCAAACCAAATGCCTTTGTGAAAACAAGGTTAGAAACCCCTGTAGTAGATAACCAATCTGCTAAATTGCCTGCTTCTTGTGGGGCTAAAAAGCCTAATACAGCTGACTTCGTGAGGGAGGAATTTCTTCCATTTGTGTCAGAGGGATTTGTGGCTCTCAATGAGCATACTACTCCTGTCCCCATATATATCCTAAGGGATACCGGAGCTTCTCAGTCACTTTTGTTGATGGACTCCTTGGAGTTACGTGATGAGACCGCTTCAGGGGATTTCATACTTGTACAAGGTATTGAAGGGAGAACTGTATCTGTACCCCTGCGCTCTATATTCTTGAAGTCAGATTTAGTTACAGGACAGGTAAAGGTGGGACTTATGTCAAGTCTACCTATAAAGGGTGTTTCTCTGTTGCTAGGCAATGACCTGGCTGGGGGCAAAGTAGTTCCCCCTGTACATCTTACTTCACAGCCGAGCACTGAAAATGGGGATGAGGACCCATCTCTGTATCCTTCTTGCGCAGTGACTCGTGCTATGGCCAAGAAGGCTAAAGAAGATGATGTTGTGGTGCCGTCCAGTAATTTGAATAGTCAGGACTCAGGTGGTTCGCCTCATGACTCTGATTGGCCTATTATGGTTTCTCCGTTTGAGGACTTATCAGATACTTTTATCAGTTCTCTATTCAGCCAGCCGGATGGGTCTGGTGATTCTGATGTGTCTGGAGACTTGTCTCTGTCCAGAAAGCGGTTGATTGAGGAGCAAACTAATGATCCTGAAATTGGTGTACTAAAGAGGAGAGCCCTTCCTGAAAAAGAAATAGATGCAGTTCCAGTTGGGTATTATCTCAAGGATGGTGTGTTGATGCGGAAGTGGCGCCCTCCTGATATCCCTGCCAATGCAGATTGGGCAGTGGTCAGGCAAATTGTTGTTCCGAAGGTCTATAGGAATGAGATCTTAACAATGGCTCATAGTTTACCTTTAGGAGGTCATCTTGGTGTTAACAAGACTGTTGATAAGATCATGAAACACTTCTTTTGGCCTGGGCTTCGGAAAGACGTTTCCAACTTTTGCAAAACCTGTCACACTTGTCAGGTAGTTGGAAAACACCAGTTAGACCCACCTGTAGCTCCATTGCAGCCTATCCCAGCATTTGGGGAGCCATTCTCTAGGGTCATTGTTGATTGCGTTGGTCCATTACCCAAGACTAGATCTGGAAATCAGTACTTGTTGACAATCATGTGTGCATCTACCAGATTCCCCGAAGCCATACCTCTACGTAACATCAAGGCAACTGCAATCTCGAAGGCTTTGATAAAGTTCTTCACGTTGTTTGGTCTTCCCAGGGAAATTCAGTCAGACCAGGGTAGCAATTTCACTTCAGGATTGTTTCAGCAGGTTGTGTATGAACTAGGTGCAAAGCAGATTCTTTCTAGTGCCTATCATCCAGAAAGTCAGGGTGCCTTAGAGCGGTTTCATTCCACTCTCAAGACAATGATGAGGACTTATTGTTATGACCATGAGAAAGACTGGGATGAAGGTGTTCATTTGCTGTTGTTTGCAGCTAGAGAAGCAGTGCAGGAGTCTACTGGATTCAGTCCATTTGAGCTAGTGTTTGGTCATGAAGTGAGAGGACCTTTGCTATTATTGAGTGAACAATGGCAAGAGAAAGAGCCGCATATCAGTCTGTTAGACTATGTTGGCAAGTTCAAGGAAAGATTGCGTGCAGCTTTTGACCTTGCCAAAGAGAACTTGAAATCAAGTCAGGGAAAAATGAAAACTTGGTATGATCATAAGGCTAGAAGCCGTGGGTTTAAACCAGGAGAAATGGTTTTTGTGTTGTTTCCCTTGCAGTCCAATCCATTGCAGGCTAGATTTCATGGTCCTTATGAAATTCTGACAAAACTCAATGATCTCAATTACATTGTGAAGACTCCAGATAGGAGAAAACCAAAACAATTGTGTCATATTAACATGCTAAAGCCTTATCATGACAGAAATGCTAGGGTTGCAGCTGTCACTTCAGATTCTCCAATGGTCGAAACGTGTGAAGATGAGGGGGAGTTTCAAGATGATGAACCAAGAATTAAAGCTGAAGTTCTTTCATGTAAATTGTCAAACACTGAAGTGTTGCAAAATCTTGATGTAAAACTCCAGCACTTAGAACCCTCACAGAGAGATCAGTTTGAAAGGTTGATCAAGAAATATGAGGATTTGTTTCCTGATGTTCCAAAGAGAGTTACTACAGCCTCTCATGATGTAGATGTTGGTGATGCCAAACCAATAAAACAGCATCCATACCGGATGAATCCTGAAAAGAGAAAGATTGCTGAGAAAGAGGTTGAGTACATGTTAAAACATGATATTATCAGACCCTCCAACTCAGATTGGAGTTCACCCTGTGTGCTAGTTCCAAAACCTGATGGAAGTACTAGATTCTGTACAGATTATCGCAAAGTCAATGCTGTAACTAGAACTGATGTGTTTCCAATACCTAGGATTGATGATTGTATTGATAGTGTAGGGCAAGCAAAGTTTCTGACCAAGATTGATTTATTGAAGGGTTATTGGTGTGTGCCTTTAACTGAGAGGGCCAAGAGCATCTCTGCTTTTGCCACACCATCTGGATTGTACCAGTATGAAGTCCTACCCTTTGGCATGAAAAATGCCCCAGCCACGTTCCAAAGGATGATACAGTCTACAATCGCCGGATTGCCACACACGGGTGCGTACATCGATGACCTGATCACATGGAGTGACTCCTGGGAAGAACATCTAAAAGATGTAGAGACGTTGTTCCAGCGCCTGACCCAGGCTAACCTGACTGTTAACCTGAGCAAGAGTGACTTTGGTTGTGCTACTGTCACCTATCTTGGCTACGTCATAGGCCAGGGTAAGGTGGCACCCATAAATGCTAAAGTCCAAGCCATCATGGACTTTCCAGTTCCTGACAACAAAAAAGCTTTGCGCCGCTTCCTTGGAATGATCGGGTACTACCGCAAGTTCTGCAAGAACTTTGCTGAGATTGCTCTCAGTCTAACCAACCAACTGAAGAAAGGCGTAAAGTTCACCTGGGATGATGCATGCCAGAGAGCCTTCGATCGCCTGAAGTCTCTGCTGTGTCACTTCCCCGTGCTCAAATCTCCTGACTTCAACAAACCGTTCTCCATCGCGGTCGATGCTAGCGACCAAGCTTGTGGATCTGTGCTCCTACAGAGAAGTGACTCTGATGACATTGAGCATCCCGTGGCATACTTCTCCAGGAAGTTCAATCGCCACCAAAGGAACTATTCCACAATAGAGAAGGAACTGTTGGCTCTGGTCCTTTCTTTACAACACTTTGAGGTTTATGTTTGTACAGGACAAAAGCCAATGATTGTGTACACTGACCACAATCCGTTAATGTTTTTGAGTAAGATGAAAAACAAGAATCGGAGATTGTTGAATTGGAGTTTGATTTTACAGGAGTTTGACTTGGAAATTAAGCATGTGAAGGGTACAGACAATGTAATTGCTGATTGCTTATCCCGTGTTTGAATATGTATATATATATCATGTGTTTATTTGAATATTGTATGATATGGATATATAGACAAGTGTTCACTTTACCATTTTGTATTGAAAAGAAAAATTTTGCCTTTATGAGTCAAAATTTTTCCCTTTTGGAATGGAGGTGTAATGTGAATATAGGCCACTAGATGGCAGTATTTACCTTTTTTTTGTTAAGCTCAGACTGGAGTCATGTTTGGACATGTTTCCAGACATGTCTGGGGCAAGTCTCAGAAAATTAAAAAAAAGAGGTCTAAATGTGGGTGGGGTCTGCAAAAGAGTATATAAGGAAAAGAATTGAGACAGTAAAGTAGTAGGAGAAATTGCAAGAAGATGACCAGACCTGCCATTCTGTTCAAGACCTGTGACGTTTCTTTTGTGGATTTCTTTGACTGTGTTTGAGCATTTTCTTCATCCAGGACATCACCAAGCCACCCCACTAAAAAGGGACTGTAATTATTTCTGTTTTTTCTTATTTATCAATCTTGGTCTTTAGTTGTAGGTTGTTATTAGTCTTTGTCTTCGTTAAAAATTAAATGTGTTTTAGTTGTTAAAACTGTGTTTGTCATCCCTTGCTGTTGCTGTTGTGTTATAAATGTAATAACAAATTGGGGCCATAACAGTAGTAAAGCAGTTTTTCATCCATTGAATCCCCGAGGAGATAGTGCTTGCCGTTATCCCGACTGTGATGCATGTCCGACTATGGCAGTGGGAAAAGGGAATACAGCTGTCATGGGTTGTCAGATAATGGTTCCTTGACATGAAATGGGTATTTTCGAGGGGAGGCTCCGCTGTATAACTGAGGACTAAGCCCTCAAAATCCGCACAGATATGCAGTAGAGCAGGTACTGAGAGTGCTAGCTCGCCTCCTTATGGGCTACTTGAAAATACTCAGTTGATGTTAGCACTATCCGAGGGGTAAAGTCGCAATTTTGTGTCTTTTGTACAAAAATAGAATTACGCATAAATAGCCCACATATAATGTTATTCTTCATTCTTTTCGTCTTTCATGTACCTGTACGATGGTCAACTAGTGCGAGAACTGGAAAGCCTCCACAATAATAGTTCCCGATTCTGATCGTGGTATTTTCATGGAGTGTCTCTGCTGAATAACGTAAGACCTCGCCTTCATTGGCCATACGGGCATCCAGTCCAAGTTGAGGAAGAATACAGTTTGGTCATCTTTTTAAGGGTGCCATAAAAAATCAAGCTAATATTCGTACTGTCTGAGTGGTTAAACCCAACTTATGTCTCTTTTGCCTGTGATTGTAGGCTAATATCTCCATGATAGAAGTGTGAGAGAGTGAGTGAATCACAATCGTCTCATTCTCATCGCCAATTTTAATGCTCATTAACTGTGTAGTAAAGCAGTCTTTAATCCGTTGAATCCCCGAGGTGATAGTGCTTGCCGTTATCCCGACTGTGATGCATGTCCGACTATGGCAGTGGGAAAAGGGAATACAGCTGTCATGGGTTGTCAGATAATGGTTCCTTGACATGAAATGGGTATTTTCAAGGGGAGGCTCCGCTGTATAACTGAGGACTAAGCCCTCAAAGTCCGCACAGGTATACAGTAGAGCAGGTACTGAGAGTACTAGCTCGCCTCCTTATGGGCTACTTGAAAATACTCAGTTGATGTTAGCACTATCCGAGGGGTAAAGTCGCAATTTTGTGTCTTTTGTACAAAAATCGAATTACGCATAAATAGCTCACATATAATGTTATTCTTCAATCTTTTCGTCCTTCATGTACCTGTATGATGGTCAACTTCTGCAAGAACTGGTAAGCCTCCACAATAATAGTTCCCGATTCTGATCGTGGTATTTTCATGGAGTGTCTCCGCTGAATCACGTAAGACCTCGCCTTCATTGGCCATACGGGCATACAGTCCAAGTTGAGGAAGAATACAGTTTGGTCATCTTTTTAAGGGTGCCATAAAAAATCAAGCTAATATTCGTACTGTCTGAGTGGTTAAACCCAACTTATGTCTCTTTTGCCTGTGATTGTAGGCTAATATCTCCATGATAGAAGTGTGAGAGAGTGAGTGAATCACAATCGTCTCATTCTCATCGCCAATTTTAATGCTCATTAACTGTGTAGTAAAGCAGTCTTTAATCCGTTGAATCCCCGAGGTGATAGTGCTTGCCGTTATCCCGACTGTGATGCATGTCCGACTATGGCAGTGGGAAAAGGGAATACAGCTGTCATGGGTTGTCAGATAATGGTTCCTTGACATGAAATGGGTATTTTCAAGGGGAGGCTCCGCTGTATAACTGAGGACTAAGCCCTCAAAGTCCGCACAGGTATACAGTAGAGCAGGTACTGAGAGTGCTAGCTCGCCTCCTTATGGGCTACTTGAAAATACTCAGTTGATGTTAGCACTATCCGAGGGGTAAAGTCGCAATTTTGTGTCTTTTGTACAAAAATAGAATTACGCATAAATAGCCCACATATAATGTTATTCTTCATTCTTTTCGTCTTTCATGTACCTGTGTGATGGTCAACTAGTGCCAGAACTGGGAAGCCTCCACAATAATAGTTCCCGATTCTGATCGTGGTATTTTCATGGAGTGTCTCCGCTGAATAACGTAAGACCTCGCCTTCATTGGCCATACGGGCATACAGTCGAAGTTGAGGAAGAATACAGTTTGGTCATCTTTTTAAGGGTGCCATGAAAAAAAATCAAGGTAATATTCGTACTGTTTGAGTGGTTAAACCCAACTTATGTCTCTTTTGCCTGTGATTGTAGGCTAATATCTCCATGATAGAAGTGTGAGAGAGTGAGTAAATCAGAATCTTCTCATTCTCATCGCCAATTTTAATGCTCATTAACTGTGTACTAAAGCAGTCTTTAATCCATTGAATCCCCGAGGTGATAGTGCTTGCCGTTATCCCGACTGTGATGCATGTCCGACTATGGCAGTGGGAAAAGGGAATACAGCTGTCATGGGTTGTCAGATAATGGTTCCTTGACATGAAATGGGTATTTTCAAGGAGAGGCTCCGCTGTATAACTGAGGACTAAGCCCTCAAAGTCCGCACAGGTATACAGTAGAGCAGGTACTGAGAGTGCTAGCTCGCCTCCTTATGGGCTACTTGAAAATACTCAGTTGATGTTAGCACTATCCGAGGGGTAAAGTCGCAATTTTGTGTCTTTTGTACAAAAATCGAATTACGTATAAATAGCTCACATATAATGTTATTCTTCAATCTTTTCGTCCTTCATGTACCTGTATGATGGTCAACTACTGCAAGAACTGGTAAGCCTCCACAATAATAGTTCCCGATTCTGATCGTGGTATTTTCATGGAGTGTCTCCGCTGTATAACGTAAGACCTCGCCTTCATTGGCTATACGGGCATACAGTCGTAGTTGAGGAAGAATACAGTTTGGTCATCTTTTTAAGGGTGCCTTGAAAAAAATCAAGCTAATATTCGTACTGTCTGAGTGGTTGAACCCAACTTATGTCTCTTTTGCCTGTGATTGTCGGCTTATATCTCCACGATAGAAGTGTGAGAGAGTGAGTGAATCACAATCGTCTCATTCTCATCGCCAATTTTAATGCTCATTAACTGTGTAGTAAAGCAGTTTTTAATCCATTGAATCCCCGAGGTGATAGTGCTTGCTGTTATCCCGACTGTGATGCATGTCCGACTATGGCAGTGGGAAAAGGGAATACAGCTGTCATGGGTTGTCAGATAATGATTCCTTGACATGAAATGGGTATTTTCGAGGGGAGGCTCCGCTGTATAACTGAGGACTAAGCCCTCAAAATCCGCACAGATATGCAGTAGAGCAGGTACTGAGAGTGCTAGCTCGCCTCCTTATGGGCTACTTGAAAATACTCAGTTGATGTTAGCACTATCCGAGGGGTAAAGTCGCAATTTTGTGTCTTTTGTACAAAAATCGAATTACGCATAAATAGCCCACATATAATGTTATTCTTCAATCTTTTCATCCTTCATGTACCTGTATGATGGTCAACTACTGCAAGAACTGGTAAGCCTCCACAATAATAGTTCCCGATTCTGATCGTGGTATTTTCATGGAGTGTCTCCACTGAATCACGTAAGACCTCGCCTTCATTGGCCATACGGGCATACAGTCCAAGTTGAGGAAGAATACAGTTTGGTCATCTTTTTAAGGGTGCCATAAAAAATCAAGCTAATATTCGTACTGTCTGAGTGGTTAAACCCAACTTATGTCTCTTTTGCCTGTGATTGTAGGCTAATATCTCCATGATAGAAGTGTGAGAGAGTGAGTGAATCACAATCGTCTCATTCTCATCGCCAATTTTAATGCTCATTAACTGTGTAGTAAAGCAGTCTTTAATCCGTTGAATCCCCGAGGTGATAGTGCTTGCCGTTATCCCGACTGTGATGCATGTCCGACTATGGCAGTGGGAAAAGGGAATACAGCTGTCATGGGTTGTCAGATAATGGTTCCTTGACATGAAATGGGTATTTTCAAGGGGAGGCTCCGCTGTATAACTGAGGACTAAGCCCTCAAAGTCCGCACAGGTATACAGTAGAGCAGGTACTGAGAGTGCTAGCTCGCCTCCTTATCGGCTACTTGAAAATACTCAGTTGATGTTAGCACTATCCGAGGGGTAAAGTCGCAATTTTGTGTCTTTTGTACAAAAATAGAATTACACATAAATAGCCCACATATAATGTTATTCTTCATTCTTTTCGTCTTTCATGTACCTGTGTGATGGTCAACTAGTGCCAGAACTGGGAAGCCTCCACAATAATAGTTCCCGATTCTGATCGTGGTATTTTCATGGAGTGTCTCCGCTGTATAACGTAAGACCTCGCCTTCATTGGCTATACGAGCATACAGTCGTAGTTGAGGAAGAATACAGTTTGGTCATCTTTTTAAGGGTGCCTTGAAAAAAATCAAGCTAATATTCGTACTGTCTAAGTGGTTGAACCCAACTTATGTCTCTTTTGCCTGTGATTGTAGGCTTATATCTCCACGATAGAAGTGTGAGAGAGTGAGTGAATCACAATCGTCTCATTCTCATCGCCAATTTTAATGCTCATTAACTGTGTAGTATAGCAGTTTTTAATCCATTGAATCCCCGAGGTGATAGTGCTTGCCGTTATCCCGACTGTGATGCATGTCCGACTATGGCAGTGGGAAAAGGGAATACAGCTGTCATGGGTTGTCAGATAATGGTTCCTTGACATGAAATGTGTATTTTCAAGGGGAGGCTCCGCTGTATAACTGAGGACTAAGCCCTCAAAGTCCGCACAGATATGCAGTAGAGCAGGTACTGAGAGTGCTAGCTCGCCTCCTTATGGGCTACTTGAAAATACTCAGTTGATGTTAGCACTATCCGAGGGGTAAAGTCGTAATTTTGTGTCTTTTGTACAAAAATAGAATTACGCATAAATAGCCCACATATAATGTTATTCTTCATTCTTTTCGTCTTTCATGTACCTGTGTGATGGTCAACTAGTGCCAGAACTGGAAAGCCTCCACAATAATAGTTCCCGATTCTGATCGTGGTATTTTCATGGAGTGTCTCCGCTGAATAACGTAAGACCTCGCCTTCATTGGCCATACGGGCATACAGTCGAAGTTGAGGAAGAATACAGTTTGGTCATCTTTTTAAGGGTGCCATGAAAAAAAATCAAGGTAATATTCGTACTGTTTGAGTGGTTAAACCCAACTTATGTCTCTTTTGCCTGTGATTGTAGGCTAATATCTCCATGATAGAAGTGTGAGAGAGTGAGTAAATTAGAATCCTCTCATTCTCATCGCCAATTTTAATGCTCATTAACTGTGTACTAAAGCAGTCTTTAATCCGTTGAATCCCCGAGGTGATATTGCTTGCCGTTATCCCGACTGTGATGCATGTCCGACTATGGCAGTGGGAAAAGGGAATACAGCTGTCATGGTTTGTCAGATAATGGTTCCTTGACATGAAATGGGTATTTTCAAGGAGAGGCTCCGCTGTATAACTGAGGACTAAGCCCTCAAAGTCCGCACAGATATGCAGTAGAGCAGGTACTGAGAGTGCTAGCTCGCCTCCTTATGGGCTACTTGAAAATACTCAGTTGATGTTAGCACTATCCAAGGGGTAAAGTCGCAATTTTGTCTCTTTTGTACAAAAATAGAATTACGCATAAATAGCCCACATATAATGTTATTCTTCATTCTTTTCGTCTTTCATGTACCTGTACGATGGTCAACTAGTGCGAGAACTGGAAAGCCTCCACAATAATAGTGCCCGATTCCGATCGTGGTATTTTCATGGAGTGTCTCCGCTGAATAACGTAAGACCTCGCCTTCATTGGCCATACGGGCATACAGTCCAAGTTGAGGAAGAATACAGTTTGGTCATCTTTTTAAGGGTGCCATAAAAAATCAAGCTAATATTCGTACTGTCTGAGTGGTTAAACCCAACTTATGTCTCTTTTGCCTGTGATTGTAGGCTAATATCTCCATGATAGAAGTGTGAGAGAGTGAGTGAATCACAATCATCTCATTCTCATCGCCAATTTTAATGCTCATTAACTGTGTAGTAAAGCAGTCTTTAATCCGTTGAATCCCCGAGGTGATAGCGCTTGCCGTTATCCCGACTGTGATGCATGTCCGACTATGGCAGTGGGAAAAGGGAATACAGCTGTCATGGGTTGTCAGATAATGGTTCCTTGACATGAAATGGGTATTTTCAAGGGGAGGCTCCACTGTATAACTGAGGACTAAGCCCTCAAAGTCCGCACAGGTATACAGTAGAGCAGGTACTGAGAGTACTAGCTCGCCTCCTTATGGGCTACTTGAAAATACTCAGTTGATGTTAGCACTATCCGAGGGGTAAAGTCGCAATTTTGTGTCTTTTGTACAAAAATCGAATTACGCATAAATAGCCCACATATAATGTTATTCTTCAATCTTTTCATCCTTCATGTACCTGTATGATGGTCAACTACTGCAAGAACTGGTAAGCCTCCACAATAATAGTTCCCGATTCTGATCGTGGTATTTTCATGGAGTGTCTCCGCTGAATCACGTAAGACCTCGCCTTCATTGGCCATACGGGCATACAGTCCAAGTTGAGGAAGAATACAGTTTGGTCATCTTTTTAAGGGTGCCATAAAAAATCAAGCTAATATTCGTACTGTCTGAGTGGTTAAACCCAACTTATGTCTCTTTTGCCTGTGATTGTAGGCTAATATCTCCATGATAGAAGTGTGAGAGAGTGAGTGAATCACAATCGTCTCATTCTCATCGCCAATTTTAATGCTCATTAACTGTGTAGTAAAGCAGTCTTTAATCCGTTGAATCCCCGAGGTGATAGTGCTTGCCGTTATCCCGACTGTGATGCATGTCCGACAATGGCAGTGGGAAAAGGGAATACAGCTGTCATGGGTTATCAGATAATGGTTCCTTGACATGAAATGGGTATTTTTTAAGGGGAGGCTCCGCTGTATAACTGAGGACTAAGCCCTCAAAGTCCGCACAGGTATACAGTAGAGCAGGTACTGAGAGTGCTAGCTCGCCTCCTTATCGGCTACTTGAAAATACTCAGTTGATGTTAGCACTATCCGAGGGGTAAAGTCGCAATTTTGTGTCTTTTGTACAAAAATAGAATTACACATAAATAGCCCACATATAATGTTATTCTTCATTCTTTTCGTCTTTCATGTACCTGTATGATGGTCAACTACTGCAAGAACTGGTAAGCCTCCACAATAATAGTTCCCGATTCTGATCGTGGTATTTTCATGGAGTGTCTCCGCTGTATAACGTAAGACCTCGCCTTCATTGGCTATACGGGCATACAGTCGTAGTTGAGGAAGAATACAGTTTGGTCATCTTTTTAAGGGTGCCATAAAAAATCAAGCTAATATTCGTACTGTCTGAGTGGTTGAACCCAACTTATGTCTCTTTTGCCTGTGATTGTAGGCTTATATCTCCACGATAGAAGTGTGAGAGAGTGAGTGAATCACAATCGTCTCATTCTCATCGCCAATTTTAATGCTCATTAACTGTGTAGTAAAGCAGTTTTTAATCCATTGAATCCCCGAGGTGATAGTGCTTGCCGTTATCCCGACTGTGATGCATGTCCGACTATGGCAGTGGGAAAAGGGAATACAGCTGTCATGGGTTGTCAGATAATGGTTCCTTGACATGAAATGGGTATTTTCAAGGGGAGGCTCCGCTGTATAACTGAGGACTAAGCCCTCAAAGTCCGCACAGATATGCAGTAGAGCAGGTACTGAGAGTGCTAGCTCGCCTCCTTATGGGCTACTTGAAAATACTCAGTTGATGTTAGCACTATCCGAGGGGTAAAGTCGTAATTTTGTGTCTTTTGTACAAAAATAGAATTACGCATAAATAGCCCACATATAATGTTATTCTTCATTCTTTTCGTCTTTCATGTACCTGTGTGATGGTCAACTAGTGCCAGAACTGGAAAGCCTCCACAATAATAGTTCCCGATTCTGATCGTGGTATTTTCATGGAGTGTCTCCGCTGAATAACGTAAGACCTCGCCTTCATTGGCCATACAGGCATACAGTCGAAGTTGAGGAAGAATACAGTTTGGTCATCTTTTTAAGGGTGCCATGAAAAAAAATCAAGGTAATATTCGTACTGTTTGAGTGGTTAAACCCAACTTATGTCTCTTTTGCCTGTGATTGTAGGCTAATATCTCCATGGTAGAAGTGTGAGAGAGTGAGTAAATTAGAATCTTCTCATTCTCATCGCCAATTTTAATGCTCATTAACTGTGTACTAAAGCAGTCTTTTATCCGTTGAATCCCCGAGGTGATAGTGCTTGCCGTTATCCCGACTGTGATGCATGTCCGACTATGGCAGTGGGAAAAGGGAATACAGCTGTCATGGGTTGTCAGATAATGGTTCCTTGACATGAAATGGGTATTTTCAAGGAGAGGCTCCGCTGTATAACTGAGGACTAAGCCCTCAAAGTCCGCACAGATATGCAGTAGAGCAGGTACTGAGAGTGCTAGCTCGCCTCCTTATGGGCTACTTGAAAATACTCAGTTGATGTTAGCACTATCCGAGGGGTAAAGTCGCAATTTTGTGTCTTTTGTACAAAAATAGAATTACGCATAAATAGCCCACATATAATGTTATTCTTCATTCTTTTCGTCTTTCATGTACCTGTACGATGGTCAACTAGTGCAAGAACTGGAAAGCCTCCACAATAATAGTTCCCGATTCTGATCGTGGTATTTTCATGGAGTGTCTCCGCTGAATAACGTAAGACCTCGCCTTCATTGGCCATACGGGCATACAGTCCAAGTTGAGGAAGAATACAGTTTGGTCATCTTTTTAAGGGTGCCATAAAAAATCAAGCTAATATTCGTACTGTCTGAGTGGTTAAACCCAACTTATGTCTCTTTTGCCTGTGATTGTAGGCTAATATCTCCATGATAGAAGTGTGAGAGAGTGAGTGAATCACAATCGTCTCATTCTCATCGCCAATTTTAATGCTCATTAACTGTGTATTAAAGCAGTCTTTAATCCGTTGAATCCCCGAGGTGATAGTGCTTGCCGTTATCCCGACTGTGATGCATGTCCGACTATGGCAGTGGGAAAAGGGAATACAGCTGTCATGGGTTGTCAGATAATGGTTCCTTGACATGAAATGGGTATTTTCAAGGGGAGGCTCCGCTGTATAACTGAGGACTAAGCCCTCAAAGTCCGCACAGGTATACAGTAGAGCAGGTACTGAGAGTGCTAGCTCGCCTCCTTATGGGCTACTTGAAAATACTCAGTTGATGTTAGCACTATCCGAGGGGTAAAGTCGCAATTTTGTTTCTTTTGTACAAAAATAGAATTACGCATAAATAGCCCACATATAATGTTATTCTTCATTCTTTTCGTCTTTCATGTACCTGTGTGATGGTCAACTAGTGCCAGAACTGGGAAGCCTCCACAATAATAGTTCCCGATTCTGATCGTGGTATTTTCATGGAGTGTCTCCGCTGTATAACGTAAGACCTCGCCTTCATTGGCTATACGAGCATACAGTCGTAGTTGAGGAAGAATACAGTTTGGTCATCTTTTTAAGGGTGCCTTGAAAAAAATCAAGCTAATATTCGTACTGTCTAAGTGGTTGAACCCAACTTATGTCTCTTTTGCCTGTGATTGTAGGCTTATATCTCCACGATAGAAGTGTGAGAGAGTGAGTGAATCACAATCGTCTCATTCTCATCGCCAATTTTAATGCTCATTAACTGTGTAGTATAGCAGTTTTTAATCCATTGAATCCCCGAGGTGATAGTGCTTGCCGTTATCCCGACTGTGATGCATGTCCGACTATGGCAGTGGGAAAAGGGAATACAGCTGTCATGGGTTGTCAGATAATGGTTCCTTGACATGAAATGTGTATTTTCAAGGGGAGGCTCCGCTGTATAACTGAGGACTAAGCCCTCAAAGTCCGCACAGATATGCAGTAGAGCAGGTACTGAGAGTGCTAGCTCGCCTCCTTATGGGCTACTTGAAAATACTCAGTTGATGTTAGCACTATCCGAGGGGTAAAGTCGTAATTTTGTGTCTTTTGTACAAAAATAGAATTACGCATAAATAGCCCACATATAATGTTATTCTTCATTCTTTTCGTCTTTCATGTACCTGTGTGATGGTCAACTAGTGCCAGAACTGGAAAGCCTCCACAATAATAGTTCCCGATTCTGATCGTGGTATTTTCATGGAGTGTCTCCGCTGAATAACGTAAGACCTCGCCTTCATTGGCCATACGGGCATACAGTCGAAGTTGAGGAAGAATACAGTTTGGTCATCTTTTTAAGGGTGCCATGAAAAAAAATCAAGGTAATATTCGTACTGTTTGAGTGGTTAAACCCAACTTATGTCTCTTTTGCCTGTGATTGTAGGCTAATATCTCCATGATAGAAGTGTGAGAGAGTGAGTAAATTAGAATCCTCTCATTCTCATCGCCAATTTTAATGCTCATTAACTGTGTACTAAAGCAGTCTTTAATCCGTTGAATCCCCGAGGTGATATTGCTTGCCGTTATCCCGACTGTGATGCATGTCCGACTATGGCAGTGGGAAAAGGGAATACAGCTGTCATGGTTTGTCAGATAATGGTTCCTTGACATGAAATGGGTATTTTCAAGGAGAGGCTCCGCTGTATAACTGAGGACTAAGCCCTCAAAGTCCGCACAGATATGCAGTAGAGCAGGTACTGAGAGTGCTAGCTCGCCTCCTTATGGGCTACTTGAAAATACTCAGTTGATGTTAGCACTATCCAAGGGGTAAAGTCGCAATTTTGTCTCTTTTGTACAAAAATAGAATTACGCATAAATAGCCCACATATAATGTTATTCTTCATTCTTTTCGTCTTTCATGTACCTGTACGATGGTCAACTAGTGCGAGAACTGGAAAGCCTCCACAATAATAGTTCCCGATTCCGATCGTGGTATTTTCATGGAGTGTCTCCGCTGAATAACGTAAGACCTCGCCTTCATTGGCCATACGGGCATACAGTCCAAGTTGAGGAAGAATACAGTTTGGTCATCTTTTTAAGGGTGCCATAAAAAATCAAGCTAATATTCGTACTGTCTGAGTGGTTAAACCCAACTTATGTCTCTTTTGCCTGTGATTGTAGGCTAATATCTCCATGATAGAAGTGTGAGAGAGTGAGTGAATCACAATCATCTCATTCTCATCGCCAATTTTAATGCTCATTAACTGTGTAGTAAAGCAGTCTTTAATCCGTTGAATCCCCGAGGTGATAGCGCTTGCCGTTATCCCGACTGTGATGCATGTCCGACTATGGCAGTGGGAAAAGGGAATACAGCTGTCATGGGTTGTCAGATAATGGTTCCTTGACATGAAATGGGTATTTTCAAGGGGAGGCTCCACTGTATAACTGAGGACTAAGCCCTCAAAGTCCGCACAGGTATACAGTAGAGCAGGTACTGAGAGTACTAGCTCGCCTCCTTATGGGCTACTTGAAAATACTCAGTTGATGTTAGCACTATCCGAGGGGTAAAGTCGCAATTTTGTGTCTTTTGTACAAAAATCGAATTACGCATAAATAGCCCACATATAATGTTATTCTTCAATCTTTTCATCCTTCATGTACCTGTATGATGGTCAACTACTGCAAGAACTGGTAAGCCTCCACAATAATAGTTCCCGATTCTGATCGTGGTATTTTCATGGAGTGTCTCCGCTGAATCACGTAAGACCTCGCCTTCATTGGCCATACGGGCATACAGTCCAAGTTGAGGAAGAATACAGTTTGGTCATCTTTTTAAGGGTGCCATAAAAAATCAAGCTAATATTCGTACTGTCTGAGTGGTTAAACCCAACTTATGTCTCTTTTGCCTGTGATTGTAGGCTAATATCTCCATGATAGAAGTGTGAGAGAGTGAGTGAATCACAATCGTCTCATTCTCATCGCCAATTTTAATGCTCATTAACTGTGTAGTAAAGCAGTCTTTAATCCGTTGAATCCCCGAGGTGATAGTGCTTGCCGTTATCCCGACTGTGATGCATGTCCGACAATGGCAGTGGGAAAAGGGAATACAGCTGTCATGGGTTATCAGATAATGGTTCCTTGACATGAAATGGATATTTTTTAAGGGGAGGCTCCGCTGTATAACTGAGGACTAAGCCCTCAAAGTCCGCACAGGTATACAGTAGAGCAGGTACTGAGAGTGCTAGCTCGCCTCCTTATCGGCTACTTGAAAATACTCAGTTGATGTTAGCACTATCCGAGGGGTAAAGTCGCAATTTTGTGTCTTTTGTACAAAAATAGAATTACACATAAATAGCCCACATATAATGTTATTCTTCATTCTTTTCGTCTTTGATGTACCTGTATGATGGTCAACTACTGCAAGAACTGGTAAGCCTCCACAATAATAGTTCCCGATTCTGATCGTGGTATTTTCATGGAGTGTCTACGCTGTATAACGTAAGACCTCGCCTTCATTGGCCATACGGGCATACAGTCGTAGTTGAGGAAGAATACAGTTTGGTCATCTTTTTAATGGTGCCATAAAAAATCAAGCTAATATTCGTACTGTCTGAGTGGTTGAACCCAACTTATGTCTCTTTTGCCTGTGATTGTAGGCTTATATCTCCACGATAGAAGTGTGAGAGAGTGAGTGAATCAGTAAATTAGAATCCTCTCATTCTCATCGCCAATTTTAATGCTCATTAACTGTGTACTAAAGCAGTCTTTAATCCGTTGAATCCCCGAGGTGATATTGCTTGCCGTTATCCCGACTGTGATGCATGTCCGACTATGGCAGTGGGAAAAGGGAATACAGCTGTCATGGGTTGTCAGATAATGGTTCCTTGACATGAAATGGGTATTTTCAAGGAGAGGCTCCGCTGTATAACTGAGGACTAAGCCCTCAAAGTCCGCACAGATATGCAGTAGAGCAGGTACTGAGAGTGCTAGCTCGCCTCCTTATGGGCTACTTGAAAATACTCAGTTGATGTTAGCACTATCCAAGGGGTAAAGTCGCAATTTTGTCTCTTTTGCACAAAAATAGAATTACGCATAAATAGCCCACATATAATGTTATTCTTCATTCTTTTCGTCTTTCATGTACCTGTACGATGGTCAACTAGTGCGAGAACTGGAAAGCCTCCACAATAATAGTTCCCGATTCCGATCGTGGTATTTTCATGGAGTGTCTCCGCTGAATAACGTAAGACCTCGCCTTCATTGGCCATACGGGCATACAGTCCAAGTTGAGGAAGAATACAGTTTGGTCATCTTTTTAAGGGTGCCATAAAAAATCAAGCTAATATTCGTACTGTCTGAGTGGTTAAACCCAACTTATGTCTCTTTTGCCTGTGATTGTAGGCTAATATCTCCATGATAGAAGTGTGAGAGAGTGAGTGAATCACAATCGTCTCATTCTCATCGCCAATTTTAATGCTCATTAACTGTGTAGTAAAGCAGTCTTTAATCCGTTGAATCCCCGAGGTGATAGTGCTTGCCGTTATCCCGACTGTGATGCATGTCCGACTATGGCAGTGGGAAAAGGGAATACAGCTGTCATGGGTTGTCAGATAATGGTTCCTTGACATGAAATGGGTATTTTCAAGGGGAGGCTCCGCTGTATAACTGAGGACTAAGCCCTCAAAGTCCGCACAGGTATACAGTAGAGCAGGTACTGAGAGTGCTAGCTCGCCTCCTTATGGGCTACTTGAAAATACTCAGTTGATGTTAGCACTATCCGAGGGGTAAAGTCGCAATTTTGTGTCTTTTGTACAAAAATAGAATTACGCATAAATAGCCCACATATAATGTTATTCTTCATTCTTTTCGTCTTTCATGTACCTGTGTGATGGTCAACTAGTGCCAGAACTGGGAAGCCTCCACAATAATAGTTCCCGATTCTGATCGTGGTATTTTCATGGAGTGTCTCCGCTGAATAACGTAAGACCTCGCCTTCATTGGCCATACGGGCATACAGTCGAAGTTGAGGAAGAATACAGTTTGGTCATCTTTTTAAGGGTGCCATGAAAAAAAATCAAGGTAATATTCGTACTGTTTGAGTGGTTAAACCCAACTTATGTCTCTTTTGCCTGTGATTGTAGGCTAATATCTCCATGATAGAAGTGTGAGAGAGTGAGTAAATCAGAATCTTCTCATTCTCATCGCCAATTTTAATGCTCATTAACTGTGTACTAAAGCAGTCTTTAATCCGTTGAATCCCCGAGGTGATAGTGCTTGCCGTTATCCCGACTGTGATGCATGTCCGACTATGGCAGTGGGAAAAGGGAATACAGCTGTCATGGGTTGTCAGATAATGGTTCCTTGACATGAAATGGGTATTTTCAAGGAGAGGCTCCGCTGTATAACTGAGGACTAAGCCCTCAAAGTCCGCACAGGTATACAGTAGAGCAGGTACTGAGAGTGCTAGCTCGCCTCCTTATGGGCTACTTGAAAATACTCAGTTGATGTTAGCACTATCCGAGGGGTTAAGTCGCAATTTTGTGTCTTTTGTACAAAAATCGAATTACGCATAAATAGCTCACATATAATGTTATTCTTCAATCTTTTTGTCCTTCATGTACCTGTATGATGGTCAACTACTGCAAGAACTGGTAAGCCTCCACAATAATAGTTCCCGATTCTGATCGTGGTATTTTCATGGAGTGTCTCCACTGTATAACGTAAGACCTCGCCTTCATTGGCTATACGGGCATACAGTCGTAGTTGAGGAAGAATACAGTTTGGTCATCTTTTTAAGGGTGCCTTGAAAAAAATCAAGCTTATATTCGTACTGTCTGAGTGGTTGAACCCAACTTATGTCTCTTTTGCCTGTGATTGTAGGCTTATATCTCCACGATAGAAGTGTGAGAGAGTGAGTGAATCACAATCGTCTCATTCTCATCGCCAATTTTAATGCTCATTAACTGTGTAGTAAAGCAGTCTTTAATCCGTTGAATCCCCGAGGTGATAGTGCTTGCCGTTATCCCGACTGTGATGCATGTCCGACTATGGCAGTGGGAAAAGGGAATACAGCTGTCATGGGTTGTCAGATAATGGTTCCTTGACATGAAATGGGTATTTTCAAGGGGAGGCTCCGCTGTATAACTGAGGACTAAGCCCTCAAAGTCCGCACAGGTATACAGTAGAGCAGGTACTGAGAGTACTAGCTCGCCTCCTTATGGGCTACTTGAAAATACTCAGTTGATGTTAGCACTATCCGAGGGGTAAAGTCGCAATTTTGTGTCTTTTGTACAAAAATCGAATTACGCATAAATAGCTCACATATAATGTTATTCTTCAATCTTTTCGTCCTTCATGTACCTGTATGATGGTCAACTACTGCAAGAACTGGTAAGCCTCCACAATAATAGTTCCCGATTCTGATCGTGGTATTTTCATGGAGTGTCTCCGCTGAATCACGTAAGACCTCGCCTTCATTGGCCATACGGGCATACAGTCCAAGTTGAGGAAGAATACAGTTTGGTCATCTTTTTAAGGGTGCCATAAAAAATCAAGCTAATATTCGTACTGTCTGAGTGGTTAAACCCAACTTATGTCTCTTTTGCCTGTGATTGTAGGCTAATATCTCCATGATAGAAGTGTGAGAGAGTGAGTGAATCACAATCGTCTCATTCTCATCGCCAATTTTAATGCTCATTAACTGTGTAGTAAAGCAGTCTTTAATCCGTTGAATCCCCGAGGTGATAGTGCTTGCCGTTATCCCGACTGTGATGCATGTCCGACTATGGCAGTGGGAAAAGGGAATACAGCTGTCATGGGTTGTCAGATAATGGTTCCTTGACATGAAATGGGTATTTTCAAGGGGAGGCTCCGCTGTATAACTGAGGACTAAGCCCTCAAAGTCCGCACAGGTATACAGTAGAGCAGGTACTGAGAGTGCTAGCTCGCCTCCTTATGGGCTACTTGAAAATACTCAGTTGATGTTAGCACTATCCGAGGGGTAAAGTCGCAATTTTGTGTCTTTTGTACAAAAATAGAATTACGCATAAATAGCCCACATATAATGTTATTCTTCATTCTTTTCGTCTTTCATGTACCTGTGTGATGGTCAACTAGTGCCAGAACTGGGAAGCCTCCACAATAATAGTTCCCGATTCTGATCGTGGTATTTTCATGGAGTGTCTCCGCTGAATAACGTAAGACCTCGCCTTCATTGGCCATACGGGCATACAGTCGAAGTTGAGGAAGAATACAGTTTGGTCATCTTTTTAAGGGTGCCATGAAAAAAAATCAAGGTAATATTCGTACTGTTTGAGTGGTTAAACCCAACTTATGTCTCTTTTGCCTGTGATTGTAGGCTAATATCTCCATGATAGAAGTGTGAGAGAGTGAGTAAATCAGAATCTTCTCATTCTCATCGCCAATTTTAATGCTCATTAACTGTGTACTAAAGCAGTCTTTAATCCGTTGAATCCCCGAGGTGATAGTGCTTGCCGTTATCCCGACTGTGATGCATGTCCGACTATGGCAGTGGGAAAAGGGAATACAGCTGTCATGGGTTGTCAGATAATGGTTCCTTGACATGAAATGGGTATTTTCAAGGAGAGGCTCCGCTGTATAACTGAGGACTAAGCCCTCAAAGTCCGCACAGGTATACAGTAGAGCAGGTACTGAGAGTGCTAGCTCGCCTCCTTATGGGCTACTTGAAAATACTCAGTTGATGTTAGCACTATCCGAGGGGTAAAGTCGCAATTTTGTGTCTTTTGTACAAAAATCGAATTACGTATAAATAGCTCACATATAATGTTATTCTTCAATCTTTTCGTCCTTCATGTACCTGTATGATGGTCAACTACTGCAAGAACTGGTAAGCCTCCACAATAATAGTTCCCGATTCTGATCGTGGTATTTTCATGGAGTGTCTCCGCTGTATAACGTAAGACCTCGCCTTCATTGGCTATACGGGCATACAGTCGTAGTTGAGGAAGAATACAGTTTGGTCATCTTTTTAAGGGTGCCTTGAAAAAAATCAAGCTAATATTCGTACTGTCTGAGTGGTTGAACCCAACTTATGTCTCTTTTGCCTGTGATTGTCGGCTTATATCTCCACGATAGAAGTGTGAGAGAGTGAGTGAATCACAATCGTCTCATTCTCATCGCCAATTTTAATGCTCATTAACTGTGTAGTAAAGCAGTTTTTCATCCATTGAATCCCCGAGGAGATAGTGCTTGCCGTTATCCCGACTGTGATGCATGTCCGACTATGGCAGTGGGAAAAGGGAATACAGCTGTCATGGGTTGTCAGATAATGGTTCCTTGACATGAAATGGGTATTTTCGAGGGGAGGCTCCGCTGTATAACTGAGGACTAAGCCCTCAAAATCCGCACAGATATGCAGTAGAGCAGGTACTGAGAGTGCTAGCTCGCCTCCTTATGGGCTACTTGAAAATACTCAGTTGATGTTAGCACTATCCGAGGGGTAAAGTCGCAATTTTGTGTCTTTTGTACAAAAATCGAATTACGCATAAATAGCCCACATATAATGCTATTCTTCAATCTTTTCATCCTTCATGTACCTGTATGATGGTCAACTACTGCAAGAACTGGTAAGCCTCCACAATAATCGTTCCCGATTCTGATCGTGGTATTTTCATGGAGTGTCTCCGCTGAATCACGTAAGACCTCGCCTTCATTGGCCATACGGGCATACAGTCCAAGTTGAGGAAGAATACAGTTTGGTCATCTTTTTAAGGGTGCCATGAAAAATCAAGCTAATATTCGTACTGTCTGAGTGGTTAAACCCAACTTATGTCTCTTTTGCCTGTGATTGTAGGCTAATATCTCCATGATAGAAGTGTGAGAGAGTGAGTGAATCACAATCGTCTCATTCTCATCGCCAATTTTAATGCTCATTAACTGTGTAGTAAAGCAGTCTTTAATCCGTTGAATCCCCGAGGTGATAGTGCTTGCCGTTATCCCGACTGTGATGCATGTCCGACTATGGCAGTGGGAAAAGGGAATACAGCTGTCATGGGTTGTCAGATAATGGTTCCTTGACATGAAATGGGTATTTTCAAGGGGAGGCTCCGCTGTATAACTGATGACTAAGCCCTCAAAGTCCGCACAGGTATACAGTAGAGCAGGTACTGAGAGTGCTAGCTCGCCTCCTTATCGGCTACTTGAAAATACTCAGTTGATGTTAGCACTATCCGAGGGGTAAAGTCGCAATTTTGTGTCTTTTGTACAAAAATAGAATTACACATAAATAGCCCACATATAATGTTATTCTTCATTCTTTTCGTCTTTGATGTACCTGTATGATGGTCAACTACTGCAAGAACTGGTAAGCCTCCACAATAATAGTTCCCGATTCTGATCATGGTATTTTCATGGAGTGTCTACGCTGTATAACTTAAGACCTCGCCTTCATTGGCCATACGGGCATACAGTCGTAGTTGAGGAAGAATACAGTTTGGTCATCTTTTTAATGGTGCCATAAAAAATCAAGCTAATATTCGTACTGTCTGAGTGGTTGAACCCAACTTATGTCTCTTTTGCCTGTGATTGTAGGCTTATATCTCCACGATAGAAGTGTGAGAGAGTGAGTGAATCACAATCGTCTCATTCTCATCGTCAATTTTAATGCTCATTAACTGTGTAGTAAAGCAGTTTTTAATCCATTGAATCCCCGAGGTGATAGTGCTTGCCGTTATCCCGACTGTGATGCATGTCCGACTATGGCAGTGGGAAAAGGGAATACAGCTGTCATGGGTTGTCAGATAATGGTTCCTTGACATGAAATGGGTATTTTCAAGGGGACGCTCCGCTGTATAACTGAGGACTAAGCCCTCAAAGTCCGCACAGATATGCAGTAGAGCAGGTACTGAGAGTGCTAGCTCGCCTCCTTATGGGCTACTTGAAAATACTCAGTTGATGTTAGCACTATCCGAGGGGTAAAGTCGTAATTTTGTGTCTTTTGTACAAAAATAGAATTACGCATAAATAGCCCACATATAATGTTATTCTTCATTCTTTTCGTCTTTCATGTACCTGTGTGATGGTCAACTAGTGCCAGAACTGGAAAGCCTCCACAATAATAGTTCCCGATTCTGATCGTGGTATTTTCATGGAGTGTCTCCGCTGAATAACGTAAGACCTCGCCTTCATTGGCCATACAGGCATACAGTCGAAGTTGAGGAAGAATACAGTTTGGTCATCTTTTTAAGGGTGCCATGAAAAAAAATCAAGGTAATATTCGTACTGTTTGAGTGGTTAAACCCAACTTATGTCTCTTTTGCCTGTGATTGTAGGCTTATATCTCCACGATAGAAGTGTGAGAGAGTGAGTGAATCACAATCGTCTCATTCTCATCGCCAATTTTAATGCTCATTAACTGTGTAGTAAAGCAGTCTTTAATCCGTTGAATCCCCGAGGTGATAGTGCTTGCCGTTATCCCGACTGTGATGCATGTCCGACTATGGCAGTGGGAAAAGGGAATACAGCTGTCATGGGTTGTCAGATAATGGTTCCTTGACATGAAATGGGTATTTTCAAGGGGAGGCTCCGCTGTATAACTGAGGACTAAGCCCTCAAAGTCCGCACAGGTATACAGTAGAGCAGGTACTGAGAGTACTAGCTCGCCTCCTTATGGGCTACTTGAAAATACTCAGTTGATGTTAGCACTATCCGAGGGGTAAAGTCGCAATTTTGTGTCTTTTGTACAAAAATCGAATTACGCATAAATAGCTCACATATAATGTTATTCTTCAATCTTTTCGTCCTTCATGTACCTGTATGATGGTCAACTACTGCAAGAACTGGTAAGCCTCCACAATAATAGTTCCCGATTCTGATCGTGGTATTTTCATGGAGTGTCTCCGCTGAATCACGTAAGACCTCGCCTTCATTGGCCATACGGGCATACAGTCCAAGTTGAGGAAGAATACAGTTTGGTCATCTTTTTAAGGGTGCCATAAAAAATCAAGCTAATATTCGTACTGTCTGAGTGGTTAAACCCAACTTATGTCTCTTTTGCCTGTGATTGTAGGCTAATATCTCCATGATAGAAGTGTGAGAGAGTGAGTGAATCACAATCGTCTCATTCTCATCGCCAATTTTAATGCTCATTAACTGTGTAGTAAAGCAGTCTTTAATCCGTTGAATCCCCGAGGTGATAGTGCTTGCCGTTATCCCGACTGTGATGCATGTCCGACTATGGCAGTGGGAAAAGGGAATACAGCTGTCATGGGTTGTCAGATAATGGTTCCTTGACATGAAATGGGTATTTTCAAGGGGAGGCTCCGCTGTATAACTGAGGACTAAGCCCTCAAAGTCCGCACAGGTATACAGTAGAGCAGGTACTGAGAGTGCTAGCTCGCCTCCTTATGGGCTACTTGAAAATACTCAGTTGATGTTAGCACTATCCGAGGGGTAAAGTCGCAATTTTGTGTCTTTTGTACAAAAATAGAATTACGCATAAATAGCCCACATATAATGTTATTCTTCATTCTTTTCGTCTTTCATGTACCTGTGTGATGGTCAACTAGTGCCAGAACTGGGAAGCCTCCACAATAATAGTTCCCGATTCTGATCGTGGTATTTTCATGGAGTGTCTCCGCTGAATAACGTAAGACCTCGCCTTCATTGGCCATACGGGCATACAGTCGAAGTTGAGGAAGAATACAGTTTGGTCATCTTTTTAAGGGTGCCATGAAAAAAAATCAAGGTAATATTCGTACTGTTTGAGTGGTTAAACCCAACTTATGTCTCTTTTGCCTGTGATTGTAGGCTAATATCTCCATGATAGAAGTGTGAGAGAGTGAGTAAATCAGAATCTTCTCATTCTCATCGCCAATTTTAATGCTCATTAACTGTGTACTAAAGCAGTCTTTAATCCGTTGAATCCCCGAGGTGATAGTGCTTGCCGTTATCCCGACTGTGATGCATGTCCGACTATGGCAGTGGGAAAAGGGAATACAGCTGTCATGGGTTGTCAGATAATGGTTCCTTGACATGAAATGGGTATTTTCAAGGAGAGGCTCCGCTGTATAACTGAGGACTAAGCCCTCAAAGTCCGCACAGGTATACAGTAGAGCAGGTACTGAGAGTGCTAGCTCGCCTCCTTATGGGCTACTTGAAAATACTCAGTTGATGTTAGCACTATCCGAGGGGTAAAGTCGCAATTTTGTGTCTTTTGTACAAAAATCGAATTACGTATAAATAGCTCACATATAATGTTATTCTTCAATCTTTTCGTCCTTCATGTACCTGTATGATGGTCAACTACTGCAAGAACTGGTAAGCCTCCACAATAATAGTTCCCGATTCTGATCGTGGTATTTTCATGGAGTGTCTCCGCTGTATAACGTAAGACCTCGCCTTCATTGGCTATACGGGCATACAGTCGTAGTTGAGGAAGAATACAGTTTGGTCATCTTTTTAAGGGTGCCTTGAAAAAAATCAAGCTAATATTCGTACTGTCTGAGTGGTTGAACCCAACTTATGTCTCTTTTGCCTGTGATTGTCGGCTTATATCTCCACGATAGAAGTGTGAGAGAGTGAGTGAATCACAATCGTCTCATTCTCATCGCCAATTTTAATGCTCATTAACTGTGTAGTAAAGCAGTTTTTCATCCATTGAATCCCTGAGGAGATAGTGCTTGCCGTTATCCCGACTGTGATGCATGTCCGACTATGGCAGTGGGAAAAGGGAATACAGCTGTCATGGGTTGTCAGATAATGATTCCTTGACATGAAATGGGTATTTTCGAGGGGAGGCTCCGCTGTATAACTGAGGACTAAGCCCTCAAAATCCGCACAGATATGCAGTAGAGCAGGTACTGAGAGTGCTAGCTCGCCTCCTTATGGGCTACTTGAAAATACTCAGTTGATGTTAGCACTATCCGAGGGGTAAAGTCGCAATTTTGTGTCTTTTGTACAAAAATCGAATTACGCATAAATAGCCCACATATAATGCTATTCTTCAATCTTTTCATCCTTCATGTACCTGTATGATGGTCAACTACTGCAAGAACTGGTAAGCCTCCACAATAATCGTTCCCGATTCTGATCGTGGTATTTTCATGGAGTGTCTCCGCTGAATCACGTAAGACCTCGCCTTCATTGGCCATACGGGCATACAGTCCAAGTTGAGGAAGAATACAGTTTGGTCATCTTTTTAAGGGTGCCATAAAAAATCAAGCTAATATTCGTACTGTCTGAGTGGTTAAACCCAACTTATGTCTCTTTTGCCTGTGATTGTAGGCTAATATCTCCATGATAGAAGTGTGAGAGAGTGAGTGAATCACAATCGTCTCATTCTCATCGCCAATTTTAATGCTCATTAACTGTGTAGTAAAGCAGTCTTTAATCCGTTGAATCCCCGAGGTGATAGTGCTTGCCGTTATCCCGACTGTGATGCATGTCCGACTATGGCAGTGGGAAAAGGGAATACAGCTGTCATGGGTTGTCAGATAATGGTTCCTTGACATGAAATGGGTATTTTCAAGGGGAGGCTCCGCTGTATAACTGATGACTAAGCCCTCAAAGTCCGCACAGGTATACAGTAGAGCAGGTACTGAGAGTGCTAGCTCGCCTCCTTATCGGCTACTTGAAAATACTCAGTTGATGTTAGCACTATCCGAGGGGTAAAGTCGCAATTTTGTGTCTTTTGTACAAAAATAGAATTACACATAAATAGCCCACATATAATGTTATTCTTCATTCTTTTCGTCTTTGATGTACCTGTATGATGGTCAACTACTGCAAGAACTGGTAAGCCTCCACAATAATAGTTCCCGATTCTGATCGTGGTATTTTCATGGAGTGTCTACGCTGTATAACGTAAGACCTCGCCTTCATTGGCCATACGGGCATACAGTCGTAGTTGAGGAAGAATACAGTTTGGTCATCTTTTTAATGGTGCCATAAAAAATCAAGCTAATATTCGTACTGTCTGAGTGGTTGAACCCAACTTATGTCTCTTTTGCCTGTGATTGTAGGCTTATATCTCCACGATAGAAGTGTGAGAGAGTGAGTGAATCACAATCGTCTCATTCTCATCGTCAATTTTAATGCTCATTAACTGTGTAGTAAAGCAGTTTTTAATCCATTGAATCCCCGAGGTGATAGTGCTTGCCGTTATCCCGACTGTGATGCATGTCCGACTATGGCAGTGGGAAAAGGGAATACAGCTGTCATGGGTTGTCAGATAATGGTTCCTTGACATGAAATGGGTATTTTCAAGGGGACGCTCCGCTGTATAACTGAGGACTAAGCCCTCAAAGTCCGCACAGATATGCAGTAGAGCAGGTACTGAGAGTGCTAGCTCGCCTCCTTATGGGCTACTTGAAAATACTCAGTTGATGTTAGCACTATCCGAGGGGTAAAGTCGTAATTTTGTGTCTTTTGTACAAAAATAGAATTACGCATAAATAGCCCACATATAATGTTATTCTTCATTCTTTTCGTCTTTCATGTACCTGTGTGATGGTCAACTAGTGCCAGAACTGGAAAGCCTCCACAATAATAGTTCCCGATTCTGATCGTGGTATTTTCATGGAGTGTCTCCGCTGAATAACGTAAGACCTCGCCTTCATTGGCCATACAGGCATACAGTCGAAGTTGAGGAAGAATACAGTTTGGTCATCTTTTTAAGGGTGCCATGAAAAAAAATCAAGGTAATATTCGTACTGTTTGAGTGGTTAAACCCAACTTATGTCTCTTTTGCCTGTGATTGTAGGCTAATATCTCCATGATAGAAGTGTGAGAGAGTGAGTAAATTAGAATCTTCTCATTCTCATCGCCAATTTTAATGCTCATTAACTGTGTACTAAAGCAGTCTTTTATCCGTTGAATCCCCGAGGTGATAGTGCTTGCCGTTATCCCGACTGTGATGCATGTCCGACTATGGCAGTGGGAAAAGGGAATACAGCTGTCATGGGTTGTCAGATAATGGTTCCTTGACATGAAATGGGTATTTTCAAGGAGAGGCTCCGCTGTATAACTGAGGACTAAGCCCTCAAAGTCCGCACAGATATGCAGTAGAGCAGGTACTGAGAGTGCTAGCTCGCCTCCTTATGGGCTACTTGAAAATACTCAGTTGATGTTAGCACTATCCGAGGGGTAAAGTCGCAATTTTGTGTCTTTTGTACAAAAATAGAATTACGCATAAATAGCCCACATATAATGTTATTCTTCATTCTTTTCGTCTTTCATGTACCTGTACGATGGTCAACTAGTGCGAGAACTGGAAAGCCTCCACAATAATAGTTCCCGATTCTGATCGTGGTATTTTCATGGAGTGTCTCCGCTGAATAACGTAAGACCTCGCCTTCATTGGCCATACGGGCATACAGTCCAAGTTGAGGAAGAATACAGTTTGGTCATCTTTTTAAGGGTGCCATAAAAAATCAAGCTAATATTCGTACTGTCTGAGTGGTTAAACCCAACTTATGTCTCTTTTGCCTGTGATTGTAGGCTAATATCTCCATGATAGAAGTGTGAGAGAGTGAGTGAATCACAATCGTCTCATTCTCATCGCCAATTTTAATGCTCATTAACTGTGTAGTAAAGCAGTCTTTAATCCGTTGAATCCCCGAGGTGATAGTGCTTGCCGTTATCCCGACTGTGATGCATGTCCGACTATGGCAGTGGGAAAAGGGAATACAGCTGTCATGGGTTGTCAGATAATGGTTCCTTGACATGAAATGGGTATTTTCAAGGGGAGGCTCCGCTGTATAACTGAGGACTAAGCCCTCAAAGTCCGCACAGGTATACAGTAGAGCAGGTACTGAGAGTGCTAGCTCGCCTCCTTATGGGCTACTTGAAAATACTCAGTTGATGTTAGCACTATCCGAGGGGTAAAGTCGCAATTTTGTTTCTTTTGTACAAAAATAGAATTACGCATAAATAGCCCACATATAATGTTATTCTTCATTCTTTTCGTCTTTCATGTACCTGTGTGATGGTCAACTAGTGCCAGAACTGGGAAGCCTCCACAATAATAGTTCCCGATTCTGATCGTGGTATTTTCATGGAGTGTCTCCGCTGTATAACGTAAGACCTCGCCTTCATTGGCTATACGAGCATACAGTCGTAGTTGAGGAAGAATACAGTTTGGTCATCTTTTTAAGGGTGCCTTGAAAAAAATCAAGCTAATATTCGTACTGTCTAAGTGGTTGAACCCAACTTATGTCTCTTTTGCCTGTGATTGTAGGCTTATATCTCCACGATAGAAGTGTGAGAGAGTGAGTGAATCACAATCGTCTCATTCTCATCGCCAATTTTAATGCTCATTAACTGTGTAGTAAAGCAGTTTTTAATCCATTGAATCCCCGAGGTGATAGTGCTTGCCGTTATCCCGACTGTGATGCATGTCCGACTATGGCAGTGGGAAAAGGGAATACAGCTGTCATGGGTTGTCAGATAATGGTTCCTTGACATGAAATGGGTATTTTCAAGGGGAGGCTCCGCTGTATAACTGAGGACTAAGCCCTCAAAGTCCGCACAGGTATACAGTAGAGCAGGTACTGAGAGTGCTAGCTCGCCTCCTTATGGGCTACTTGAAAATACTCAGTTGATGTTAGCACTATCCGAGGGGTAAAGTCGCAATTTTGTTTCTTTTGTACAAAAATAGAATTACGCATAAATAGCCCACATATAATGTTATTCTTCATTCTTTTCGTCTTTCATGTACCTGTGTGATGGTCAACTAGTGCCAGAACTGGGAAGCCTCCACAATAATAGTTCCCGATTCTGATCGTGGTATTTTCATGGAGTGTCTCCGCTGTATAACGTAAGACCTCGCCTTCATTGGCTATACGAGCATACAGTCGTAGTTGAGGAAGAATACAGTTTGGTCATCTTTTTAAGGGTGCCTTGAAAAAAATCAAGCTAATATTCGTACTGTCTAAGTGGTTGAACCCAACTTATGTCTCTTTTGCCTGTGATTGTAGGCTTATATCTCCACGATAGAAGTGTGAGAGAGTGAGTGAATCACAATCGTCTCATTCTCATCGCCAATTTTAATGCTCATTAACTGTGTAGTATAGCAGTTTTTAATCCATTGAATCCCCGAGGTGATAGTGCTTGCCGTTATCCCGACTGTGATGCATGTCCGACTATGGCAGTGGGAAAAGGGAATACAGCTGTCATGGGTTGTCAGATAATGGTTCCTTGACATGAAATGTGTATTTTCAAGGGGACGCTCCGCTGTATAACTGAGGACTAAGCCCTCAAAGTCCGCACAGATATGCAGTAGAGCAGGTACTGAGAGTGCTAGCTCGCCTCCTTATGGGCTACTTGAAAATACTCAGTTGATGTTAGCACTATCCGAGGGGTAAAGTCGTAATTTTGTGTCTTTTGTACAAAAATAGAATTACGCATAAATAGCCCACATATAATGTTATTCTTCATTCTTTTCGTCTTTCATGTACCTGTGTGATGGTCAACTAGTGCCAGAACTGGAAAGCCTCCACAATAATAGTTCCCGATTCTGATCGTGGTATTTTCATGGAGTGTCTCCGCTGAATAACGTAAGACCTCGCCTTCATTGGCCATACGGGCATACAGTCGAAGTTGAGGAAGAATACAGTTTGGTCATCTTTTTAAGGGTGCCATGAAAAAAAATCAAGGTAATATTCGTACTGTTTGAGTGGTTAAACCCAACTTATGTCTCTTTTGCCTGTGATTGTAGGCTAATATCTCCATGATAGAAGTGTGAGAGAGTGAGTAAATTAGAATCCTCTCATTCTCATCGCCAATTTTAATGCTCATTAACTGTGTACTAAAGCAGTCTTTAATCCGTTGAATCCCCGAGGTGATATTGCTTACCGTTATCCCGACTGTGATGCATGTCCGACTATGGCAGTGGGAAAAGGGAATACAGCTGTCATGGTTTGTCAGATAATGGTTCCTTGACATGAAATGGGTATTTTCAAGGAGAGGCTCCGCTGTATAACTGAGGACTAAGCCCTCAAAGTCCGCACAGATATGCAGTAGAGCAGGTACTGAGAGTGCTAGCTCGCCTCCTTATGGGCTACTTGAAAATACTCAGTTGATGTTAGCACTATCCAAGGGGTAAAGTCGCAATTTTGTCTCTTTTGTACAAAAATAGAATTACGCATAAATAGCCCACATATAATGTTATTCTTCATTCTTTTCGTCTTTCATGTACCTGTACGATGGTCAACTAGTGCGAGAACTGGAAAGCCTCCACAATAATAGTTCCCGATTCCGATCGTGGTATTTTCATGGAGTGTCTCCGCTGAATAACGTAAGACCTCGCCTTCATTGGCCATACGGGCATACAGTCCAAGTTGAGGAAGAATACAGTTTGGTCATCTTTTTAAGGGTGCCATAAAAAATCAAGCTAATATTCGTACTGTCTGAGTGGTTAAACCCAACTTATGTCTCTTTTGCCTGTGATTGTAGGCTAATATCTCCATGATAGAAGTGTGAGAGAGTGAGTGAATCACAATCATCTCATTCTCATCGCCAATTTTAATGCTCATTAACTGTGTAGTAAAGCAGTCTTTAATCCGTTGAATCCCCGAGGTGATAGTGCTTGCCGTTATCCCGACTGTGATGCATGTCCGACTATGGCAGTGGGAAAAGGGAATACAGCTGTCATGGGTTGTCAGATAATGGTTCCTTGACATGAAATGGGTATTTTCAAGGGGAGGCTCCACTGTATAACTGAGGACTAAGCCCTCAAAGTCCGCACAGGTATACAGTAGAGCAGGTACTGAGAGTACTAGCTCGCCTCCTTATGGGCTACTTGAAAATACTCAGTTGATGTTAGCACTATCCGAGGGGTAAAGTCGCAATTTTGTGTCTTTTGTACAAAAATCGAATTACGCATAAATAGCCCACATATAATGTTATTCTTCAATCTTTTCATCCTTCATGTACCTGTATGATGGTCAACTACTGCAAGAACTGGTAAGCCTCCACAATAATAGTTCCCGATTCTGATCGTGGTATTTTCATGGAGTGTCTCCGCTGAATCACGTAAGACCTCGCCTTCATTGGCCATACGGGCATACAGTCCAAGTTGAGGAAGAATACAGTTTGGTCATCTTTTTAAGGGTGCCATAAAAAATCAAGCTAATATTCGTACTGTCTGAGTGGTTAAACCCAACTTATGTCTCTTTTGCCTGTGATTGTAGGCTAATATCTCCATGATAGAAGTGTGAGAGAGTGAGTGAATCACAATCGTCTCATTCTCATCGCCAATTTTAATGCTCATTAACTGTGTAGTAAAGCAGTCTTTAATCCGTTGAATCCCCGAGGTGATAGTGCTTGCCGTTATCCCGACTGTGATGCATGTCCGACTATGGCAGTGGGAAAAGGGAATACAGCTGTCATGGGTTATCAGATAATGGTTCCTTGACATGAAATGGGTATTTTTTAAGGGGAGGCTCCGCTGTATAACTGAGGACTAAGCCCTCAAAGTCCGCACAGGTATACAGTAGAGCAGGTACTGAGAGTGCTAGCTCGCCTCCTTATCGGCTACTTGAAAATACTCAGTTGATGTTAGCACTATCCGAGGGGTAAAGTCGCAATTTTGTGTCTTTTGTAAAAAAATAGAATTACACATAAATAGCCCACATATAATGTTATTCTTCATTCTTTTCGTCTTTGATGTACCTGTATGATGGTCAACTACTGCAAGAACTGGTAAGCCTCCACAATAATAGTTCCCGATTCTGATCGTGGTATTTTCATGGAGTGTCTACGCTGTATAACGTAAGACCTCGCCTTCATTGGCCATACGGGCATACGGTCGTAGTTGAGGAAGAATACAGTTTGGTCATCTTTTTAAGGGTGCCATAAAAAATCAAGCTAATATTCGTACTGTCTCAGTGGTTGAACCCAACTTATGTCTCTTTTGCCTGTGATTGTAGGCTTATATCTCCACGATAGAAGTGTGAGAGAGTTAGTGAATCACAATCGTCTCATTCTCATCGTCAATTTTAATGCTCATTAACTGTGTAGTAAAGCAGTTTTTAATCCATTGAATCCCCGAGGTGATAGTGCTTGCCGTTATCCCGACTGTGATGCATGTCCGACTATGGCAGTGGGAAAAGGGAATACAGCTGTCATGGGTTGTCAGATAATGGTTCCTTGACATGAAATGGGTATTTTCAAGGGGACGCTCCGCTGTATAACTGAGGACTAAGCCCTCAAAGTCCGCACAGATATGCAGTAGAGCAGGTACTGAGAGTGCTAGCTCGCCTCCTTATGGGCTACTTGAAAATACTCAGTTGATGTTAGCACTATCCGAGGGGTAAAGTCGTAATTTTGTGTCTTTTGTACAAAAATAGAATTACGCATAAATAGCCCACATATAATGTTATTCTTCATTCTTTTCGTCTTTCATGTACCTGTGTGATGGTCAACTAGTGCCAGAACTGGAAAGCCTCCACAATAATAGTTCCCGATTCTGATCGTGGTATTTTCATGGAGTGTCTCCGCTGAATAACGTAAGACCTCGCCTTCATTGGCCATACAGGCATACAGTCGAAGTTGAGGAAGAATACAGTTTGGTCATCTTTTTAAGGGTGCCATGAAAAAAAATCAAGGTAATATTTGTACTGTTTGAGTGGTTAAACCCAACTTATGTCTCTTTTGCCTGTGATTGTAGGCTAATATCTCCATGATAGAAGTGTGAGAGAGTGAGTAAATTAGAATCTTCTCATTCTCATCGCCAATTTTAATGCTCATTAACTGTGTAGTAAAGCAGTCTTTAATCCGTTGAATCCCCGAGGTGATAGTGCTTGCCGTTATCCTGACTGTGATGCATGTCCGACTATGGCAGTGGAAAAAGGGAATACAGCTGTCATGGGTTGTCAGATAATGGTTCCTTGACATGAAATGGGTATTTTCAAGGGGAGGCTCCGCTGTATAACTGAGGACTAAGCCCTCAAAGTCCGCACAGATATGCAGTAGAGCAGGTACTGAGAGTGCTAGCTCGCCTCCTTATGGGCTACTTGAAAATACTCAGTTGATGTTAGCACTATCCGAGGGGTAAAGTCGCAATTTTGTGTCTTTTGTACAAAAATAGAATTACGCATAAATAGCCCACATATAATGTTATTCTTCATTCTTTTCGTCTTTCATGTACCTGTACGATGGTCAACTAGTGCGAGAACTGGAAAGCCTCCACAATAATAGTTCCCGATTCTGATCGTGGTATTTTCATGGAGTGTCTCCGCTGAATAACGTAAGACCTCGCCTTCATTGGCCATACGGGCATACAGTCCAAGTTGAGGAAGAATACAGTTTGGTCATCTTTTTAAGGGTGCCATAAAAAATCAAGCTAATATTCGTACTGTCTGAGTGGTTAAACCCAACTTATGTCTCTTTTGCCTGTGATTGTAGGCTAATATCTCCATGATAGAAGTGTGAGAGAGTGAGTGAATCACAATCGTCTCATTCTCATCGCCAATTTTAATGCTCATTAACTGTGTAGTAAAGCAGTCTTTAATCCGTTGAATCCCCGAGGTGATAGTGCTTGCCGTTATCCCGACTGTGATGCATGTCCGACTATGGCAGTGGGAAAAGGGAATACAGCTGTCATGGGTTGTCAGATAATGGTTCCTTGACATGAAATGGGTATTTTCAAGGGGAGGCTCCGCTGTATAACTGAGGACTAAGCCCTCAAAGTCCGCACAGGTATACAGTAGAGCAGGTACTGAGAGTGCTAGCTCGCCTCCTTATGGGCTACTTGAAAATACTCAGTTGATGTTAGCACTATCCGAGGGGTAAAGTCGCAATTTTGTTTCTTTTGTACAAAAATAGAATTACGCATAAATAGCCCACATATAATGTTATTCTTCATTCTTTTCGTCTTTCATGTACCTGTGTGATGGTCAACTAGTGCCAGAACTGGGAAGCCTCCACAATAATAGTTCCCGATTCTGATCGTGGTATTTTCATGGAGTGTCTCCGCTGTATAACGTAAGACCTCGCCTTCATTGGCTATACGAGCATACAGTCGTAGTTGAGGAAGAATACAGTTTGGTCATCTTTTTAAGGGTGCCTTGAAAAAAATCAAGCTAATATTCGTACTGTCTAAGTGGTTGAACCCAACTTATGTCTCTTTTGCCTGTGATTGTAGGCTTATATCTCCACGATAGAAGTGTGAGAGAGTGAGTGAATCACAATCGTCTCATTCTCATCGCCAATTTTAATGCTCATTAACTGTGTAGTATAGCAGTTTTTAATCCATTGAATCCCCGAGGTGATAGTGCTTGCCGTTATCCCGACTGTGATGCATGTCCGACTATGGCAGTGGGAAAAGGGAATACAGCTGTCATGGGTTGTCAGATAATGGTTCCTTGACATGAAATGTGTATTTTCAAGGGGAGGCTCCGCTGTATAACTGAGGACTAAGCCCTCAAAGTCCGCACAGATATGCAGTAGAGCAGGTACTGAGAGTGCTAGCTCGCCTCCTTATGGGCTACTTGAAAATACTCAGTTGATGTTAGCACTATCCGAGGGGTAAAGTCGTAATTTTGTGTCTTTTGTACAAAAATAGAATTACGCATAAATAGCCCACATATAATGTTATTCTTCATTCTTTTCGTCTTTCATGTACCTGTGTGATGGTCAACTAGTGCCAGAACTGGAAAGCCTCCACAATAATAGTTCCCGATTCTGATCGTGGTATTTTCATGGAGTGTCTCCGCTGAATAACGTAAGACCTCGCCTTCATTGGCCATACGGGCATACAGTCGAAGTTGAGGAAGAATACAGTTTGGTCATCTTTTTAAGGGTGCCATGAAAAAAAATCAAGGTAATATTCGTACTGTTTGAGTGGTTAAACCCAACTTATGTCTCTTTTGCCTGTGATTGTAGGCTAATATCTCCATGATAGAAGTGTGAGAGAGTGAGTAAATTAGAATCCTCTCATTCTCATCGCCAATTTTAATGCTCATTAACTGTGTACTAAAGCAGTCTTTAATCCGTTGAATCCCCGAGGTGATATTGCTTGCCGTTATCCCGACTGTGATGCATCTCCGACTATGGCAGTGGGAAAAGGGAATACAGCTGTCATGGGTTGTCAGATAATGGTTCCTTGACATGAAATGGGTATTTTCAAGGAGAGGCTCCGCTGTATAACTGAGGACTAAGCCCTCAAAGTCCGCACAGATATGCAGTAGAGCAGGTACTGAGAGTGCTAGCTCGCCTCCTTATGGGCTACTTGAAAATACTCAGTTGATGTTAGCACTATCCAAGGGGTAAAGTCGCAATTTTGTCTCTTTTGTACAAAAATAGAATTACGCATAAATAGCCCACATATAATGTTATTCTTCATTCTTTTCGTCTTTCATGTGCCTGTACGATGGTCAACTAGTGCGAGAACTGGAAAGCCTCCACAATAATAGTTCCCGATTCCGATCGTGGTATTTTCATGGAGTGTCTCCGCTGAATAACGTAAGACCTCGCCTTCATTGGCCATACGGGCATACAGTCCAAGTTGAGGAAGAATACAGTTTGGTCATCTTTTTAAGGGTGCCATAAAAAATCAAGCTAATATTCGTACTGTCTGAGTGGTTAAACCCAACTTATGTCTCTTTTGCCTGTGATTGTAGGCTAATATCTCCATGATAGAAGTGTGAGAGAGTGAGTGAATCACAATCGTCTCATTCTCATCGCCAATTTTAATGCTCATTAACTGTGTAGTAAAGCAGTCTTTAATCCGTTGAATCCCCGAGGTGATAGTGCTTGCCGTTATCCCGACTGTGATGCATGTCCGACTATGGCAGTGGGAAAAGGGAATACAGCTGTCATGGGTTGTCAGATAATGGTTCCTTGACATGAAATGGGTATTTTCAAGGGGAGGCTCCGCTGTATAACTGAGGACTAAGCCCTCAAAGTCCGCACAGGTATACAGTAGAGCAGGTACTGAGAGTGCTAGCTCGCCTCCTTATGGGCTACTTGAAAATACTCAGTTGATGTTAGCACTATCCGAGGGGTAAAGTCGCAATTTTGTGTCTTTTGTACAAAAATAGAATTACGCTTAAATAGCCCACATATAATGTTATTCTTCATTCTTTTCGTCTTTCATGTACCTGTCTGATGGTCAACTAGTGCCAGAACTGGAAAGCCTCCACAATAATAGTTCCCGATTCTGATCGTGGTATTTTCATGGAGTGTCTCCGCTGAATAACGTAAGACCTCGCCTTCATTGGCCATACGGGCATACAGTCGAAGTTGAGGAAGAATACAGTTTGGTCATCTTTTTAAGGGTGCCATGAAAAAAAATCAAGGTAATATTCGTACTGTTTGAGTGGTTAAACCCAACTTATGTCTCTTTTGCCTGTGGTTGTAGGCTAATATCTCCATGATAGAAGTGTGAGAGAGTGAGTAAATCAGAATCTTCTCATTCTCATCGCCAATTTTAATGCTCATTAACTGTGTACTAAAGCAGTCTTTAATCCGTTGAATCCCCGAGGTGATAGTGCTTGCCGTTATCCCGACTGTGATGCATGTCCGACTATGGCAGTGGGAAAAGGGAATACAGCTGTCATGGGTTGTCAGATAATGGTTCCATGACATGAAATGGGTATTTTCAAGGGGAGGCTCCGCTGTATAACTGAGGACTAAGCCCTCAAAGTCCGCACAGATATGCAGTAGAGCAGGTACTGAGAGTGCTAACTCGCCTCCTTATGGGCTACTTGAAAATACTCAGTTGATGTTAGCACTATCCGAGGGGTAAAGTCGCAATTTTGTGTCTTTTGTACAAAAATAGAATTACGCATAAATAGCCCACATATAATGTTATTCTTCATTCTTTTCGTCTGTCATGTACCTGTACGATGGTCAACTAGTGCGAGAACTGGAAAGCCTCCACAATAATAGTTCCCGATTCTGATCGTGGTATTTTCATGGAGTGTCTCCGCTGAATAACGTAAGACCTCGCCTTCATTGGCCATACGGGCATACAGTCCAAGTTGAGGAAGAATACAGTTTGGTCATCTTTTTAAGGGTGCCATAAAAAATCAAGCTAATATTCGTACTGTCTGAGTGGTTAAACCCAACTTATGTCTCTTTTGCCTGTGATTGTAGGCTAATATCTCCATGATAGAAGTGTGAGAGAGTGAGTGAATCACAATCGTCTCATTCTCATCGCCAATTTTAATGCTCATTAACTGTGTAGTAAAGCAGTTTTTAATCCATTGAATCCCCGAGGTGATAGTGCTTGCCGTTATCCCGACTGTGATGCATGTCCGACTATGGCAGTGGGAAAAGGGAATACAGCTGTCATGGGTTGTCAGATAATGGTTCCTTGACATGAAATGGGTATTTTCAAGGGAACGCTCCGCTGTATAACTGAGGACTAAGCCCTCAAAGTCCGCACAGATATGCAGTAGAGCAGGTACTGAGAGTGCTAGCTCGCCTCCTTATGGGCTACTTGAAAATACTCAGTTGATGTTAGCACTATCCGAGGGGTAAAGTCGTAATTTTGTGTCTTTTGTACAAAAATAGAATTACGCATAAATAGCCCACATATAATGTTATTCTGCAATCTTTTCGTCTTTCATGTACCTGTGTGATGGTCAACTAGTGCCAGAACTGGGAAGCCTCCACAATAATAGTTCCTGATTCTGATGGTGGTATTTTCATGGAGTGTCTCCGCTGTATAACGTAAGACCTCGCCTTCATTGGCTATACGAGCATACAGTCGTAGTTGAGGAAGAATACAGTTTGGTCATCTTTTTAAGGGTGCCTTGAAAAAAATCAAGCTAATATTCGTACTGTCTAAGTGGTTGAACCCAACTTATGTCTCTTTTGCCTGTGATTGTAGGCTAATATCTCCATGATAGAAGTGTGAGAGAGTGAGTGAATCACAATCGTCTCATTCTCATCGCCAATTTTAATGCTCATTAACTGTGTAGTAAAGCAGTTTTTAATCCATTGAATCCCCGAGGTGATAGTGCTTGCCGTTATCCCGACTGTGATGCATGTCCGACTATGGCAGTGGGAAAAGGGAATACAGCTGTCATGGGTTGTCAGATAATGGTTCCTTGACATGAAATGGGTATTTTCAAGGGGAGGCTCCGCTGTATAACTGAGGACTAAGCCCTCAAAGTCCGCACAGATATGCAGTGGAGCAGGTACTGAGAGTGCTAGCTCGCCTCGTTATGGGCTACTTGAAAATACTCAGTTGATGTTAGCACTATCCGAGGGGTAAAGTCGCAATTTTGTGTCTTTTGTACAAAAATAGAATTACGCATAAATAGCCCACATATAATGTTATTCTTCATTCTTTTCGTCTTTCATGTACCTGTACGATGGTCAACTAGTGCCAGAACTGGAAAGCCTCCACAATAATAGTTCCCGATTCTGATCGTGGTATTTTCATGGAGTGTCTCCGCTGAATAACATAAAACCTCGCCTTCATTGGCCATACGGGCATACAGTCCAAGTTGAGGAAGAATACAGTTTGGTCATCTTTTTAATGGTGCCATAAAAAATCAAGCTAATATTCGTACTGTCTGAGTGGTTGAACCCAACTTATGTCTCTTTTGCCTGTGATTGTAGGCTTATATCTCCACGATAGAAGTGTGAGAGAGTGAGTGAATCACAATCGTCTCATTCTCATCGTCAATTTTAATGCTCATTAACTGTGTAGTAAAGCAGTTTTTAATCCATTGAATCCCCGAGGTGATAGTGCTTGCCGTTATCCCGACTGTGATGCATGTCCGACTATGGCAGTGGGAAAAGGGAATACAGCTGTCATGGGTTGTCAGATAATGGTTCCTTGACATGAAATGGGTATTTTCAAGGGGACGCTCCGCTGTATAACTGAGGACTAAGCCCTCAAAGTCCGCACAGATATGCAGTAGAGCAGGTACTGAGAGTGCTAGCTCGCCTCCTTATGGGCTACTTGAAAATACTCAGTTGATGTTAGCACTATCCGAGGGGTAAAGTCGTAATTTTGTGTCTTTTGTACAAAAATAGAATTACGCATAAATAGCCCACATATAATGTTATTCTTCATTCTTTTCGTCTTTCATGTACCTGTGTGATGGTCAACTAGTGCCAGAACTGGAAAGCCTCCACAATAATAGTTCCCGATTCTGATCGTGGTATTTTCATGGAGTGTCTCCGCTGAATAACGTAAGACCTCGCCTTCATTGGCCATACGGGCATACAGTCGAAGTTGAGGAAGAATACAGTTTGGTCATCTTTTTAAGGGTGCCATGAAAAAAAATCAAGGTAATATTCGTACTGTTTAAGTGGTTAAACCCAACTTATGTCTCTTTTGCCTGTGATTGTAGGCTAATATCTCCATGATAGAAGTGTGAGAGAGTGAGTAAATTAGAATCTTCTCATTCTCATCGCCAATTTTAATGCTCATAAACTGTGTACTAAAGCAGTCTTTAATCCGTTGAATCCCCGAGGTGATAGTGCTTGCCGTTATCCCGACTGTGATGCATGTCCGACTATGGCAGTGGGAAAAGGGAATACAGCTGTCATGGGTTGTCAGATAATGGTTCCTTGACATGAAATGGGTATTTTCAAGGAGAGGCTCCGCTGTATAACTGAGTACTAAGCCCTCAAAGTCCGCACAGATATGCAGTAGAGCAGGTACTGAGAGTGCTAGCTCGCCTCTTTATGGGCTACTTGAAAATACTCAGTTGATGTTAGCACTATCCGAGGGGTAAAGTCGCAATTTTGTGTCTTTTGTACAAAAATAGAATTACGCATAAATAGCCCACATATAATGTTATTCTTCATTCTTTTCGTCTTTCATGTACCTGTACGATGGTCAACTAGTGCGAGAACTGGAAAGCCTCCACAATAATAGTTCCCGATTCTGATCGTGGTATTTTCATGGAGTGTCTCCGCTGAATAACGTAAGACCTCGCCTTCATTGGCCATACGGGCATACAGTCCAAGTTGAGGAAGAATACAGTTTGGTCATCTTTTTAAGGGTGCCATAAAAAATCAAGCTAATATTCGTACTGTCTGAGTGGTTAAACCCAACTTATGTCTCTTTTGCCTGTGATTGTAGGCTAATATCTCCATGATAGAAGTGTGAGAGAGTGAGTGAATCACAATCGTCTCATTCTCATCGCCAATTTTAATGCTCATTAACTGTGTAGTAAAGCAGTCTTTAATCCGTTGAATCCCCGAGGTGATAGTGCTTGCCGTTATCCCGACTGTGATGCATGTCCGACTATGGCAGTGGGAAAAGGGAATACAGCTGTCATGGGTTGTCAGATAATGGTTCCTTGACATGAAATGGGTATTTTCAAGGGGAGGCTCCGCTGTATAACTGAGGACTAAGCCCTCAAAGTCCGCACAGGTATACAGTAGAGCAGGTACTGAGAGTGCTAGCTCGCCTCCTTATGGGCTACTTGAAAATACTCAGTTGATGTTAGCACTATCCGAGGGGTAAAGTCGCAATTTTGTGTCTTTTGTACAAAAATAGAATTACGCATAAATAGCCCACATATAATGTTATTCTTCATTCTTTTCGTCTTTCATGTACCTGTGTGATGGTCAACTAGTGCCAGAACTGGGAAACCTCCACAATAATAGTTCCCGATTCTGATCGTGGTATTTTCATGGAGTGTCTCCGCTGAATAACGTAAGACCTCGCCTTCATTGGCCATACGGGCATACAGTCGAAGTTGAGGAAGAATACAGTTTGGTCATCTTTTTAAGGGTGCCATGAAAAAAAATCAAGGTAATATTCGTACTGTTTGAGTGGTTAAACCCAACTTATGTCTCTTTTGCCTGTGATTGTAGGCTAATATCTCCATGATAGAAGTGTGAGAGAGTGAGTAAATCAGAATCTTCTCATTCTCATCGCCAAGTTTAATGCTCATTAACTGTGAACTAAAGCAGTCTTTAATCCGTTGAATCCCCGAGGTGATAGTGCTTGCCGTTATCCCGACTGTGATGCATGTCCGACTATGGCAGTGGGAAAAGGGAATACAGCTGTCATGGGTTGTCAGATAATGGTTCCTTGACATGAAATGGGTATTTTCAAGGGGACGCTCCGCTGTATAACTGAGGACTAAGCCCTCAAAGTCCGCACAGATATGCAGTAGAGCAGGTACTGAGAGTGCTAGCTCGCCTCCTTATGGGCTACTTGAAAATACTCAGTTGATGTTAGCACTATCCGAGGGGTAAAGTCGCAATTTTGTGTGTTTTCTACAAAAATAGAATTACGCATAAATAGCCCACATATAATGTTATTCTTCATTCTTTTCGTCTTTCATGTACCTGTACGATGGTCAACTAGTGCGAGAACTGGAAAGCCTCCACAATAATAGTTCCCCATTCTGATCGTGGTATTTTCATGGAGTGTCTCCGCTGAATAACGTAAGACCTCGCCTTCATTGGCCATACGGGCATACAGTCCAAGTTGAGGAAGAATACAGTTTGGTCATCTTTTTAAGGGTGCCATAAAAAATCAAGCTAATATTCGTACTGTCTGAGTGGTTAAACCCAACTTATGTCTCTTTTGCCTGTGATTGTAGGCTAATATCTCCATGATAGAAGTGTGAGAGAGTGAGTGAATCACAATCGTCTCATTCTCATCGCCAATTTTAATGCTCATTAACTGTGTAGTAAAGCAGTCTTTAATCCGTTGAATCCCCGAGGTGATAGTGCTTGCCGTTATCCCGACTGTGATGCATGTCCGACTATGGCAGTGGGAAAAGGGAATACAGCTGTCATGGGTTGTCAGATAATGGTTCCTTGACATGAAATGGGTATTTTCAAGGGGAGGCTCCGCTGTATAACTGAGGACTAAGCCCTCAAAGTCCGCACAGGTATACAGTAGAGCAGGTACTGAGAGTGCTAGCTCGCCTCCTTATGGGCTACTTGAAAATACTCAGTTGATGTTAGCACTATCCGAGGGGTAAAGTCGCAATTTTGTGTCTTTTGTACAAAAATAGAATTACGCATAAATAGCCCACATATAATGTTATTCTGCAATCTTTTCGTCTTTCATGTACCTGTGTGATGGTCAACTAGTGCCAGAACTGGAAAGCCTCCACAATAATAGTTCCTGATTCTGATCGTGGTATTTTCATGGAGTGTCTCCGCTGTATAACGTAAGACCTCGCCTTCATTGGCTATACGAGCATACAGTCGTAGTTGAGGAAGAATACAGTGTGGTCATCTTTTTAAGGGTGCCTTGAAAAAAATCAAGCTAATATTCGTACTGTCTAAGTGGTTGAACCCAACTTATGTCTCTTTTGCCTGTGATTGTAGGCTTATATCTCCACGATAGAAGTGTGAGAGAGTGAGTGAATCACAATCGTCTCATTCTCATCGCCAATTTTAATGCTCATTAACTGTGTAGTAAAGCAGTTTTTAATCCATTGAATCCCCGAGGTGATAGTGCTTGCCGTTATCCCGACTGTGATGCATGTCCGACTATGGCAGTGGGAAAAGGGAATACAGCTGTCATGGGTTGTCAGATAATGGTTCCTTGACATGAAATGGGTATTTTCAAGGAGAGGCTCCGCTGTATAACTGAGTACTAAGCCCTCAAAGTCCGCACAGATATGCAGTAGAGCAGGTACTGAGAGTGCTAGCTCGCCTCCTTATGGGCTACTTGAAAATACTCAGTTGATGTTAGCACTATCCGAGGGGTAAAGTCGCAATTTTGTGTCTTTTGTACAAAAATAGAATTACGCATAAATAGCCCACATATAATGTTATTCTTCATTCTTTTCGTCTTTCATGTACCTGTACGATGGTCAACTAGTGCGAGAACTGGAAAGCCTCCACAATAATAGTTCCCGATTCTGATCGTGGTATTTTCATGGAGTGTCTCCGCTGAATAACGTAAGACCTCGCCTTCATTGGCCATACGGGCATACAGTCCAAGTTGAGGAAGAATACAGTTTGGTCATCTTTTTAAGGGTGCCATAAAAAATCAAGCTAATATTCGTACTGTCTGAGTGGTTAAACCCAACTTATGTCTCTTTTGCCTGTGATTGTAGGCTAATATCTCCATGATAGAAGTGTGAGAGAGTGAGTGAATCACAATCGTCTCATTCTCATCGCCAATTTTAATGCTCATTAACTGTGTAGTAAAGCAGTCTTTAATCCGTTGAATCCCCGAGGTGATAGCGCTTGCCGTTATCCCGACTGTGATGCATGTCCGACTATGGCAGTGGGAAAAGGGAATACAGCTGTCATGGGTTGTCAGATAATGGTTCCTTGACATGAAATGTGTATTTTCAAGGGGACGCTCCGCTGTATAACTGAGGACTAAGCCCTCAAAGTCCGCACAGATATGCAGTAGAGCAGGTACTGAGAGTGCTAGCTCGCCTCCTTATGGGCTACTTGAAAATACTCAGTTGATGTTAGCACTATCCGAGGGGTAAAGTCGCAATTTTGTGTCTTTTGTACAAAAATAGAATTACGCATAAATAGCCCACATATAATGTTATTCTTCATTCTTTTCGTCTTACATGTACCTGTGTGATGGTCAACTAGTGCCAGAACTGGGAAGCCTCCACAATAATAGTTCCCGATTCTGATCGTGGTATTTTCATGGAGTGTCTCCGCTGAATAACGTAAGACCTCGCCTTCATTGGCCATACGGGCATACAGTCGAAGTTGAGGAAGAATACAGTTTGGTCATCTTTTTAAGGGTGCCATGAAAAAAAATCATGGTAACATTCGTACTGTTTGAGTGGTTAAACCCAACTTATGTCTCTTTTGCCTGTGATTGTAGGCTTATATCTCCATGATAGAAGTGTGAGAGAGTGAGTAAATCAGAATCTTCTCATTCTCATCGCCAATTTTAATGCTCATTAACTGTGTACTAAAGCAGTCTTTAATCCGTTGAATCCCCGAGGTGATAGCGCTTGCCGTTATCCCGACTGTGATGCATGTCCGACTATGGCAGTGGGAAAAGGGAATACAGCTGTCATGGGTTGTCAGATAATGGTTCCTTGACATGAAATGGGTATTTTCAAGCAGACGCTCCGCTGTATAACTGAGGACTAAGCCCTCAAAGTCCGCACAGGTATACAGTAGAGCAGGTACTGAGAGTGCTAGCTCGCCTCCTTATGGGCTACTTGAAAATACTCAGTTGATGTTAGCACTATCCGAGGGGTAAAGTCGCAATTTTGTGTCTTTTGTACAAAAATCGAATTACGCATAAATAGCTCACATATAATGTTATTCTTCAATCTTTTCGTCCTTCATGTACCTGTATGATGGTCAACTACTGCAAGAACTGGTAAGCCTCCACAATAATAGTTCCCGATTCTGATCGTGGTATTTTCATGGAGTGTCTCCGCTGAATCACGTAAGACCTCGCCTTCATTGGCCATACGGGCATACAGTCCAAGTTGAGGAAGAATACAGTTTGGTCATCTGTTTAAGGGTGCCATAAAAAATCAAGCTAATATTCGTACTGTCTGAGTGGTTAAACCCAACTTATGTCTCTTTTGCCTGTGATTGTAGGCTAATATCTCCATTATAGAAGTGTGAGAGAGTGAGTGAATCACAATCGTCTCATTCTCATCGACAATTTTAATGCTCATTAACTGTGTAGTAAAGCAGTCTTTAATCCGTTGAATCCCCGAGGTGATAGTGCTTGCCGTTATCGCGACTGTGATCCATGTCCGACTATGGCAGTGGGAAAAGGGAATACAGCTGTCATGGGTTGTCAGATAATGGTTCCTTGACATGAAATGGGTATTTTCAAGGGGAGGCTCCGCTGTATAACTGAGGACTAAGCCCTCAAAGTCCGCACAGGTATACAGTAGAGCAGGTACTGAGAGTGCTAGCTCGCCTCCTTATGGGCTACTTGAAAATACTCAGTTGATGTTAGCACTATCCGAGGGGTAAAGTCGCAATTTTGTGTCTTTTGTACAAAAATAGAATTACGCATAAATAGCCCACATATAATGTTATTCTTCATTCTTTTCGTCTTTCATGTACCTGTGTGATGGTCAACTAGTGCCAGAACTGGGAAGCCTCCACAATAATAGTTTCCGATTCTGATCGTGGTATTTTCATGGAGTGTCTCCGCTGAATAACGTAAGACCTCGCCTTCATTGGCCATACGGGCATACAGTCGAAGTTGAGGAAGAATACAGTTTGGTCATCTTTTTAAGGGTGCCATGAAAAAAAATCAAGGTAATATTCGTACTGTTTGAGTGGTTAAACCCAACTTATGTCTCTTTTGCCTGTGATTGTAGGCTAATATCTCCATGATAGAAGTGTGAGAGAGTGAGTGAATCAGAATCTTCTCATTCTCATCGCCAATTTTAATGCTCATTAACTGTGTACTAAAGCAGTCTTTAATCCGTTGAATCCCCGAGGTGATAGTGCTTGCCGTTATCCCGACTGTGATGCATGTCCGACTATGGCAGTGGGAAAAGGGAATACAGCTGTCATGGGTTGTCAGATAATGGTTCCTTGACATGAAATGGGTATTTTCAAGGGGAGGCTCCGCTGTATAACTGAGGACTAAGCCCTCAAAGTCCGCACAGGTATACAGTAGAGCAGGTACTGAGAGTGCTAGCTCGCCTCCTTATGGGCTACTTGAAAATACTCAGTTGATGTTAGCACTATCCGAGGGGTAAAGTTGCAATTTTGTGTCTTTTGTACAAAAATCGAATTACGCATAAATGGCCCACATATAATGTTATTCTTCAATCTTTTCGTCCTTCATGTACCTGTATGATGGTCAACTACTGCAAGAACTGGTAAGCTTCCACAATAATAGTTCCCGATTCTGATCGTGGTATTTTCATGGAGTGTCTCCGCTGAATAACGTAAGACCTCGCCTTCATTGGCCATACGGGCATACAGTCGAAGTTGAGGAAGAATACAGTTTGGTCATCTTTTTAAGGGTGCCATGAAAAAAAATCAAGGTAATATTCGTACTGTTTGAGTGGTTAAACCCAACTTATGTCTCTTTTGCCTGTGGTTGTAGGCTAATATCTCCATGATAGAAGTGTGAGAGAGTGAGTAAATCAGAATCTTCTCATTCTCATCGCCAATTTTAATGCTCATTAACTGTGTACTAAAGCAGTCTTTAATCCGTTGAATCCCCGAGGTGATAGTGCTTGCCGTTATCCCGACTGTGATGCATGTCCGACTATGGCAGTGGGAAAAGGGAATACAGCTGTCATGGGTTGTCAGATAATGGTTCCTTGACATGAAATGGGTATTTTCAAGGAGAGGCTCCGCTGTATAACTGAGGACTAAGCCCTCAAAGTCCGCACAGGTATACAGTAGAGCAGGTACTGAGAGTGCTAGCTCGCCTCCTTATGGGCTACTTGAAAATACTCAGTTGATGTTAGCACTATCCGAGGGGTAAAGTCGCAATTTTGTGTCTTTTGTACAAAAATCGAATTACGCATAAATAGCTCACATATAATGTTATTCTTCAATCTTTTCGTCCTTCATGTACCTGTATGATGGTCAACTACTGCAAGAACTGGTAAGCCTCCACAATAATAGTTCCCGATTCTGATCGTGGTATTTTCATGGAGTGTCTCCGCTGTACAACGTAAGACCTCGCCTTCATTGGCTATACGGGCATACAGTCGTAGTTGAGGAAGAATACAGTTTGGTCATCTTTTTAAGGGTGCCTTGAAAAAAATCAAGCTAATATTCGTACTGTCTGAGTGGTTGAACCCAACTTATGTCTCTTTTGCCTGTGATTGTCGGCTTATATCTCCACGATAGAAGTGTGAGAGAGTGAGTGAATCACAATCGTCTCATTCTCATCGCCAATTTTAATGCTCATTAACTGTGTAGTAAAGCAGTCTTTAATCCGTTGAATCCCCGAGGTGATAGCGCTTGCCGTTATCCCGACTGTGATGCATGTCCGACTATGGCAGTGGGAAAAGGGAATACAGCTGTCATGGGTTGTCAGATAATGGTTCCTTGACATGAAATGTGTATTTTCAAGGGGACGCTCCGCTGTATAACTGAGGACTAAGCCCTCAAAGTCCGCACAGATATGCAGTAGAGCAGGTACTGAGAGTGCTAGCTCGCCTCCTTATGGGCTACTTGAAAATACTCAGTTGATGTTAGCACTATCCGAGGGGTAAAGTCGCAATTTTGTGTCTTTTGTACAAAAATAGAATTACGCATTAATAGCCCACATATAATGTTATTCTTCATTCTTTTCGTCTTTCATGTACCTGTGTGATGGTCAACTAGTGCCAGAACTGGGAAGCCTCCACAATAATAGTTCCCGATTCTGATCGTGGTATTTTCATGGAGTGTCTCCGCTGAATAACGTAAGACCTCGCCTTCATTGGCCATACGGGCATACAGTCGAAGTTGAGGAAGAATACAGTTTGGTCATCTTTTTAAGGGTGCCATGAAAAAAAATCAAGGTAATATTCGTACTGTTTGAGTGGTTAAACCCAACTTATGTCTCTTTTGCCTGTGATTGTAGGCTTATATCTCCATGATAGAAGTGTGAGAGAGTGAGTAAATCAGAATCTTCTCATTCTCATCGCCAATTTTAATGCTCATTAACTGTGTACTAAAGCAGTCTTTAATCCGTTGAATCCCCGAGGTGATAGCGCTTGCCGTTATCCCGACTGTGATGCATGTCCGACTATGGCAGTGGGAAAAGGGAATACAGCTGTCATGGGTTGTCAGATAATGGTTCCTTGACATGAAATGGGTATTTTCAAGGGGACGCTCCGCTGTATAACTGAGGACTAAGCCCTCAAAGTCCGCACAGATATGCAGTAGAGCAGGTACTGAGAGTGCTAGCTCGCCTCCTTTTGGGCTACTTGAAAATACTCAGTTGATGTTAGCACTATCCGAGGGGTAAAGTCGCAATTTTGTGTCTTTTGTACAAAAATCGAATTACGCATAAATAGCTCACATATAATGTTATTCTTCAATCTTTTCGTCCTTCATGTACCTGTATGATGGTCAACTACTGCAAGAACTGGTAAGCCTCCACAATAATAGTTCCCGATTCTGATCGTGGTATTTTCATGGAGTGTCTCCGCTGAATAACGTAAGACCTCGCCTTCATTGGCCATACGGGCATACAGTCCAAGTTGAGGAAGAATACAGTTTGGTCATCTTTTTAAGGGTGCCATAAAAAATCAAGCTAATATTCGTACTGTCTGAGTGGTTAAACCCAACTTATGTCTCTTTTGCCTGTGATTGTAGGCTAATATCTCCATGATAGAAGTGTGAGAGAGTGAGTGAATCACAATCGTCTCATTCTCATCGCCAATTTTAATGCTCATTAACTGTGTAGTAAAGCAGTCTTTAATCCGTTGAATCCCCGAGGTGATAGCGCTTGCCGTTATCCCGACTGTGATGCATGTCCGACTATGGCAGTGGGAAAAGGGAATACAGCTGTCATGGGTTGTCAGATAATGGTTCCTTGACATGAAATGTGTATTTTCAAGGGGAGGCTCCGCTGTATAACTGAGGACTAAGCCCTCAAAGTCCGCACAGGTATACAGTAGAGCAGGTACTGAGAGTACTAGCTCGCCTCCTTATGGGCTACTTGAAAATACTCAGTTGATGTTAGCACTATCCGAGGGGTAAAGTCGCAATTTTGTGTCTTTTGTACAAAAATCGAATTACGCATAAATAGCTCACATATAATGTTATTCTTCAATCTTTTCGTCCTTCATGTACCTGTATGATGGTCAACTACTGCAAGAACTGGTAAGCCTCCACAATAATAGTTCCCGATTCTGATCGTGGTATTTTCATGGAGTGTCTCCGCTGAATCACGTAAGACCTCGCCTTCATTGGCCATACGGGCATACAGTCCAAGTTGAGGAAGAATACAGTTTGGTCATCTTTTTAAGGGTGCCATAAAAAATCAAGCTAATATTCGTACTGTCTGAGTGGTTAAACCCAACTTATGTCTCTTTTGCCTGTGATTGTAGGCTAATATCTCCATTATAGAAGTGTGAGAGAGTGAGTGAATCACAATCGTCTCATTCTCATCGACAATTTTAATGCTCATTAACTGTGTAGTAAAGCAGTCTTTAATCCGTTGAATCCCCGAGGTGATAGTGCTTGCCGTTATCGCGACTGTGATCCATGTCCGACTATGGCAGTGGGAAAAGGGAATACAGCTGTCATGGGTTGTCAGATAATGGTTCCTTGACATGAAATGGGTATTTTCAAGGGGAGGCTCCGCTGTATAACTGAGGACTAAGCCCTCAAAGTCCGCACAGGTATACAGTAGAGCAGGTACTGAGAGTGCTAGCTCGCCTCCTTATGGGCTACTTGAAAATACTCAGTTGATGTTAGCACTATCCGAGGGGTAAAGTCGCAATTTTGTGTCTTTTGTACAAAAATAGAATTACGCATAAATAGCCCACATATAATGTTATTCTTCATTCTTTTCGTCTTTCATGTACCTGTGTGATGGTCAACTAGTGCCAGAACTGGGAAGCCTCCACAATAATAGTTTCCGATTCTGATCGTGGTATTTTCATGGAGTGTCTCCGCTGAATAACGTAAGACCTCGCCTTCATTGGCCATACGGGCATACAGTCGAAGTTGAGGAAGAATACAGTTTGGTCATCTTTTTAAGGGTGCCATGAAAAAAAATCAAGGTAATATTCGTACTGTTTGAGTGGTTAAACCCAACTTATGTCTCTTTTGCCTGTGATTGTAGGCTAATATCTCCATGATAGAAGTGTGAGAGAGTGAGTGAATCAGAATCTTCTCATTCTCATCGCCAATTTTAATGCTCATTAACTGTGTACTAAAGCAGTCTTTAATCCGTTGAATCCCCGAGGTGATAGTGCTTGCCGTTATCCCGACTGTGATGCATGTCCGACTATGGCAGTGGGAAAAGGGAATACAGCTGTCATGGGTTGTCAGATAATGGTTCCTTGACATGAAATGGGTATTTTCAAGGAGAGGCTCCGCTGTATAACTGAGGACTAAGCCCTCAAAGTCCGCACAGGTATACAGTAGAGCAGGTACTGAGAGTGCTAGCTCGCCTCCTTATGGGCTACTTGAAAATACTCAGTTGATGTTAGCACTATCCGAGGGGTAAAGTTGCAATTTTGTGTCTTTTGTACAAAAATCGAATTACGCATAAATGGCCCACATATAATGTTATTCTTCAATCTTTTCGTCCTTCATGTACCTGTATGATGGTCAACTACTGCAAGAACTGGTAAGCTTCCACAATAATAGTTCCCGATTCTGATCGTGGTATTTTCATGGAGTGTCTCCGCTGAATAACGTAAGACCTCGCCTTCATTGGCCATACGGGCATACAGTCGAAGTTGAGGAAGAATACAGTTTGGTCATCTTTTTAAGGGTGCCATGAAAAAAAATCAAGGTAATATTCGTACTGTTTGAGTGGTTAAACCCAACTTATGTCTCTTTTGCCTGTGGTTGTAGGCTAATATCTCCATGATAGAAGTGTGAGAGAGTGAGTAAATCAGAATCTTCTCATTCTCATCGCCAATTTTAATGCTCATTAACTGTGTACTAAAGCAGTCTTTAATCCGTTGAATCCCCGAGGTGATAGTGCTTGCCGTTATCCCGACTGTGATGCATGTCCGACTATGGCAGTGGGAAAAGGGAATACAGCTGTCATGGGTTGTCAGATAATGGTTCCTTGACATGAAATGGGTATTTTCAAGGGGAGGCTCCGCTGTATAACTGAGGACTAAGCCCTCAAAGTCCGCACAGGTATACAGTAGAGCAGGTACTGAGAGTGCTAGCTCGCCTCCTTATGGGCTACTTGAAAATACTCAGTTGATGTTAGCACTATCCGAGGGGTAAAGTCGCAATTTTGTGTCTTTTGTACAAAAATCGAATTACGCATAAATAGCCCACATATAATGTTATTCTTCAATCTTTTCGTCCTTCATGTACCTGTATGATGGTCAACTACTGCAAGAACTGGTAAGCCTCCACAATAATAGTTCCCGATTCTGATCGTGGTATTTTCATGGAGTGTCTCCGCTGTATAACGTAAGACCTCGCCTTCATTGGCTATACGGGCATACAGTCGTAGTTGAGGAAGAATACAGTTTGGTCATCTTTTTAAGGGTGCCTTGAAAAAAATCAAGCTAATATTCGTACTGTCTGAGTGGTTGAACCCAACTTATGTCTCTTTTGCCTGTGATTGTAGGCTTATATCTCCACGATAGAAGTGTGAGAGAGTGAGTGAATCACAATCGTCTCATTCTCATCGCCAATTTTAATGCTCATTAACTGTGTAGTAAAGCAGTCTTTAATCCGTTGAATCCCCGAGGTGATAGCGCTTGCCGTTATCCCGACTGTGATGCATGTCCGACTATGGCAGTGGGAAAAGGGAATACAGCTGTCATGGGTTGTCAGAAAATGGTTCCTTGACATGAAATGTGTATTTTCAAGGGGACGCTCCGCTGTATAACTGAGGACTAAGCCCTCAAAGTCCGCACAGATATGCAGTAGAGCAGGTACTGAGAGTGCTAGCTCGCCTCCTTATGGGCTACTTGAAAATACTCAGTTGATGTTAGCACTATCCGAGGGGTAAAGTCGCAATTTTGTGTCTTTTGTACAAAAATAGAATTACGCATAAATAGCCCACATATAATGTTATTCTTCATTCTTTTCGTCTTTCATGTACCTGTGTGATGGTCAACTAGTGCCAGAACTGGGAAGCCTCCACAATAATAGTTCCCGATTCTGATCGTGGTATTTTCATGGAGTGTCTCCGCTGAATAACGTAAGACCTCGCCTTCATTGGCCATACGGGCATACAGTCGAAGTTGAGGAAGAATACAGTTTGGTCATCTTTTTAAGGGTGCCATGAAAAAAAATCAAGGTAATATTCGTACTGTTTGAGTGGTTAAACCCAACTTATGTCTCTTTTGCCTGTGATTGTAGGCTTATATCTCCATGATAGAAGTGTGAGAGAGTGAGTAAATCAGAATCTTCTCATTCTCATCGCCAATTTTAATGCTCATTAACTGTGTACTAAAGCAGTCTTTAATCCGTTGAATCCCCGAGGTGATAGCGCTTGCCGTTATCCCGACTGTGATGCATGTCCGACTATGGCAGTGGGAAAAGGGAATACAGCTGTCATGGGTTGTCAGATAATGGTTCCTTGACATGAAATGGGTATTTTCAAGGGGACGCTCCGCTGTATAACTGAGGACTAAGCCCTCAAAGTCCGCACAGATATGCAGTAGAGCAGGTACTGAGAGTGCTAGCTCGCCTCCTTTTGGGCTACTTGAAAATACTCAGTTGATGTTAGCACTATCCGAGGGGTAAAGTCGCAATTTTGTGTCTTTTGTACAAAAATCGAATTACGCATAAATAGCTCACATATAATGTTATTCTTCAATCTTTTCGTCCTTCATGTACCTGTATGATGGTCAACTACTGCAAGAACTGGTAAGCCTCCACAATAATAGTTCCCGATTCTGATCGTGGTATTTTCATGGAGTGTCTCCGCTGAATAACGTAAGACCTCGCCTTCATTGGCCATACGGGCATACAGTCCAAGTTGAGGAAGAATACAGTTTGGTCATCTTTTTAAGGGTGCCATAAAAAATCAAGCTAATATTCGTACTGTCTGAGTGGTTAAACCCAACTTATGTCTCTTTTGCCTGTGATTGTAGGCTAATATCTCCATGATAGAAGTGTGAGAGAGTGAGTGAATCACAATCGTCTCATTCTCATCGCCAATTTTAATGCTCATTAACTGTGTAGTAAAGCAGTCTTTAATCCGTTGAATCCCCGAGGTGATAGCGCTTGCCGTTATCCCGACTGTGATGCATGTCCGACTATGGCAGTGGGAAAAGGGAATACAGCTGTCATGGGTTGTCAGATAATGGTTCCTTGACATGAAATGTGTATTTTCAAGGGGAGGCTCCGCTGTATAACTGAGGACTAAGCCCTCAAAGTCCGCACAGGTATACAGTAGAGCAGGTACTGAGAGTACTAGCTCGCCTCCTTATGGGCTACTTGAAAATACTCAGTTGATGTTAGCACTATCCGAGGGGTAAAGTCGCAATTTTGTGTCTTTTGTACAAAAATCGAATTACGCATAAATAGCTCACATATAATGTTATTCTTCAATCTTTTCGTCCTTCATGTACCTGTATGATGGTCAACTACTGCAAGAACTGGTAAGCCTCCACAATAATAGTTCCCGATTCTGATCGTGGTATTTTCATGGAGTGTCTCCGCTGAATCACGTAAGACCTCGCCTTCATTGGCCATACGGGCATACAGTCCAAGTTGAGGAAGAATACAGTTTGGTCATCTTTTTAAGGGTGCCATAAAAAATCAAGCTAATATTCGTACTGTCTGAGTGGTTAAACCCAACTTATGTCTCTTTTGCCTGTGATTGTAGGCTAATATCTCCATTATAGAAGTGTGAGAGAGTGAGTGAATCACAATCGTCTCATTCTCATCGACAATTTTAATGCTCATTAACTGTGTAGTAAAGCAGTCTTTAATCCGTTGAATCCCCGAGGTGATAGTGCTTGCCGTTATCCCGACTGTGATCCATGTCCGACTATGGCAGTGGGAAAAGGGAATACAGCTGTCATGGGTTGTCAGATAATGGTTCCTTGACATGAAATGGGTATTTTCAAGGGGAGGCTCCGCTGTATAACTGAGGACTAAGCCCTCAAAGTCCGCACAGGTATACAGTAGAGCAGGTACTGAGAGTGCTAGCTCGCCTCCTTATGGGCTACTTGAAAATACTCAGTTGATGTTAGCACTATCCGAGGGGTAAAGTCGCAATTTTGTGTCTTTTGTACAAAAATAGAATTACGCATAAATAGCCCACATATAATGTTATTCTTCATTCTTTTCGTCTTTCATGTACCTGTGTGATGGTCAACTAGTGCCAGAACTGGGAAGCCTCCACAATAATAGTTTCCGATTCTGATCGTGGTATTTTCATGGAGTGTCTCCGCTGAATAACGTAAGACCTCGCCTTCATTGGCCATACGGGCATACAGTCGAAGTTGAGGAAGAATACAGTTTGGTCATCTTTTTAAGGGTGCCATGAAAAAAAATCAAGGTAATATTCGTACTGTTTGAGTGGTTAAACCCAACTTATGTCTCTTTTGCCTGTGATTGTAGGCTAATATCTCCATGATAGAAGTGTGAGAGAGTGAGTAAATCAGAATCTTCTCATTCTCATCGCCAATTTTAATGCTCATTAACTGTGTACTAAAGCAGTCTTTAATCCGTTGAATCCCCGAGGTGATAGTGCTTGCCGTTATCCCGACTGTGATGCATGTCCGACTATGGCAGTGGGAAAAGGGAATACAGCTGTCATGGGTTGTCAGATAATGGTTCCTTGACATGAAATGGGTATTTTCAAGGAGAGGCTCCGCTGTATAACTGAGGACTAAGCCCTCAAAGTCCGCACAGGTATACAGTAGAGCAGGTACTGAGAGTGCTAGCTCGCCTCCTTATGGGCTACTTGAAAATACTCAGTTGATGTTAGCACTATCCGAGGGGTAAAGTCGCAATTTTGTGTCTTTTGTACAAAAATCGAATTACGCATAAATAGCTCACATATAATGTTATTCTTCAATCTTTTCGTCCTTCATGTACCTGTATGATGGTCAACTACTGCAAGAACTGGTAAGCCTCCACAATAATAGTTCCCGATTCTGATCGTGGTATTTTCATGGAGTGTCTCCGCTGTATAACGTAAGACCTCGCCTTAATTGGCTATACGGGAATACAGTCGTAGTTGAGGAAGAATACAGTTTGGTCATCTTTTTAAGGGTGCCTTGAAAAAAATCAAGCTAATATTCGTACTGTCTGAGTGGTTGAACCCAACTTATGTCTCTTTTGCCTGTGATTGTCGGCTTATATCTCCACGATAGAAGTGTGAGAGAGTGAGTGAATCACAATCGTCTCATTCTCATCGCCAATTTTAATGCTCATTAACTGTGTAGTAAAGCCGTCTTTAATCCGTTGAATCCCGGAGGTGATAGTGCTTGCCGTTATCCCGACTGTGATGCATGTCCGACTATGGCAGTGGGAAAAGGGAATACAGCTGTCATGGGTTGTCAGATAATGGTTCCTTGACATGAAATGGGTATTTTCGAGGGGAGGCTCCGCTGTATAACTGAGGACTAAGCCCTCAAAGTCCGCACAGATATGCAGTAGAGCAGGTACTGAGAGTGCTAGCTCGCCTCCTTATGGGCTACTTGAAAATACTCAGTTGATGTTAGCACTATCCGAGGGGTAAAGTCGCAATTTTGTGTCTTTTGTACAAAAATAGAATTACGCATAAATAGCCCACATATAATGTTATTCTTCATTCTTTTCGTCTTTCATGTACCTGTACGATGGTCAACTAGTGCGAGAACTGGAAAGCCTCCACAATAATAGTTCCCGATTCTGATCGTGGTATTTTCATGGAGTGTCTCCGCTGAATAACGTAAAACCTCGCCTTCATTGGCCATACGGGCATACAGTCCAAGTTGAGGAAGAATACAGTTTTGTCATCTTTTTAAGGGTGCCATAAAAAATCAAGCTATTATTCGTACTGTCTGAGTGGTTAAACCCAACTTATGTCTCTTTTGCCTGTGATTGTAGGCTAATATCTCCATGATAGAAGTGTGAGAGAGTGAGTGAATCACAATCGTCTCATTCTCATCGCCAATTTTAATGCTCATTAACTGTGTAGTAAAGCAGTCTTTAATCCGTTGAATCCCCGAGGTGATAGCGCTTGCCGTTATCCCGACTGTGATGCATGTCCGACTATGGCAGTGGGAAAAGGGAATACAGCTGTCATGGGTTGTCAGATAATGGTTCCTTGACATGAAATGGGTATTTTCAAGGGGAGGCTCCGCTGTATAACTGAGGACTAAGCCCTCAAAGTCCGCACAGGTATACAGTAGAGCAGGTACTGAGAGTACTAGCTCGCCTCCTTATGGGCTACTTGAAAATACTCAGTTGATGTTAGCACTATCCGAGGGGTAAAGTCGCAATTTTGTGTCTTTTGTACAAAAATCGAATTACGCATAAATAGCCCACATATAATGTTATTCTTCAATCTTTTCATCCTTCATGTACCTGTATGATGGTCAACTACTGCAAGAACTGGTAAGCCTCCACAATAATAGTTCCCGATTCTGATCGTGGTATTTTCATGGAGTGTCTACGCTGTATAACGTAAGACCTCGCCTTCATTGGCCATACGGGCATACAGTCGTAGTTGAGGAAGAATACAGTTTGGTCATCTTTTTAAGGGTGCCATGAAAAAAAATCAAGTTAAAATTCGTACTGTTTGAGTGGTTAAACCCAACTTATGTCTCTTTTGCCTGTGGTTGTAGGCTAATATCTCCACGATAGAAGTGTGAGAGAGTGAGTAAATCAGAATCTTCTTATTCTCATCGCCAATTTTAATGCTCATTAACTGTGTAGTAAAGCCGTCTTTAATCCGTTGAATCCCGGAGGTGATAGTGCTTGCCGTTATCCCGACTGTGATGCATGTCCGACTATGGCAGTGGGAAAAGGGAATACAGCTGTCATGGGTTGTCAGATAATGGTTCCTTGACATGAAATGGGTATTTTCAAGGGGAGGCTCCGCTGTATAACTGAGGACTAAGCCCTCAAAGTCCGCACAGGTATACAGTAGAGCAGGTACTGAGAGTGCTAGCTCGCCTCCTTATGGGCTACTTGAAAATACTCAGTTGATGTTTGCACTATCCGAGGGGTAAAGTCGCAATTTTGTGTCTTTTGTACAAAAATAGAATTACGCATAAATAGCCCACATATAATGTTATTCTTCATTCTTTTCGTCTTTCATGTACCTGTATGATGGTCAACTACTGCAAGAACTGGTAAGCCTGCACAATAATAGTTCCCGATTCTGATCGTGGTATTTTCATGGAGTGTCTCCGCTGTATAACGTAAGACCTCGCCTTCATTGGCTATACGAGCATACAGTCGTAGTTGAGGAAGAATACAGTTTGGTCATCTTTTTAAGGGTGCCTTGAAAAAAATCAAGCTAATATTCGTACTGTCTAAGTGGTTGAACCCAACTTATGTCTCTTTTGCCTGTGATTGTAGGCTTATATCTCCACGATAGAAGTGTGAGAGAGTGAGTGAATCACAATCGTCTCATTCTCATCGCCAATTTTAATGCTCATTAACTGTGTAGTAAAGCAGTTTTTAATCCATTGAATCCCCGAGGTGATAGTGCTTGCCGTTATCCCGACTGTGATGCATGTCCGACTATGGCAGTGGGAAAAGGGAATACAGCTGTCATGGGTTGTCAGATAATGGTTCCTTCACATGAAATGTGTATTTTCAAGGGGAGGCTCCGCTGTATAACTGAGGACTAAGCCCTCAAAGTCCGCACAGATATGCAGTAGAGCAGGTACTGAGAGTGCTAGCTCGCCTCGTTATGGGCTACTTGAAAATACTCAGTTGATGTTAGCACTATCCGAGGGGTAAAGTCGCAATTTTGTGTCTTTTGTACAAAAATCGAATTACGCATAAATAGCCCACATATAATGTTATTCTTCAATCTTTTCGTCTTTCATGTACCTGTATGATGGTCAACTACTGCCAGAACTGGTAAGCCTCCACAATAATAGTTCCCGATTCTGATCGTGGTATTTTCATGGAGTGTCTCCGCTGTAAAACGTAGGACCTCGCCTTCAGTCGCCATACGGGCATGCAGTCGAAGTTGAGAGATAAGACAGTTTGGTCATCTTTTTAAGGGTGCCTTGAAAAAAATCAAGCTCATATTCGTACTGTCTGAGTGGTTATCGCCAACTTATGTCTCTTTTGCCTGTGATTGTAGGCTAATATCTCCAAGATAGAAGTTAGAGAGAGTGAGGAAAAGAACCATCCGGACTGTTATAGGCGCAAAGTTCAAAAGTCAGCATCTCTGATGGTATGAGGGTGTATTAGTGCCCAAGGCATGGGCAACTTACACATATGTGAAGGCACCATTAATGCTGAAAAGTACATACATGTTTTGGAGCAACATATGTTGCCATCCAAGCACCGTCTTATTCGTGGTCGCCCCTGCTTATTTCAGCAAGACAATGCCAAGCCACATTCTGCACGTGTTACAACAGCAAGGCTCCGTTGTAAAAGAGTGCGTGTACTAGACTGGCCTGCCTGTAGTCCAGACCTGTCTCCCATTGAAAATGTGTGACGCATTATGAAGCGTAAAATATGACAACGGAGACCCCAGCCTGTTGAACAACTTAAGCTGTACATTAAGCAAGAATGGGAAAGAGTTCCACCTGAAAAGCTTCAAAAATTGGTCTCCTCAGTTCCCAAACATTTACTGATTGTCGTTAAAAGGAAAGGCGATGTAACACAGTGGTAAAAAGGCCCCTGTGCCAACTTTTTTGCAATGTGTTGCTGCCTTTAAATTCTAAGTTAATGATTATTTGCAAAAAAGTTTCTCAGTTTGAACATTAAGCATCTTGTCTTTGCAGTGTATTCAATTGAATATAAGTTGAAAAGGATTTGCAAATCATTGTTTTCTGTTTTTATCTACGGTTTACATAACGTGCCAACTTCACTGGTTTTGGGTAATAAGGCAGCTCGTTTTCGAAAACTATTTTTACAAAGGCCAAAGTTATGTGGTGGAATGGCTTTGCCAAATTTTCAAGTATGTATAGCTGCAAATTATGGCAAAAATTAAAAGCTTATTGTATTGGTGACGTGACGTATCCACAGATGATATTCCTGCTTGGTTACAAATAGAATCGACCTCTTGTGCAGCTTTCCTACTTGCTGCTCTTTCGTGTCTCCAGTTCCATTAAACATCCCCCAGGCCTGTCAGAACCCTGTGCTTTTACAATCCTTCAAAATTTGGTCTCAATTTCGATAAAAATACAGATTAGTCTCCCTGTCCAATTATAACCCCATTGCAGCTGTTCCCAGCCTCCTTCATCGACAATGTATTTCATCACTCATCCAAAAAAGGCGTCTTGAACATCAGGCAGTTCCGTAAAGAAAACATTCTTATGTTGTTTGACCAAATTAAGAAAGAGTTTGCTCTGCTGCCACATCATTTCTTCTGCCACTAATAAATTAGACACTTTATATGCACTCAGTTTTCCCAGTTTCCTTCCTTACCACCAATAACATCTCCTGATCTGTGTGGAGGATTTTCTCAGATTGAGTCGTAATACGAGAGTCTTAGAGCAGGTTAAAAGAAACATGATCAACCGTTTATTGCTGTATGATTTTGCAGAATTAGAGAGCGAACAGGGACTCTGTGTCCACCGCAGTCAGAGGTCGGTCTCTGCTGAATAATTTTCACAAACAATTCTTATACCCTTCTAACCAGGCATCCTTCAAGCAATCAATCACAAAAGTACACAAACATTTTAATCTTTGAAGATTTCTGCTCTCGAGATGAGCTTAGAGGAGTCACATCTTGTGCTTAGGGGCTCAGTGTCAAGGCCTGGTACAGATAGAAACAATTCTGTTATCTTGCTAAGTTGGGACATTTCCCAGACATGCACCCCTCCTATCAATACTTTCCCACACAGTTTTCTTGGAGCCGAAAGCTGAGAACAAAATAAGCATTTACATTTCTAACATGTATAGTGTGTGTGTGTGTGTGTGTTTGTGTGTGTGTGTATATTGTTATGTCCCCAATTTGTTATTACATTTACGACAGCAAGGGATGACAGACACAATTTTAAAACTTAAACACATTTAATTGAACAAACACTTTTTACGAATTTACCATCTACGCTACTGACCAAGATTGTTAAATACAAGAAAAAAAATATTTACAGTCCCTTTGGTTGGGTTGCTTGGTGATGTTCCAGGTGAGGAAAATGCTCCAACACAGGCAAAAATCCACAAAAAGCTTCACAGGTTTTGAAAAGAGTGACAGGTCTGGTCAAATGTATCCTTCTCCTTGCAATTTCTCCTACTACTACTACTCTCTCAATTTTCCTCCTTATATATACTCTTATGCAGACCCCTCCCACCTTTTAGACTTTTTTTTTTTTAATTCTCTGGGACTTTCCATCTCAGACATGCCCAAGACATGTCTAAACCTAGCTGCAGTCTTGGCTTAACAAAAGAAAGATCAATACTGCCATTCTATTCACATTACACCTCCATTCCAAAAGGGTAAATTTTGACTCATAAAGGCAAAATTTTTCTTTTCAATACAAAAATGGTTAAGTAGACACTTGTGTATATATACATATAATACAATATGCTCATAAACATGTGATATATACACATACTTAAACACGGGATAAGCAATCAGCAATTACATTGTCAGTACCCTTTCCATGCTTAATTTCCAAGTAAAACTCCTGTAAAATCAAACTCCAATTCAAAAATCTCCGATTTTTGTTTTTCATCTTACTCAAAAACATTAACGGATTGTGGTCACTGTACACAATCATTGGCTTTTGCCCTGTACAAACATAAACCTCAAAGTGTTGTAAAGATGGAACCAGAGCCAACAGTTCCTTCTCTATTGTGGAATAGTTTGTTTGGTGGGGATTGAACTTCCTGGAGAAGTATGCCACTGGATGCTCAATGTCATCAGAGTCACTTCTCTGTAGGAGCACAGATCCACAAGCTTGGTCGCTAGCATCGACTGCAAAGGAGAACAGTTTGTTGAAGTCAGGAGATTTGAGCACGGGGAAGTGACACAGCAGAGACTTCAGGCGATCGAAGGCTCTCTGGCATGCATCATCCCAGGTGAACTTTACGCCTTTCTTCAGTTGGTTAGTTAGACTGAGAGCAATCTCAGCAAAATTCTTGCAGAACTTGCGGTAGTACCCGATCATTCCAAGGAAGCGGCGCAAAGCTTTTTTGTTGTCAGGAACTGGAAAGTCCATAATGGCTTGGACTTTAGCATTTATGGGTGCCACCTTACCCTGGCCTATGACATAGCCAAGGTACGTGACAGTAGCACAACCAAAGTCACTCTTGTTCAGGTTAACAGTCGGGTTAGCCTGGGTCAAGCGCTGGAACAATGTCTCTACATCTTTCAAATGTTCTTCCCAGGAGTCACTCCATGTGATCAGGTCGTCGATGTATGCGCCCGTGTGTGGCAATCTGGCGATTTTAGACTATCATCCTTTGGAATGTGGCTGGGGCATTTTTCATGCCAAAGGGTAGGACTTCATACTGGTACAACCCAGATGGTGTGGCAGAAGCAGAGATGCTCTTGGCCCTCTCAGTTAAAGGCACACACCAATAACCCTTCAATAATCAATCTTGGTCGGAAACGACGCTTGCCCTATATTGATACAATCATCAATCCTAGGTATTGGAAACACATCGGTTCTAGTAACAGTATTGACTTTGCGATAATCTGTTCAGAATCTAGTGCTTCCATCAGGTTTTGGAACTAGCACAAAGGGTGAACTCCAATCTGAGTTGGAAGGTCTGATAATATCATGTTCTAACATGTACTCAACCTCTTTCTCAGCAATCTCTCTCTTTTCAGGATTTATCTGGTACGGATGCTGTTTTATTGGTTTGGCATCACCAACATCTACATCATGAGAGGCTATAGAAACTCTCTTTGGAACATCAGGAAATAGATCTTTATATTTCTTGATCAACCTCTCAAACTGATCTTTCTGTGAGGGTTCTAAGTGCTGGAGTTTTACATCAAGATTTTGCAACACTTCAGAATTTGACAATTTACATGAAAGAACTTCAGCTTTAATTCGAGGTTCATCATCTTGAAACTTCCCCTCATCTTCACACGTTTCGACCATAGGAGAATCTGAAGTGACAGCTGCAACCCTAGCATATCTGTCATGATAAGGCTTCAGCATGTTAATGTGACACAACTGTTTTGGCTTTCTCCTATCTGGAGTCTTCACAATGTAATTGAGATCATTGAGTTTTGTTAGAATTTCATAAGGACCATGAAATCTAGCCTGCAATGGATTGGACTGCAAGGGAAACAACAAAAGAACCTTGTCTCCTGGTTTAACTCACGGCTTCTGGCCTTATGAGCATACCAAGTTTTCATTTTTCCCTGACTTGTGTAATGTGAATATAGGCCACTAGATGGCAGTATTTACCTTTTTTTTGTTAAGCTCAGACTGGAGTCATGTTTAGACATGTCCTGGACATGTCTGGGGCAAGTCTCAGAAAAGTAAAAAAAAATAGGTCTAAATGTGGGTGGGGTCTGCAAAAGAGTATATAAGGAAAAGAATTGAGATAGTAAAGTAGTAGGAGAAATTGCAAGAAGATGACCAGACCTGCCATTCTGTTCAAGACCTGTGACGTTTCTTTTGTGGATTTCTTTGCCTGTGTTTGAGCATTTTCTTCATCCAGGACATCACCAAGCCACCCCACCAAAAAGGGACTGTAATTATTTCTGTTTTTTTCTTATTTATCAATCTTGGTCTTTAGTTGTAGGTTGTTATTAGTCTTTGTCTTTGTTAAAAATTAAATGTGTTTTAGTTGTTAAAACTGTGTTTGTCATCCCTTGCTGTTGCTGTTGTGTTATAAATCTAATTACAAATTGGGGCCATAACACTTGATTTCAAGAGCTATTTGGCTAGGTCACATGCTGCACGCAATCTATCCTTGAACTTGCTAACATAGTCTAACAGACTGATATGCGGCTCTTTCTCTTGCCATTGTTCACTCAACAATTGCAAAGGTCCTCTCACTTCATGGCCAAACACTAGCTCAAATGGACTGAATCCAGTAGACTCCTGCACTGCTTCTCTAGTTGCAAACAACAGCAAATGAACACCTTCATCCCAGTCTTTCTCATGGTCATAACAATAAGTCCTCATCATTGTCTTGAGAGTGGAATGAAACCGCTCTAAGGCACCCTGACTTTCTGGATGATAAGCACTAGAAAGAATCTGCTTCGCACCTAGTTTATACACTACCTGCTGAAACAATCCAGAAATGCAATTGCTACCTTGGTCTGACTGAATTTCCCTGGGAAGGCCAAACGTGAAAAACTTTAAAAGCCTTCGAGATTGCAGTTGCCTTGATGTTGCGTAGAGGTATGGCTTCAGGGAATCTTGTAGATGCACACATGATTGTCAACAAGTACTGATTTCCAGATCTAGTCTTGGGTAATGGACCAACACAATCAACAATGACCTTAGAGAAGGGCTCCCCAAATGTTGGGATAGGCTGCAATGGAGCTAAGGTGGGTCTAACTGGTGTTTTCCAACTACCTGACAAGTGTGACAGGTTTTGCAAAAGTTGGAAATATCTTTCTGAAGCCCAGGCCAGAAGAAGTGTTTCATGATCTTATCAACAGTCTTGTTAACACTAAGATGACCTCCTAAAGGTAAACTATGAGCCATTGTTAAGATCTCATTCCTGTAGACCTTCGGTATGGAAGCATATATGTTGCAAAATTCAAATGGCAATGCAATTTGCAATTTGCAATTCATTAAGTGATTGCATTATGCAATTGACAATTCATTATGCAATTTAATAATGCCATTTGAAAATACGTTATTCAATGTGTATTTTAATAAGCAAAATGACAATGAAGTCCTCAATTCAATTTGAAAAAGTTATAACGATAAAAATATTATCAACATTTTGTCACATTTTTCGCGTGCCTTTATTCAAATGGAAAAGAAATGGCGGCCCTCTGATTGCAATGCACTTTGCCACGCTCCTTGTGTCGCAAAATTCAAATGGCAATTCAATCCGCTAAACGCTTTGCAAAAGATTTTGCCTTCTATCCCATCGATATAAACAGCGAATCGCGCCTGGGCGGGAACAACGTCACTTCTCGTCCTTTCCTTGTTCGTGTGATAATAACAATGGAGGAGATAGTGGCTGCGCTCCGAAGATTGGCAGACGACGTGGAGAACAATCGTGTCGAAGACACAGATGCAGTTGATCAAGTGCGTGCTCTGGGAGATAGGATTGACGACTTATCCTTACTGGTACGTTTTGACGCCAGTGTGGTAAACCTAAAGATTTCCCAAGTGCTACAGGCACTGGGTGCGAAACGTAGGGTCGGGAGACCTGCCGTGGAGATACCTTTGGAGGCAATAGAGGGATACCTCTCCCATGGCCTAAAGGTGCAGGAGATTGCGGACCTGTATGGTGTCCACAGAAGTACCATACACCGCAAAATGCAACAAAATGGACTCAGGTGAGTGATATGAGTGTTTGCTCGGTGTGGGGTTGGTTGGTTTGGGGCCGGTGTGGATGCAGGCGTTTACACCAGCAAAGCAGTTACACACACCCGAATCAAGCACCTTAGTGAAGAATCGAAGGGTTGATTAGTAGAATCAGGTGTGTAACTGCTTGGCTGGCCCACACCGGCCCTTTTTGAACCGCGTTGAATAGCCCTAGCCTATAGGTTACCGTGCTCGTGTTCGTAGCAGCTGGGAAATTTCGGGACTCGTTGGGGCGCGCAAGGATTTTTACCTCACGAGACCGAAGGTTGACTGCTGTAATTGTTCTGACCGCACAACCCCGAGCCATACGGCGAACATTATTGCACGGGCGTATTAGTACTGTCAACGAGACACGCGCATAGAATAGATGTGTACTTCGTGTGTTTTGAAAGTGGGGGGGAAGGGTTGAGCCATCTATTCAGACGTAAACGCGGGTGTGGGATGGCCGTGCGTTTATGTATTTGAAGCAGGAATGGTAACTGTACGGCAACACTTGTCAGCAAGGTCATCATGTAGTCCAGGAATCAGCAACTCGGGTCCTGGAGGGCCGGTGTGTGTGTGCAGGTTTTTATTTGTCAATTACTCAGACTAATTGATCCAGTTGGTACGATACACAAATGTAGATTTGCACATAGATTGGCTTAATGAAAAACGCTTGTTTCAGAGAGATAAGAACAGTACTTGGTCATTCAAGATTGTTTTAAGAAATCCTACTGGAATATTAGATTTCATAAATTGTTTGGCTGATGATCCAATTAAACACCAGACCTTGGTGTGGAAACCTGCATACGCACCGGACCTCCAGGACTGGAGATGCTGATCCCTGACGTAGTCTGGCACACCGACGAGCATTTTTTTTTTTCTTCCTTTTTCATTTTGAAGGGAGGAGGGGTTAGGCAAGCACCACTCGATCTTTGTGGAACATTTCAAACATGAACATGGGCCTACTACAGTATGTATGATAGAGTCTCGTGGGGGGGGTGTAAACACAGGTGTGGGATGACTGTGCTTGTGTGTGGCCATTATGGCAACTGTCTGGCAACACTTGTCAGTAAAGTTAAAAAAAAAAAAAGTCTCAGTGGGCCAGCCTTTGCTATACCTATTTCAGGTAGATTACTGTGACCATGTTTAACAGTGGAACAGTAACTCAATATTTTTTTTTTTTTTTTTGAATCCCTCTCCAAGTGTGTCAGACATGTATTCTGAGATGAGCGACACACAGCTGGACGCTTTGGTGTTGGAGATCTACCGGGTCCATCAGTGTGGATACCAGATGGTGCGATTCCATCTCCAGGGAAGAGGCCATCTTGTCCAAAGTATATTCACCTACCTCTTGCACATATTGGCACCCAAATTGATGCTGTTGTGGGTTGTTTTGTATGTGGTGAAGTTGTTCTTGATTTTTCTGTTCTATATGAAGTTCACAGAGTGCGCCAATCACTAAAAAGAGTGGAGCCAGAGGGCACAGAACAAAGAGCCCTGGCCAACCGAACTCTACACAGGCGGCAATATTCAGTTCCTGGGCCCAACTGTATGTGGCATATTGACGGAAATCATAAGTTAATACGGTACGTAAATGAATGTCAAATGATCCAGCCAAGTCTTTGCCAGTAATTGAAGTTCAGTCAACTTATACAGCTTTTATCCTTCAACAAAAAGATGGAGATTTGTTATCCACGCTGGGATAGATGGCTTCAGCCACCTAGTGGTGTTCTTGTCAGCAGCCACCAACAACCGTGCCACAACAGTGCTGGATGCTTTTCTTGGAGCCGTCAGGCAGTATGGCTTGCCTTCTCATGTGCGGTCAGATAAGGGGAGAGAGAACATTGAGGTGGCATATTACATGGTGGACAACCGCGGACCCAATCGCAATTCCCACATAACTGGGAGGAGTGTGCATAATCAAAGGTAAGTTGAATGAGTTGTTAAATTGTACCAACAACCAACCAAGCTCTATTGGTTTTATTCAGCTATTAAGATCTTGAATACATCTGGCCATTTTATGTTAATTAGTACGAACCTCTTTTTTTGTTTAAGAATTGAGCGACTTTGGAGAGACGTTTACACACAAGTGCTTGATCTCTTCCACACACTCTTCCATGAAATGGAAGCATCATGGATGTTGAATCCAGACTGTGAGATCCACCTTTTTGCTCTCCACTGGGTTTTCCTGTCATTGATCCAGAGCCATCTCAGGCATTTCCAAGATGCCTGGAATTTCCACAGCCTGAGGACTGAAAATGGCCAGTCACCCTGCCAGCTGTGGCTACGCAACATAGGTGCTGTTGCTGATCCCCCAGAGGTAGGTTCAGGCTATAAAGATGGGCCCAAATCTAGGATATTACGATAAGTAAACAATTTACCCACCACTTTTTGAAATGGGGTTTCCAAACATCCAGAGGTTATGTAACTCCCAATTCTGTTCATGTAATTTACTCTGATGGTGTTAGCAATGTCTTTGTATGCATCTACGTTAGATTGCTATTGCTCTGATTGCTTGTACTGTCTGGTATTTCCTAAGGTTGACGATCTCTATGGCGCCAGTGTAGATGGTCCGGACCTGGAAGACCTGGCTGGAGTTGACGTTCCGGAGATCCAATTACCACGCGACCTGAGTGCTGAGGAGCTCTCAAGATTGCCTCGACGAAATGTTACCCTGAAAGAGGCTATTGCTGTTTACAGCTCGGTTGTTGAGCAGCTACAAGAGATTTTTAATTCAGAATGATTTTTTTTTTTCTCTCTAAGGATTTCCAAATATTTATTTGAATAAGTTGTTGACCTGCGTATTCAAATTATACTGAACAAATGTTTTGTTATCTTCTAGTGAACTGCAGTGCACTTAAGTAGTCCGAGTACTACTTAAGTACCAATTGAGTATACTTGAGTGTGAATGGTATGCTGAATTGGCACAACTTTTTGAAAACTACACTTAAAATCACGATTTGTGAGCCTTTGAAACACTCTTGCTGTACAATTGAAGAGCTTCAGTTCAAAAACAGAAATGCCATTTCAAACTCCTAACCATGAAAATTGAAGCAGAGATCAAAAACTTAAGTTATCTCCGCTTCAATTTACAGTTCAAGTGATCTTCGTCCAAATTATCAGATTTTTAACTTAAGCTAAAATGGATATCAGTTTTTGAACTTAAGCTCTTCAATTGTATTATTATTATAATGTACTGGTAATAATACAATTGTACTGAAACTGTTTCAAATGCTCAAATCTTGATTTTCAGCACTGTACAAAGTTTAGAAAAGTTGCACCAATTTAGCGTACCATTTACACTTCAAGTATACTCAAGTGCACTTGAAGACAAAAAACATTTGTTAAGCATAATTGAAGTATAATGGCTTTGTGACCTGGGTATACCTTTACAGGCAATGTATGCTTCATTCTTCCTCGTCCAAACATACTTTTGTTTCATTGGCATGAACTGAACCAAAATAATGAGCGACAATATTGTGACAAACTAGTTTTTGCCTGTTTAGCAGATGCTTTTATTCACAATACAAAAATAAACTTTTTAACATCACATTTGGAGTTTTGATAAAATCTAATAACTTGAAAAAAAAAAAAATTACACTGAATTAGTCACATTCACAGGTAGTGCAAATATAGTTCAGATTAATGCCATACACATCTAACAACTGGTCTTTCCAGTTAAACTTTCTGCTACCACACAGTGGTGCTGTACCAGACATGCACATTTAGGACAGGAATGATACGAGCATCATACTAGTTAATAACCTGTATATTTTCAGCCAAATGCTTCATTGTTTTGTAGCTTTATCGCTCACTTCCTGTTAATGTGGCAAGAAGGTAAATTCAGCTCTTAAGGCCATTTTGACACAATACGGCCAAGGGCCCTGCAGCCAACAGGCAACATCAAGACCAAGGTTTTAGATTAGCATAAAATTTTGTCTGGCTGCAAGAAAGGTTACTGAACAGATTGAGAATGAAAGCCATTTTGGTATTAAATGTCATCCACATGCCTAGATGTGAGAAAAGGACGTTTGAAATCCAAAATGGGCCATTTTTCGAACAAAATTGGCCGCCAAAATCGAGAAAAATGATTTACTCAAAAATCCGAAAAAAGTCTGGAGATATTAGGCCACAGAACATTGACAAAATTTCAGAAAAATTCACAGAACGATGTCTGAAATTTTGCTTTTTCCAAACGGACGGACGATGGACAAAAAAACAATTAAAACCTAGACCCTCCCAAAGCCAAATCTAGTAGTGCTCACAGCTGCCGCCAGCTTGACACAAAAATCCCTGTAGGACCCACATCCTGTTGGGAATTTCAATGTCGTGAAGCATGTAGAAGCTGTCGGGTAGGTGACATCCGGGTCAACGCTGACGTACAGCACGTCTGGCAGCACCGCCCATCCCGTCCAAAACTCCATTAGCTGCTGCAGTACGGAGGAAGAAGCTCAAGTACAGACAACAAAAAGCACATTAGTTTCTGAGTGAGTGAGTGAGAGAGCGAGTGAGTGAGAGCACTGCAGCTATAAATTTCTCACCTGAGCTGATGTACTGCCGCAAGTGTGCAGCCACACTGCAGTAAACATCAATTTCTTCCTCTTCATCACTGTCTGGTACTGGCCACACAATTCTTGCAATTATCATCTGAAAGAACATGAATTATAAAAATAGTGCCAAGGGCCCTGTAGCTTACCGGCAACATTAAGATTGACGTTTTAGATTAGCAGCATAAAATTTGCCTGGCTGCAAGAAAAATTACTGAACAGATTTTGAGAGAATGACTAAAAAGTAGAATTTAGGCCTTTTGGGCCTACATTTTGGCCAGTGAGTGATTCAAGGCACATAAGCTTCATATGTCTTAAACTGTATTAAATGACATCCGCATTCCAAATTAGAGAAGTTACTGAACTGATTTCGAGAAAATGATGAATGGGTCTTTTGGGCATTTTGGGTCTAGATTTCAGGCCTTTACAGCAATTCAAGGCACTTTAGCTCAATATATACGCAAAATGACCTAAATTGTAATCCACATGCCAAATTAGGAAACGAGCCATCTGAAAGATGGCAAATCCCCCCCAGCAGGCCTACCTAACCCCCAAAAGGTACCTGTAGACTATATTCCGGACCCAATCCCCAAATTAAACTTCATATCTAAGCTCGAAATGTCATATTAAGCAAGTTATAGCACATTTTTGCCATTTGCCACGATCTTGAGCCCCAAAGTCAAATGCAACTGACTCAGAATATTCGGCATACCTAATTCACTGTAAGTGCCTCATACACACCTAAGCTCTAAATGTAATATTAAGCGAGTTATATCACATTTTTGCCATTTGACCTTGACCTTGAGGCCCAAGGTCAAATGCGACTGGCAGAAAATGTTTGGCATACATGATTCCCTATAGGTGCCTCATACACACCTAAGCTCTAAATGCTACATTAAGCAAGTTATAGCACAGTTTTGTCATTTGACCTTGACCTTTAGGCTCATGTCCCCTGGGTGGTGCTATGAAGGAGCAATTCAATCAAAACGGCATTTACACAGTTGAAGCAGGTCATGTGAAAAAAAAGAAAAGAAAAAAATCAGATAGTTGAGGAAATGATCCTTGAAGTTAGCCAAAATGGCCGCCAAATTGGCAAAATGAATTCAATCAAAAATCCGAAAAGAAAAAAAATAAAAAACCTATGGACCATATCTCCAGACAAGCCAAAAGAAAAGATAAAAAATGTTCAAACCACAACAATAGCTTATCGGTCCCAAGGGTCAGGTAAGCTAAAAATAGTGCTAAGGGTCCTGTAGCTTTCCAGCAACATCAAGATTCATGCTTTAGTTTAGCAGCATAAAATTGGCCTGGCTGCAAGAAAAGTTACACAACAGATTTTGAGAGAATGACAAAAAAGTAGAATTTAGACCATTTTGTGCCTACATTTCAGGCCTTTAGAGTGATTCAAGGCACATAAGCTTCATACCGGTCTTCAACTGTATTAAATGTCACCAACATGCTAAATTAGAAGAAAAGTTATGAACAGTTTTGGACAAAATGACCAAAAAAATAAAATAAAAAAAGAAGAGAAATTTGGGCAATTTTAGGCCTAGATTTCGGGCCTCTACGGTGAATCAAGGCACTGCAGCTCAATATATGTGCTAAATGGCCTAAAATGTCATCCAAATGCCAAATTAGGAAAAAAGTTACTGAACATATTGAAAAAATGTTTGAAGTCCAAAACTAGCCATTTTTCAAACAAAAATGGCCACCAAAACGAGAAAAACGATTCAATCAAAAATCTGAAAAAAGTGCCTGGAGAGATTCGGCCATAGAACATTGACAAAATTTCAGAAAAGTTTGCTGAACAATGCGAAATTTTGCTGTTAATGGACGGCAGACGAAAAGTGATGCCATTAGCTTATCGGCTCATAGGACCGGTAAGCAAAAAACACAAGCATGCAAGCCCTGTACATGGCCTGTACGCATGACCGGTTACCTCTGGCTCCAGCTCTGCCTCTGTAGATTTGGGGAACAGGGCAGATGCCAGTTCAGGCCGTTCTTTTAACATTTTCAGGATGCGAGTGTCCTTCAGCCCCTGCCGCAACTGCGTCATCTGCCGCTCACGTCTGACAATTACCTGCAAAAAGGTGATGGTACCAAAAACAATATTTAGCATCATGTCACAGAACACATTTACTGGATATTTAAATAACATTATCATTTCAAAATTCAATTGAGAATTCGCATACCCCATGATGGAGGTAACAACCTCCTGTTGTTCTCTCTAAGAGTGGGCAGGTCCCAGCTGAGGGCCAAGTTGTTCACCAGGTCTACATTTTCGGGGGTCAGGACAGTCTGGCTTTCAAGCTATTATAAAGCAGTTGTAATTGCATACAACACTGGTCAACAATTACCAAACATAGGGGCAGATGAAAAGAGGCAGTACAAATTGAATTGTTACACTTACAAGGCTGACAATCTCAACTATGTCCAAATCTGGACAATCCTCCAACTGCAAGACTGCAGCATCTATGGCCCTCACATCCTTGCTGGCCAGCAGAGGGAAAAGAAACTGGCCCATCCCAGTCAATAGTGGACCCCCATTTAAAAAAGAGTGTCCTATCACTCTTCCTGCCACGCGGAACAGATCCCCCTGGAGCACTGGCAAGGAGGTGGATGGGACCAAGTGGTCTGCCGCTCCAGTAAACAGGAGTGTTTTACCACCAGCGTAGTCTAAGGAGATAAACCAGGAACTGAGCTATAAGCAGATCCGTATATACACATATATTTAGTAAATTAGAAACTTTACAGAAAACTTAACATTGACTTACCAAGGTCTAAATGTAAGCCTGTTTGGACCATATTCAGGTATAGGGAAAATAAATACTTCTTCACACCATCCCCAATTGCACTGTCTCCTATCATATAAAAATCAATGCAACCATTTGTGAGGATTGCACATATTAGGTGTACTACTAGATGTAGTAGATGTACCATTTAGTACATACATGTTTGTTCAGCATGGATTGGGGGGGGGGCAACTTGTGGTATACAGGTGGTATATAGGAAATAGTTCAAGTGCTTTAATTAGTTCAACTGAGTAAGGAAGTTGCAGGTGAGGATGCATACATGTTTTAGTTTTTTACATACCCTTCAGCTGGACTTCAAAAGGACGGGTCCAATCAACATTTGTCTGCTTGTAGAAGCAGATGATAGCCCTCTCTCGGTCTTCCTCTGTACTGTGCAGATCTAATGTCAATTTTAGGGTTGGCTTCTGGTCTGCATCTTTCAGTACATGGGCCCGAAACATTTTGGCTGCTGCCTTCACATCTGGCTCCAGCTTCCATTCTGTTTTAAACCAGTAGCATAACTCTTACATGACATAGCGGACACACAAGAGATGGACACACATATACAATCATATGCAGTAAATCCATGCAACAAAAAAAATGAAATCAACTGGATCAATAAAGGAAACATTCAACAAGATCAGTACAGAATCAGAAAACTAAATCAATGTGGGGATAGCACCTTCATTGGAAATCTCGGACACCATGCCAGTGGACGAATGCAAGGCTGCTGCAGCTGAGGTCTGGGCAGAGGACTGGGAAGCTGAGGTCTGGGCAGAGGACTGGGAAGCTGAAGTAGAGGTCTGGGCAGAGGACTGGGAAGCTGAGGTCTGGGAAGCTGAGGACTGGGAAGCTGAGGTCTGGGAAGCTGAGGACTGGGAAGCTGAGGTCTGGGCAACTGAGGTTGATTGTTCATGTGCACTGTAAACACACAGGGGGAGACAAAACATTTGATAAATTTGATAGCCGCAACGTACAGGTTGTACAGTGATACCATCTCAGTTCACTGGATTGCACTTGACTGGAAAAAGGAAGTCCATGAGGCATTGTGTCAAGTCTGTTGTGTAGTAAAATTGTCTAATTGGTTGTTCGGATGACTACTTATATTTCACATACATCGATGTGGTCTTGGATTTTGCCCATGTCTGTTTCTTGACCACAGTACACACACTGCACCACACACTGTGTGTGAGGCCCAGGCTCCTCTGTCTGAGAGATGGTCTGGAAAGACAAAATGAAGTGAAGAAACAGTGGTCCTGACAGAACTCTACAGTCAAACATTACACAACAGAGAGAATTCTGTTCTAAAGCAATCCATTTCTAAGTTAGAATTTAAATGTAGGGTATATGGCTCTGTTCAGGGAGAGTTCCCCCATCTTTTCATGAGCTCCATGAAAAACCAAGACGGGGACTTCAGGGGACTACCATTCCAGTTGAAACCAGTTGAGCCCCGGTGAGCTCCTCTATTCAAACTCTGTTGCAGCACAGACCTTAGTCTAAAAGAAAACTACATACTACTCTACGTTAACAGCAGGAACCTACCACAAATACAGCAATAAAGCGCAAGATTAACAACTTGAAAAAAGGAGGTAGCAGTAAGGCAAAGGAAAAGGGAGGAAGAGTACATGGCTAAATTTACTACATGGCCTGCTAGAACTAATGTAGAATGCTCAATTTTGTGTGAATGTGTGCACATACAGCACTGGATAGACATACAGACAATCAAAGTAATCAATCTTCATAAACAAAACATAGTTACTTCAACATCTATATCCCTTTGAAGGGGCCTGGCATAAACGATTGCCTGTCCTATGTTCGCTGTGCTACTGAGGTAGCGTAGCGTATACCCATCTCTCGGACAGTCAATGGGGATGAGATGTTTTGACCGTGAGGATCCCCTGGACCTCAGGAGCTGGAACCCTCCACAGTCCATCAAGGCCGGATAATTATTCAGGAATTCTGCAGTGAATTCTGCAGCAGTGCAGAATTTATCTGTAAAAAGAAATCATGTTGACACAGACACTTGTTATGGTCTGTATTTACAAATGTACAATCTACCTGCCTACCCACCCACCCACCCATATACAGTCATGGACGAAAAGTAATGGCACCCCTCTGGCTTAACTCAACAGCTCAAGACAATTAAAACAATCAGTTTCCCCAAATTCAACACTAAATTTTATCAAAAGTCACTTCCAGAGGCGTGCCAATACATCCATATCTGGAAACAGTTTGGACATCATGCCTTGTACTTTTACCAGGGAATGTAATTCTCTTTTCACCCAGTCCTGCCCTCTCCAATTCGTATCGCTCAGCAGGACTGGGGACTTCCTCTTGGCGTCTTCCAGAAAGGCAGAAAAACCTGTGTGTGAAGGTTTTTTTCTTGGGCGTGCGGTGCGGTGTGTGTGCACGGTGCTGGTGGGGGGACTGGTACGGCCTAAACATCCGTACAACCTCTCCTGCAATAAAATACAACAACCAACAGCCATAAATATTTTCGTAGGGCTTTCACACTAACTGAGACAATGCAGACATCCCTTCATTTACATTCAGTCATTTAGCAGACACTTATCCAAAGCGACTTACATGGGAGAAAGAACATTCAAGCTGCCTTGCAGCATCCCCTCCTAACTCCTTTTGTTTTGCCCCCGATAATTCTCTCTGCCCCCGCTAGCAACCTGCTGTGCCCCCGCTGTTCCTGTTTGCCCCCGCAGCAAATCTGCTTGGTCCCCAACGGCCGATGTTTAACTGGCAGTGCTCATAATCAACACAGAAATTATGTAGAAAGTAACAATAACCGTTATAAAAATCCAACCAAGTGTGTAGATTGCCTCTCGTGCGTGCCGTGAGACGCAGGAGAGGTCATCTCCACACTGTTGTTCAGAATGTTTGCTGCAGCTTCGGCTACGCAGGATTTCGTTGCACAACCGTTATTGTTTCTTTCTACATGATATCCGTGTTGACTATGAGCAGTGCCAATTACTCACCTAGCATTTGTCGTGACTTCTTTTTACTCCTAGGAAGAAACCCAGAAGTTGCGTTGCCGGCGCGGACAAACGTCTTTAGAAATAAACTAATGTCTATGGGGAGCACTGATGGCTCTACATTTTAGCCCTCTCTATTTGAAGGTTTTTCATTTTCTAAAATCAAATGCCAGGAAAGAAACTGTCGGCTAATTATTAACACAAACATTTAATAACCGGACCTTTATTTCTAAATGAATACAATATACCACGCAGTGATGGTTTGGCGGCCTCCACAAATTGCTCTCCGGATTAGTCAATACTCAGTCTTACTGCTATACATTGAACATTTCTTAATAGTATAATGTAAACATTAACGTTAGCATACATACCCCGGTTTGCACGCCCTCCTCCTGTACAATCCGGTGCAGGAGTGTTGGTCGCTGTTTCGGGCCCTGCCGCCCACTGCACCTCTAGAGCTGCAGCGGCCTCCCGTAGCAGCTCCGCGACCGTCTTTTCTGCCATTTTCAACTTTTTACCCCTTCTCCTTAGCATAGTGATGGGTCAGCGGATGAGATGGGATTATCCAGCTACCCGTGACCCGTTGGGCTGACACGGAAGTGACGTTGTTCCAGCCCAGACCACGGACCCTATGGCCCAGATGCGATTCTCTGATAGAGGGCAAAATCTTTTGCAAAGCGTTTTTAGCGGATTGAATTGCCATTTGAATTTTGCGACACAAGGAGCGTGGCGAAGTGCATTGCAATCAGAGGGCCGCCATTTCTTTTCCATTTGAATAAAGGTACGCGAAAAATGTGACAAAATGTTGATTATATTTTTATCGTTATAACTTTTTCAAATTGAATTGAGGACTTCATTGTCATTTTGCATATTAAAATACACATTGAATAACGCATTTTCAAATGGCATTATTAAATTGCATAATGAATTGTCAATTGCATAATGCAATCACTTACTGAATTGCAAATTGCAAATCGCATTGCCATTTGAATTTTGCTACATATATGCTTCCATACTTCGGAACAACAATTTGCCTAACCACTGCCCAATCTGCATTGGCAGGAATATCAGGAGGGCACCACTTCCACATCAACACACCATCCTTGAGATAATACCCAACTGGAACTGCGTCTATTTCTTTATCAGGAAGGGCTCTCCTCTTTAATACACAAATTTCAGGATCATTAGTTTGCTCCTCAATCAACCGCTTTCTGGACAGAGACTCCAGACACATCAGAATCACCAGAAGCATCTGGCTGGCTGAACAAAGAACTGATAAACGTATCTGATAAGTCCTCAAACGGAGAAACCATAGTAGGCCGAACAGAGTCATGAGGCGAACCACCGGAGTCATGACTATTCAATGTGCTGGATGGCATCACATCATATTCTTCTTGAGCCTTCTTAGCCATAGCACAAGTCACTGCGCAAGAAGGATACAGAGATGGGTCTTCATCGCCATCTTCAGTGCTCGGCTGTGAGGTAAGATGAACAGGGGAAACTACATTGCCCCCAGCCAGGTCATTGCCTAGCAACAGAGAAACACCCTTTATAGGTAGACTTGACATAAGTCCCACCTTTACCTGTCCTGTAATTAAATCTGACTTCAAGAATAAAGAGCGCAGGGGTACAGATACAGTACTCCCTTCAATACCTTGTACGAGTACGAAATCCCCAAAAGCGTTCTCATCACGTAAATCCAAGGAGTCCATCAACAAAAGTGACTGAGAAGCTCCGGTATCCCTTAGGATATATATGGGGACAGGAGGAGAATGCTCATTCAGAGCCACAAATCCCTCTGACACAAATGGAAGAAATTCCTCCCTCACAAAGATAACAGTATCAGGCTTTTTAGCCCCACAAGGAGCAGGCAATTTAGCAGATTGGTCATCTACTACAGGGGTTTCTAACCTTGTTTTCACAAAGGCATTTGGTTTGGTGTCCTTTTCTTTTTCTTTCTTAGCTTTAAGGAACAAACAGTTAGTTGTAACATGACCAGATTTCTTGCAATAACTGCAAACTAAACCACTTTTGTCACTGTCAGCTTTCACACTTTGATCAGACCTGTTACTGGATTTCTGAGAACCTCACCAGATTTGTCTTTGTCTTTGGGTGAGGAATCTTGGGTATCACCGTTACCTTTTTTCTGAAATTGGAACCATCTATTGTTACTGCTAGACTGAAATTTAGACTTATGTGTGAGAACATATTCATCTGCAAATTTGGCAGCTGATTGCAATGCTTGCTTCTCATTAAGGTAGGTCTTAATATCATCCTAAACACAGTTCTTAAATTCTTCAACTAACACCATCTCTTTTAGTGAGTTGAAATCATCCTTGACCTCCATAGAAGTACACCAGCGCTCAAAGCAAACCTTCTCACTAGCAAATTCCACATAAGTCTGATTGTGAGATTTCTTCAGACCTCTGAATTTCTGTCGGTGAGCTTCTGGAACCAACTCATAAGCTCTCAAAATAACCCTTTTTGACAACCTCATAATCAGAGGGATCATCTGCAGACAAAGCCGGATAGGCTTGTTGAGCTTTACCCTTGAGGACAGTTTGCAACATCAGAGGCCAGTGTTCCTTTAGCCACTGGCAACTCTTTGCTACCTTTTCAAAACACTGGAAATAGTTGTCAACATCCTTTTCTGAAAATGGAGGCACCAGTTTAACCTCCTGGCTAGCCCGAAATTTATTTTTAGTTTCAATTTTAATTTTTAGTTGCTCCATTTGGAGTCTTTCTTCTCTATCTAACTTCTCTAATTCAAAATCTCTCTGTCTCTGTATATCTCTTTCTGCTCTTTCCTCTTTCTCTCTCTCAAATTCTCTTTGTTTTTCTTTTTCCTCCCTTTCTTTTTTCTCTTCTCTGGCTAATTTTTCTAACTCAAACTGCCTTTGTTTTTCTTTTTCTTCCCTTTCTTTCTCTCTTTCTTCCCTCTCAAATTCTCTTTGTTTTTCTTTTTCCTCCCTTTCAATCTCTAGCATTTTTAATTTAAGTTCAATTTCTACATTTGGATTTTCAAATGGAAACTGTTCCAAATCTCCTGGTGCAAACACATTTCATCAATGTAATATTCAACTATCTCTCTAGCCAGTCTTGCTTTTCGCATGGCTGGTTTTACCTCTGTCAGCTCTAAATGTCTGCATATTTCTAGCAGTTCTGTCTTTTTAAAAGACTTCAAAACCTCTACAGTTGGTGATGCCAAGAAATCATCTATTGCTGTCTATCTGTCAATATATATCTAGGAAAATTCAAAAAACAATTTTACAATTTGAAATGTTAGATTTTCAATAAATGACTCACACAATGGTCTATCCCGGACTTGAGCCCCCAATTTGTTATTACATTTACGACAGCAAGGGATGACAGACACAATTTTAAAACTTAAAAGTGTTTGTTTAATTAAATGTGTTTCACTAATTTACTATCTACGCTACTGACCAAGATTGTTAAATACAAGAACAAAAATATTTACAGTCCCTTTGGTTGGGTTGCTTGGTGATGTCCTGGGTGAGGAAAATGCTCCAACACAGGCAAAAATCCACAAAAAGCTACACAGGTCTTGAAAAGAGTGACAGGTCTGGTCAAATGTATCCTCCTCCTTGCAATTTCTCCTACTACTACTCTCTCAATTTTCCTTGTTATATACTCTTTTGCAGACCCCTCCCACCTTTTAGACTTTTTTTTTATTCTCTGGGACTTTCCATCTCAGACATGCCCAGGACATGTCTAAACCTAGCTCCAGTCTGGGCTTAACAAAAGGAAGGTCAATACTGCCATCTAGTGGCTTCTATTCACATTACAATGTACATTTATATACAATTTTTTTTTTTAACAGTATAACTATAATGCAATACAATCAAAGTGCACTACACACTACAACAAGGAATTTTAAAACTATAACAGTAACAATAAAAATTCCTTCACAATCTGATTCTGGAAACCAAGCCAGATGTTAAGGGAATAATATCCAAGCCTGATACAGCTGTATCAAAAAAGGAAAGTCCAAGGCCCTCTTCTTTAAATATAAAAAGCCTTTATTTTAAATGGCTACTTCATATAGAAATTTTAAAACAAAGTGGGTTACAGCCCACGCGTTTCGGCCTCAGCCTTCTTCAGGGTGTAACACTCAGCACAATGATTCTCCTTAAATAAGGTGATTGGACTCACCTGGATGTGTAGGAGAGCAATGGAAGCATGAAATAACCAATCATGACCAATAGATGGCTTCACCAATTAAAAAACAATTAAATACAGAAGAACAAAGCAGAAAAAACACTGTCTGTAATGATAGAAAGTTCCAAAAAAGGACTGAAGTCAATGTCTTCATATAAACCTGCATAGGTAGTGGCTTTCATTTGATAAATATAAAAAGTCTCTCTCTGCAGAAGTATTTTGAGTCTGTCACCACCTCTAATGTTTTTATGAATACTTTCTTGGCCTTCAAACATAAGTGAGCCTGGGTTGCTGTCATGTGCTTCAAAAAATGCTTAGCCATTGGGTAATCAAAGTTTGTTTTTCTAATTGCACACTGATGCTCAGAAACTCTGTCTTTCAAACGACGCTTAGTGCGGCCTATATAAAAACAACCACAGGTACAAGACAATCGGTAGACAACAAACATGGTGTTGCAGTTAATGAGTGACTTAATGTCATACACTTTGTTAGTCTTGAAGTCACTGAATTATTTACATTCTTTGAAAATGAAGGAAAACCCTTTATGAGCAGAGGATCACTCTTGATTAGATTCCAATTAGAATGCACAATCTTTTTTACAGAATTTGCAAAAGAACTATATTGTGTGACAAAGTAAATTTGCTCTGGCTTAGAAGATTTTTGTTTATTTGTCATCAAGGGCTCAGAACGAGGCATAGATTGGGCTTTTTTGTAAGCACCCTGAACAATTTTAGCCTCATAACCTCTTTGTGCAAATCTGTTTGACATCATTTTTGCCTGATTTTCAAATTCAGAATCAGTGTCGCAGATACGTCGCAGACGTTGAAATTGTCCAAAAGGTATGTTGTCCTTCAGCCACTTAGGGTGGAAACTGTCAGCCTTCAGTACTGTATTTTTGTCTGTCGTTTTGCCACCTTTAGAAATGGTCAAATCCAAAAAATTAGTACTGTTTTGAGAATATTCCATGCACAGTTTTATGTTTCTGTTGTTAGTATACAAAAAATCATAAAACAATAAGAGTTCCTCCTCAGAGCCAGTCCAAAACAACAAAATGTCATCAATATACCTCCCCCACCATTTTATCTTGTCACTATATGTGGTGTGAACGACTTCTTTTTCCCATAATCCCAAGAAAAGAGAGGCATAATTAGGAGCAAAACAAGCCCCCATAGCAGTACCTCTATCCTGAATATACAATTGATCTTGGAAAAGGAGTACATTATTTTTAAGAATCAATTCAGTGAGCTGTAGAATGAAATCAGAAGGAGGCAAAGAGCTCATAGGCCTGCTCTGTAAAAAATATTCTAGAGCATTCAATCCATCATCATGGATAATGTTGGTATACAAGGACTCTACATCTAAAGTTACCTGAAAACAGTCAGGAGGAATTCTTCATTTCATTCCCTCCTTCATGTTTTCCAGAGGATTAGAGGACAGTTTGTGATAATACTCCAGATTGTTCAATTGTCTTCAGGCTTCTTCAATATATTTCTCCTTGTCCATCACCACCACTGCCCCTCCTTTATCCGCGGGCTTTAGAATGATTGACTTACTCTTAGCTAAGCAGTCCAAGGCCTGTTTTTGGGATTTCGTTAGATTTTCTCAAACAGTTTTTTTCATGCTTTGAGAACAAGTTTTCAATGTCAAAATCCACTTTTTTTAGAGAAAGCTGTCAAAGTGACATTTGAACTGGGTGGCATGAAGTGAGATTTAGGCCTGAAATGCGTGCTAGGGGCTGTTGTAACATTTCTTGGTGTATTTTGATGACACCATACTTTAAGATGAAGGCTACGGTAGAACTTAAAAAGATCCACCTTGGTACTGAATTCATCAGTATGATGGGCGGGTGAAAAAGAAAGACCTTTTGACAACACATTGACCATATCAGGGGTGAGAGATGTTTTAGATGTGTTGATTACCGTGTGTTTTTGTTCCTCAGGCTCCGCCGCTGTTGTTGCTCCACCTGACGTCTGTTTTCTTGTGTGTCTCCTCTCCCTCCTTGTTTTTTTCTTTTTATAATCTTGTGGGTTTTGGCCACTCGTTTGAGAAATCGGATGTGGATGATGCAGCTGAGTATAGAGCTGTAAGAAGATCCGGGATCCGGCTCAATTAACCGGCCCTCTAATATCACTCACGAACCACGGATCTAGACGTCTATTTAACCGGCTCAGTTGAGTCCTACAGTTGGCAGAGAAATGACACATATGTGACTTGAGCACAACTAGTGGATCCAAGCAGTAGCGCAAGCATAGGCACTCAGCCACTGACTCGCTCAGTTGGCACTCGGCAGAAAAACAAAACTCAACTTCTCTGAGTGGCTGACTCAACTGCAAGGATCCAACCGACTTAACTTAACCGAGATCCGTCACAAGGATCCAACCGACTTAACCGAGATTCGTCACTCGTGGTGGATCCTGAGTTTCGTTTCATTAGCGGCTCGCTGCTTTCGGTTAGCTCAAGGCTTCACTCGCGGCTCGCTGCTCTCGGTTGGCTCATGGCTTCACTTGCGGCTCGCTGCTCTCGGTTAGCTCATGGCTTCACTCGGCTCCCTGCTTTCGGTTAGCTTGAGTATGAATCCCTGCTTGCTCGCGGTCCTGCACAAACTGTAGCAGAGGGAATACCCTGCATACCCCAATGGCGGTCTCGCACACAGACACGAGTTCGCCATGTTGTTGACTTCTATGACTGTCGTATAAGCTTGTTGCCTATGTTGTGTCAATGAATACTGTGATCCACCCCATATCCATTTTCACCATAAGAGAATAAAATAATAATAATAAAAATAAAATAAAATATTCTTTCGTAGTGGTTACTGGTTACCCTGGGAGCGTCACTATTCAGAACATCTGTGTTTTTTTTGCAGACGCAATACGACTGACGACCTGTCTTTTTGCTTAAGCTATTCATTTATTGACAAACAATGAAAACGTATTCCAGCGTGAAGGAAAAACAGTACACATTTCATTTTCAAGTAATGCGTTCTGCATTCTGAATTGCAGACTGTATTCTGCATTTGGGCCTGTTATAATGTTGAATTCCTCACAAACATTAAATCCTGTAATACAGCGGTTCCTCGTTAATCGCGGGAGTTCTGTTCTAAAAATAATAAGCCGCAATAGCCGAAATCCGCAACATAGGATTACTTCTTTATTTTTAGCTTTATTTTTTTACAATTATTATATAGATGATTTGACGCTGTAACTCCCCCCGCCCACAAATACAGCTTCAGAGTCACACAGCTAGCGAACGAAGATTTATGTAAATTTTACATGCTGAACGCATTCTGTACAGGAGACACACAGAGGATATTGATTGACAATGTTATACAGTCCCGTAGCCAATTAGGGGGCATACCACAATGCGCTGTCCCGTTATAGCAAGGGACCACTGTATAATGTAAAATAATATGATGTAATTTCATGTAATATAATAATGTTTTATTTCTAGATTTCTTTTTTTCTTGGAGGTGGGGGTTTCTGCATGTTGTGATGACTGTCATATTATTAATAATAATGATAATAATAATAACAACAACAATAATAAGAGCCCTTTAGTAGAACTAGTAGCCAGGCCAGCTACAGGCTGGATATTCTATTGGTAGGCAGTAACACATAAAGGTAAGTGTGTATGCTTTTTTATGGCTCGAGTCAATGTACCATGGTTTTTGCAAACATTTAATCGGGCCATTTTGTGTCAAGTGACTCAAGTGACTCGCACAACCCAGCTCATATTACCGAGTGACTCAGAATGATCCGAATCCCTCAAATGATCCGTGTCAAACATAGCTAGCTGGGGAGGATACAGTGGGATTGGGGATAGATTCCTCATCACTGCTGGTCATGTGAAAGGACACAGATCTCTTTCGTGGTTTGTCTCGTTGTGCTGGTTTGGTCCACTTGTAAACCTTGCCTTCTTTGTAATCATTCTCATCTCGCTTGATTTTCTTTATTTTCTGTTGTTTCACCCAGTTGGTTAAGTCTTCAAGCTCCTGTTTAAAGGCCGTGTAAAGAAAAATCAGAGATTTGTTTCAAAACATATTATAAATGTTGCAAATTAATTGTTAAAAAACACACAAAAGGACTCACTTCTATATAGTGCTTAATTTTAGATTTAGACGGTTGAACTGTTTCACTCCGTTTTAGTGGTTTAGGGTTTTTTGGGCGGGCTTAAACAGGGGGCCGCATGACGCACTGCGGCCCCTACTTTCATAACTCCTCCCACGCACACTGTAACAGTATAAATACTTTCAGCGCATAAGCCTCTGTAGTATTCCTGCTCGTTCTCGAGCCTCGGGAAGTATCAACTGACGATAGTTAGCAGCTGGTTAACTAACTAACTAACTAACTAACTAACTAGTGATTCCTCGTTCGTGCATCTTTCCTGGATGTTATTTAAATTTCCAACGGGCGACAGCATCAGGAATTTTTTTAAAGGCGCGGGTGTTGCGAGCAGCGCCGGTGTGTGGTGTCAGTTTCTAGGGAACCGTGACAGCAACGCACACAGGCAGCCAGGCACAGACACACAGGGGCTGCGTAGATCAGCGCCACGACTATTTCGCCTGCCTTAGTATTTCCTGTGTTTTATTTTGTTCATCATTGTTAGATTTACTGTTGATGTGAGTGTGGCAGACATGTATATTGGACATTTAAGAAAATACGGAACAAATTGCGAACCGGATTGGTTCAATATGGGACGCAACATATAAGCCCAACGCCTACTGGCCGCGAAGCGTCGCGTCAAACTCCGAATGTTGCCTTGACGCTTTTAAACGCCCAGTGAAAGCGTCAGCCGCATCAACATTGACTGCTGTCAACACGACCGAGAAGCCATGAGTGTCAATCTCAATATATTCAACAAGACAACGTTTAATTTTGAAAAAAAAAACAAAAAACCTACCGATCAAGCTTATTTTAAGTGATGACAAAGTGCGACGGTCAGGTTCCCATGCACGATCCGTTATATACAGGCATAATTTCCCTCCTGAATTGAGCCGTCTTTCACTTTACTTCACCCAGCAGGGAATTAGCTAGTGTGAATTAGCTATATTTCCCCCTTCTGTGACTTTTTTAATTGTCACAGCTTTTGCAATTTCTCCCCATGCTCTGCTGTTAGGTTCCATTTGATTAGCCCATAGTGATTATCGAGATGATGACCCATCCGCAGACCTGAGCATGGCGTGGAAACAATCCCTTCCTATTTTAGACAAATAACACAGCATTTTCCCTGATCCAAATTTTTATCACATGATCTTGGCTTCTGGGGAAATAATCACTGATAATGGAATTTTATATGCTAAATTAACACACTCAGTCCACACTGATCTTGCTGAGAAAATGACAACCCAACCTACTCTCTAAATGGTCTTCCAATTGATTCTTGATCTCTCCCAGTAAATTGATCTGGTCCCAGGCCTGTCCTCACCTGATGGTGAGTGGTGATGTCAGTTAATGCATATCCCCTCTTATTTTGTTTATTATTCATTGTGTTTTGGAGCAGTTACCACACTCCTTTGCTTTCTTGTTTATATACTTGACTTAGGGCGGTCGATTCACCCCTGCCTTAGGTATCTCCCCCTTTGGAGATCTCACCCGTCTCTGGAGTGAATCACAACTCGCCATTTGATTGTTGGGGGGCGCAATCCTCTTCCCTTGGGGGAGTTAAGTTTCCTTACCCTTTCTGGAACACAGAATCACTGGCTGTGCAGGCATGTCACACCTTGAACCTGTAGCTGAGCAGATTGTAGCTGTTATCATTCACAACAACATCAGTGTGGTCCCATTTTCTTTTAACTTAACTCCACAATAGAGACTACTTATGCAAAAACATGAATATACTAAGACCAGCCCAGGGTATATCAAGTGAATACTAAACTGATAGCATGCAGTTATACAGTACATGATTATACATTACATGCTTTAAACAAAATAATGAGGTTATATATTTCGTGATTACACATGTTGTCTAAGCAAGATAATGTCTTCTCTTGTCCCAAGCCTGACATCCGAAACATTGAATCAGCTGGTAGAAGAAAGTTGGCTTTTTCACTTAGCAGCTGCTACCCATGATATCATTCAGCTAAAAGATGTAAGATAGTTTAATAGCCTATATCTTCAACCCAGGTGCTTTGCGCACCGTAGAGGGCCGTCACTGTGGAGAGGCTACTAGCGCATACGATGCACGGTGACATGGATCATCTTTCCAGCACTTCCGACCGGCCTCTGCTCTCCTTCCCCATTCGCAGAGAGGATTTCCAGAGTGGACAGTCACTTGGGCCACCTTTAAAATTCGCCAGGTTTCCATGCTGTTTCCAACACTCATTGGGTCCTTTTTGCACAACAGTTACAACAAAACATCCCCTCTTTTACCTAGTGTCAGTGTTGCTGTTAAAGTACGATTAATCAATCTTTGTTCATGACACAACAGCAGGTTTCTCCATCCTGTATTACCCCCTGGTTGAAATGCTTCCATACAGTTAATTTTGCCCTCTGTACATTTTTTTTTTTTTTGGCATTTTTCACTTCAGAATCCCATTTGCTATTTCCATCTGATTCCTTGTGATTGGGGGATGATATCTGCAAATTAGCCTTTTCCAAATTTTCAAATTCATACCATTACTTCTCATCACCTTCTTCCCAAAATGAACATTTTTGTCTGCACTTATCACCTCTAGAATTCAGAAACAAAGAAAACAATATTTTTCCCTCACCAGGGCAGGTGATGTCTGATCTCCTTTGGTGAACCAGTCTACTCACATAAACATGTACCTTTTCCTTTGATTGGTAACAATCTTTTCCCCCTCTTAGATCCTTATGCTCTATCATTGAATGTCTTGCACAACCTCACATTCATACAATACTTAAGCTCCCACAGCTGTTCAGTATGGTGACCCTACACTTGCTCGCTCCATTTACTCCCTTCCCCCTTTTGACGCATGGCTTACCCCATGTGTCAACTTAGAATATACAAGAAACAGATATTTTTGAAATTCAGAGCTTTCCATCAGTCCCACACCATACGACTTTTTTTTCTTCCAACCCCGTTTTATGCAGCATTTACTATATTAGACAGTCCCGAGGTCAGTGTGGACTGGAGGACTATTCCAATTTGCTCAAATACCCCGTTCTGTCTCAGTTGTCCTTTTTTCTGAGGGACTTTGGTCCGTGTCATTGTCCCTTTCTTCATCATTGTCATTTTCATAAGTACCAAAGGTTCTGTCGGTCAATTTGTAAAAGAAAATGAAATGTGATCACATAAGTCGACTTTCAAATAACAGGTGGTACCACCTTTAAGTACTATGAATTTAATTCAAATCAACAGTCAGAATTTCAGAGTTGAATCCCCCTAAATAGTTCTTTATTTTTTTCCGAATGACTTCTTTTGAACTGCTCAATGGCTGGCCAGGCCATTGGTCATTTCAGTTTACTAATAATTCCGATCTGTATTTTATGCGTGTATATCTCACTCCTTTTTTGTGCCTTCGCTCCACGGGATTCCGGGTCTGTAGAGAAACGTGACAGTGAGATTCACGTAACAACAGATTCACATGACACACAGTTTCCTTCCTCCTCAAATCTTCATTGTGTCACCCTGTAATACACACATTCACAAAAATGAGACGAATTAGTTAGTTTCAGCACAGCTTCCATAAACCGGCATTTGACGGATAAGCTCCTGTTTAGTAGAAAGTTGAAAAAAATGTTTCATTAGTCAATCGAACCCCTTTAATATCACTCATTTTTAATAGAATAAACAAAATCATTCACATTGTTCTGTATTCAGAGCAGATATAATTATTGCATATTGATGGAAAAAACCAAACTACACTAGAGTCTTTTCTTGGAACTTTTAAGAGCCCTCCTTCTTGTTTCCTCCTCTGATCAATGAGCTTTGATTTTATAGACTGATTATCTCTGATGCAAAGCACTACATCGCCAATCCCCATGATGGGGTCTTACTGCATTCAGTTGAGTGTCTCATATTATGGTCTCTATGTTCATTCTATGTCTTCACTCACGTGAAAATGTGTAATATCTTTATTTTAACTGGCTTTAAGGTGCATTTCCTGCACTTGTGTTACTGATCTATTTATCCCTCTACACGTTAACACTGCGCTTATTTAACATTTTCTTGGTGTTCCCATCAACCTCCATGATTTCCCTAAAAATGCTTCTCATTTTCTATACCTCATCTGAATAAGCTTTGGATTATCATAATTGACATGACTCAATTGCTTTAAAGTGCCCATTCAAGAATTTTTTCCAATTAATCCCCGTACGGTCCACCAAGGACCGCTCCACAAATGCAGTCCTGCACTGGCCCTCAATCCAACCGCAATCCTGAGTTCCATACACAAATCTCTCAAATCTAAAATTGTTCCCTCAGAATGAACACTATAATATAAATATTATTGATACTATAGCTTTTTCCCTGTAGCCATCAAATCTACATAAATCACTAGCAATATATAGCCCCTTCAGATACTGGCCCAACAGGACCACAATTCCTCTCTTTCCAGAAAATTACAGACTTTAAACAACTAAACCATACAAAATGAAATAATTTTCACAAGTCCATCCTGCGCGGACTAGTACTATCTGGCAAATCAATACTTTCAATTTCTACCATTTCTGACTTACAAATCTTCGGCAGTAGTTTTAGAAAATGTATAGTTTTCCGTTATGATTCTGCTCTGACTGTCATGATTCTGATCTGCTTTGCCATGTCCCTGATCTGTTTGCCTTGTTTGCATTTGGATCTTTGCTATGTCTGACTATGCCTTGGATTATGTATTGTGATTTGGTTACTTAGATTTGTTCATGTCTTGTGTCGTTTAGTTTTTCCATGTTTTGTATTTTGCCGTATTCCATTCCTGCAGTTACATTCCAGTCCATGTTTTCGTTTTTACCATGCATTGCACTTTGTCTCCCCGTCTGGTATTCTGTCATGTGTTTGCTCTCAGCCTCAGTACTGCGTGCCACACTTTCTGGTGATTTAATGGATTCTGGGTTTCAACCATTCCTTCCATTCTCGTTTACTTCCTTCATCTTGCTTTTTCTACATTACTAACTAATACTAACGGTTTGTTGTTTTTTTTGCTAAATTATTAACCAAGACTACATTGCACATAGTATTAATTACTAACAAGCACTAGGGATTGTATAGCTGCACTCTACTAATTGACTAACGATCTCTCAGCATTAGCCCTGTTCTAGTCTCCGCCTCTTGCCTTCACTCAATTTACTTTGCTGTGTTTCTAGCAGATTCTCTGCACCTGTCTAATCAATGTTCTGCCACTCACTCTGTGCACTTAGAAATCCCCAACCGGATCTGTGTGTTCTGTCTATAGGCTGTCTTGTAATCCCTGTCCGTGCTTTGGCTTTTGCCTTTTTCATGCGATTAGGTACTTCCTCATGATCATTCCTTTATAATTAGTTTGATCCAATTAACCTGTTCCCTGCATAGCATGTGACATTCCTCTTGTCTATTTAAACAGTCTTTTTCAATCACAGTTCTTTTCAGAACGTTGATCAATACGTCTTTGTGCAGAGTGCCTCGTATGCCATTGAATATTGTTTTGCTTCTACTGGATAGTTTGACCTTGATTCTTGCCATTGCCGTTTTTGTACTGTTTTTGTCTTTCTGGATTTTGACCTATTTTTGTATGACCACGAGTTCTGTGTTTGGATGCCCTGTGTATGACCATTGGCTTTGCCCATCGACTACAACGTTTTGCCAATCGTTTTTTTTTGTACCTCTGCCCATCTGTCTTACTGGTTCTGACCCCTACCTGTCTAGTCGGTACTGTTTTTGGATTTCGTATTGTAGCTTGGCAATTCCTGTGTTTTTTGGCTTTGACTCGGACCCCGGTAAAGGCATATGCTTTTTGGATTTCTGTCTCTCGTGTGGTTCCTGAACTGTACGTCACAGTTTTCCATAATTTGTGAAGTGTATTATTTAGAAATCCTCCTATGAAGGCTGAAATTTGAGAAAAATGTAGTGATCTTTTGCTCTCTTTAAGTTTTATGCAAAATACATTTCCATGTTCCGGGCTGATATCAATGATAAACGCTAAATTTAAAGCCACTTTCTCTTCTTTGTGTGCGTTAGTTTACTTCAAAGGTGGACAAAATATTCTATAGGGTGTTACTGCTTCAACCGCTCACGGTCACATAATCACTGCAACTGTGCCATCCTAAAAACAGACAACGTGAACATATCCTGCAAACTGCTTTCTGAATATCTCTATCTAAAAGGCTTCTAACTGAACTTAAGAAATGAACTACTAATACCACAAACAAAGTCTCAGCAACAGGTAGGTCTAACTGGGAAATATTCAGTTCCATTCACTTTGAAATCTATTGTTTGTTTTTGATTTTCAAGATTGATTCCCAAGATTATATTTAGACAAAAGACATATAACTAAAGGTTAAAACACCTTGCAAAGTTTTCTTTTCCCATAGTTTTCAATAGCATAATGGTAAATTGCAAGCATGTCTTGAAAAATATCTCATTAAGACCTTAGAACCTAGTTTTACCATGTTTATGAATGAGCTGACAACTCATTCCTAGGGACTTTTTGAGGTGAGTTTTTTTCCCATCAGTAATCCAAATTTTTCCTCAACAGTAATATTTAGTCAGTGCATATTTATGTTTCTCTGTTTTTCTTGATGATTTTCTATTGTTCTCACTTATTTTTTCTACTTTTATCATTGTTGTCTGTCTAAAAAAAATATTTCTTCAAATTGTCTTTATTTTTTATGTAGTACTCTAGTAGAGCCAGTTTATATTCCCTGCCAACCATTTTTATAATCCACTCATTCCCTGGAAGTAATGCAACTGTCCATAAAATTAGGAACACGTCTTCTAGATTTTTCAATTCTGTTCCTGCTGACCATTCAAGAGGGGCATATGTTTGTTTAATTGATAAATTGGGACAATGTTATTACACCCAAGCAAATTTTATTACTTTAGACCAAATATTTAATATCAAGATTGCCTTTGCATCACTTTTAGTCTATTTTTCCAGTCTAGCCACTACTCCAATGCCAAACACATACAATTAACAATAATAATGAACACACAATTTTGTAAATCAAATTTGTCCCTCTACAGCTTCGCACCCATTAAAAAGGCTAAATTCTTTATTTATTTACCATCCAAATTAATTCCACTTATTTTAACTAACCACAGCCATTAAAATGCCTAAACTCCTGCTTTAACTGACACCACTTTTGCCAACCAACTTCACTCCCTCCCAATTAACTTCACTTACTTCATCTAAACCTATACCAATGTTTCACAATCCAGATTTAATGCCGCTTTCAATCGTCTAGCATTTATATGACAGGCCTGTCAACTTTCCAGCTTTCCTATCAACCAGCTAATGCTCTTCTTTGAAAAATCATCAGTCTTGCTTCTTTGAGAGACCATATGTAACATCATAACTTAAATCACCCTGTTCATCTTATTCCTAATTATCAAACTTCAGCCTCTAGTCATGGAGAACAAAATCTCACTCGCTATTTAACTTGCTGGCTCCTTCACTCTCTCTGAACTGGGCGACTCGTTCGACCCTCCACCTAAGGAGTGTTTTTTCAAATTAGGATATTTTCCGTCTCCTCCTTTTCTCGGAGGAATGCCAGACATGCGAGCAAACAGATAGAATCACCCAATGCACTCCTGAAATAATTTTTGTCTTAAATGTTTCCCTTGCTAATGCTGCAGTTTTTTGAAACAAAATATTCAACGCACCAAACAACTGGGCATTTTTATTATTTTCGAACAAATATTTAATATGAAGATTGCCCGAGTATTACTTTTATTATTTTACATCTGGACATTTATATTGTAGGTTGGCTATTATGTTCACTTCAGGGCACCTTCTCACTCATTGGCATTGGCAAATACCCAAGGAATACACTCATACTCCCCTTTAGTCTCGCCCTATCTCAATGGTGAACACTTTTAATTATAGTTCACAATCTGACAAACCAACTTATGTCTACTTACAACTCCACAGCCTTTTAAATGGCTAAACACCCGCTTAGCTTGCCACCCAAATTATCTCTGCTTGCTTTGAGTAATTCTATAATATAATCTTTATTTAATTTGTCTCAATTTTACCATACAAGTTAAAAGTATCCATCAGTCATCTTGCTCTTACACTGCCAAATCTACTCTGCTGACAAAATCCACTGATTCCCTGACAAACAGATCCAGCTATTTCTAACATGAAGAAGACTACAAAATAGTAAAGCTGAAATCACTGTATTATTCAATTAATTCCTACATTAACAAACTTAAGACTGTAGCCATGGAAAACACAAAATTTAACTCGCTACTCGCCCTGGCCGGCTCATACTCTTTCTCTGAACATTCGCCCCCCTTCTACGGAGCTGTTTATTTATTTATTTGTTCTTCCCAAATCTAAATATTTCTAGTCCCAAATCTCCCCTGCTGTCCCTTGACTTCTCCCTGTTACCACAGCTTGTACTTTCAGTCACTCTCTACAATTGACCACAAACTCATTTTCCAGCCTTTAATAAAACAAACAATATTCTGTTTTACATTCTGTTTTTTAGACAAAACGACTTCTTTCTTTCCTCAAGCAGCACATTCCATAGGCAGGAATCAGACTCGCAACTCCTTCTTCCTGAGGAATGCCAACCAGATGACCTCCGCAAGAGTCACTCATACACAAATTTATGTAAAATATTTCCCTATTTTTTCCACTCGTTCACCAAAAAGTCTTGCATGTTATGCTGTCAAATTTCTATTAATAAATCCTTTTCAAAGTACACGCACACTTTTGTAAGTCACTGAGATTTCAGGTGCTTTTTCTGCTCTGAACACTGCACCTCCCTCTCCTGGTCTTTTACTCCGGGCAGCTCTGCGCTGCAGCAGGCAGCAGAGATAAATCCTTCTCTGTCGCAAACTGCTCCAGACTACAACGCTCTATAGTTCACACAAAAGAGATTCCTCATTTACACTCAGTATTCCAAATTAACACCAATTACACAAATTATATAGCATATGGATTGATAATATAAAAAAGAAGTATTTACATAGCGCTATAATATTTACAGTTTTAAACCGGTTCTGATCAAAAAGGTTTGATCATACTTTTGTCACATTTGAATTATAAAATTTCAGTCAGCTCCAAACTTACAGTCACAAAGTGTCTTTCAAATATCTGTCCATTAGGGCTTAATGATAACAAATGGATCAACATGGTGTCATTATTTAATTGAAGCTCTATTGAATTTCATCCATTTATCCAATTCCTCGTGAGTTTTCTTCATGTACCTCTCTACTATTCTTTATCTGACTTGATGCAATGACTGTATTAGAATTTTGCTTCTTATATACCCCTTTTTCTTTTGGCCACTTTATTGTCAATTTAAACGTCCACTGCGGGGATTAGCTTGAATACATTTTTCAAAGTTTATTCCCGTCAACTTAACCCCATTAAATTCTATTGACACCTATAATCGTCTACAGACTATCTATCAATTTTATTTATAATACCTCCTGTCAGTTAGTTGCAAGTTAAACAAAACAAGCAATATATCTCTCCCTATTCTAAAAGCCGTAACTACAACCGCACCGTCTAAAACAAAATGCGGCAAGATTAATTATATACACAGCGCTGAATTATTTACACAAGGTCAGATCGATTTTGACCGAATGAATAGGATTCTTTTATAGCAGATTTCGTTTACCTCATGTACTTCCCAATTTTATACCAGCTGTAAACACTTAGACAGCCTTAAACCAAAAAGTTCATAGAATTTCATATACTTTGTTAATCCAACACATTCTTTGAATCAGTAATCAGGATTACACATTTTACCTAGGTTGAATTACTTAGTCCACTGTTCATACTCTCTAGAGACTATTTTCACTATTTATAATATTTATCTATATATTTATGTATTGCTCCCTACAATATCAATAAATCTCATACTTTTTCTTATATTCTTTATCTCATACTTTTTCTCATATTCTTTATCTCATACTTTTTATTATATTCTTCATCTCATATTTAGAGCGTAACCTTACGCTTTTTGGCCAAAATCGCTATCAACCTGAGTGATTTATGAAGTTGCCGGCACAGACAGGCCTCTAACAACTTTTGCGCGCTGGGTTGCATAGCAACACTTTAACTCCTTACTCTCTTCCCCCCTTATCTAGTGAGCTCACAAATTAGGTAAAATACGCCTGAGGCAGACAATCCACAATGTTCACCCCAAACGATTCTAGCCAAGTTGAGTACCCCCAGATGTTATCCGCTCCCTGGTACAGCACAGACACAGGAGAAGCGGTTGGTGATTTGTAGCCTGTGCTACACCAATACCATCACCCAACTAGATCTGTGACGGAAGAAGCACATGCGACAAACCAACCTCCCAAAAATATAATATAAAATACACACAGACATCACAACATATTACATTCATGTCAAGCATACATCACATCAGACTCTTTTTCTTACCGAATTACTCAATCAAATTTAAAATCTTACTTCTAGGTTCTTTTGGAGGGGAGACTTTAAGGTGCCTTGGTCCATCCGGCTGCATACCATTCTGAAGTTCAACAATTACTCCATGGGGTTTTTGGGAAAAAGGCTCTGCTTACCTTATTTATATTATCATGGCCACTTGTTGAATTCAGAAATGGTAGCCTCCGTATCGACCTCTGGTTCCTTTCCTCTCTTCCTCCTGGCTGTTAGGCTCGCCAAAAATGTGGGTGAAAACACTTGTGGACCAAGTGTTCTCCCAACCCCTATAAATCTACCTTCAAGGAATGGACACATTCTCCAGAGTCTGATGTGATCAGGTTTATTGCAGGTCGCTCAAAGTGAAGTACAAAACCCAGGCTGGTCTGCGCAAACCACATAGCATTCATTCTTCTTCAATCACCCGACACAGACTGACCACTGGCTGTCCGGACCCTCGTATTTATTACCCTTTTGGCACGTCCCTCTAGGTGGGATTAAATGTGGCTCGTCCCACTTTATTATACAAAATTATTCATTCTGATTGGTTCATTGTCATATAGCAACCCTCCACCCTTAGTAACAAGTTAACAAGTTATTACATCATAGTGTAAATTCATTTTAAGCCTCCAGGGACGCACAAAGACCACATTTGAGCCTCCCAAACCTTGGGTTCAGCAAAAGTTCAGAAACTTATCTAGGTTATGGATGGTTCCAGAACACTTAGCTGCGCATGCTCCGGTAGTGGGTCCGGGCTGAACAATATGGTCATTCCGGAGGATTAGCTCATCTAGCCAGCCTCGGTCGGCCGGCTTGCAGTCCTGTTATCTTGCGTTTGGCAGATTTATGAGTTTATGCTTCTTCTCAGCTCCACAGTTTTGAGGGGCCACAAGAAGCTGGCTGAGTTCTCTCTGTTTAAATGTGATTATAGTACCATTCTGAATTTAGAACCGTTTGGGACATTTTTCCCACCACATTAGCTAGCTAACTTAGCAGTGTTCTTATCGGTGCACCCTGAGTTAGGTACTGTCGAACTGTAGATCGCTTGATAACTTAAATGCTCGCAAAATAACGGATTTCCTCTCAAAAATGCGACTTGGTTAAAAAGCAGGCATATTGGTTCTGACAATTGCATGTGAGGATTCCACTAAATGTGTGCCACCAACCATGACAAGGTGAAATAGTTAAATAACCTACAAGACAAATGCGTTTCTATTGAGTTGACGCCTCAGAAATTGAGCAGTGGCGAAAAGTAAAAATCTGACGCGCGTCATATGCTGCCAGTGGGTGTTGCTCCATTGAAATGAATTTAACATTAGCTTATCAATTTTTTGACGCGGGTCTCATGCTTCCAGTGGGCGTTTTAATTGTCAATTAAATGACCCCAATGAAGCTGATACATGCATTAGCATCCATTTTTTTACTTCGTAGTGGTGGTATTTGATTGACAGGTGACAATTGAGAGTGGGCGTCGTTTCAGGGCCCCCAGCGGACACGCCCCCAGCGTCTTAGAGCAAAGATAACTCCTTCATCTTTCAGGTTTTTGAAACCTAATTTTTAATACTTGGCGAATTTTTTGATTGTTCAAATTTTGCTGGGTGGTTAATAACATATTTATCATGACTTTACACAGACTTTAAATTCTGTGTCTTCCATTCCAAATGAGGGAAACTTCTTTATTCCTTATTCTTGCTCACTTGTGTAAGAGAATGCTTCGCTATGTCTTTTTATTCTCCATCTTGAGCTTGTAGCCAACCTTCACAATGCTCACAGGATAAGGGCAGAGCTACTCCGGAAGAGCACATCCCTTGTGCTGTATGTTTTCAGACAAAAAGAAGGTCCAGAGTGCTCAGAAGGTTAATACAGCTATATTTGATCTGGAGGACTCATCTATCTCAAATATTAAGGAAAACCGGGAAAATGATTTGACTACTGTTATATTGGACGATAAATCATCTAATTGGAAACATACTGCATATAATTGAACATTTAGACTCTCAACAACATTGCCATCATTGCAAATAAAAACATTTCTTTATAAGCAGTTTTCCTCTCTGACAACAGTTTTAGTTCATAAATATTTTTAATCACTGAATTTTTTTTTTAAGGACAGAAGTGAGGGTAATGCACCTGTAAGAAGTGTTTTGTGTTGGAGACGTGTTTGAGAGGAGCTCAGGGAAATGGTTTTGAGCTCTCAGTTAGGATGGGGAAACTGCTTCTATGAGGTGTGCATGGAAGTTTAACTCAAAATATGCTTTGGACTTTAGCCAGGAGTTTAAAATACAATCCATGTGAATTAATTGGTCAGTAACTGAGACATTAGTTTCTATAACAGTGAGTTAGAATTTGAAATAGAGTAGAAAGTGGGGAATTGTACCTTTAAATTCAGCCCTCAGCTTGTTACATATTGAGTCATGAAGACCACAGCAGGTAACAGCAAAAACAAGGTTAGTTTCTGGGAAAAGAAATTGTTTTCTGTATGCACTGTAACCTGTATGGTCAGCAAATCGGAAAAAAGTTTTGAGATGAAATATTTTACAAACTGGGAAAATTCTGTTAATATTTACTCTTAACATAAAGATGTCACATTATATGTATACAGAATGTATTTTTTTCAGGATTATAACCAGGTGCTTATTCTGTGGAGATATTTAAAACCTCATAATCAGTCCTGTAATGTACTGAAACATGCAAAGAAAACAGAGCTCTGCTCAGCCTGGCTTCAGTCCAACTCCTCCTGCTGCTGAGGGCAGAACCAGGAAGTGACTCTCGCTCTCTCTCTTACGCAGTTTCAGAGAAATCGAAACTTAACTGCGTCTCTCACAGAAAGAAATACAAACACCGTCTCTGTCTGTGCGAGCTGTAGAATGGCAGAAGGGGGAGGTTTGCTGGATCAGGATCAGTTCAGCTGTCCGATCTGTCTGGATCTACTGAAGGATCCGGTGGCTATTCACTGTGGACACAGTTTCTGTATGGACTGTATTAAGGGCTGCTGGGATAAGGATGATCACACTGGTGTTTACAGCTGTCCCCAGTGCAGACAGACCTTCACTCCAAGACCTGTTCTGGGTAAAAACACCATGCTGGCTGAAGTGGTGGAGAAACTGAAGAAGACAGGACTCCAAGCTGCTCCTCCTGCTCACTGTTATGCTGGACCTGGAGATGTGGAGTGTGATTCCTGTACTGGGAGAAAACACAAAGCTGTCAAGTCCTGTCTGGTGTGTCTGGCCTCTTACTGTGAAACTCACCTCCAGCCTCACTATGAATCTCCTGCCTTTAAGAAGCACAAACTGGTCAAAGCCACTGGAAACCTGCAGGAGAAGATCTGCTCTCTTCATGACAAACTGCTGGAGGTTTACTGTCGTACAGATCAGCAGTGTATCTGTCTCCTGTGTACAATGGATGAACACAAAGGCCATGATACAGTCTCAGCTGCAGCAGAAAGGACTGAGAAACAGGTCAGTACAGAACCTCCTAAACATAACTCTCATGCTTTTGCAGTAATAACAATTGGTCGGATTTTTACTAAAACACTAAGCCTTATTGCCTGCTTTTTAAAATTTCTTAATTTACTACGCAAATGTCATTTTTCCTTGTTTTCATACATCTGTAGAATTCTGTGATTTCCTGGTATACAAATCTAAAGCGGTAACAACAGGAACTGAACCCAAGTCAGTTCTCTGTGACAGCTCTGTTCATACCCCTGTTGAACCCAGATCAGTTCTCTGTGACAGCTCCGTTCATACCACTGCTGAACCCAGATCAGTTCTTTGTGACAGCTCTGTTCATACCCCTGTTGAACCCAGATCAGTTCTTTGTGACAGCTCAGTTCATACCCCAATTGAACCCAGATCAGTTCTCTGTGACAGCTCTGTTCATACCCCTGTTGAACCCAGATCAGTTCTTTGTGACAGCTCAGTTCATACCCCTGTTGAACCCAGATCAGTTCTCTGTGACAGCTCTGTTCATACCCCTGCTGAACCCAGATCAGTTCTCTGTGACAGCTCTGTTCATATCCCTGCTGAACCCAGATCAGTTCTTTGTGACAGCTCAGTTCATACCCCTGTTGAACCCAGATCAGTTCTCTGTGACAGCTCTGTTCATACCCCTGCTGAACCCAGATCAGTTCTCTGTGACAGCTCCGTTCATACCCCTGCTGAACCCAGATCAGTTCTTTGTGACAGCTCTGTTCATACCCCTGTTGAACCCAGATCAGTTCTTTGTGACAGCTCAGTTCATACTCCTATTGAACCCAGATCAGTTCTCTGTGACAGCTCTGTTCATACCCCTGTTGAACCCAGATCAGTTCTTTGTGACAGCTCAGTTCATACCCCTGTTGAACCCAGATCAGTTCTCTGTGACAGCTCTGTTCATACCCCTGCTGAACCCAGATCAGTTCTTTGTGACAGCTCAGTTCATACCCCTGTTGAACCCAGATCAGTTCTTTGTGACAGCTCAGTTCATACCCCTGCTGAACCCAGATCAGTTCTTTGTGACAGCTCTGTTCATACCCCTGTTGAACCCAGATCAGTTCTTTGTGACAGCTCAGTTCATACCCCTATTGAACCCAGATCAGTTCTCTGTGACAGCTCTGTTCATACCCCTGTTGAACCCAGATCAGTTCTTTGTGACAGCTCAGTTCATACCCCTGTTGAACCCAGATCAGTTCTCTGTGACAGCTCTGTTCATACCCCTGCTGAACCCAGATCAGGTCTCTGTGACAGCTCTGTTCATATCCCTGCTGAACCCAGATCAGTTCTTTGTGACAGCTCAGTTCATACCCCTGTTGAACCCAGATCAGTTCTCTGTGACAGCTCTGTTCATACCCCTGCTGAACCCAGATCAGTTCTCTGTGACAGCTCCGTTCATACCCCTGCTGAACCCAGATCAGTTCTTTGTGACAGCTCTGTTCATACCCCTGTTGAACCCAGATCAGTTCTTTGTGACAGCTCAGTTCATACTCCTATTGAACCCAGATCAGTTCTCTGTGACAGCTCTGTTCATACCCCTGTTGAACCCAGATCAGTTCTTTGTGACAGCTCAGTTCATACCCCTGTTGAACCCAGATCAGTTCTCTGTGACAGCTCTGTTCATACCCCTGCTGAACCCAGATCAGTTCTTTGTGACAGCTCAGTTCATACCCCTGTTGAACCCAGATCAGTTCTTTGTGACAGCTCAGTTCATACCCCTGCTGAACCCAGATCAGTTCTTTGTGACAGCTCTGTTCATACCCCTGTTGAACCCAGATCAGTTCTTTGTGACAGCTCAGTTCATACCCCTATTGAACCCAGATCAGTTCTCTGTGACAGCTCTGTTCATACCCCTGTTGAACCCAGATCAGTTCTCTGTGACAGCTCTGTTCATACCCCTGTTGAACCCAGATCAGTTCTTTGTGACAGCTCAGTTCATACCCCTGCTGAACCCAGATCAGTTCTTTGTGACAGCTCTGTTCATACCCCTGCTGAACCCAGATCAGTTCTTTGTGACAGCTCTGTTCATACCCCTGTTGAACCCAGATTAGTTCTTTGTGACAGCTCTGTTCATACCCCTGTTGAACCCAGATCAGTTCTTTGTGACAGCTCTGTTCATACCCCTGTTGAACCCAGATTAGTTCTTTGTGACAGCTCTGTTCATACCCCTGTTGAACCCAGATCAGTTCTTTGTGACAGCTCAGTTCATACCCCTGTTGAACCCAGATCAGTTCTTTGTGACAGCTCAGTTCATACCCCTGTTGAACCCAGATCAGTTCTCTGTGACAGCTCTATTCATACCCCTGCTGAACCAAAGCTGTCACTGGAAAGCAAGAGAAATGATATTTTTCATAATATTAACAGAAAACATGCAGTGGAGCAACCGTCAGTTTCAATAAAATAAATTAATTAACTTGGTCTAATGCATCCCTCCACATATTTGCATGAATATTAAACACAGACTGATGAAAGATTTTAAAATATTTTATCCCATGATGGTGATGTGTTTGACTTTGTGGCTCTTTATCTACTGAAAAATGCTCTTGAGTTAATTTCTCTTGAAAGAAAATGGTAACATATAGAAATCTGATACTTTGAAGTCTTGAATATCTTTTTTAGCAGCCCCCATCACTCGAGAGCCCGGGTGTAACTGCACTCTCTGCAATATTTCTACCCCTGTATGAGGCCTGAACTGTTCAACTAACCTGCTGCACACCAAATATGTCCAAATATTTAGGCTTGATTGGAACATGAAAATATTATAATAACATAATGTGATTGTTTTAAGTTGAATTGTTTTTCATGACATATAATTATTATGATATAAAAAAGGAAATACTTCACCCACAGAAGCAGCTGGGGGCGACACAGAGTAAATTCCAGCAGAGAATCCAGGAGAGAGAGAAGGAGCTGCAGGATCTGAGACAGGCTGTGCAGTCACTCAAGGTGGGTACTGACCAGAGGAGAAGACAACAGCTGCTGCTGGAAGAGCCATTTCAGGGCTCAGTCAGGGCTCTCCTCCAGTCAGCCAGTGAGGAGCCCAGTGTTGGGCCACTTTCCAGCCCTGTGGGGCTCAATCCCACTGAGACACACTGTGGGGAACAGGCTGTGTGGGGTCCCAGTAAGAGCTGAGTGAAAGGCCCAGTTAAAATGCACAGCCTCCTCTCTCTGTGTCTCCTAACAGCTCTCTGCACAGGCAGCAGTGGAGGACAGTGAGAGGATCTTTACTGAGCTGATCCGCTCCATTGAGAGAAGGTGCTCTGAGGTGAAAGAGCTGATCAGAGATCAGGAGAAGGCTGAAGTGAGTCGGGCTGAAGGACTCCTGGAGCGACTGGAGCAGGAGATTGCTGAGCTGAGGAGGAGAGACGCTGAGCTGGAGCAGCTTTCACACACAGAGGATCACATCCATTTCCTCCAGGTAACATCACTGGCTCTCTGACTGTCTGCATTGTGCACATTTTGTCCTCTTTAGTTTCAATGAACTGCTCTAAATGTCTGCTCAAGTATTTGAATTTTGACTGATCTCTGTATGTTTGATTCTGTCTGTCTGCAGAGCTGTCAGTCTCTCTGTGCCCCTCCTGGACCTGGACACTTACCCAGCATCACTGTCAGTCCACACGTCTCTTTTGAGGCTGTGAGGAAATCTGTCTCTGAACTGAAAGAGCGACTGGAGGATGTTTTCAAATCAGAGATGATCAAAGTTTCTGGAAAAGGTTCGTGAACTATACCTGCTGCAAAAATCATATTTCCTCCCTACACAGAACACATAGGTGAGCTGCTCTTCCTAAAATTCACTTTTACATCATGAGAGACACTGAGGAGGCAGGAGGGCGTAATGCTGGATTTCGTCCACCAGAGGGCTACAGTAGCAGGGACTTTGTAATCACGGCAGCTGCAGCTCATAACATACATTTGAGGACAATATAAAGGGCCAACTGCCCAGTCCTGAGGTTAGATGACCTTAATACCTTTGTTGCTGTAAAACTATATTGGCAAATTTATGTATGGTTGTCAATGAATAGTAATGGGCCTGTTGCTAATCAGCATAAATGCATTACCTATGTATGTTCAAGAAAATGTTCAAGATCAGACATTTACCATGATCCCGCTTGAAAACACAGCATCTCTTCCGCCACAACCATTAGCACAAAAAGCTGGACAAACTCCCGAGGAAATGCCTACATCTGCTCTTACGCACTTCTGTGTTGTCATTCTGTGGGCACAATTTTAGTTGTTCTTAGTTGTTCTTCATAACAAGGTTTTATCCTCTCTGTATTCAGATGTTTTGACATTATCCATGAACCACAGAATTAAATACTTTACAAATTTACAGTTTCATCAGCATCCATTCATTCTCACTGTAAACACTCACTCCTCTCAGTCAATTCGCCATAACCCCCCCCGACACACACACACACACACACATGCTCACATTCAGTCTCCCTGTTAGTCCTCCGACCCCTCAAATTCATATAAGTCCCCACATCACTCCTCAGAATAATAGGAAGGATTTTCCTGGACATTTATCCTCTCGTCCTCCAGCGTTTCAGTCGCTCTTGTATCCTGGGAAAGCCCTTCTTTCAGCTGATTTGTTGGAATGGAAGTGATGGCAGATAAAAATCTGTTGGATTTTGATTTTGGAAATGATTTTGGAAAAATCATTAAGAGAATACTGCTTTCCCAACAAAGTTGGCATGTTATGATAATTGCGAGAATAAAAAGAAAGCTTTTTTTAAAATCAGCTCTGTTTGAAAAGTCAGCTTTTCAAAAAAATTTTTAAGGTAAAAATGGACATTCTGTTCCCTGGGCTAGAAAGGAAAAGGACCGTCCCCAGTTAGTTACCTACTTACGGTTCAGATTCCAACATCTGTTATGGTATGAGGGTCTTTTGTGCCCATGGCTTGGGTAACTCAAACATCTGTGCAAGAGCGATTAATGTTAAAGGAGGACATACTGCAGGGGCGGATCCAAGAGTTGCTGAAAGGGGGGGTGCAGCAAGGAGGGGTCTGGGGAACCTCTCCCAGAAAAATTAAAAAAATGAATGTGCTGAAAATACGTTTTCCTGGTATTTTGGGAGAAAAATCTGGCCTATCTGTTCAATGATTTTCCTTCCAAGGTCCCAAAAATTAAGCTAATAATGGGAAGGATTTTCCTGGACATTTATCCTCTCATCCTCCAGCGTTTCAGTCGCTCCTGTATCCTGGGAAAGCCCTTCTTTCAGCTGATTTGTTGGAATGGAAGTGATGGCAGATAAAAATCTGTTGGATTTTGATTTTGGAAATGATTTTGGAAAAATCATTAAGAGAATACTGCTTTCCCAACAAAGTTGGCATGTTATGATAATTGCGAGAATAAAAAGAAAGCTTTTTTTAAAATCAGCTCTGTTTGAAAAGTCAGCTTTTCAAAAAAATTTTTAAGGTAAAAATGGACATTCTGTTCCCTGGGCTAGAAAGGAAAAGGACCGTCCCCAGTTAGTTACCTACTTACGGTTCAGATTCCAACATCTGTTATGGTATGAGGGTCTTTTGTGCCCATGGCGTGGGTAACTCAAACATCTGTGTAAGAGCGATTAATGTTGAAGGAGGACATGCTGCAGGGGCGGATCCAAGAGTTGCTGAAAGGGGGGGCGCAGCAAGGAGGGGCCTGGGGAACCTCTCCCAGAAAAATTAAAAAAATTAATGTGCTGAAAACACATTTTCCTGGTATTTTGGGAGAAAAATCTGGCCTATCTGTTCAATTATTTTCCTTCCAAGGTCCCAAAAATTAAGCTAAAAAAACTTAAAAAGTGGCGTTATAATGCGGTTTTACATAAACTGACAACTTGACCCTTTACCTAAGACTTTAACTTTACTGTCAAAGTTCATGACCTCAACCCTTTTCACTGCTGTTGGTGACATGGTCAAAATTTCAAAGAGGAAAAAATCTTTCGATTGATGAGAGCTTTCCAATGAGTACCAATGTGCTATGGTTTGAGCGATTTTCAAAGGTTTTGATGTTTCAGAAATGTTGACAAAATCACCACAAGCAGTGAAAGAGTTTGACCATATTTCCCACAAAACATTGATATTATTAGTTTTTGAGGTTTTTTTTTTAACACCAAATAGCCTCCAACAAAATAATTGGAGTGCATATCTAACTTGCAAACCCAGTGGCTATATGCATCTGTGGTTTTAGCAGATGTTAACAGATCACCAAATCCCCCCTCCCCCCAAGTCCATACACCAGGTTTAGTAAAAGATATCACACTCAACAGCTTGTAAAAAGTTACAATGCTGTGATTGCCTTTTTGCAAAATGATCCTAAAAGATGTGGCTTTAATGCTTCCAAAACACTCCCAAGTGGATGTCTCCCAAGAAATGTTGTCATACATATAATCCGAGTCTCCATTAAATTGAATTTCTGCACATCTGAGTGAATTTACTAATCTTGAGGCAGTCAGTAATGTCCAAAACCAAAATATCTTACTTATATTAAAGATCCTATTAATCCTAAAGATGTCCTGATCTAAATTTAATACAATGATGCAGACCTATATTAAAACATAACATTATCGACATATGAACAATATTTTTACGGAAGTATTCTTCTTCTTCTTATTATTATTATTATTATATTTACATGAATGTGAAAAAGAAATGTGACTTTCGGGCCATTTAGAATTTTTCAATAAGACCATTAAACTATTTGGATTGACTCATACATGTATAATGTCACGTATCTTACTGACAGACTCAAATTTTATTTGGCACCGTAAAACAACGAATCAATATCCATCAAAAACTTGGCTTTGAACAACTGATCCATCAGTGGGCTCCTTTTTGTAAGCTCAAGCAAATTTTAACCGAACGCATACTTGCGATAGCCTATTAATTAATGTCAGTCTTACCGCTTCCATGTCCCCTGCAAATGTCCATTCATCCATCCATCCATCTTCTACCGCTTATCCGGGGCCGGGTCGCGGGGTCAGCAGTCTAAGCAGGGATGCCCAGACTTCCCTCTCCCTGGATACTTCCTCCAGTTCTTCCGGGGGTATGCCAAGGCGTTCCCAGGCCAGCCGAGTGACATAGTCCTCCCGGTGGGGCATGCCCGGAGCACCTTCCCAGGAAGGCGTCCAGGGGGCATCCGATATAGATGCCTGAGCCACCCCAGCTGGCTCCTCTCAACGTGGAGGAGCGGCGGCTCTACTCTGAGCTCCTCCCGGGTGACAGAGCTCCTCACACTATCTCTAAGGGAGCGGCCCGCCACCATGCGGAGGAAACCCATTTCAGCCGCTTGTACCCGAGATCTCGTTCTTTCGGTCATGACCTAGAGTTCATGGCCATAGGTGAGGGTAGAAACGTAGATTGACTGGTAAATTGAGAGCTTTGCCTTTCGACTCAGCTCCTTCTTCACCACAACAGATCGGTACAATGACCGCATTACTGCTGCCGCTGCACCGATCCGTCTGTCAATCTCACGCTCCATCCTTCCCTCACTCGTGAACAAGACCCCAAGATACTTGAACTCCTCCACTTGAGGCAAGAGCTCCCCTCTAACCCAGAGGGGGCAAGCCACCTTTTTCCGGTCGTGAACCATGGCCTCGAACTTGGAGGTGCTGATTCTCATCCCAGCTGCTTCGCACTCGGCTGCAAACCGCCCCAGTGCATGCTGAAGGTCCTGGTTCAAAGGAGCCAACAGGACAACATCATCTGCAAAAAGCAGAGCTGAGATACTGTGGTCCCCAAACCGAACTCCCCCCGGCCCCTGACTGCGCCTAGAAATTCTGTCCATAAAGATAACGAACAGAACCAGTGACAGAGGGCAGCCCTGCCGGAGTCACGCAACACGCACCCGGAACAGATCTGACTTACTGCCGGCAATGTGAACCTGCTCCTGCTCCTGCTCCGGTCATACAGAGACCGCACGGCCCTTAGTAGAGGGCCCTGGACTCCGTTCTCTCGAAGCACCTCCCACAGAATGCCATGATGGACACGGTCGAATGCCTTCTCCAAGTCCACAAAACACATGTGGACTGGTTGGGCAAACTCCCATGCACCCTCAAGCACCCTGCGAAGGGTATAGAGCTGGTCTAGTGTTCCACGACCAGGGCGAAAACCGCATTGTTCCTCCTGAATCCGAGGAAGCAAAAACTTGGGTATGGGAAAAGTTCGGGGAGGCCATGGAGGAGAACTATTGGTCGGCCCCGAAGAGATTCTGGCAAACCGTCCGGCGCCTCAGGAAGGGTAAGCAGTACCCTACCAACACTGTTTACAGTGGAGGTGGGGAGCTGTTGACTTCGACTGGGGATATTGTCGGCCGGTGGAAGGACTCCTTTGAGGATCTCCTCAATCCCACTGATACGACTCAAATGTCGGTTTACTTAATTCTCTCAGCTTTTCCACATTTCCAATACTTTCTGACAGTTTTGTCTGAAGTAGTCATTGAAACGCGTTTTTAGACTGTTACCGCAACAGGGGTCAAGCAAGGCCATTGGTCAAACAAATTTCCCAGCAAGCCTGCAGTCTTAAACATTAGGTCGAAAACAACAAAATTAAATAAATTGTACATCGCTTAAGTCTATGTTTAGTTTTTTTATTTGCAAGAAAAGAGTCATTCCTATCGCATTAAGCAAATATTTACAATTGGATCCAACTAAATTCATCATGATGCAAGACAAATGGAATTGTGAAGTTGAACCATAAAAAGTGGGATATAAACAGTGAAGACTACATTACAACTAGAGGATATAGAGTAGAATATAATCAGAGATAATTCTAATTATCATTAGGTCAATGTACGAAGAACAATGGGTAAGCATTGAGTGTTTTCACTTCTCTGCGAAAAAAGGGGGACAGTACAGACCTGCCCTCTGTTGAGAATATGCAGTGCTTTAAAAAACATAAAGTATGCCAATGAAAACCCATGAGGTCTGAGCAACTGAAGATGTAGAAAAAGACAGAATGTGGAAAAATTCTTCATAACTGGAACAATTGGCACCCTCAGTTCCCCAGAAATTAGTATGAGGGCAGTTGAAAGGCGTTGTAACACCCTGGCAGGTATAATATTTGGAATGAGTGTGTATTTTCAAAAACAATACAATAGGAATCGAAATACATCAAAAATTATAGACACTTTATTGAACCAATGGAGCTCATTTTAAAAATTAGTCGGTCTTTGGTGGATCTGGTTCAAATCTGGTCCGGATCTGTTCCAGAACTGTAAAGTGGATCCATGCTGGATCTAGGCCAGGGAGCAAAATTATCTGGAGCGGATCATTTTCAGGATGTTGGACTACATCCGGTGCAGGTCTGGCCCGCATCTATTTGCTGTCTGGGTAGCCTTTATCGACAGGGGAAGAGGACTGCACCACAGGACAACATAAAACACAGAGCCGTGACTGCAGTCACCTGAAGACCATAATGGTACAGTTTTTTATGCCAGAAAAACTGGAAAATGAGATGCATCATTAATTCAATATTTTTCTCTTAATAATGCATGGCGTCTCATATACCGGTGCATCCTGTATGTTGTGAGAGGTAAAGGGGATGTTCCAGTGTGAACCCAGGAGAGGGCGCTGTGAGCCAGACCTTGCTTGTGTGCCCACGTGCCGAAGCATAGAGCTTGATATACAGTCTCTGGTCTCTTTACAGCCAGCAGCCACATAGCCCACCGAAACATCACAAAAACTTTTAGAAAGAGCTGTACAGGTGCACAAAAACTTCACGTGGTGGATTTTGCTGAGCATAATGGAAAACGCCATTTTGTTACAAATAAATGAAATATTTTAGAACAACTTGTTTAAGCATTTTTATGAATTAATAGCTACTATAATACAGTCCTTGATATGAAACCCTTTTCAGCGAGGGGACACCCCCCCACTGCATCTTATATACCAATGCGACTTAGCTACCGAGTTTTATTGAAATCAAAATACTAATTTTGGCTATATACCCTTTAAGTATGTCTCTGGTCACATTGTCTGTGTTTGAGGACATTTGATTTAATTTGTCCTCCATTTTTCAGTAGTTATTTTGATTTTAATTTCAAGGCCTGTAGGCACTTGTTTTGAGCCAAATTTTGTTTTGTTTTTGTTTAGTATTTGGGGAGAGTGGAATGTAATGGAGGCAGTGACAGGTACAGGTATGATGTGGGACAGCCTGCAGTAACTGAAGGGCCGTGTGTTTGACTGTGGTCCGGGGGTCCAACAGGCTGATCTGTGAACCGTAAGATGGCAAAGGAAGGTCCTGCTTTGACCACGCCCCAAACAAATTTCATTGGTTGTCTGAACACCTTCTTCTTCTGCTGCTACTTTAGGGTTAGGGTTAGAACATTAGAAGAGGAAGGTGTTCGGAGAACCAATTTAATTCATTTGGAGCGTGACCTTCTTTGCCATCTTAGGGTTTGCAAATTTGCATCCAACAGCCACTGTAGGAGCACTGATAGCACCTCCTCCTGACACAGTTAGCCCTCTTGAGCTGGAGCCATAATGACCGCCTTTAACAGTTTCCATGTGCCCTTCTGCCATTGCTACAGCCCTCTGGCCGTCACCACGAGCCCTCCAGTGCTAGGGCCTCCAAGGGCTTTGAGGCCTCGACCTTATGTACGTGGGCATTAGCATTCAGTTCAATTCCTCCAGGAAATCCATCCATCCATCCATCCATCCATCTATCTGTTATTGAATCTGTTCCTGCCTCATCAGGGTCACAGGGGAGCTGGATCCTGTCCCAGCTGACTGTGGGTGAAAGACAGGGACACACCCTGGACAAATTACCAAACTTACCAGTCCATCACAGGACCCACTCACCATTATCCTCAAAATCATGAAAAACTAAATATTACACTCAATACTGTTGTCTCAAATCTCTCTCTCTCTCTCTCTCTGCAGTGGGAAAAGTCAATGTTCTTGGCCCCATGAAAGATCCCAAAACAAGAGAGGACTTCTTACAATGTGAGTTTATTATCAAACCTAAATTACTGCATAAGAAAGACGTGACAAGAGAAGGATACATTGATTTGAATCATTTTGAATATCTTTTTTAATTCATGAATAATTCACTTTAATCGCATCCGTTCATCAGATCTTGGTTCATTCAGCTGCAGTCATCTTGTGTTATTAAATATATGGATCAAAGTTGTTAATTTATGCCCTGTGTTGGGCAGCAGGGTGTTGGATGGCAGTGTTTCCTCACAGAGAGAGGGTTGTGGGTTTGAACTGAAGCACCTATTACTAAAAACTCATAAGTCACACTTGACTGGACTTGACTTGTGGGGTTTTAGTAATCAGTGCTTCAACTGAACTCAGGTCCTTTCTGTGTGGAGTCAGCATGTTCTCCCCATGTCTGTCTCAGGGGACTCCTGTTTCCTCCCTCAGTCCCAAACATGCATGCAGGGCAAACTACAGACTGTAAACTGTCTGTAATGTTAGAATATGTGAGTGAATGGTATGTGTGTTTGTGTTTTGTATGAGTAAATATAAGTCTGAGAGTGAATGGTGTGTGCATTTGTGCGCGCGTGTGTGTGTGTGTGTGTGTGTGTGTGTGTGTCTGTGCAGGTGTGCATGTGTGAGTGTTTGAATGATTGGTGTGTGTGTGTGTGTGTGTTAGTGTCAGAGAATGGTGTGTGTGTGTGATGAGTGAGTGTGCTACTGAATGGTTTGTGAGTGTGTGTAAAATGTCTCCATGGGTCACTGTGTGAGTGCATGGTGTGTGTGTGTGTGTGTGTGTGTGTGAGTGAATGGTGTGTGTGTTTGTGAGTGAATGATGAGTGTATGTGTGTGTTAATGAATGGAGTTTGTATACATGTCTGCATTTGTGAGTGAGTGAATGAGTGAGTGAGTGTGTGTGTGTGTGTGTGTGTGTGTGTGTGTGTGAGAGTCTGAATGATTGGCATGTGTGTGTGTGCAACTGAGTGTGAGAATGAACAGTCTGTGTGAGAGACTGAGGGGGTGAATGGTGTGTGTGTGTGCGTGTATGTGAGTGAATGTGAAAGTGTGTGAGTGAATGGAGTGTGTGCATGTGTTTGTATGAAATTGGTCTGTTAATGTGCGTGTGATTATGTCAGTGAATGGTGTGTCTGTGTGTGCATGAGTGAATGGTTTGTGGGTGTCTGTGTGTTATTGTGAGAGAATGATGTGTACGTGTGTTTGTGTGTGAATGGTCTGTTTATGTGCATGTGATTATGTGAGTGAATGGTGTGTGTGTGTGTGTGTGTGTGAGTGAATGGTGAGTATGTGTGTCTGTTAGTGTCAGAGAATGGTGTGTGTGTGAGTGAGTGAGAATGCGAATGAGTGAGTGTGTGTGTGCGTTTGTGTGTGTTAGTGTCAGAGAATGGAGTGTTTGTGAGTGAGTGAGTGAGTATATGAGTGTGCGTACATGCAAGTGAGTGTGTCTGTCTGAGTGAGTGAGTGAGGGCGGAGTGAGTGAATGGTGTTAGTGTGTGTGTGTGTGTGTGTGTGTGAGTGAGAGAGTGTGTGGCTTGTGTATGTGCATACATGTGTGTTTGAGTTTATGAATGATGGGTGTGTGTGTGTGTGTGTGTGTGTGTGTGTGTGTGTGTGTGTGTGAAACAGAATGAGTGAATAGAGTGTGTGTGTGTCTGTGAGAGACTGAGTGTGTGTAGGAGTGTGTATATGTGTGAGAGAATGGTGTGTGTTTGTGTGTGTGTGTGTATATATGCTTGTATTTGAGTGTGTGAGTGAGTGGTATATGTGTGTGTGTGTGTGTGTATGTGTATGTAGGATTGTCTATATGTATGTGATGAATGGTGTGTGTGTGTGTGTATGTGTGTGTGTGTGTGTGTGAGTGAGTGATTGGCACACTCGCGCGGGTGTGTGTGTGTTGTTCGTGAGTGAATGAATAGTGTGTTCGTGAGTATGTGTGAGAGAGTTAGTAAGTGGGTGAGTAAATGACCTGTGTGTGTGAGTGTTTCTCTGTGAGTGAATGGTGTGTGTGTGTGTGTGTGTGTGTGTGTGAGTCTTAATGATTGGCGAGTTTGTGTGTGCAACTGACTATGTGAATGAACAGTGTGTGTGAGAGACTGAGTGTGAGTGACTGTTGCGTGGGTGTGTAAAACCCCAGCGAAGCAATAACCAAACGGCGGATATTGCCCGGGTTGAAGGCTTTACGTGTTCTCTTAGTCTAACTTTAATTAGAGCATTCTTTTGGCTGGGGTGAATCACAATAAAATGAATAATCTTCACCGTCCAAGGACGGGGCATGAAAACGCAATGGTTACGGTTAATCTGACTCCATAGAACAAGTAGAATACAAAATTTAGCTATAACCTCGTCAAAGATCTGACTCCAAATTAGAATTAGAATAGATAATATTGGGAACACCTGCGTGGATTTCGAGACAAATCTGCCATCAGACACGGCAGCGCAAACCATCATTGCTCAGTAAATACGTCCCCAGGGTTAATTAAACGCAACTGTCCTGGAATCAATTCGACAATACTTCCATTGGTTAAACGAGCACTGAGCGTGAACGTATCAAGAACCCAGATTATATATATATCCCCAAAGGCTCCTTAGAAAGATCAACCAGACACCGGCAGATAAGGGTATCTTTAATAGCTAAACCTTAAGAGCCGGTATTCCATAAATCCTTAAGGGGTAGAACATAATCCCAATCTAACTTAGAAGTATCGTTACCTACACATGTCTTGGTAGGAATTTCCCATTAAGTCCCGGTCGCAACAAGGCTAGAATATACGAGTGTTACAAATCAAGGAAAATCACGCAAGCTGAAAAAGGAATAACAATAATTTAATTCACCAGGTAGGCTCAACTTGAATCAAACAAATCAATGATAAGCCAATTACCGTTACATATAATTTAGAAGGATTTAGAGTATTTTCATACCTGGAAAAGATGAATGACCACGTGGAGCTAAAGTCGTCCCACGTGGTCGGGGAGAACCCAGATGTTCCCCCGCTCCGCAGAGCAAGGAGCCATGTGACTTTTCCCCACTTACCCACGCGTCAGACGTTGACAATAAAAGGACAGGACAGAATAAGAAGCGAAGAAAGAAGAGTCGAGAGCGCCCTCCTAGGATCTCGTACCTTTAAAGACTCCAAACCACGCCTCCGAACAAGGTAGAGGAAGGGGTGGCCGAATCAGAGGTTTACTGGCCTAGGTGATAAAACTAATTTGCAGAGAGGAGACTAGGGTAGTTGCCGGAATGAATCTTGCAAACAAGATAAACCATAATTCCAAGGAAAATGAAACATGTTCCATTCAATTCCTTAGATTTCTCTGAGAATAAAAAGACCAAACATGATAGGAATATGTGCTAAAATGATGCAGTTGTCATGGAAAAGCCTTAAAATGGAATATTATAGCCCAATAGTGTGATAAATATATGAGAGGTTCCTTTTAGGATATTGAACATAAACAAAATATGAATTTGATAGAGTTTAAGTTGTTTTAAGCCAATTGAAGTAGCTGCGCTTTAACTTCAATGAAACCAGTGAGTTTGAGTTCCAGAGATGCTGGGCCTGCTAGACTTGATGGCTCCCACCCCCCGCCGTGGGGAACAAAAGATGCCACTCTCACCGGCAGGCTGGAGGATGATAAAAGTTAACTGCTCGCTCTGGATTGTGTCAGATCACCCAAACATTCAGATTTTACCAGCGTAATGGGCATGTGTTCCAACAATATGATTTTTGACCTATGTTGTAAGTCAAATCAAACTTTCAGGTTCTACAGGTGAATGGTGTGTGTGTGTGATTGTCTGCGTGTGTGTGTGTGTGTGTGTGTGTTTGTCTGCGTGTGTGCATATGTGTGAGCAAATGGTGTGTTTACAAATATGATAGAACAAAAACTTAAACACTCAATAACATGTTTAGTGTAATTATGTAAAATATCAACATTAGACTCTCCTCTCTTCTCCTCCATCAGACTCCTGTCAGCTCACACTGGACCCCAATACAGCTCATCAACACCTCCGTCTGTCTGAGGGGAACAGAGAGGTGACCTGTGTGGGACAGAACCAGTCATATCCTGATCATCCAGAGAGATTTGAGAGCTGGTGGCAAGTGCTGTGCAGAGAGGGTCTGTCTGGACGCTGTTACTGGGAGGCTGAGTGGAGAGGGGATTATGGGGTTTATATAGCAGCGTCATATAAAGAGATCAGCAGGAAAGGAGGGGGTAATGACTGTGGTCTGGGATGGAATAACAAGTCCTGGGCTTTGGACTGCTCTCCCTCCAGTTACTCTTTCCTTCACAATAATGAGAGCACTGAAATCCCTGTTCCCCCCTCCTCCAGAATAGGAGTGTACCTGGATCACAGGGCAGGAACTCTGTCCTTCTACAGCGTCTCTGACACAATGACCCTCCTGCACAGAGTCCAGACCACATTCACTCAGCCCCTCTATCCTGGGTTCTGGGTGAATACTGGATCTTCTGTAAAAGTGTGTGATCTGAGATGAAGCAGAGAGTGAAGGGAAAATCAGCTCTAATTAAAAAGAGCAGAAACACACTGAAATGAGAGAGTAAAGTGGTTTCACTCTTCCATGATGTTGAGAAAGTCCTCCATGCCTTCATATGGTGCTGCATTGATGACTGTAATACCCTGTGTACAGGAGTCAGTCCCTCATCCCTCCCTCTCCTGCTGATAGTTTACATCTCTGCTGAGAGAGAATACAGGAGAGTAAATAACTATAATAAGAATAAAAAGCAGAATTGGAATAAAATAGAAACAATCAATGAAACAAAAATCTAAAGGATTATGCAAATATGCTAAATTTCAACTTGATTGTGATTTCTCATGTAAAAATTATGTACAGTTTTGCTCATCCATAATTTAATGATTTAGGATATTTTATTTCATATGCCGTTTTTCTTTGTTTGTATATAAATAATTTATTTTTGTTTGAAACCGACAATAATTTTTATAAATGAATCTCCAGGAAGCAGGCTGGCTCATTACAGCCCTTTCCCACAACATCCCATCAGCACAAACCTGTATTTCAGAAGCTTAACAGAAACTCAACTGTACCTTTAACCTGAATCAAAAAAATTTAAAAAAAGATGAAATTTTCTGATGTATAAGCATAACTGGCTCTTTTTGGATTGTGGGTCTTTCTGAATTATTGTTTCAATGATTATTCTCTGTTTTGGTTTTAGTTGAGTTTGACATTCGCAGTAAGATTGACTAATAAAAATGATTATCAGCTGCTGTTTTGCAAACTGTCTGTGAATAAGGGGGAGCTTGGGGAGGGTTTGCAAAGTTGTTTCTAAAAAGCGTCACTTTCTTGTTCTCTCCTTCATAGATGAAGTGAACTTGATGAGCTTTATTTTATTTTTTTTTTTACAATGTGATATTTAAATACCCATTTCCATGGTTACGCAGAATGTGTTCATGAAATGATCTCCTGCATGTACTAACTGACCGTCCGGTTGACGGATGCGTCGGGTGGAGTCCACCAATGAAAGAAAACACACCCACCTCTTCAGCGATGATCTTTCCTGCTGTGATTGGACACAAAGATGGCTCACTCCATCTCTGCGTTTGGCTAATTTCTTAAAAAGCGAGTCCCTAAATTCACTTACTGAGCCTCGGAAATGAACGCAGAATCCTGGAATTATACTTAAACTTGCATATAAATTTGCTCAACGCAACATTTTCATTTAGTGCACTCAACTTGCAGTTGATAAGCATGGTCTCTTTATTTAGGAGACAATACATGTTTTGAGGGCTCATCAAGGTTAGTATGTAGTTTCAAACAAAGCCCAGGTCACACTTTGCCTGAGACGAGCATGTTTTGTAGTTCTGGCCTTTGATGGGGTTGATCAGGACTGCAGACATGAACTGAGATTCTCAGGACTGAACACACAGAGCTTCATGGTGGAGCTGGACATCTGGAGGAGAATGTGCATATTAATAGTGTACCACAAGATGGCAGCAGAAAACAGAGTATTAGGAGGGCTTTGAGAAAATCAAATACCGTAAATACAGTGGGCTCCAGACATACTGGCGCTCTTGAGTGGATATGCTCAAGAAATTCTAAAATAAATACCATTTTAGACTAAAAATAGTGAAATGTGAGAAATGCTGTGCTTTACAAACACTTAATCAGAAAGAACAGAAATGGAAGACCCTAATGTTTACAATACTTCATTCACAAAATGTTCATTTCAAGAAAATCGAAGCAGTGGACTTGGGTATCTCTAAAAGATGTTTTCCCATCCATGCCTTATCGAGTGTGAAAATGTGACTTCAGTACTTTTAGGACATGGCTTTTTAAATATTCACTGATTTAATTAAAATCAGTTTCCTTCACATCACGGTTTCAGAATTATTGGCACAGTTATTGCTGCAACCATCTTTTAAAAGTGGGTTACAGCACTGTTTGATTGGGTTAGGGCAGATTTGCATGATTTTGGGCTCATTTGTCTGAGCCAAACACAGACAAAGAGGGTTATATCTGTTTCTGGCTTTCACACCAACCTCTGCTCTCTCATTTAATTAGGCAGGACATTTATGAATTCAGGCTGTTTATGTGGTCTTTCAATTCCTATAAAGCTCTAGAATGACCATCAATAACTGTTCACCTGTCCCTTACTGTAAAAAAAAAAATGAAATTAACTAATATTTAAAAATGGAAGGCAACCACCAAATTCAAATTAATTCTTTGCAAACTCAACAACTCAAGTTGAGCAAAGTCACTTTGCTTTACTGTTTAAAGTTTTTTTTTTTTTTTTTTGTGGAGCCAGTTAGCTCATTTAGTTGGGGTAATGGGTGGAAACACAAAGTCTCATACATACTGGCCTCCAGGGAACAGACTTTCCCATCCCTGCTCAATATCCACTGTTAACATTACAAAGCCGACTCACTTTTAAAAAGATAAGGCCTCCTGCAAAGCATTCTTGAGTTCACTCAGTTTCAAGTTCCACGTTCTTTCAAAAATGAGTTTGTACAACCACTGGAACTTGAAGTTGAGCAAACTCAAACTCATGACAACAAGTAAAAACAGCATGTTACAGCGAGTGAGCTTAACCTCACATAACGGCCGTGTATTGTGTTTGCTATGGAAGACTGCATAAAAACGCTTTAGTTCGTGGGCAGTATCTATACACTTCACTCTACATTCCTTTTTTCAGCTGAGTTACCTGGACTACGAGAAAGTAGATACCAGTTTAACGAGCCAAGATAAATTAGTACTGTATAAATAAACTTTGTGTGCCCTACTATGGTTCAGGGCTGTCAAGCTCTGGATGGAACAAAAGGTTGTCCTGAGGCCCTCAGAAGCTGGTAGAACGCCTTCCAGAAGAGGGAAGTGAACTGGGGACCTCAGTCAGAAACAGTGTCTACCTGGAGACCAGAGCACATGCTGTTTCAGCGGTTAATCGGTTTCTTTTGGGAAGGGGAGCTTGAGTCGAGGGATCACGTGAACTGCCTTCGAAAAATGGTCAACCACCATAAGGATGAGAGTATTTCCCTCTGAAAGCAGAAGTCCAGCAATAAAGTCCAAAGCAATCTCCTGTGATCTGGAAAAACCTAGTGCGTGTGTCACTTCTGGTAGAAACTGAGTTTAACCTTCATTTGCTGTAATTAAGAGTGGTGAAAATCCGTAAGCTTTTAGTGTCATTTGAACTTTCAAAATCAAGTTTCTATCATATTTGTTTTTGTTAGGAAAAGTCCAGAACCTAAAATTTTTGTTCAATTGCAAGATTTTTGTCACTGATAAACTTGCTAGGTTTTTCCAGATCACAGGAGCAATGGGGAAGAACGACATTGTGGAACAGGTAAAGGCTGCAGTAATCCAGCAGGCAGGGAATGGGTATTCTTTTAGGAAGCACTGACAGGGCAGGCTCGTATGAAGGCCCATGCGTCATTCTGTGAGCTCTGCTATCAGACTGGAGAACCTGAATGTTTGGTTGATTTTGCTCATAACAGGTATGTCAAACGTCAAAAATCATATTGTTGGAACACATGCTCATTATGCATGTAAAATCTGAATGTTTGGTTGATCTGGTGCAGCCCAGAGCCAGCAGTAAACTTTTATAATCCTACAGCCTGCCTGCGAGAGTGGTATCCTTTGTTCTACTCAGCAGGAGGCCCGAGCCATTACGTCCAGACTACCCAGTGTTCCTCAGTGAAATATCACGGTCCCCACTAAAGTTAAAGCCCAGTTACATCAAGCTGCTTAAAACAATCTGAATCTCTATCAAATTCACAATATATTTATGTTCAATATCCTATAAAGGAACCACTTATATATTTATAACAATTGGACTATAATACTCCATTTTAAGGCTTTTCCGTGACAACTGCATCATTTTAGCACACATTCATATCACGTTTGTTCTTTTTATTCTCGGGGGAATCCAAGGAGTTGAATGGAACATGTTTCATTTCCCTTGAAATTATGGTTCATCTTGTTTGTAAGATTCATTTGGGCGACTACCCTAGTCTCCTCTCTATGCAAATTAATCTTATTACCTAAGCGAGTAAAACTCTGATTCGACCACCCCTTCCTCTACCTTGTTCGGAGGTGTGGTTTGGAATCTTTAAAGGTAAGAGATTCTAACCGGAAGGTCTCTTCTTTCTCTTTCTTCTTTGTCAACATCTGACGCGCGTAGGTGATTCAAATTCATGTAACTGGTAATTGGCTTAACGTTGATTTGTTTGATCCAAGTTTGTGCCGAACTGGTAATTAAATTATTGTTATTCCTTCTTTCAGCTTGCGTGGTCTCCATGACTCTTAATCTTAACTTAGCCTTGTTACAACCGGTACTTGAGGGGGCGATTCCTTACCATCCCAGACTAGCGGAAGTGTAGGTAGCGGTTAATTTCAAGATGGATTTTAAATTATGTTCTACCCTTTAAGGGTTGATGTATTACAGGTCCTGGGGATTTGGCCATCAAAGGTACCCATGGGCTTAAGCCGGTACCCGGGCGGTCCGCTTAAGGGGCCCTTTGGTGTACATAAACCTGGGTTCGTGATGTGTTAATGCTCAGTGCTACTTTGTTTATGCTTAGATGTTGCGATCATGGTAATTTCCTCCGCCCTCTGAAATTTCCACTGAACTTAAGATCCGGCAGTGACGCCTATTTAACCCTAGGGGGCGTTTTGCTTAGTGACAATGGTTTTTACAGACAGAGTCTGGTTACGTAACTGCCCTGAGATTCACACATGCTGTTTCAAAACGATAAATCCTAATTCTAATTTAGAGTCAGATATTTAGCGAGGATACAACTAAATTTGGTATTTTAACTATTTAATGGAGTCAGATTGAGTGTAATCGTTGCGTTTCTATGCCCCGTCTTTGGACGGAGAAAAATACCCATTATATTGTGATCCACACCAGCCAGGAAAATGCTGGAATTAAAGTTAGTCAATAAGAACACGTCAGTCCTTCACCTCACTGCAATGTCCGTCATTGGTATTGTTTTGTGGGGCCTTACAAGACACTCCAGTAGATGAAACCACCGTGCACTGAACACCGGTATAGCTGGTGAGACAGGAATCGTAGCCCCACTGAAGGACCTGCGAATGGGCTGGTGAGGGCGCGAAAAGATGGTTCACCAGGCAGGTACTAGGAGCAGGGCCTGCCAGCTGTGCGGAGCAAATAACCATCTCAATGTCCTGCAGTGCCGCAGCATCCCAACAATATGAAACAATATGATGGACAGGTCGTGTCTTGATTCTTCTCCCCCTCAGAAGAAGCATGGACCCTTGAGAGTGCATCTGATTATTGGCTGCAGGTCTTCAAGACAGTATGGAATTGAATCGATGAAAGAAGAGTGACCAGCATGCTTGGCACAGATTCATATTCAAGGCAGATTTGAGACACTTTCAATTCTCAATTTCAATTTCAGTGTTCAGCCCACACCAGGAATGGAACTTGGGAACCATACAGCGAGTGGTCACATTCTTTGAAGGGTTCTGAGGTGAACCTGTCCTTCAGGTTCTGAAAGGCTGATTGGGCTTCACAGGTCTGGGAGAACCTAGTATTGGTTGAGGTTAATGAAGAGAGAGGAGCAGCCACAGAGCTGAAATCTCTTATGAAGTGGTGGTAGAAATGAACAAATATCAGGTCTTTATGGGTCTCTGGTAGGAGCCTATCGAGGGCAGCTTTAACTTTATTACCATCCATGGAAATTCCTTGAGCAGACATAAGGAACCCCAGGACAGTAACTGAAGATTTGTGAAATCTGCATTTCTTCACAATCACAAACAGCCTGTTCTCTAATAGACATTGAATGACTCGGTGTATGTGGACGGTGTGCATTGAGGCATAGCGGGAGAAGGTCGTCGTTGAGGTATACATAAACAAAGTGCCCTTGCATGTCTCGCAGCATGTCATTCACCAAATTCTGGAAGATCTCGGGGGAATCTTAGAAAGAGATGGGTCCAAATGACAGATGTTAAGAGCTTGGTTATTGCTATTTTTACATTTCATTTTCGCACAATGAAAAGGTCCAAGCCATCTTGTGCTCAGTATAGAAGATGGAGGAGGAGGAAAATAAACCCCAATATAGGTAGCTATGCCATCTTTTATAACTTAAAACTTCTTCACACAACTGAAAACTGAATTTATTATTTGAACTAGTGAGCTATGTTCAAGTAAAGCAAAGCTAGCTAACCCTTTCACGCGCATCAGCCCCAGGGTGGGCCTCCTCGGCATTTGTGTTTTTATACCGCCAAATATTGTTCTACGTTAGAGAACAATACTGTGTTCGAAAGTTTGATGACTCAGCTTTACAAGTGTTTGCCGTTTTACGATGCAAATGCGATGGCAAAAGTCATAATAACCTTCAGCCTGACTGTGCAGTCCCATTAGTTTAATTGCATAGCGTTCTTCAGGTTTGTCAAAATATTTTGAAATCGATGTTCTTACCTTGGTAGTCCTACAGATATAAAATCTGTCATCGATTAAAATCTGCAAAACAAGCAAGCTATGACAAACGTCACTAAATCGACTCTGAGATTGAGGTAGTTGCCGTGCGTCTTTATGATTTTCACTATAATTTTCTTTTTTACACATGATACAGCTGTAGATTGTATCAAAGGAAGTGCCCTCATTGGCTTTCATATGCTATTCTAACCGAACAATAGTCCGGCCGACATCGGCTCTCCCTCCAATTTAACCAGAAAACCAAAATCTTTTAGTTCACTCAGCCAGGCGGTGGTCTGCAACTTCCAAAAGATGCGTATGGTACCCATGGGATTAATTTCTACGGGGGGAATTATTTTAATGGTTTCTGACTAGGGGGGAATTTTGTCAATGCAGAAAAGGAGTTTTGTTTTGAAATTACCGAATCCTCCTGCAGTGTACTTGCCTGATTAGCAACTGTTGCTAAGACTAATAGGTGGGGGAAATGTATTTTCCATAGCATTGTTGCCATTGATCACAACGTTTTCAGTGATTGCATTTTTTCTCATAAACCTCTTATTTTCTCTAATAAACCTAGCTGCCTAACATGCTCTACAACAGTCCAGATACACTCAGGAAATATTTGCTGAAAAAATATTTGCTTTCACTAAGATACACTTTGTAAATAGGTGAGTTAAACCTGCTATGGAACTTTAATATTCTATTTATATATTTTCTGTTCTATTTTGTATTATGTTGCACTGCCTTGCATTGTTTGAACATAGCACCTTTTCAATGCAAGTTACGCTTGGTTGGTGTGTGGGCATCCGGTTGCGCCAAATCCTAATGAGCCGGCCTTGCATAGGCCTGTCTGAGAGGTGGGTTCAGTGGCAATTTGAATTCAGAATTTGAAGAGATAGGGCGAGGTGTTTATGGTCATGAGTTCCAAAGTTACGGAGCCGTGGCACTGAATGCCCTGCCACCATGCTGAAGAGCCTAAACCTGGGGACAACAGGCGAACAGGAAGCAGAGGACCTAAGTGCAAGGACAGGAGTGTATGGTTGTTGGAGCTCAGAGAGATAGAGGGGCGAGGTCATGGAGGGTTTTTGAATGTTAACAATGTTATTTTAAAGAATTCCAGAGGATATGGGAAGCCAGCACAATTTGTAGCAGATGGGGGTAATGTGGGTAAAGTGGCGTGAGTTTGAATTCTAGCAGCTGAATTTTTGAACATACTGTACCATTGTGAAGATTTTAGAAGGCAGACCAATGAAAAGACTATTACAATAATCAACACGAGAGCTGATGAAGGCATGAACAAGAGTCTCTGAATCTTTTGAGGAGAGGATGTCACGAAGCCGTGCAATGTTGTGGAGGTGGGAAAAGCCTAATTTGACAGGTCATTGATAGGATTTTCAAATGTGAGAACCAGATTAAAAATGACACCCTAGTTGGGGACAGTGTGAAGGGTTGACCTGGGCTCTGTCAATGAAAAAAAAAACAGAAATTAGATTGTCGTCAGACATTAATCAATAAACCAACAGCAGCAGTTCAGTTTCAACCAAGTTTAGCTGAAGACAGTTTGGGCACATCTGGAGATTTATATCTCTAATACAAGCTTTGAATGAGGGGGTGGTGAGTGAAGTGGAACTGGGTCAGTCCAAGTGAAGGCATCCAGAAAAATCAGAAAATTCCTGGGTCACCCCCTCAGAAATTTCTCAAAAAAACACACACATATATATACACACACACACAGCCCTCAATAATACATCTGGTTAAGATGTATTAAAATAATCTTTAAAATAATCCACAATTATTGGCACCCCTTTCAATTCCAAGGAATTAAAGGTAATTGAAGTATTTCTTCCATTTCTACAGTGGTTAACAAAGTTGATCAGAGTATCTAGGAACATTTAATTAGTAAATCATCACTTCCTGTCTCCCTGGGGTATAAATATGATGTGACACAGAGGCCATTTCTCTTATTCACTCTTCAACATGGGAAAGACAAAGGAACACGCCATTCAAGTAAAAAGTCGTAGTCGATGAACAAAGCCAAGGGTCATACACAGGGCATCCAAAAAAAGAAATCGTGGTCATACAAAAATGGGTCGAAATCCAGAAAGGCAAAAATACAAAAAGGGCAATGGCAAGAATCAAAGTCGGACAGTCCAGTAGAAGAGAAACAATATTCAATGGCATACGAGGCCCTCTGCACAAAGAAGTATTGATCAACGTTCTGACAAGAGCTGTGAGTGAAAAGACTGTTAATATACACTCAGGGAAGGTCACATGCTACACAGGAATCAGGTGTTGAGAATCAGAGCAGTTACATCGGGAGAATCACGTGAGGGAAGCCCTAACCACGAAAACTGGTGAAAGACAAAACACGAATGGGAATCACACAAACAGCCTATGACATTACAACAGCTCCAGTCCAGGAGTTCTACGTGCACAGATAACGAGCGCAGGAGAGTGATTAAGCACGTGCGAGAGATTCTCGCTGAAGCTCAGGAGAGGAGAGAGACAGGCTGAGGGGTGGAGTATAGAACAGGGCGATTGCTGAGAGGGAATTAGTCTAAATTAGTAGCGGTGCAACTTTACATATTAAACTAGAGAGCTCGTTAGTCAGTTAGTTATCTTATATACATGGATTAGTTGTGTTAGTAGACTATGATACAAAATACAAATGTTAGTCTTGTTAGTAATCAGAACAGAAAGACGAAGGAAGAAAACGAGAATCGAAAGAATATTTTAAACACCGGACTTCATTTTAATCACCCGAAGTCAGTGGACACGCAGACAGGGAAGACGGACTGAACCAACTAGATCACAAGACAGAGGAGACAAGTGCAATGGAACTGAGAAATGGAATGAACTAAAAACCTGAGTAGTACAATAACCAAAAAGAATAAATAAAAGACAATGATCATGAACACAGAACCAGAACATAAACATGACCAAAAACCATAACCATGACACATGCCAACAAGCTGTTTGGGAGGCACGCACGGAAAAAACCTTTTCTCACTCACAATCATGAACGCAAATGTCTGTAGTTCACTAAGCGGTACTGCGACTTCAAATAAAACCGTGTGCCTTGGTAAGATGAGACCAAGATAGAGCTTTTTGGCAACAAACACTCTAAGTGGGTCTGGCGGAACACAAAAGATGAGTATGCAGAAAAGCACCTCATGCCCACTGTGAAGTATGGGGGAGGATCAGTGATGCTGTGGGCCTGTTTCTCTTCCAGAGGCCCTGGGAACCTTGTTAGGGTGCATGGCATCATGACGCTTTGAAATACCAGGACATTTTAAATCAAAATTTGGTGGCCTCTGCCCGAAAGCTGAAGATGGGTCGTCACTGGGTCTTTCAGCAAGATAATGACCCTAAACATGAGGCCAAATCTACACAGAAATGACTCAACAGACACAGAATCAAGCTCCTCCCATGGCCATCTCAGTCCCCAGACCTCAACCCCAGTGAAAACCTGTGGAGTGAGTTGAAGAGGAGAGTGCAGAGGAGTGGACCCAGGTCGCTGGATGATTTAGAGAGATTGTGCAAAGAGGAATGGTCAAAGATCCCTCTTTCTGTATTCTCCCATCTTGTGAAACATTATAGGAGAAGATCAGGTGCTGTTTTGTTGGCAAAAGGTGGTTGAATTAACATCAGTATTAACAACATATTAAAGTATTAACATCAGGGGTGCTAATAATTGTGGCACACATGAATTGATGTAAAACAATTATTTCTTAATGTGGGATTTTCCCCACTGAATAAAAGCACTTGAATTAAAGGTTGGATTTTCCTCTTTTTTTCATTGTGGTCCTATATTATTTAGAAAAAAACTTAATTTATTAGAAGTCAAGGAACACATCTTAACCAGGGGTGCCAATAATTATGGAGGGCGCTGTATATTTTTTTAGTATGAAACCATTGCAAAGCTGGAGTCCCATTAAGGCTGTTTTCTGGCCCAAACCACCAAATTCAAAGTCACTTTCAGTGTTGATAAACCACCCTATGGGGTTCATGAATCCATCAGAGAAACCTGTCATATCAATTTTCTTTATGACAAAAAATAATATTTTTCACATTTTTAGTTTTTGGGGGAGACCACCCATTCTGGGGCCCCACAAAATGTCACCAATGACTGTAATTATGTGCTTATCAATGCACATTGTTGCTGATATATTCTCCTAATGAATAAAAATAGAATTTGTTGAAATTGATGTCACACTGCCGAGACAGGAAAATATTTGTCAAAAAATATGTTCTGAAATGGCGATTTCCAACGGTCACGAGTGTAAACGATGGTACATTAACATTTGACACTAAGGGAATTTGCTGATATTTGCCCCGGGGTATGGCCAACATTCAATGAAAAAACCAGGATGAGTTGACACCGGTAACATCTTCATCCGAAGACTTCCATCAACTGACCGTTGTAAACCCTAAAATGGGGTGTGTTGATACTAAATGGATTGTGTGAGTATGGCTCTCACTTAATTCCTCTACTTTAAGTTTTTTCAGTAATATAGTTATTTACTATATGATAACCTTATGATGTTTATGCTTAAAATTATTGCTTGTCCTTAGACCTTCAAACTGAAGGAGCCTCAAGACCACAACGAGGTGGCAGGTCCCCTTAAGGAATAACTACCATGCTGTCATCATGCATATTCAACATGACTATATTTCACGCACAAATGAACTGATAAAATGTTCTTGAAAAAAATCAGAGTTATAAACCAATCTTGAATTTATACCATTGAGGGAGCCTCAACACTGCGTGTACTTGCTGATGTGAAAAGTTCTCAGGCTAGATGGATCGAACAATAGCAACCTGTCCGCAATCACCACAAGATGACCTTAATGAGGGAAACGGCCCCTTCCGTGCACGAGGTGCACACTACATCATGCATTTGTTTCATAGCAACGTAATAGGTGTTGAATCCTGAATCAATACGACATGAAATATCAGTGCACCACGCTTTCAGTTTTCATCAACCAAACGAACTATTTTCTCAAAACTGGAGTTTTAGGGTCAGATTGACCCTTCCAGTGGATATTATTGTCTGAGAGACAACAACGAAATGCGGCTGCCGCGCAAACACGTTTCCCCTTCTCAATTGCTTTGCGGAAGAAGGAGACGCCATCTATCGGGAAATAGGAAAAATGGGCGTATTCTTTTTCACCCCTTGGTTCTCCCCTCTGTCCACAATTCAAGAATTATAATTGAACTCGTGGATAATTTCGTATCGTCAACGACATTTCTCTTGGCCACTCAACTTTTTTGGGGGAAAAAAAGTAGTCTATGTATGTTTTCCTGACGATACATGTTTCGAAGGCTTTTAGAATGCTGTTTCAGACAAGGCCCAGGTCACAGATTGTCTGAGACAAGTTGTTCTGGACTTCGATCCTGAGATGGGATTGGCTTGGAACGCGGCCGTGAACTGAGATGATCTCAGTACTAAATACGCAAAGCTTTCAGGCGGAGCAGGCGGGGAAGAATGTGCGCATTCAATTCCTACCGCCAGATGGCAGCAGAGAACCATGTAGCACGGGTGCTTTGCGAAAATTAAATGCTGTTAATACAGTGGGAACCCCTGACTGGAAAAGCACAAGAAGTACAATATTTGTATTTTAGAAATGAATTTATGAGAAATAGTGAAAAATAATATGAGAAAAAGTGTACTTTATTAACATTTCAATGGAAAGAATAGGAAATGAAAACCCTGGTGCTTGAAGTACTTCAGTCACAAAATGTCCGTATTGAAAAAAACCGTGGCAGTCAACTTATTTTACAGTTACCGATTTTTTTCTCATCCTCACCATACTTTTGGGTTTGTTTGTGTGTGTGTGTGTGTGTGTGTGTGTGTTTGTGCTCGCGCGCTTGTGAGTGCGTGTGTGTGTGTTACACCCTGACACCCCAGGATGTTAGATTGCCAGGACCTGGAGTGGAGTGGAGGACCCAGTTGCAGGGACGTGGAGTTTATTAAATGATAAGTGAAGAGATAACTAAACTAATGCAAACTTCAGGAGAGCATGAATGGGAGCGCTCCATACACAACTGGGAAATCCAGAAAAAGGCTACCTGCCCATATAAGGGAGAAACTGAGGTATAAATACTAAGGGAAAGAGTAAACTTAAAAGGAAACAGGTGGGCATAATCAAGAAAGAGGGAAATAGATAATTGGATAATTAAAGCAAGGCAGGCAGTCAGGGGGAAAGGAATGCCACAGGGGACGGCATTAGGCTACAGTGTGAAAATGTGACTAGCTCTCGGCTCTTCAATTCAGTCATGCAATTAAAAATTAATTTCCTCCAAATCAAGAACTGAAAATGAATGGCACACCGAGTATAGCCCTAGCTGCCACCACCACTGGACAGTCTTTTTATATAGGCTACTTTTTGTTAAGGGAAAGACACAGATTTGGAGATTTTTGGCCTATTCGTCTAAATCAGACATGGGCAAAGACATTCGGCAAATCTCGGCCGATTCTTTCCTCATGAAGCCTCGGATGTGTGACTGTGGAAGCCGTTAGGCAGAACTTTCTTGTGGACGGCGTCCGGTGGCAGAAGCGCTGGGTTCGACGTCGAATTGGTGAAAACATTGTGTTGCCTCATGCCAAGACATGAAGCATCGTCACACAGATTTTGCCAAGGTCAGTTATGCCTCCATTTTTAACAGGTTTTATAGAATAAAATGCTTATGAATCATTTAAAACGATTTTAAACCAAAGTAGTGCACTCGGACAATGTCACGTCATTGACCCATGTGTTTCTGCACTTGCCAATATTTGTGTGAGTGGGGTGAAGTCTGCCATCTCTGATTGCCTTGTTTTTTTACTCTGCTGCAGGAAACATTTTACTGTGATCCAATCTATGAATGAATCAGTTCGCTTGTCGAGCCATTTAGCCCATTTATTCAGGGCAATGGGCGGTAACAAACGTGTATGCATACTGGCCTACAGGGAACAGCCTTTCCCCATCCCAGCTCAATGTACTCTGTAAACATTAAAAAGCAGACTCAATTAAAAAAAAAAGGTATGGCCTCCTGCTGCAAAGCATATGAGTTGACTCAACTTCAAGCTCCAAGGTCTTTCGAAAGAGTTTTTGCGACTGCTGGAACTTCAAGTTGAGCAAACTCAAATGTTGATGTTGGCCTCACTTTAAAATTTTAGTCACCTTTAGATAAAAATACATTCCCATCCTCAAGTTCAACCTACAGTACTGAGCAAAAGTCTTAGTCACATTCAAAGCAATATTGTCAGGCTAATATGCTTGGAAAAATAATGAAAGTGTGACGGTGCTTCCAGGAACCTCTCGCGAGAACAGGAATTCCAAAAATCGTAACCTTTATGGCAAAAAGGGTCAGGATCAGAAGACACAAGAATCGCCAGCCAACAAAACAATGTCCAAAAAGCGAAGTCAACTAGACAGGCTGGGGTCAAAACCAGTAAGGCAGGAGTGCAACGGTACATAGACAGTAAGCCAAAACTCGTAGTCGAAATCCAGAAAGGTAGGTCATACATAGGGCATCCACAGAAATCGTGGTTGTACAAAACCCAAAACCAGTGAAGTTGGCACGTTATGTAAATCGTAGATAAAAACAGAATACAATGATTTGCAAATCCTTTTCAACTTATATTCAATTGAATACACTGCAAAGACAAGATGTTTAATGTTCAAACTGAGAAACTTAATTTTTTTTTTTGCAAATAATCATTAACTTAGAATTTAAAGGCAGCAACACATTGCAAAAAAATTGGCACAGGGGCCTTTTTACCACTGTGTTACATCGCCTTTCCTTTTAACGACACTCAGTAAACGTTTGGGAACTAAGGAGACTAATTTTTGCAGCTTTTCAGGTGGAACTCCCATTCTTGCTTGATGTACAGCTTAAGTTGTTCAACAGTTCGGGGTCACCGTTGTCGTATTTTACGCTTAATAATGCGCCACATATTTTCAATGGGAGACAGGTCTGGACTAAAGGCAGGCCAGTCTAGTACCCACACTCTTTTACTACAGAGCCATGCTGTTGTAACATGTGCAGAATGTGGCTTGGCATTGTCTTGCTGAAATAAGCAGGGGCGTCCATGAAAAAGACGTTGCTTGGATGGCAACATATGTTGCTCCAAAACCTGTATGTACCTTTCAGCATTAATGGTGCCTTCACATATGTGTAAGTTGCCCATGCCTTGGGCACTAATACACCCCCATACCATCACAGATGCTGGCTTTTGAACTTTGCGCCTATAACAGTCCGGTTGGTTCTTTTCCTCTTTGGTCCGGAGGACACGACGTCCACAGTTTCCAAAAACAATTTGAAATGTGGACTCATCAGACCACAGAATACTTTTCCACTTTGCATCAGTCCATCTTAGATGAGCTTGGGCCCAGCTATGCCGGCGGCGTTTCTGGGTGCTGTTGATAAATGGCTTTCGCTTTGCATTGTGGAGTTTTAACTTGCACTTGCAGATGTAGCGACGAACTGTAGTTACTGACAGTGGTTTTCTGAAGTGTTCCTGAGCCCATGTGGTGATGTCCTTTACACACTGATGTCGGTTTTTGATGCAGTACCGCCTGAGGGATCGAAGGTCACGGGCATTCAATGTTGGTTTTCGGCCTTGTCGCTTACATGCAGTGACTTCTCCAGATTCTCTGAACCTTTTGACGATATTACGGACCGTAGATGATGAAATCCCTAAATTTCTTGCAATAGCTCTTTGAGGAATGTTGTTTTTAAACTGTTCGACAATCAGTTCACGCATTTGATCACTAAATGGTGACCCTCGCCCCATCCTTGTTTGTGAATGACTGAGCATTTCAGGGAAGCTGCTTTTATACCCAATCATGGCACCCACCTGTTCCCAATTGGCCCGTTCACCTGTGGGATGTTCCAAATAAGTGTTTGATGAGCATTCCTCAACTCTCTCAGTCTTTTTTGCCACTTGTGCCAGCTTTTTTGAAACATGTTGCAGGCATCAAATTCCAAATGAGCTAATATTTGCAAAAAATTACAAAGTTTACCTGTTTGAACATTAAGTAACTTGTCTTTGCAGTGTATTCAATTGAATATAGGTTGAAAAGGATTTGCAAATCATTGTATTCTGTTTTTATTTATGATTTACACAACGTGCCAACTTCACTGGTTTTGGGTTTTGTACAAAAATAAGTCAAAATCCAAAAAGAAAACAGGAACAGAAGGGCAAAGGCAATATCAAGGTCAGGTGAAACAGTCGTGAAGAAGCTGTAGACAAATGGCATACGAGGAGCTCTGCATAAATGAATACTGATCAACGTTCTGACAAAGAATGAACTGCAGTGAAGACTTTAAATAGACAAGAGGGAAGTCACATGCTATGCAGGGAACAGGTGAATTGGATAAGACTAATTACAGAGGTAAGCACACATGGGGAAGTCCTAAACCACAACAATTGGCAAAAGCCAAAACGCAGACATGATCAATGCAGACAACTTATGACAGATAAACAGCTCCGGTCAAGGAGTTCTGAGTGCACAGACAATGAGTGCAGGACAGTAATTTAGCACGTGTGAGAGATTCTCACAGAAACACAGGGAGAGACAGAGAAAGCAAAGCAAGGGGCGGAGACTAGAACAGGGCAAGAGCTGAGATGCATTAGTAATACAGTAGAGGTGCAGCTTTACAAATTAATCCAAGTGTTCATTAGTAATATACACATGGATTAGTTAAGTTAGTAGACTCATACACAATACAAATGTTATTATTATTAGTAATCTAGGACTGCAAGGTGAAGGAAGTAAATGAGAATTGTAGTAATATGAAACACCAGAAACCATTGAAAATCACCAGAAGCAAGTAGTCACACAGAATGGGGAGACGGACTGAACCAAACTGATCACAAGACAGGGGAGTCAAGTGCAATGAAACCTGAAATGGCAAAAACAGAAAACTGGAGTGTATAACAAAATAGAATAAAGAAAAGACATAACAATGAACACAAGGCATGACATCAAAACACAGAACCATAACAATTAGAAGTTTCTAATGACTGAGAAATACAGAGTTTTAATGTGATGGGTGCGATCAGGAACCAGTCGCGAGAACCAAGTAACGCAGTAGATCCGATTTTATTAATGAAGGCAAAAGGTACACACACACACACACACACACACAAACACACACAGCAAAAAATAGAGTTAAAAAAACCAGGGCAGCAATCACAGTACTCGTGGTTGGACAAAAATGGGTTTGGTGTACAGGCATATCAGAGAAGCCAAGCCAAAATCCAGTGGGCGTAATCCAAACCGTAACCAGGGCAGCAATCATGGAACTCGTGGTTGGGCATAAAAGGGTCAAAAAACACAGATGCAACAATAAATCCAAAATCACTAAGCCAAAAATCGAAAAGTCGGACGGTCAACTCAGAAAGGGATCACTGAGAGAACTAGGCGAGAGAAACGTGGTACAAGCAAACTGAGAGAAACGATCTGACAAGAAAGTGCTGTGAAAAGTCTCCTTATATACTAGAGCTGTAAGAAGATCCGGGATCCGGCTCAATTAACTGGCCCTCTAATATCACTCACGAACAACGGATCTAGACGTCTATTTAACCGGCTCAGTTGAGTCCTACAGTTGGCAGAGAAATGACACATATGCGACTTGAGCACAACTAGTGGATCCAAGCAGTAGCGCAAGCATAGGCACTCAGCCACTCACTCGCTCAGTTGGCACTCGGCAGAAAAACGAAACTTAACTTCTCTGAGTCTCTGACTCAACTGCAAGGATCCAACCGACTTAACCGAGATCCGTCACAAGGATCCAACCGACTTAACTTAACCGAGATCCGTCACTCGTGGTGGATCCTGAGTTTCGTTTCACTCGCGGCTCGCTGCTTTCGGTTAGCTCATGGCTTCACTTGCGGCTCGCTGCTCTCGGTTAGCTCATGGCTACACTCGCGGCTCGCTGCTCTCGGTTGGCTCATGGCTTCGACTCGCGGCTCGCTGCTCTCGGTTGGCTCATGGCCTCACTCGCGGCTCGCTGCTCTCGGTTAGCTCATGGCTTCACTCGGCTCCCTGCTTTCGGTTAGCTTGAGTATGAATCCCTGCTTGCTCGCGGTCCTGCACAAACTGTAGCAGAGGGAATACCCTGCATACCCCAATGGCGGTCTCGCACACAGACACAAGTTCGCCGTGTTGTTGACTTCTATGACTGTCGTATAAGCTTGTTGCCCATGTTGTGTCAATGAATACTGTGATCCACCCCATATCCATTTTCACCATAAGAGAATAAAATAATAATAATAAAAATAAAATAAAATATTCTTTCGTAGTGGTTACTGGTTACCCTGGGAGCGTCACTATTTAGAACATCGGTGTTTTTTTTGCAGACGTAATACGACTGACGACCTGTCTTTTTGCTTAAGCTATTCATTTATTGACAAACAATGAAAACGTATTCCAGCGTGAAGGAAAAACAATACACATTTCATTTTCAAGTAATGCGTTCTGCATTCTGAATTGCAGACTGTATTCTGCATTTGGGCCTGTTATAATGTCGAATTCCTCACAAACATTAAATCCTGTAATACAGTGGTTCCTCGTTAATCGCGGGAGTTCTGTTCTAAAAATAATAAGCCGCAATAGCCGAAATCCGCAACATAGGATTACTTCTTTACTTTTAGCTTTATTTTTTTACAATTATTATATAGATGATTTGAGGCTGTAACTCCCCCCGCCCACAAATACAGCTTCAGAGTCACACAGCTAGCGAAGGAAGATTTATGTAAATTTTACATGCTGAACGCATTCTTTACAGGAGACACGACACAGAGGATATTGATTGACAATGTTATACAGTCCCGTAGCCAATTAGGGGGCATAGCACAATGCGCTGTCCCGTTATAGCAAGGGACCACTGTATAATGTAAAATAATATGATGTAATTTAATGTAATATAATAATGTTTTATTTCTAGATTTCTTTTTTTCTTGGAGGTGGGGGTTTCTGCATGTTGTGATGACTGTAATATTATTAATAATAATGATAATAATAATAACAACCACAATAATAAGAGCCCTGTTGTAGAACTAGTAGCCAGGGCAGCTACAGGCTGGATATTCTATTGGTAGGCAGTAACACATAAAGGTAAGTGTGTATGCTTTTTTATGGCTCGAGTCAATGTACCATGGTTTTTGCAAACATTTAATCGGGCCATTTTGTGTCAAGTGACACAAGTGACTTGCACAACCCAGCTCATATTACCGAGTGACTCAGAATGATCCGAATCCCTCAAATGATCCGAGTCAAACATAGCTAGCTGGGGAGGATACAGTGGGATTGGGGATAAATTCCTCATCACTGCTGGTCATGTGAAAGGACACAGATCTCTTTCGTGGTTTGTCTCGTTGTGCTGGTTTGGTCCTGTTATGGCCCCAATTTGTTATTAGATTTACAACGCAACAGCAACAGCAAGGGTGACAGACACAGTTTTAACAACTAAAACACATTTAATTTTTAAACAAAGACAAAGACTAATAACAACCTACAACTAAAGACCAAGATTGATAAATAAGAAAAAACAGAAATAATTACAGTCCCTTTTTGGTGGGGTGGCTTGGTGATGTCCTGGATGAAGAAAATGCTCAAACACAGGCAAAGAAATACACAAAAGAAAACGTCACAGGTCTTGAACAGAATGGCAGGTCTGGTCATCTTCTTGCAATTTCTCCTACTACTTTACTGTCTCAATTCTTTTCTTTATATACTCTTTTGCAGACCCCACCCACATTTAGACCTCTTTTTTTTTTAATTTTCTGAGACTTGCCCCAGACATGTGCAGGACATGTCTAAACATGACTCCAGTCTGAGCTTAACAAAAAAAAGGCAAATACTGCCATCCAGTGGCCTATATTCACATTACACCTCCATTCCAAAAGGGAAAAATTTTGACTCATAAAGGCAAAATTTTTCTTTTCAATACAACATGGTTAAGTGAACACTTGTCTATATATACATATCATACAATATTTAAACACATGATATATATATACACATTCAAACACGGGATAAGCAATCAGCAATTACATTGTCTGTACCCTTCACATGCTTAATTTCCAAGTCAAACTCCTGTAAAATTAAACTCCAATTCAACAATCTCCGATTCTTGTTTTTCATCTTACTCAAAAACGTTAACGGATTGTGGTCGGTGTACACAATCATTGGCTTTTGTCCTGTACAAACATAAACCTCAAAGTGTTGTAAAGAAAGGACCAGAGCCAACAGTTCCTTCTCTATTGTGGAATAGTTCCTTTGGTGGCGATTGAACTTCCTGGAGAAGTATGCCACGGGATGCTCAATGTCATCAGAGTCACTTCTCTGTAGGAGCACAGATCCACAAGCTTGGTCGCTAGCATCGACCGCGATGGAGAACGGTTTGTTGAAGTCAGGAGATTTGAGCACGGGGAAGTGACACAGCAGAGACTTCAGGCGATCGAAGGCTCTCTGGCATGCATCATCCCAGGTGAACTTTATGCCTTTCTTCAGTTGGTTCGTTAGACTGAGAGCAATCTCAGCAAAGTTCTTGCAGAACTTGCGGTAGTACCCGATCATTCCAAGGAAGTGGCGCGAAGCTTTTTTGTTGTGAGGAACTGGAAAGTCCACGATGGCTTGGACTTTAGCATTTATGGGTGCCACCTTACCCTGGCCTATGACGTAGCCAAGATAGGTGACAGTAGCACAACCAAAGTCACTCTTGCTCAGGTTAACAGTCAGGTTAGCCTGGGTCAGGCGCTGGAACAACGTCTCTACATCTTTTAGATGTTCTTCCCAGGAGTCACTCCATGTGATCAGGTCATCGATGTACGCACCCGTGTGTGGCAATCCGGCGATTGTAGACTGTATCATCCTTTGGAACGTGGCTGGGGCATTTTTAATGCCAAAGGGTAGGACTTCATACTGGTACAATCCAGATGGTGTGGCAAAAGCAGAGATGCTCTTGGCCTTCTCAGTTAAAGGCACACACCAATAACCCTTCAATAAATCAATCTTGGTCAGAAACTTTGCTTGCCCTACACTATCAATACAATCATCAATCCTAGGTATTGGAAACACATTAGTTCTAGTTACAGCATTGACTTTGCGATAATCTGTACAGAATCTAGTACTTCCATCAGGTTTTGGAATTAGCACACAGGGTGAACTCCAATCGGAGTTGGAGGGTCTGATAATATCATGTTTTAACATGTACTCAACCTCTTTCTCAGCAATCTTTCTCTTTTCAGGATTCATCCGGTATGGATGCTGTTTTATTGGTTTGGCATCACCAACATCTACATCATGAGAGGCTATAGTAACTCTTTTTGGAACATCAGGAAACAAATCCTCATATTTCTTGATCAACCTCTCAAACTGATCTCTCTGTGAGGGTTCTAAGTGCTGGAGTTTTACATCAAGATTTTGCAACACTTCAGTGTTTGACAATTTACATGAAAGAACTTCAGCTTTAATTCTTGGTTCATCATCTTGAAACTCCCCCTCATCTTCACACGTTTCGACCATTGGAGAATCTGAAGTGACAGCTGCAACCCTAGCATTTCTGTCATGATAAGGCTTTAGCATGTTAATATGACACAATTGTTTTGGTTTTCTCCTATCTGGAGTCTTCACAATGTAATTGAGATCATTGAGTTTTGTCAGAATTTCATAAGGACCATGAAATCTAGCCTGCAATGGATTGGACTGCAAGGGAAACAACACAAGGACCTTTTCTCCTGGTTTAAACTCACGGCTTCTAGCCTTATGATCATACCAAGTTTTCATTTTTCCCTGACTTGATTTCAAGTTCTCTTTGGCAAGGTCACAAGCTGCACGCAATCTTTCCTTGAACTTGCTAACATAGTCTAACAGACTGATATGCGGCTCTTTCTCTTGCCATTGTTCACTCAATAATAGCAAAGGTCCTCTCACTTCATGACCAAACACTAGCTCAAATGGACTGAATCCAGTAGACTCCTGCACTGCTTCTCTAGCTGCAAACAACAGCAAATGAACCCCTTCATCCCAGTCTTTCTCATGGTCATAACAATAAGTCCTCATCATTGTCTTGAGAGTGGAATGAAACCGCTCTAAGGCACCCTGACTTTCTGGATGATAGGCGCTAGAAAGAATCTGCTTTGCACCTAGTTCATACACAACCTGCTGAAACAATCCTGAAGTGAAATTGCTACCTTGGTCTGACTGAATTTCCCTGGGAAGACCAAACAACGTGAAGAACTTTATCAAAGCCTTCGAGATTGCAGTTGCCTTGATGTTACGTAGAGGTATGGCTTCGGGGAATCTGGTAGATGCACACATGATTGTCAACAAGTACTGATTTCCAGATCTAGTCTTGGGTAATGGACCAACGCAATCAACAATGACCCTAGAGAATGGCTCCCCAAATGCTGGGATAGGCTGCAATGGAGCTACAGGTGGGTCTAACTGGTGTTTTCCAACTACCTGACAAGTGTGACAGGTTTTGCAAAAGTTGGAAACGTCTTTCCGAAGCCCAGGCCAAAAGAAGTGTTTCATGATCTTATCAACAGTCTTGTTAACACCAAGATGACCTCCTAAAGGTAAACTATGAGCCATTGTTAAGATCTCATTCCTATAGACCTTCGGAACAACAATTTGCCTGACCACTGCCCAATCTGCATTGGCAGGGATATCAGGAGGGCGCCACTTCCACATCAACACACCATCTTTGAGATAATACCCAACTGGAACTGCGTCTATTTCTTTATCAGGAAGGGCTCTCCTCTTTAGTACACAAATTTCAGGATCATTAGTTTGCTCCTCAATCAACCGCTTTCTGGACAGAGACAAGTCTCCAGACACATCAGAATCACCAGACCCATCCGGCTGGCTGAATAGAGAACTGATAAAAGTATCTGATAAGTCCTCAAACGGAGAAACCATAGTAGGCCAATCAGAGTCATGAGGCGAACCACCTGAGTCCTGACTATTCAATGTACTGGACGGCACCACATCATCTTCTGCTTTAGCCTTCTTGGCCATAGCACGAGTCACTGCGCAAGAAGGATACAGAGATGGGTCCTCATCCCCATCTTCAGTGCTCGGCTGTGAAGTAAGATGTACAGGGGGAACTACTTTGCCCCCAGCCAGGTCATTGCCTAGCAACAGAGAAACACCCTTTATAGGTAGACTTGACATAAGTCCCACCTTTACCTGTCCTGTAACTAAATCTGACTTCAAGAATATAGAGCGCAGGGGTACAGATACAGTCCTCCCTTCAATACCTTGTACAAGTATGAAATCCCCTGAAGCGGTCTCATCACGTAACTCCAAGGAGTCCATCAACAAAAGTGACTGAGAAGCTCCGGTATCCCTTAGGATATATATGGGGACAGGAGTAGTATGCTCATTCAGAGCCACAAATCCCTCTGACACAAATGGAAGAAATTCCTCCCTCACGAAGTCAGCTGTATCAGGCTTTTTAGCCCCACAAGAAGCAGGCAATTTAGCAGATTGGTTATCTACTACAGGGGTTTCTAACCTTGTTTTCACAAAGGCATTTGGTTTGGTATCCTTTTCTTTTTCTTTCTTAGCTTTAAGGAACCAACAGTTAGTTGTAACATGACCAGATTTCTTGCAATAACTGCAAACTAGACCACTTTTGTCACTGTCAGCTTTCACACTTTGATCAGACCTGTTACTGGATTTCTGAGCACCATCACCAGATTTGTCTTTGTCTTTGGGTGAGGAATCTTGGGTATCACCATAACCCTTTTTCTGAAATTGGGACCATCTATTATTACTGCTAGACTGAAATTTGGACTTATGTGTGAGAACATATTCATCTGCAAATTTGGCAGCTGATTGCAAATTCAGTGCTTGCTTCTCATTAAGGTAGGTCTTAACATCATCTTTAACACAGTTCTTGAATTCTTCAACTAACACCATCTCTTTTAGTGAGTTGAAATCATCCTTGACCTCCATAGAAGTACACCAGCGCTCAAAGCAAACCTGCTTTTCATTAGCAAATTCAACATAAGTCTGATTTTCAGATTTCTTCAGACCTCTGAATTTCTGTCGGTAAGCCTCTGGAACCAACTCATAAGCTCTCAAAATAACCTTTTTGACAACCTCATAATCAGAGGAATCATCTGCAGACAAAGCCGAATAGGCTTGTTGAGCTTTACCCTTGAGGACAGTTTGCAACATCAGAGGCCAGTGTTCCTTTGGCCACTGGCAACTCTTTGCTACCTTTTCAAAACACTGGAAATAGTTGTCAACATCCTTTTCCGAAAATGGAGGCACCAGTTTTACCTCCTGACTGGCACAAAATTTATTTTTAGTTTCAATTTTAATTTTTAGTAGCTCCATTTGGAGTCTTTCTTCTCTATCGAATTTCTCTAATTCAAAATCTCTCTGTCTCTGTCTCTCTCTTTCTGCTCTTTCCTCTTTCTCTCTCTCAAATTCTCTTTGTTTTTCTTTTTCTTCCCTCTCAAATTCTCTTTGTTTTTCTTTTTCCTCCCTTTCAATCTCTAGCATTTTTAATTTAAGTTCCATTTCTATATTTGGATTTTCCACTGGAAACTGTTCCAGATCTCCTGGTGCAAACACATTTTCATCAATGTAATATTCAACTATCTCTCTAGCCAGTCTTGCTTTTCGCATGGCTGGTTTTACCTCTGTCAGCTCCAACTGTCTGCAAATTTCTAGCAGTTCTGTCTTTTTAAAAGACTTCAAAACCCCTACGGTTGGTGATGCCAAGAAATCATCCATTGCTGTTGTCAATATATATCTAGGAAAATTCACAAAAACAATTTCACAATTTGAAATGTTAGATTTTTAATAAATGACTCACAAAATGGTCTATCCCGGACCTTGAGCCCCCAATTTGTTATGGCCCCAATTTGTTATTAGATTTACAACGCAACAGCAACAGCAAGGGTGACAGACACAGTTTTAACAACTAAAACACATTTAATTTTTAAACAAAGACAAAGACTAATAACAACCTACAACTAAAGACCAAGATTGATAAATAAGAAAAAACAGAAATAATTACAGTCCCTTTTTGGTGGGGTGGCTTGGTGATGTCCTGGATGAAGAAAATGCTCAAACACAGGCAAAGAAATACACAAAAGAAAACGTCACAGGTCTTGAACAGAATGGCAGGTCTGGTCATCTTCTTGCAATTTCTCCTACTACTTTACTGTCTCAATTCTTTTCTTTATATACTCTTTTGCAGACCCCACCCACATTTAGACCTTTAGATGGCAAATACTGCCATCCAGTGGCCTATATTCACATTACAGTCCACTTGTAAACCTTGCCTTCTTTGTAATCATTCTCATCTCGCTTGATTTTCTTTATTTTCTGTTGTTTCACCCAGTTGGTTAAGTCTTCAAGCTCCTGTTTAAAGGCCGTGTAAAGAAAAATCAGCGATTTGTTTCAAAACATATTATAAATGTTGCAAATTAATTGTTAAAAAACACACAAAAGGACTCACTTCTATATAGTGCTTAATTTTAGATTTAGACGGTTGAACTGTTTCACTCCGTTTTAGTGGTTTGGGGTTTTTTGGGCGGGCTTAAACAGGGGGCCGCATGACGCACTGCGGCCCCTACTTTCATAACTCCTCCCACGCACACTGTAACAGTATAAATACTTTCAGCGCATAAGCCTCTGTAGTATTCCTGCTCGTTCTCGAGCCTCGGAAAGCATCAACTGACGATAGTTTGCAGCTGGCTAATTAACTAACTAGTCATGACTCCTCGTTCGTGCATCTTTCCTGGATGTTATTTAAATTTCCAACGGGCGACAGCGTCAGGAATTTTTTTAAAGGCGCGGGTGTTGCGAGCAGCGCCGGTGTGTGGTGTCAGTTTCTAGGGAACCGTGACAGCAACGCACACAGGCAGCCAGGCACAGACACACAGGGGCTGCGTGGATCAGCGCCACGACTATTTCGCCTGCCTTAGTATTTCCTGTGTTTTATTTTGTTCATCATTGTTAGATTTACTGTTGATGTGAGTGTGACAGACATGTATATTGGACATTTAAGAAAATACGGAACAAATTGCGTACCGGATTGATTCAATATGGGACGCAACATTTAAGCCCAACGCCCACTGGCCGCGAAGCGTCGCGTCAAACTCCGAATGTTGCCTTGACGCTTTTAAACGCCCAGTGAAAGCGTCAGCCGCATCAACATTGACTGCTGTCAACACGACCGAGAAGCCATGAGTGTCAATCTCAATATATTCAACAAGACAACGTTTAATTTTGGAAAAAAAAACCTACCGATCAAGCTTATTTTAAGTGATGACAAAGTGCGACGGTCAGGTTACTATGCACTCGTTATATACAGGCATAATTTCCCTCCTGAATTGAGCCGTCTTTCACTTTACTTCACCCAGTAGGGAATTAGCTAGTGTGAATTAGCTATATTTCCCCCTTCTGTGACTTTTTTAATTGTCACAGCTTTTGCAATTTCTCCCCATGCTCTGCTGTTAGGTTCCATTTGATTAGCCCATAGTGATTATCGAGATGATGACCCATCCGCAGACCTGAGCATGGCGTGGAAACAATCCCTTCCTATTTTAGACAAATAACACAGCATTTTCCCTGATCCAAATTTTTATCACATGATCTTGGCTTCTGGGGAAATAATCACTGATAATGGAATTTTATATGCTAAATTAACACACTCAGTCCACACTGATCTTGCTGAGAAAATGACAACCCAACCTACTCTCTAAATGGTCTTCCAATTGATTCTTGATCTCTCCCAGTAAATTGATCTGGTCCCAGGCCTGTCCTCACCTGATGGTGAGTGGTGATGTCAGTTAATGCATATCCCCTCTTATTTTGTTTATTATTCACCGTGTTTTGGAGCAGTTACCACACTCCTTTGCCTTCTTGTTTATATACTTGACTTAGGGCGGTCGATTCACCCCTGCCTTAGGTTTCTCCCCCTTTGGAGATCTCACCCGTCTCTGGAGTGAATCACAACTCGCCATTTGATTGTTGGGGGGCGCAATCCTCTTACCTTGGGGGAGTTAAGTTTCCTTTTCCTTTCTGGAACACAGAATCACTGGCTGTGCAGGCATGTCACACCTTGAACCTGTAGCTGAGCAGATTGTAGCTGTCATCATTCACAACAACATCAGTGTGGTCCAATTTTCTTTTAACTTAACTCCACAATAGAGACTACTTATGCAAAAACATGAATATACTAAGACCAGCCCAGGGTATATCAAGTGAATACTAAACTGATAGCATGCAGTTATACAGTACATGATTATACATTATATGCATTAAACAAAATAATGAGGTTATATATTTCGTGATTACACATGTTGTCTAAGCAAGATAATGTCTTCTCTTGTCCCAAGCCTGACATCTGAAACATTGAATCAGCTGGTAGAAGAAAGTTGGCTTTTTCACTTAGCAGCTGCTACCCATGATATCATTCAGCTAAAAGATGTAAGATAGTTTAATAGCGTATATCTTCAACCCAGGTGCTTTGCGCACCGTAGAGGGCCGTCACTGTGGAGAGGCTACTAGCGCTTACGATGCACAGTGACATGGATCATCTTTCCAGCACTTCCGACCGGCCTCTGCTCTCCTTCCCCATTCGCAGAGAGGATTTCCAGAGTGGACAGTCACTTGGGCCACCTTTAAAATTCGCCTGGTTTCCATGCTGTTTCCAACACTCATTGGGTCCTTTTTGCACAACAGTTACAACAAAACATCCCCTCTTTTACCTAGTGTCAGTGTTGCTGTTAAAGTACGATTAATCAATCTTTGTTCATGACACAACAGCAGGTTTCTCCATCCTGTATTACCCCCTGGTTGAAATGCTTCCATACAGTTAATTTTGCCCTCTGTACATTTTTTTTTTTTTTGGGCATTTTTCACTTCAGACTCCCATTTGCTATTTCCATCTGATTCCTTGTGATTGGGGGATGATATCTGCAAATTAACCTTTTCCAAATTTTCAAATTCATACCATTACTTTTCATCACCTTCTTCCCAAAATGAACATTTTTGTCTGCACTTATCACTTCTAGAATTCAGAAACAAAGAAAACAATATTTTTCCCTCACCAGGGCAGGTGATGTCTGATCTCCTCTGGTGAACCAGTCTACTCACATAAACATGTACCTTTTCCTTTGATTGGTAACAATCTTTTCCCCCTCTTAGATCCTTATGCTCTATCATTAAATGTCTTGCACAACCTCACATTCATACAATACTTAAGCTCCCACAGCTGTTCAGTATGGTGACCCCATGCTCGCTCCATTTACTCCCTTCCCCCTTTTGACGCATGGCTTACGCCATGTGTCAACTTAGAATATACAAGAAACAGATATTTTTGAAATTCAGAGCTTTCCATCAGTCCCACACCATACGACTTTTTTTTCTTCCAACCCCGTTTTATGCACGCATTTACTATATTAGACAGTCCCGGGGTCAGTGTGGACTGGAGGACTATTCCAATTTGCTCAAATACCCCGTTCTGTCTCAGTTGTCCTTTTTTCTGAGGGACTTTGGTCCGTGTCATTGTCCCTTTCCTCGTCATTGTCATTTTCATAAGTACCAAAGATTCTGTCGGTCAATTTGTAAAAGAAAATGAAATGTGATCACATAAGTCGACTTTCAAATAACAGGTGGTACCACCTTTAAGTACTATGAATTTAATTCAAATCAACAGTCAGAATTTCAGAGTTGAATCCCCCTAAATAGTTCTTTATTTTTTTCCGAATGACTTCTTTTGAACTGCTCAATGGCTGGCCAGGCCATTGGTCATTTCAGTTTACTAATAATTCTGATCTGTATTTTATGCATGATTATCTCACTCCTTTTTTGTGCCTTCGCTCCACGGGATTCCGGGTCTGTAGAGAAACGTGACAGTTAGATTCACGTAACAACAGATTCACATGACACAGTTTCCTTCCTCCTCAAATCTTCATTGTGTCACCCTGTAATACACACATTCACAAAAATGAGACGAATTAGTCAGTTTCAGCACAGCTTCCATAAACCGGCATTTGACGGATAAGCTCCTGTTTAGTAGAAAGTAGAAAAAAATGTTTCATTAGTCAATCGAACCCCTTTAATATCACTCATTTTTAATAGAATAAACAAAATCATTCACATTGTTCTGTATTCAGAGCAGATATAATTATTGCATATTGATGGAAAAAACCAAACTACACTAGAGTCTTTTCTTGGAACTTTTAAGAGCTCTCCATCTTGTTTCCTCCTCTGATCAATGAGCTTTGATTTTATAGACTGATTATCTCTGATGCAAAGCACTACATCGCCAATCCCCATGATGGGGTCTTACTGCATTCAGTTGAGTGTCTCATATTATGGTCTCTATGTTCATTCTATGTCTTCACTCACGTGAAAATGTGTAATATCTTTATTTTAACTGGCTTTAAGGTGCATTTCCTGCACTTGTGTTACTGATCTATTTATCCCTCTACACGTTAACACTGCGCTTATTTAACATTTTCTTGGTGTTCCCATCAACCTCCATGATTTCCCTAAAAATGCTTCTCATTTTCTATACCTCATCTGCATAAGCTTTGGATTATCATAATTGACATGACTCAATTGCTTTAAAGTGCCCATTCAAGAATTTTTTCCAATTAATTCCCTCTCTCCCAGGTCCACCAAGGATCGCTCCACAAATGCAGTCCTGCACTGGCCCTCAATCCAACCGCAATCCTGAGTTCCATTCACAAATCTCTCAAAATCTAAAATTGTTCCCTCAGAATGAACACTATAATTTAAATATTACTGATACTATAGCTTCTTCCCTGTAGCCATCAAATCTACATAAATCACTAGCAATATATAGCTCCTTCGGATACTGGCCCAACAGGACCCCAATTCCTCCCTTTCCAGAAAATTACAGACTTTAAACAACTAAACCATACAAAATGAAATAATTTTCACAAGTCCATCCTGCGCGGACTAGTACTATCTGGCAAATCAATACTTTCAATTTCTACCATTTCTGACTTACAAATCTTCGGCAGTAGTTTTAGAAAATGTGTAGTTTTCCGTTATGATTCTGCTCTGACTGTCATGATTCTGATCTGCTTTGCCATGTCCCTGATCTGTTTGCCTTGTTTGCATTTGGATCTTTGCTATGTCTGACTATGCCTTGGATTATGTATTGTGATTTGGTTACTTAGATTTGTTCATGTCTTGTGTCGTTTAGTTTTTCCATGTTTTGTATTTTGCCGTATTCCATTCCTGCAGTTACATTCCAGTCCATGTTTTTGTTTTTACCATGCATTGCACTTTGTCTCCCCCTGTCTGGTCTTCTGTCATGTGTTTGCTCTCAGCCTCAGTACTGTGTGCCACACTTTCTGGTGATTTAATGGATTCTGGGTTTCAACCATTCCTTCCATTCTCGTTTTCTTCCTTCATCTTGCTTTTTCTACATTACTAACTAATACTAACGGTTTGTTGTTTTTTTTGCTAAATTATTAACCAAGACTACATTGCACTTAGTACTAATTACTAACAAGCACTAGGGATTGTATAGCTGCACTCTACTAATTGACTAACGATCTCTCAGCATTCGCCCTGTTCTAGTCTCCGCCTCTTGCCTTCACTCAATTTACTTTGCTGTGTTTCTTGCAGATTCTCTGCACCTGTCTAATCACTGTTCTGCCACTCACTCTGTGCACTTAGAAATCCCCAACCGGATCTGTTTGTTCTGTCTATAGGCTGTCTTGTGATCCCTGTTCGCGTTTTGGCTTTTGCCCTTTTCATACGATTAGGTACTTCCTCATGATCATTCCTTTATAATTAGTTTGATCCAATTAACCTGTTCCCTGCATAGCATGTGACCTTCCTCTTGTCTATTTAAACAGTCTTTTTCACTCACAGTTCTTTTCAGAACGTTGATCAATACTTCTTTGTGCAGAGTGCCTCGTATGCCATTGAATATTGTTTTGCGTCTACTGGATAGTTTGACCTTGATTCTTGCCATTGCCGTTTTTGTACTGTTTTTGTCTTTCTGGATTTTGACCTATTTTTGTATGACCACGAGTTCTGTGTTTGGATGCCCTGTGTATGACCATTGGCTTTGCCCATCGACTACGACTTTTAGCCAATCGTTTTTTTTTGTACCTCTGCCCATTTGTCTTACTGGTTCTGACCCCTACCTGTCTAGTCGGTACTGTTTTTGGATTTCGTATTGTGGCTTGGCGATTCCTGTGTTTTTTGGCTCTGACTCGGACCCCAGTAAAGGCATATGCTTTTTGGATTTCTGTCTCTCGTGTGGTTCCTGAACTGTACGTCACAGTTTTCCATAATTTGTGAAGCGTATTATTTAGAAATCCTCCTATGAAGGCTGAAATTTGAGAAAAATGTAGTGATCTTTTGAAGGCATTGCTCACTTTAAGTTTTATGCAAAATACATTTCCATGTTCCGGGCTGATATCAATGATAAACGCTAAATTTAAAGCCACTTTCTCTTCTTTGTGTGCGTTAGTTTACTTCAAAGGTGGACAAAATATTCTATAGGGTGTTACTGCTTCAACCGCTCACGGTCACATAATCACTGCAACTGTGCCATCCTAAAAACAGACAACGTGAACATATCCTGCAAACTGCTTTCCGAATATCTCTATCAAAAAGGCTTCTAGCTGAACTTAAGAAATGAACTACTAATACCACAAACAAAGTCTCAGCAACAGGTAGGTCTAACTGGGAAATATTCAGTTCCATTCACTTTGAAATCTATTGTTTGTTTTTGATTTTCAAGATTGATTCCCAAGATTATATTTAAACAAAGGACATATAACTAAAGGTTAAAACACCTTGCAAAGTTTTCTTTTCCCATAGTTTTTAATAGCATAATGGTAAATTGCAAGCATGTCTTGAAAAATATCTCATTAAGAGCTTAGAACCTAGTTTTACCATGTTTATGAATGAGCTGACAATTCATTCCTAGGGACTTTTTGAGGTGAGTTTTTTTCCCATCAGTAATCCAAATTTTTCCTCAACAGTAATATTTTGTCAGTGTATATTTATGTTTCTCTGTTTTTCTTGATGATTTTCTATTGTTCTCACTTATTCTTTCTACTTTTATCATTGTTGTCTGTCTAAAAAAAATATTTCTTCAAATTGTCTTTATTTTTTATGTAATACTCTAGTAGAGCCAGTTTATATTCCCTGCCAACCATTTTTATAATCCACTCATTCCCTGGAAGTAATGCAACTGTCCATAAAATTAGGAACACGTCTTCTAGATTTTTCAATTCTGTTCCTGCTGACCATTCAAGAGGGGCATATGTTTGTTTAATTGATAAATTGGGACAATGTTATTACACCCAAGCAAATTTTATTACTTTAGACCAAATATTTAATATCAAGATTGCCTTTGCATCACTTTTAGTCTATTTTTCCAGTCCAGCCACTACTCCAATGCCAAACACATACAATTAACAATAATAATGAACACACAATTTTGTAAATCAAATTTGTCCCTCTACAGCTTCGCACCCATTAAAAAGGCTAAATTCTTTATTTATTTACCATCCAAATTAATTCCACTTATTTTAACTAACCACAGCCATTAAAATGCCTAAACTCCTGCTTTAACTGACACCACTTTTGCCAACCAACTTCACTCCCTCCCAATTAACTTCACTTACTTCATCTAAACCTATACCAATGTTTCACAATCCAGATTTAATGCCACTTTCAATCGTCTAGCATTTATATGACAGGCCTGTCAACTTTCCAGCTTTCCTATCAGCCAGGTAATGCTCTTCTTTGAAAAATCATCAGTCTTGCTTCTTTGAGAGATCATATGTAACATCATAACTTAAATCACCCTGTTCATCTTATTCCTAATTATCAAACTTCAGCCCCTAGTCATGGAGAACAAAATCTCACTCGCTATTTAACTTGCTGGCTCCTTCACTCTCTCTGAACTGGGCGACTCGTTTGACCCTCCACCAAAGGAGTGTTTTTTCAAATTAGGATATTTTCCGTCTCCTCCTTTTCTCGGAGGAATGCCAGACATGCGTGCAAACAGATAGAATCACCCAATGCACTCCTGAAATAATTTTTGTCTTAAATGTTTCCCTTGCTAATGCTGCAGTTTTTTGAAACAAAATATTCAACGCACCAAACAACTGGGCATTTTTATTATTTTCGAACTAATATTTAGTATGAAGATTGCCCGAGTATTACTTTTATTATTTTACATCTGGACATTTATATTGTAGGTTGGCTATTATGTTCACTTCAGGGCACCTTCTCACTCATTGGCATTGGCAAATACCCAAGGAATACACTCATACTCCCCTTTAGTCTCGCCCTATCTCAATGGTGAACACTTTTAATTATAGTTCACAATCTGACAAACTAACTTATGTCTACTTACAACTCCACAGCCTTTTAAATGGCTAAACACCCGCTTAGCTTGCCACCCAAATTATCTCTGCTTGCTTTGAGTAATTCTATAATATAATCTTTATTTAATTTGTCTCAATTTTACCATACAAGTTAAAAGTATCCATCTGTCATCTTGCTCTTACACTGCCAAATCTACTCTGCTGACAAAATCCACTGATTCCCTGACAAACAGATCCAGCTATTTCTAACATGAAGAAGACTGCAAAATAGTAAAGCTGAAATCACTTTATTATTCAATTAATTCCTACATTAACAAACTTAAGACTGTAGCCATGGAAAACACAAAATTTAACTCGCTACTCACCCTGGCCGGCTCATACTCTTTCTCTGAACATTCGCCCCCCTTCTACGGAGCTGTTTATTTATTTATTTGTTCTTCCCAAATCTAAATATTTCCTGTCCCAAATCTCCCCTGCTGTCCCTTGACTTCTCCCTGTTACCGCAGCTTGTACTTTCAGTCACAGTTCAGTCTCTACAATTGACCACAAACTCATTTTCCAGCCTTTTATAAAGCAACCAATATTCTGTTTTACATTCTGTTTTTTAGACAAAACGACTTCTTTCTTTCCTCAAGCAGCACATTCCATAGGCAGGAATCAGACCCGCAACTCCTTCTTCCTGAGGAATGCCAACCAGATGACCTCCGCAAGAGTCACTCATACACAAATTTATGTAAAATATTTCCCTATTTTTTCCACTTGTTCACCAAAAAGCCTTGCATATTATGCTGTCAAATTTCTATTAATAAATCCTTTTCAAAGTACACGCACACTTTTGTAAGTCACTGAGATTTCAGGTGCTTTTTCTGCTCTTAACACACACCTCCCTCTCCTGGTCTTTTACTCCGGGCAGCTCTGCGCTGCAGCAGGCAGCAGAGATAAATCCTTCTCTGTCGCAAACCACTCCAGACTACAACACTCTATAGTTCACACAAAAGAGATTCCTCATTTACACTCAGTATTCCAAATTAACACCAATTACACAAATTATATAGCATATGGTTTGAGAATATAAAAAAGAAGTATTTACATAGTGCTATAATATTTACAGTTTTAAACCGGTTCTGATCAAAAAGGTTTGATCATACTTTTGTCACATTTGAATTATAAAATTTCTGTCAGCTCCAAACTTACAGTCACAAAGTGTCTTTCAAATATCTGTCCATTAGGGCTTAATGATAACACATAAATCAACATGGTGTCATTATTTAATTTAAGCTCTATCGAATTTCATCCATTTATCCAATTCCTCGTGAGTTTTCTTCATGTACCTCTCTACTATTCTTTATCTAACTTGATGCAATGACTGTATTAGAATTTTGCTTCTTATATACCCCTTTTTCTTTTGGCCACTTTATTGTCAATTTAAACGTCCACAGCGGGGATTAGCTTGAATACATTTTTCAAAGTTTATTCCCGTCAACTTAACCCCATAAAATTTAATTGACACCTATAATCGTCTAGGCTATCTATCAATTTTATTTATAATACCTCCTGTCAGTTAGTTGCAAGTTAAACAAAACAAGCAATATATCTCTCCCTATTCTAAAAGCCGTAACTACAACCGCACCGTCTAAAACAAAATGCGGCAAGATTAATTATATACACAGCGCTGAATTATTTACACAAGGTCAGATCGATTTTGACCGAATGAATAGGATTCTTTTATAGCAGATTTCGTTTACCTCATGTACTTCCCAATTTTATACTAGCTGTAAACACTTAGACAGCCTTAAACCAAAAAGTTCATAGAATTTCATATACTTTGTTAATCCAACATATTCTTTGAATCAGTAATCAGGATTACACATTTTACCTAGGTTGAATTACTTAGTCCACTGTTCACACTCTCTAGAAACTATTTTCACTATTTATAATATTTATCTATATATTTATGTATTGCTCCCTACAATATCAATAAATCTCATACTTTTTCTTATATTCTTTATCTTATACTTTTTCTCATATTCTTTATCTCATACTTTTTATTATATTCTTTGTCTCATATTTAGAGCGTAACCTTACGCTTTTTGGCCAAAATCGCTATCAACCTGAGCGATTTATGAAGTTGCCGGCACAGACAGGCCTCTAACAACTTTTGCGCGCTGGGTTGCGTAAACTAGCAACACTTTAACTCTTTACTCTCTTCCCCCCTTATCTAGTGAGCTCACAAATTAGGTAAAATACGCCTGAGGCAGACAATCCACAATGTTCACCCCAAATGATTCTAGCCAAATTGAGTGCCCCCAGATGTTATCCGCTCCCTGGTACAGCACAGACACTGGAGAAGCGGTTGGTGATTTGTAGCCTGTGCTACACCAATACCATCACCCAACTAGATCTGTGACGGAAGAAGCACATGCGACAAACCAACCTCCCAAAAATATAATATAAAATACACACAGACATCACAACATATTACATTCATGTCAAGCATACATCACATCAGACTCTTTTTCTTACCGAATTACTCAATCAAATTTAAAATCTTACTTCTAGGTTCTTTTGGAGGGGAGACTTTAAGGTACCTTGGTCCATCCGGCTGCATACCATTCTGAAGTTCAACAATTGCTCCATAGGGTTTTCGGGAAAAAGGCACTGCTTACCTTATTTATATTATCATGGCCACTTGTTGAATTCAGAAATGGTAGCCTCCGTATCGACCTCTGGTTCCTTTCCTCTCTTCCTCCTGGCTGTTAGGCTCGCCAAAAATGTGGGTGAAAACACTTGTGGACCCAGTGTTCTCCCAACCCCTATAAATCTACCTTCAAGGAATGGACACATTCTCCAGAGTCTGATGTGATCAGGTTTATTGCAGGTCGCTCAAAGTGAAGTACAAAACCCAGGCTGGTCTGCGCAAACCACATAGCATTCATTCTTCTTCAATCACCCGACACAGACTGACCACTGACTGTCCGCACCCTCGTATTTATTACCCTTTTGGCACGTCCCTCTAGGTGGGATTAAATGTGGCTCGTCCCACTTTATTATACAAAATTATTCATTCTGATTGGTTCATTGTCATATAGCAACCCTCCACCCTTAGTAACAAGTTAACCATTACATCATAGTGTAAATTCATTTTAAGCCTCCAGGGACGCACAAAGACCACATTTGAGCCTCCCAAACCTTGGGTTCAGCAAAAGTTCAGTAACTTATCTAGGTTATGGATGGTTCCAGAACACTTAGCTGCGCATGCTCCGGTAGTGGGTCCAGGCTGACCAATATGGTCATTCTGGAAGATTAGCTCCTCTAGCCAGCCTTGGTCGGCCGGCTTGCAGTCCTGTTATCTTGCGTTTGGCAGATTTATGAGTTTATGCTTCTTCTCAGCTCCACAGTTTTGAGGGGCCACAAGAAGCTGGCTGAGTTCTCTCTGTTTAAATGTGATTATAGTACCATTCTGAATTTAGAACCGTTTGGGACATTTTTCCCACCACATTAGCTAGCTAACTTAGCAGTGTTCTTATCGGTGTACCCTGAGTTAGGTACTCATATGCTGCCAGTGGGTGTTGCTCCATTGAAATGAATGTAACGTTAGCTAATCAATTTTTTGACGCGGGTCTCACGCTTCCAGTGGGCGTTTTAATTGTCAATTAAATGAACCCAATGAAGCTGATACATGCATTAGCGTCCATTTTTTTACTTCGTAGTGGTGGTATTTGATTGACAGGTGACAATTGAGAGTGGACGTCGTTTCAGGGCCCCCAGCGGACACGCCCCCAGCGTCTTAGAGCAGAGAAAACTCCTTCATCTTTCAGATTTTTGAAACCTAATTTTTAATACTTGGCGAATTTTTTGATCGTTCAAATTTTGCTGGGCGGTTAATAACATACTTTTCTCTGCTGAGAGAAACTCAGGAGACATATTTATCATGACTTTACACAGACTTTAAATTCTGTGTCTTCCATTCCAAATGAGGGAAACTTCTTTATTCCTTATTCTTGCTCACTTGTGTAAGAGAATGCTTCACTATGTCTTTTTATTCTCCATCTTGAGCTTGTAGCCAACCTTCACAATGCTCACAGGATAAGGGCAGAGCTACTCCGGAAGAGCACATCCCTTGTGCTGTATGTTTTCAGACAAAAAGAAGGTCCAGAGTGCTCAGAAGGTTAATACAGCTATATTTGATCTGGAGGACTCATCTATCTCAAATATTAAGGAAAACCCGGAAAATGATTTGAGTACTGTTATATTGGACGATAAATCATCTAATTGGAAACATACTGCATATAATTGAACATTTAGACTCTCAACAACATTGCCATCATTGCAAATAAAAACATTTCTTTATAAAGCAGTTTTCCTCTCTGACAACAGTTTTAGTTCATAAATATTTTTAATCACTGATTTTTTTATTTAAGGACAGAAGTGAGGGTAATGCACCTGTAAGAAGTGTTTTGTGTTGGAGACGTGTTTGGAAGGAGCTCAGGGAAATGGTTTTGAGCTCTCAGTTAGGATGGGGAAACTGCTTCTATGAGGTGTGCATGGAAGTTTAACTCAAAATATGCTTTGGACTTTAGCCAGGAGTTTAAAATACAATCCATGTGAATTAATTGGTCAGTAACTGAGACATTAGTTTCTATAACAGTGAGTTAGAATTTGAAATAGAGTAGAAAGTGGGGAATTGTACCTTTAAATTCAGCCCTCAGCTTGTTACATATTGAGTCATGAAGACCACAGCAGGTAACAGCAAAAACAAGGTTAGTTTCTGGGAAAAGACATTGTTTTCTGTATGCACTGTAACCTGTATGGTCAGCAAATGGAAAAAAAGTTTTGAGATGAAATATTTTACAAACTGGGAAAATTCTGTTAATATTTACTCTTAACATAAAGATGTCACATTATATGTACAGAATGTATTTTTTTCAGGATTATAACCAGGTGCTTATTCTGTGGAGATATTTAAAACCTCATAATCAGTCCTGTAATGGACTGAAACATGCAAAGAAAACAGAGCTCTGCTCAGCCTGGCTTCAGTCCAACTCCTCCTGCTGCTGAGGGCAGAACCAGGAAGTGACTCTCACTCTCTCTCTTACGCAGTTTCAGAGAAATCGAAACTTAACTGCGTCTCTCACAGAAAGAAATACAAACACCGTCTCTGTCTGTGTGAGCTGTAGAATGGCAGAAGGGGGAGGTTTGCTGGATCAGGATCAGTTCAGCTGTCCGATCTGTCTGGATCTACTGAAGGATCCGGTGGCTATTCACTGTGGACACAGTTTCTGTATGGACTGTATTAAGGGCTGCTGGGATAAGGATGATCACACTGGTGTTTACAGCTGTCCCCAGTGCAGAGAGACCTTCACTCCAAGGCCTGTTTTAAGAAAAAACACCATGCTGGCTGAAGTGGTGGAGAAACTGAAGAAGACAGGACTCCAAGCTGCTCCTCCTGCTCACTGTTATGCTGGACCTGGAGATGTGGTGTGTGATTCCTGTACTGGGAGAAAACGCAAAGCTGTCAAGTCCTGTCTGGTGTGTCTGGCCTCTTACTGTGAAACTCACCTCCAGCCTCACCATGAATCTCCTGCCTTTAAGAAGCACAAACTGGTCAAAGCCACTGGAAACCTGCAGGAGAAGATCTGCTCTCTTCATGACAAACTGCTGGAGGTTTACTGTCGTACAGATCAACAGTGTATCTGTTATCTGTGTACAATGGATGAACACAGAGGCCATGATACAGTCTCAGCTGCAGCAGAAAGGACTGAGAAACAGGTCAGTACAGAACCTCCTAAACATAACTCTCATGCTTTTGCAGTAATAACAATTGGTCGGATTTTTACTAAAACACTAAGCCTTATTGCCTGCTTTTTAAAATTTCTTAATTTACTACGCAAATGTCATTTTTCCTTGTTTTCATACATCTGTAGAATTCTGTGATTTCCTGGTATACAAATCTAAAGCGGTAACAACAGGAACTGAACCCAAGTCAGTTCTCTGTGACAGCTCTGTTCATACCCCTGTTGAACCCAGATCAGTTCTCTGTGACAGCTCTGTTCATACCCCTGCTGAACCCAGATCAGTTCTCTGTGACAGCTCCGTTCATACCCCTGCTGAACCCAGATCAGTTCTCTGTGACAGCTCCGTTCATACCCCTGCTGAACCCAGATCAGTTCTTTGTGACAGCTCTGTTCATACCCTTGTTGAACCCAGATCAGTTCTTTGTGACAGCTCAGTTCATACCCCTATTGAACCCAGATCAGTTCTCTGTGACAGCTCTGTTCATACCCCTGTTGAACCCAGATCAGTTCTTTGTGACAGCTCAGTTCATACCCCTGTTGAACCCAGATCAGTTCTCTGTGACAGCTCCGTTCATACCCCTGCTGAACCCAGATCAGTTCTCTGTGACAGCTCCGTTCATACCCCTGCTGAACCCAGATCAGTTCTTTGTGACAGCTCTGTTCATACCCCTGTTGAACCCAGATCAGTTCTTTGTGACAGCTCAGTTCATACCCCTATTGAACCCAGATCAGTTCTCTGTGACAGCTCTGTTCATACCCCTGTTGAACCCAGATCAGTTCTTTGTGAGAGCTCAGTTCATACTCCTGTTGAACCCAGATCAGTTCTCTGTGACAGCTCTGTTCATTCCCCTGCTGAACCCAGATCAGTTCTTTGTGACAGCTCTGTTCATATCCCTGCTGAACCCAGATCAGTTCTTTGTGACAGCTCAGTTCATACCCCTGTTGAACCCAGATCAGTTCTTTATGACAGCTCAGTTCATACCCCTGTTGAACCCTGATCAGTTCTCTGTGACAGCTCTGTTCATACCCCTGCTGAACCAAAGCTGTCACTGGAAAGCAAGAGAAATGATATTTTTCATAATATTAACAGAAAACATGCAGTGGAGCAACCGTCAGTTTCAATAAAATAAATTAATTAACTTGGTCTAATGCATCCCTCCACATATTTGCATGAATATTAAACACAGACTGATGAAAGATTTTAAAATATTTTATTCCATGATGGTGATGTGTTTGACTTTGTGGCTCTTTATCTACTGAAAAATGCTCTTGAGTTAATTTCTCTTGAAAGAAAATGGTAACATATAGAAATCTGATACTTTGAAGTCTTGAATATCTTTTTTAGCAGCCCCCATCACTCGAGAGCCCGGGTGTAACTGCACTCCCTGCAATATTTCCACCCCTGTATGAGGCCTGAACAGTTCAACTAACCTGCTGCACACCAAATATGTCCAATTATTTAGGCTTGATTGGAACATGAAAATATTATAATAACATAATGTGATTGTTTTAAGTTGAATTGTTTTTCATGACATATAATTATTATGATATAAAAAAAGGAAATACTTCACCCACAGAAGCAGCTGGGGGCGACACAGAGTAAATTCCAGCAGAGAATCCAGGAGAGAGAGAAGGAGCTGCAGGATCTGAGACAGGCTGTGCAGTCACTCAAGGTGGGTACTGACCAGAGGAGAAGACAACAGCTGCTGCTGGAAGAGCCATTTCAGGGCTCAGTCAGGGCTCTCCTCCAGTCAGCCAGTGAGGAGCCCAGTGTTGGGCCACTTTCCAGCCCTGTGGGGCTCAATCCCACTGAGACACACTGTGGGGAACAGGCTGTGTGGGGTCCCAGTAAGAGCTGAGTGAAAGGCCTAGTTAAAATGTACAGCCTCCTCTCTCTGTGTCTCCTAACAGCTCTCTGCACAGGCAGCAGTGGAGGACAGTGAGAGGATCTTTACTGAGCTGATCCGCTCCATTGAGAGAAGGTGCTCTGAGGTGAAAGAGCTGATCAGAGATCAGGAGAAGGCTGAAGTGAGTCAGGCTGAAGGACTGCTGGAGCGACTGGAGCAGGAGATTGCTGAGCTGAGGAGGAGAGACGCTGGGCTGGAGCAGCTTTCACACACAGAGGATCACATCCATTTCCTCCAGGTAACATCACTGGCTCTCTGACTGTCTGCATTGTGCACATTTTGTCCTCTTTAGTTTCAATGAACTACTCTAAATGTCTGCTCAAGTATTTGAATTTTGACTGATCTCTGTATGTTTGATTCTGTCTGTCTGCAGAGCTGTCAGTCTCTCTGTGCCCCTCCTGGACCTGGACACTTACCCAGCATCACTGTCAGTCCACACGTCTCTTTTGAGGCTGTGAGGAAATCTGTCTCTGAACTGAAAGAGCGACTGGAGGATGTTTTCAAATCAGAGATTATCAAAGTTTCTGGAAAAGGTTCGTGAACTATCCCTGCAGCAAAAATCATATTTCCTCTCTACACAGAACGCATAGGTGAGCTGCTCTGCCTAAAATTCACTTTTACATCATGAGAGACACTGAGGAGGCAGGGGGGTGTAATGCTGGATTTCGTCCACCAGAGGGCTACGGTAGCAGGGACTTTGTAATCACGGCAGCTGCGGCTGATTAAATACATTTGAGGACAATAAAAAGGGCCAACTGCCCAGTCCTGAGGTTAGATGACCTTAATACCTTTGTTGCAGTAAAACTATGTTGGCAAATTTATGTATGGTTGTCAATGAATAGTTTTGGGCCTGTTGCTAATCAGCATAAATGCATTACTTATGTATGTTCTAGAAAATGTTCAAGATCAGACATTTACCATGATCCCGCTTGAAAACACAGCATGCCTTCCGCCACAACCATCAGCACGAAAAGCTGAACAAACTCCCGAGGAAATGCCTACATCTGCTCTGACGCACTTCTGTGTTCTCATTCTGTGGGCCAAATTTTAGTTGTTCTTAGTTATAGTTTATAACAAGGTTTAATCCTCTCTGTATTCAGATGTTTTGACATTATCCATGAACCACAGGATTAAATACTTTACAAATTTACAGTTTCATCAGCATCCATTCATTCTCACTGTAAACACTCACTCATCTCAGTCAATTCGCCATAACCCCCCCCGACACACACACACACACACACACACACAAATGCTCACATTCAGTCTCCCTGTTAGTCCTCCGACCCCTCAAATTCATATAAGTCCCCACATCACTCCTCAGAATAATGGGAAGGATTTTCCTGGACATTTATCCTCTCATCCTCCAGCGTTTCAGTCGCTCCTGTATCCTGGGAAAGCCCTTCTTTCAGCTGATTTGTTGGAATGGAAGTGATGGCAGATAAAAATCTGTTGGATTTTGATTTTGGAAATGATTTTGGAAAAATCATTAAGAGAATACTGCTTTCCCAACAAAGTTGGCATGTTATGATAATTGCGAGAATAAAAAGAAAGCTTTTTTTAAAATCAGCTCTGTTTGAAAAGTCAGCTTTTCAAAAAAATTTTTAAGGTAAAAATGGACATTCTGTTCCCTGGGCTAGAAAGGAAAAGGACCGTCCCCAGTTAGTTACCTACTTACGGTTCAGATTCCAGCATCTGTTATGGTATGAGGGTCTTTTGTGCCCATGGCGTGGGTAACTCAAACATCTGTGTAAGAGCGATTAATGTTAAAGGAGGACATACTGCAGGGGCGGATCCAAGAGTTGCTGAAAGGGGGGGTGCAGCAAGGAGGGGTCTGGGGAACCTCTCCCAGAAAAATTAAAAAAATGAATGTGCTGAAAATACGTTTTCCTGGTATTTTGGGAGAAAAATCTGGCCTATCTGTTCAATGATTTTCCTTCCAAGGTCCCAAAAATTAAGCTAAAAAAACTTAAAAAGTGGCGTTATAATGCAGTTTTACATAAACTGACAACGTGACCCTTTACCTAAGACTTTAACTTTACTGTCAAAGTTCATGACCTCAACCCTTTTCACTGCTGTTGGCGACATGGTCAAAATTTCAAAGAGGAAAAAATCTTTCGATTGATGAGAGCTTTCCAATGAGTACCAATGTGCTATGGTTTGAGCGATTTTCAAAGGTTTTGATGTTTCAGAAATGTTGACAAAATCACCACAAGCAGTGAAAGAGTTTGACCATATTTCCCACAAAACATTGATATTATTAGTTTTTGAGGTTTTTTTTAACACCAAATAGCCTCCAACAAAATAATTGTAGTGTATATCTAACATGCAAACCCAGTGGCTAAATGCATCTGTGGTTTTAGCAGATGTTAACTGATCACCAAATCCCCCCTCCCCCCCAAGTCCCTAAACCTGGTTTAATTAAAGTTACCACACTCAACAGCTTGTAAAAAGTTATTACAATGCTGTGATTGCCTTTTTTAAAAATGGTCCTAAAAGATGTGGCTATAATGCTTCCAAAACACTCCCAAGTGTTGTGAGAGTAGGAAATGTTGTCATACATATAATCCGAGTCTCCATTAAATTGAATTTCTGCACATCTGAGTGAATTTACTAATCTTGAGGCAGTCAGTAATGTCCAAAACCAAAATATCTTACTTATATTAAAGATCCTATTAATCCTAAAGATGTCCTGATCTAAATTTAATACAATGATGCAGACCTATATTAAAACATAACATTATCGACATATGAACAATATTTTTACGGAAGTATTCTTCTTCTTCTTATTATTATTATTATTATTATATTTACATGAATGTGAAAAAGAAATGTGACTTTCGGGCCATTTAGAATTTTTCAATAAGACCATTAAACTATTTGGATTGACTCATACATGTATAATGTCACGTATCTTACTGACAGACTCTAAAGCTCACTAGCTCACTAGCTTCAGTACCGCAGTATTCGCTGGTTACAAGTTTATTGACGGGTGATTCTGAAAGTCAAGACAGGGTTTTGGAATGGAAAATTTGGAAAATCTTCCGGTATTCCACGACAAATTTTATTTGGCACCGTAAAACAACGAATCAATATCCATCAAAAAGTTGGCTTTGAACAACTGATCCATCAGTGGGCTCCTTTTTGTAAGCTCAAGCAAATTTTAACCGAACGCATACTTGCGATAGCCTATTAATTAATGTCAGTCTTACCGCTTCCATGTCCCCTGCAAATGAAAACTGCTGCTGCGAGGATCATCATAGCCAAACAGCAGGTCATTTTTTTGCATTTGAAAGGCTGACTCAAATGTCCATTCATCCATCCATCCATCTTCTACCGCTTATCCTGGGCCGGGTCGCGGGGTCAGCAGTCTAAGCAGGGATGCCCAGACTTCCCTCTCCCTGGATACTTCCTCCAGTTCTTCCGGGGGTATGCCAAGGCGTTCCCAGGCCAGCCGAATGACATAGTCCTCCCGGTGGGGCATGCCCGGAACACCTTCCCAGGAAGGCGTCCAGGGGGCATCCGATATAGATGCCTGAGCCACCCCAGCTGGCTCCTCTCAACGTGGAGGAGCGGCGGCTCTACTCTGAGCTCCTCCCGGGTGACAGAGCTCCTCACACTATCTCTAAGGGAGCGGCCCGCCACCCTGCGGAGGAAACCCATTTCAGCCGCTTGTACCCGAGATCTCGTTCTTTCGGTCATGACCTAGAGTTCATGGCCATAGGTGAGGGTAGGAACGTAGATTGACTGGTAAATCGAGAGCTTTGCCTTTCGACTCAGCTCCTTCTTCACCACGACAGATCGGTACAATGACCGCATTACTGCTGCCGCTGCACCGATCCGTCTGTCAATCTCACGCTCCATCCTTCCCTCACTCGTGAACAAGACCCCAAGATACTTGAACTCCTCCACTTGAGGCAAGAGCTCTCCTCCAACCCGGAGGGGGCAAGCCACCTTTTTCCGGTCGTGAACCATGGCCTCGAACTTGGAGGTGCTGATTCTCATCCCAGCTGCTTCGCACTCGGCTGCAAACCGCCCCAGTGCATGCTGAAGGTCCTGGTTCAAAGGAGCCAACAGGACAACATCATCTGCAAAAAGCAGAGCTGAGATACTGTGGTCCCCAAACCGAACTCCCCCCGGCCCCTGACTGCGCCTAGAAATTCTGTCCATAAAGATAATGAACAGAACCGGTGACAGAGGGCAACCCTGCCGGAGTCACACAACACGCACCCGGAACAGGTCTGATTTACTGCCGGCAATGTGAACCTGCTCCTGCTCCTGCTCCGGTCATACAGAGACCGCACGGCCCTTAGTAGAGGGCCCTGGACTCCGTTCTCTCGAAGCACCTCCCACAGAATGCCATGATGGACACGGTCGAATGCCTTCTCCAAGTCCACAAAACACATGTGGACTGGTTGGGCAAAGTCCCATGCACCCTCAAGCACCCTGCGAAGGGTATAGAGCTGGTCTAGTGTTCCACGACCAGGGCGAAAACCGCATTGTTCCTCCTGAATCCGAGGAAGCAAAAACTTGGGCATGGGAAAAGTTTGGGGAGGCCATGGAGGAGAACTATTGGTCGGCCCCGAAGAGATTCTGGCAAACCGTCCGGCGCCTCAGGAAGGGTAAGCAGTACCCTGCCAACACTGTTTACAGTGGAGGTGGGGAGCTGTTGACTTTGACTGGGGATATTGTCGGCCGGTGGTCAAGCAAGGCCATTGGTCAAACAAATTTCCCAAATTTCCCAACTGAAGATGTAGAAAAAGACAGAATGTGGAAAAATTCTTCATAACTGGAACAATTGGCCTCCTGAATTCTCCAGAAATTAGTATGAGGGCAGTTGAAAGGCTTTGTAACACCCTGGCAGGTATAACATTTGGAATGAGTGTGTATTGTAATGTGAATATAGGCCACTAGATGGCAGTATTTACCTTTTTTTTGTTAAGCTCAGACTGGAGTCATGTTTAGACTTGTCCTGGACATGTCTGGGGCAAGTCTCAGAAAGTTAAAAAAAAGAGGTCTAAATGTGGGTGGGGTCTGCAAAAGAGTATATAAGGAAAAGAATTGAGACAGTAAAGTAGTAGGAGAAATTGCAAGAAGATGACCAGACCTGCCATTCTGTTCAAGACCTGTGACGTTTCTTTTGTGGATTTCTTTGCCTGTGTTTGAGCATTTTCATCATCCAGGACATCACCAAGCCACCCCACAAAAAGGGACTGTAGTTATTTCTGTTTTTTCTTATTTATCAATCTTGGTCTTTAGTTACTTGTTATTGTCTTTGTTTAATTAAATGTGTTTGAGTTTTAAAACTGTGTCTGTCATCCCTTGCTGTTGCTGTTGTGTTATAAATGTAATAACAAATTGGGGCCATAACAGTATTTTCAAAAACAACACAATAGGAATCGAAATACATCAAAAATTATAGACACTTTATTGAACCAATGGAGCTCATTTAAAAAATTAGTCGGTCTTTGGTGGATCTGGTTCAAATCTGGTCCGGATCTGTTCCAGAACTGTAAAGTGGATCCATGCTGGATCTAGGCCAGGGAGCAAAATTATCTGGAGCGGATCATTTTCAGGATGTTGGACTACATCCGGTGCAGGTCTGGCCCGCATCTATTTGCTGTCTGGGTAGCCTTTATCGACAGGGGAAGAGGACTGCACCACAGGACAACATAAAACACAGAGCCGTGACTGCAGTCACCTGAAGACCATAACGGTACAGTTTTTTATGCCAGAAAAACTGGAAAATGAGATGCATCATTAATTCAATATTTTTCCCATAATAATGCATTGCGTCTTATATAGTGGTATATACCGGTGCATCCTGTATGTTGCGAGAGGTAAAGGGGATGTTCCAGTGTGAACCCAGGAGAGGGCGCTGTGAGCTAGACCTTGCTTGTGTGCCCACGTGCCGAAGCATAGAGCTTGATATACAGTCTCTGGTCTCTTTACAGCCAGCAGCCACATAGCCCACCGAAACATCACAAAAACTTTTAGAAAGAGCTATACAGGTGCACAAAAACTTCACGTGGTGGATTTTGCTGAGCATAATGGAAAACGCCATTTTGTTTCAAATAAATTGAAATATTTTAGAACAACTTGTTTAAGCATTTTTATGAATTAATAGCTACTATAACACAGTCCTTGATATGAAACCCTTTTCACCGAGGGGACACCCCCCCCCCCCAATATACTGCATCTTATATACCAATGCGACTTAGCTACCGAGTTTTATTGAAATCAAAATACCAATTTTGGCTAAAGACCCTTTAAGTATGTCTCTGGTCACATTGTCTGTGTTTGAGGACATTTGATTTAATTTGTCCTCCATTTTTCAGTAGTTATTTTGATTTTAATTTCAAGGCCTGTAGGCACTTGTTTTGAGCCAAATTTTGTTTTGTTTTTGTTTAGTATTTGGGGAGAGTGGAATGTAATGGAGGCAGTGACAGGTACAGGTATGATGTGGGACAGCCTGCAGTAACTGAAGGGCCGTGTGTTTGACTGTGGTCCGGGGGTCCAACAGGCTGATCTGAGAACCCTAAGATGGCAAAGGAAGGTCCTGCTTTGACCACACCCCAAACAAATTTCATTGGTTGTCTGAACACCTTCTTCTTCTGCTGCTACTTTAGGGTTAGGGTTAGAACATTAGAAGAGGAAGGTGTTCGGACAACCAATTGAAGTCATTTGGAGCGTGACCTTCTTTGCCATCTTAGGGTGTGCAAATTTGCGTCCAACAGCCACTGTATGAGCACTGATAGCACCTCCTCCTGTCACAGTTAGCCCTCTTGAGCTGAGCCATAATGACCGCCTCTTACAGTTTCCATGTGCCCTTCTGCCATGGCTACAGCTCTCTGGTCGTCACCACGAGCCCTCCAGTGCTAGGGCCTCCAAGGGCTTTGAGGCCTCGACCTTATGTACGTGGGCATTAGCATTCAGTTTAATTCCTCCAGGAAATCCATCCATCCATCCATCTGTTATTGAATCTGTTCCTGCCTCATCAGGGTCACAGGGGAGCTGGAGCCTGTCCCAGCTGACTGTGGGTGAAAAAGACAGGGACACACCCTGGACAACTTACCAAACTTACCAGTGCATCACAGGACCCACACACCATTATCCTCAAAATCATGAAACACAAAATATTACACTCAACACTGTGATCTCAAATCTCTCTCTTTCTCTCTCTCTCTCTCTCTCTCTCTCTCTCTCTGCAGTCGGAAAAGTCAATGTTCTTGGCCCCATGCAAGATCCCAAAACCAGAGAGGACTTCTTACATTGTGAGTTTGTGATCAAACCTAAATTACTGCATAAGAAAGATGTGACAAGAGAGGGATACATTGATTTGAATCGTTTTGAATATCTTTTTAAATTCATAATTAATTCCTTTTCATTGCATTTGTTCATCAGATCTTGGTTCACTCTGCTGCAGTCATCTTGTGTTATTAAATATATGGATCAGAGTTGTTAATGAATGCCCTGTGTTGGGCAGCAGGGTGTTGGATGGCGGTGTTTCCTCACAGAGAGAGGGTTGTGGGTTTGAACTGAACTCAGGTCCTTTCTGTGTGGAGTCAGCATGTTCTCCCCATGTCTGTGTCAGGGGACTCCTGTTTCCTCCCTCAGTCACAAACATGCATGCAGGGCGAACTACAGACTGTAAACTGTCTGTAATGTTAGAATATGTGAGTGAATGGTATGTGTGTGTGTGTTTTGTATGAGTATATATAAGTCTGAGAGTGAATGGTGTGTGCATTTGTGCGCGTGTGTGTGTGTGTGTGTGTGTGTGTGCAGGTGTGCATGTGTGAGTGTTTGAATGAATGGTGTGTGTGTGTGTGTGTGTGTGTGTTAGTGTCAGAGAATGGTGTGCGTGTGATGAGTGAGTGTGCGACTGAATGGTTTGTGAGTGTGTGAAAAATGTCTCCATGGGTCACTGTGTGAGTGCATGGTGTGTGTGTGTGTGTGTGTGTGTGTGTGTGTTTGTGTGTGTGAGTGAATGGTGTGTGTGTTTGTGAGTGAATGATGAGTGTATGTGTGTGTTAATGAATGGCGTTTGTATGCATGTCTGCATTTGTGTGAGAGTGAATGAGTGAGTGTGTGTGTGCGTGTGTGTGTGTGCGTACAAGCATGCATGTGTGAGAGAGTTTGCAAGTGAGTGTGTCTGTCTGTGAGAGTGAGTGAGGGCGGAGTGAGTGAATGGTGTTTGTGTGCGTGTGTATGTGTATGTGTGTGTGTAGGAGTGTGTATATGTATGTGATAAATGGCGTTTATGAGTGTGTGAGTGAATGGCACGCGTGCGTGTGTGTGTGTGTCTGTGTCTGTGTGAGTGAATGAATGGTGTGTGCGTGAGTATGTGTTCGAGAGTAAGTGGGTGAGTAAATGGCCTGTGAGTGTTTCTTTGTGAGTGACTGGTGTGTGTGTGTGTGTGTGTGTGTGTGTGTGTGTGTGTGAGAGTCTGAATGATTGGCGTGTGTGTGTGTGCAACTGAGTGTGTGAATGAACAGTCTGTGTGAGAGACTGGGGGGCTGAATGGTGTGTGTGCGTGTATGTGAGTGAATGGTCTGTGTGAATGTGAAAGTGTGTGAGTGAATGGAGAGTGTGCATGTGTTTGTATGAAATTGGTCTGTTAATGTGCGTGTGATTATGTCAGTGAATGGTGTGTCTGTGTTTGCATGAGTGAATGGTTTGTGTGTGTCTGTGTGTTATTGTGAGAGAATGATGTGTACGTGTGTTTGTGTGTGAATGGTCTGTTTATGTGCATGTGATTATGTGAGTGAATGGTGTGTGTGTATGTGTGTGTGAGTGAATGGTGAGTATGTGTGTCTGTTAGTGTCAGAGAATGGTGTGTGTGTGAGTGAGTGAGAATGCGAATGAGTGAGTGTGTGTGTGCGTTTGTGTGTGTGTGTGTCAGTGTCAGAAAATGGTGTGTGTGTGAGTGAGTGAGTGAGTATATGAATGAGTGAGTGTGAGTGTGCGTGTGTGCGTACATGCAAGTGAGTGTGTCTGTCTGTGTGAGTGAGTGAGGGCGGAGTGAGTGAATGGTGTTAGTGTGTGTGTGTGTGTGTGTGTGTGTGAGTGAGAGAGTGTGTGGCTTGTGTATGTGCATACATGTGTGTTTGAGTTTATGAATGATGGGTGTGTGTGTGTGTGTGTGTGTGTGTGAAACAGAATGAGTGAATGGTGTGTGTGTGTGTCTGTGAGAGAGTGAGTGTGTGTAGGAGTGTGTATATGTGTGAGAGAATGGTGTTTGTGTGTGTGTGTATATATGCTTGTATTTGAGTGTGTGAGTGAATGGTATATGTGCGTGTGTATGTGTGTGTGTAGGAGTGTCTATACGTATGTGATGAATGGTGTGTGTGTGTGTGTGTGTGTATATGTGTGTGTGTGTGAGTGAGAGATTGGCACGCTCGCGCGGGTGTGTGTGTGTGTTGTTTGGGAGTGAATGAATGGTGTTTCGTGAGTATGTGTGAGAGAGTGAGTCAGTGGGTGAGTAAATGGCCTGTGTGTGTGAGTGTTTCTTTGTGAGTGAATGGTGTGTGTGTGTGTGTGTGTGTGTGTGAGTCTGAATGATTGGCGAGTTTGTGTGTGCAACTGACTATGTGAATGAACAGTGTGTGTGAGAGACTGAGTGTGAGTGACTGTTGCGTGGGTGAATGGTGTGTGTGTGTGTGTGTTTGTCTGCGTGTGTGCGTATGTGTGAGCAAATGGTGTGTTTACAAATATGATAGAACAAAAACTTCAACACTCAGTAACATGTTTAGTGTAATTATGTAAAATATCAACATTAGACTCTCCTCTCTTCTCCTCCATCAGACTCCTGTCAGCTCACACTGGACCCCAATACAGCTCATCAACACCTCCGTCTGTCTGAGGGGAACAGAGAGGTGACCTATGTGGGACAGAACCAGTCATATCCTGATCATCCAGAGAGATTTGACTACTGGTCCCAGGTGCTGTGCAGAGAGGGTCTGTCTGGACGCTGTTACTGGGAGGCTGAGTGGGAAAGGAGTGCGGTTTATATAGCAGCGTCATATAAAGAGATCAGCAGGAAAGGGAGCAGTAATGACTGTGGTCTGGGACATAATAACAAGTCCTGGGCTTTGTACTGCTCTCCCTCCAGTTACTCTTTCTGGCACAATAATGAGAGAACTGTAATCCCTGTTCCCTCCTCCTCCAGAATAGGAGTGTACCTGGATCACAGGGCAGGAACTCTGTCCTTCTACAGCGTCTCTGACACAATGACCCTCCTGCACAGAGTCCAGACCACATTCACTCAGCCCCTCTATCCTGGGTTTGGAGTTTATGGTGGATCTTCTGTAAAACTGTGTGATCTGAGATGAAGCAGAGAGTGAAGGGAAAATCAGCTGTAATTAAAAAGAGCAGAAACACACTGAAATGAGAGAGTAAAGTGGTTTCACTCTTCCATGATGTTGAGAAAGTCCTCCATGCCTTCATATGGTGCTGCATTGATGACTGTAATACCCTGTGTACAGGAGTCAGTCCCTCATCCCTCTCTCTCCTGCAGATAGTTTACATCTCTGCTGAGAGAGAGAACACATGAGAGTAAATAACTATAATAAGAATAAAAAGCAGAATTGGAATAAAATAGAAACAATCAATGAAACAAAAATCTAAAGGATTATGCAAATATGCTAAATTTCAACTTGATTGTGATTTCTCATGTAAAAATTATGTACAGTTTTGCTCATCCATAATGTAATGATTTAGGATATTTTATTTCATATGCCGTTTTTCTTTGTTTGTATATAAATAATTTATTTTTGTTTGAAACCAACAATAATTTTTATAAATGAATCTCCAGGAAGCAGGCTGGTTCATTACAGCCCTTTCCCACAACATCCCATCAGCACAAACCTGTATTTCAGAAGTTTTACAAAAACTCAACTGTACCTTCAACCTGAATCAAAAAAATTTAAAAAAAGATGTAATTTTCTGATGTATAAGCATTACTGGCTCTTTTTGGATTGTGGGTCTTTCTGAATTGTTGTTTCAATGATTATTCTCTGTTTTGGTTTTAGTTGAGTTTGACATTCGCAGTAAGATTGACTAATAAAAATGATTATCAGCTGCTGTTTTGCAAAGTGTCTGTGAAGAAGGGGGAGCTGGGGGAGGGTTTGCAAAGTTGTTTCTAAAAAGCGTCACTTTCTTGTTCTCTCCTTCATAGATGAAGTGAACTTGATGAGCTTTATTTTATTTTTTTTTTACAATGTGATATTTAAATACACATTTCCATGGTTACGCAGAATGTGTTCATGAAATGATCTCCTGCATGTACTAACTGACCGTCCGGTTGACGGATGTGTCGGGTGGAGTCCACCAATGAAAGAAAACACACCCACCTCTTCAGCAATGATCTTTCCTGCTGTGATTGGACACAAAGATGGCTCACTCCATCTCTGCGTTTGGCTAATTTCTTAAAAAGCGAGTCCCTAAATTCACTTACTGAGCCTCGGAAATGAACGCAGAATCCTGGAATTATACTTAAACTTGCATATAAATTTGCTCAACGCAACATTTTCATTTAGTGCACTCAACTTGCAGTTGATAAGCATGGTCTATTTAGGAGACAATACATGTTTTGAGGGCTCATCAAGGTTAGTATGTAGTTTCAAACAAAGCCCAGGTCACACTTTGCCTGAGACGAGCATGTTTTGTAGTTCTGGCCTTTGATGGGGTTGATCAGGACTGCAGACATGAACTGAGATTCTCAGGACTGAACACTCAGAGCTTCAAGGTGGAGCTGGACATCTGGAGGAGAATGTGCATATTAATAGTGTACCACAAGATGGCAGCAGAAAACAGAGTATTAGGAGGGCTTTGAGAAAATCAAATACTGTAAATACAGTGGGCTCTAGACATACTGGCGCTCTTGAGTGGATATGCTCAAGAAATTCTAAAATAAATACCATTTTAGACTAAAAATAGTGAAATGTGAGAAATGCTGTGCTTTACAAACACTTAATCAGAAAGAACAGAAATGGAAGACCCTAATGTTTACAATACTTCATTCACAAAATGTTCATTTCGAGAAAATCGAAGCAGTGGACTTGGGTATCTCTAAAAGATGTTTTCCCATCCATGCCTTATCGAGTGTGAAAATGTGACTTCAGTACTTTTAGGACATGGCTTTTTAAATATTCACTGATTTAATTAAAATCAGTTTCCTTCACATCACGGTTTCAGAATTATTGGCACAGTTATTGCTGCAACCATCTTTTAAAAGTGGGTTACAGCACTGTTTGATTGGGTTAGGGCAGATTTGCATGATTTTGGGCTCATTTGTCTGAGCCAAACACAGGTAAAGAGGGTTATATCTGTTCCTGGCTTTCACACCAACCTCTGCTCTCTCATTTAATTAGGCAGGACATTTATGAATTCAGGCTGTTTATGTGGTCTTTCAATTCCTATAAAGCTCTAGAATGACCATCAATAACTGTTCACCTGTCCCTTACTGTAAAAAAAAATATGAAATTAACTAATCTTTAAAAATGGAAGGCAACCACCAAATTCAAATTAATTCTTTGCAAACTCAACAACTCAAGTTGAGCAAAGTCACTTTGCTTTACTGTTTAAAGTTTTTTTTTTTTTTGTGGAGCCAGTTAGCTCATTTAGTTGGGGTAATGGGTGGAAACAAAAAGTCTCATACATACTGGCCTCCAGGGAACAGACTGTCCCATCCCTGCTCAATATCCACTGTAAACATTACAAAGCCGACTCACTTTTAAAAAGATAAGGCCTCCTGCAAAGCATTCTTGAGTTCACTCAGTTTCAAGTTCCACGTTCTTTCAAAAATGAGTTTGTACAACCACTGGAACTTGAAGTTGAGCAAACTCAAACTCATGGCAACAAGTAAAAACAGCTTGTTACAGCGAGTGAGCTTAACCTCACAAAACGGCCGTGTATTGTGTTTGCTATGGAAGACTGCATAAAAACGCTTTAGTTCGTGGACAGTATCTATACACTTCACTCTACATTCCTTTTTTCAGCTGAGTTACCTGGACTACGAGAAGGTAGATACCAGTTTAACGAGCCAAGATAAATTAGTACTGTATAAATAAACTTTGTGTGCCCTACTATGGTTCAGGGCTGTCAAGCTCTGGATGGAACAAGAGGTTGTCCTGAGGCCCTCAGAAGCTGGTAGAACGCCTTCCAGAAGAGGGAAGTGAACTGGGGACCTCAGTCAGAAACAGTGTCTACCTGGAGACCAGAGCACATGCTGTTTCAGCGGTTAATCGGTTTCTTTAGGGAAGGGGAGCTTGAGTCTAGGGATCATGTGAACTGCCTTCGAAAAATGGTCAACCACCATAAGGATGAGAGTATTTCCCTCTGAAAGCAGAAGTCCAACAATAAAGTCCAAAGCAATCTCCTGTGATCTGGAAAAAACTAGTATGTGCGGCACTTTGGGTAGAAACTGAATTTAACCTTCATTTGCTGTAATTTAGAGTGGTGAAAGTCAGTGTGCTTTTAGTGTCATTTGAACTTTCAAAATCAAGTTTCTATCATATTTGTTTTTGTTAGGAAAAGTCCAGAATCTAACATTTTTGTTCAATTGCAAGATTTTTGTCACTGATAAACTTGCTAGGTTTTTCCAGATCACAGGAGCAATGGGGAAGAACGACATTGTGGAACAGGTAAAGGCTGCAGTAATCCAGCAGGCAGGGAATGGGTATTCTTTTAGGAAGCACTGATAGGGCAGGCTCGTATGAAGGCCCATGCGTCATTCTGTGAGCTCTGCTATCAGACTGGAGAACCTGAATGTTTGGTTGATTTTGCTCATAACAGGTATGTCAAACGTCAAAAATCATATTGTTGGAACACATGCTCCTTATGCATGTAAAATCTGAATGTTTGGTTGATCTGGTGCAGCCCAGAGCCAGCAGTAAACCTTTATAATCCTACAGCCTGCCTGCCATGTTTGGTCTTTTTATTCTCGGGGGAATCCAAGGAGTTGAATGGAACATGTTTCATTTCCCTTGAAATTATGGTTCATCTTGTTTGTAAGATTCATTCGGGCGACTACCCTAGTCTCCTCTCTATGCAAATTAATCTTATTACCTAAGCGAGTAAAACTCTGATTCGACCACCCCTTCCTCTACCTTGTTCGGAGGTGTGGTTTGGAATCTTTAAAGGTAAGAGATTCCAACCGGAAGGTCTCTTCTTTCTCTCTCTTCTTTGTCAACATCTGACGCGCGTAGGTGATTCAAATTCATGTAACTGGTAATTGGCTTAACGTTGATTTGTTTGATCCAAGTTTGTGCCGACCTGGTAATTAAATTATTGTTATTCCTTCTTTCAGCTTGCGTGGTCTCCATGACTCTTAATCTTTTTATTCTTCCTAGCCTTGTTACAACCGGTACTTGAGGGGGCGATTCCTTACCATCCCAGACTAGCGGAAGTGTAGGTAGCGGTTAATTTCAAGATGGATTGTAAATTATGTTCTACCCTTTAAGGGTTGATGTATTACAGGTCCTGGGGATTTGCCCCTCAAAGGTACCCATGGGCTTAAGCCGGTACCCGGGCGGTCCCCTTAAGGGGCCCTTTGGTGTACATAAACCTGGGTTCGTGATGTGTTTATGCTCAGTGCTACTTTGTTTATGCTTAGATGCTGCGATCATGGTAATTTCCTCCACCCTCTGAAATTTCCACTGAACTTAAGATCCGGCAGTGACGCCTATTTAACCCTAGGGGGCGTTTTGCTTAGTGACAATGGTTTTCACAGACAGAGTCTGGTTACGTAACTGCCCTGAGATTCACACATGCTGTTTCAAAACGATAAATCCTAATTCTAATTTGGAGTCAGATATTTAGCGAGGATACAACTAAATTTGGTATTTTAACTGTTTAATGGAGTCAGATTGAGTGTAATCGTTGCGTTTCTATGCCCCGTCTTTGGACGGAGAAAAATACCCATTATATTGTGATCCACACCAGCCAGGAAAATGCTCGAATTAAAGTTAGTCAATAAGAACACGTCAGTCCTTCACCTCACTGCAATGTCCGTCGTTGGTATTGTTTTGTGGGGCCTTACAAGACACTCCAGTAGATGAAACCACCGTGCACTGAACACCAGTATAGCTGGTGAGACAGGAATCCTCGCCCCACTGAAGGACCTGCGAATGGGCTGGTGAGGGCGCTAAAAGATGGTTCACCAGGCAGGTACTAGGAGCAGGGCCTGCCAGCTGTGCGGAGCAAATAACCATCTCAATGTCCCACAGTGCCGCAGCATCCCAACAATATGAAACAATATGATGGACAGGTCGTGTCTTGATTCTTTCTCCCCCTCAGAAGAAGCATGGACTCTTGAGAGTGCATCTGATTATTGGCTGCAGGTCTTCAAGACAGTATGGAATTGAATCGATGAAAGAAGAGTGACCAGCGTGCTTGGCACAGATTCATATTCAAGGCAGATTTGAGACACTTGAGATTTCAGTGTTCAGCCCACACCAGGAATGGAACTTGGGAACCATACAGCGAGTGGTCACATTCTTTGAAGGGTTCTGAGGTGAACCTGTCCTTGAGGTTCTGAAAGGCTGATTGGGCTTCACAGGTCTGGGAGAACCTAGTATTGGTTGAGGTTAATGAAGAGAGAGGAGCAGCCACAGAGCTGAAATCTCTTATGAAGTGGTGGTAGAAATGAACAAATATCAGATCTTTATGGGTCTCTGGTAGGAGCCTATCAAGGGCAGCTTTAACTTTATTACCATCCATGGAAATTCCTTGAGCAGACATAAGGAACCCCAGGACAGTAACTGAAGATTTGTGAAATCTGCATTTCTTAACGCTCACAAACAGCCTGTTCTCTAATAGACATTGAAGGACTCGGTGTATGTGGACGGTGTGCATTGAGGCATAGCGGGAGAAGGTCATCGTTGAGGTATACATAAACAAAGTGTCCTTGCATGTCTCGCAGCATGTCATTCACCAAATTCTGGAAGATCTCGGGGGAATCTTAGAAAGAGATGGGTCCAAATGACAGATGTTAAGAGCTTGGTTATTGCTATTTTTACATTTCATTTTCGCACAATGAAAAGGTCCAAGCCATCTTGTGCACAGTATAGAAGATGGAGGAGGAGGAAAATAAACCCCAATATAGGTAGCTATGCCATCTTTTATAACTTAAAACTTCTTCACACAACTGAAAACTGAATTTATTATTTGAACTAATGAGCTATGTTCAAGTAAAGCAAAGCTAGCTAACCCTTTCACGCGCATCAGCCCCAGGGTGGGCCTCCTCGGCATTTGTGTTTTTATACCGCCAAATATTGTTCTACGTTAGAGAACAATACTGTGTTCGAAAGTTTGATGACTCAGCTTTACAAGTGTTTGCCGTTTTACGATGCAAATGCGATGGCAAAAGTCATAACCTTCAGCCTGACTGTGCAGTCCCATTAGTTTAATTGCATAGCGTTCTTCAGGTTTGTCAAAATATTTTGAAATCGATGTTCTTACCTTGGTAGTCCTACAGACATAAAATCTGTCATCGATTAAAATCTGCAAAACAAGCAAGCTATGACAAACGTCACTAAATCGACTCTGAGATTGAGGTAGTTGCCGTGCGTCTTTATGATCTTCACTATAATTTTCTTTTTTACACATGATACAGCTGTAGATTGTATTGCATCCCCTCCGGATCAAAGGAAGTGCCCTCATTGGCTTTCATATGCTGTTCTAACTGAACAATAGTCCGGCCGACATCGGCTCTCCCTCCAATTTAACCAGAAAACCAAAATCTTTTGGTTCACTCAGCCAGGCGGTGGTCTGCAACTTCCAAAAGATGCGTATGGTACCCATGGGATTAATTTCTACGAGGGGGAATTATTTTAATGGTTTCTGACTAGGGGGGAATTTTGTCAATGCAGAAAAGGAGTTTTGTTTTGGAATTACCGAATCCTCCTGCAGTGTACTTGCCTGATTAGCAACTGTTGCTAAGACTAATAGGTGGGGGAAATGTATTTTCCATAGCATTGTTGCCATTGATCACAACGTTTTCAGTGATTGCATTTTTTTCTCATAAACCTCTTATTTTCTCTAATAAACCTAGCTGCTTAACATGCTCTACAACAGTCAAGATACACTCAGGAAATATTTGCTGAAAAAATATTTGCTTTCACTAAGATACACTTTGTAAATAGGTGAGTTAAACCTGCTATGGAGCTTTAATATTCTATTTATATATTTTCTGTTCTATTTTGTATTATGTTGCACTGCTTTGCATTGTTTGAACATAGCACCTTTTCAATGCAAGTTACGCTTGGTTGGTGTGTGGGCATCCGGTTGCGCCAAATCAGAATGAGCCGGCCTTGCATAGGCCTGTCTGAGAGGTGGGTTCAGTGGGGATTTGAATTCAGAATTTGAAGAGATAGAGCGAGGTGTTTATGGTCATGAGTTCCAAAGTTACGGAGCCGTGGCACTGAATGCCCTGCCACCATGCTGAAGAGCCTAAACCTGGGGACAACAGGCGAACAGGAAGCAGAGGACCTAAGTGCAAGGACAGGAGTGTATGGTTGTTGGAGCTCAGAGAGATAGAGGGGCGAGGTCATGGAGGGTTTTTGAATGTTAACAATGTTATTTTAAAGAATTCCAGAGGATATGGGAAGCCAGCACAATTTGTAGCAGATGGGGGTAATGTGGGTAAAGTGGCGTGAGTTTGAATTCTAGCAGCTGAATTTTTGAACATACTGTACCATTGTGAAGATTTTAGAAGGCAGACCAATGAAAAGACTATTACAATAATCAACACGAGAGCTGATGAAGGCATGAACAAGAGTCTCTGAATCTTTTGAGGAGAGGATGTCACGAAGCCGTGCAATGTGGAGTTGGGAAAAGCCTAATTTGACAGGTCAACCAGATTAAAAATGACACCCTAGTTGGGGACAGTGTGAAGGGTTGACCTGGGCTCTGTCAATGAAAAAAAAAAAACAGAAATTAGATTGTCGTCAGACATTAATGAATAAACAAACAGCAGCAGTTCAGTTTCAACCAAGTTTAGCTGAAGACAGTTTGGGCACATCTGGAGATTTATATCTCTAATACAAGCTTTGAATGAAGGGGTGGTAAAGGTGAAGTGGAACTGGGTCAAGTGAAGGCATCCAGAAAAATCAGAAAATTCCTGGGTCACCCCCTCAGAAATTTCTCAAAAAAACACACACATATATATATACACACACACACACACAGCCCTCAATAATACATCTGGTTAAGATGTATTAAAATAATCTTTAAAATAATCCACAATTATTGGCACCCCTTTCAATTCCGAGGAATTAAAGGTAATTGAAGTATTTCTTCCATTTCTACAGTGGTTAACAAAGTTGATCAGAGTATCTAGGAACATTTAATTAGTAAATCATCACTTCCTGTCTTCCTGGGGTATAAATATGACGTGACACAGAGGCCATTTCTCTTATTCACTCTTCAACATGGGAAAGACAAAGGAACACACCATTCAAGTAAAAAGTCCTAGTCGATGAACAAAGCCAAGGGTCATACACAGGGCATCCAAAAAAAGAAACAGTGGTCATACAAAAATGGGTCGAAATCCAGAAAGGCAAAAATACAAAAAGGGCAATGGCAAGAATCAAAGTCAGACAGTCCAGTAGAAGAGAAACAATATTCAATGGCATACGAGGCCCTCTGCACAAAGAAGTATTGATCAACGTTCTGACAAGAGCTGTGAGTGAAAAGACTGTTTAAATACACACAGGGAAGGTCACATGCTACACAGGAATAAGGTGTAGGGAATCAGACTAATTACATCGGGAGAATCACATGAGGGAAGCCCTAACCACGAAAACTGGTGAAAGACAAAACACGAACGGGAATCACACAAACAGCCTATGACATTTAAACAGCTCCGGTCCAGGAGTTCTACGTGCGCAGATATCGAGCGCAGGAGAGTGATTAAGCACGTGCGAGAGATTCTCACTGAAGCTCAGGAGAGGACAGAAACAGGCTGAGGGGCGGAGTATAGAACAGGGTGATTGCTGAGAGGGAATTAGTCTAAATTAGTAGCGGTGTAACTTTACATATTAAACTAGAGAGCTCGTTAGTAAGTTAGTAATCTTATATACATGGATTAGTTGTGTTAGTGGATTATGATACAAAATACAAACGTTAGTCTTGTTAGTAATCAGAACAGAAAGACGAAGGAAGAAAACGAGAATCGAAAGAATATATTAAACACCGGACTTCATTTACATCACCCGAAGTCAGTGGGCACGCAGACAGGGAAGACGGACTAAACCAACTAGATCACAAGACAGGGGAGACAAGTGCAATGGAACTGAGAAATGGAATGAACTAAAAACCTGAGTATTACAATAACCAAAAAGAATAAGTAAAAGACAATGATCATGAACACAGAACCAGAACATAAACATGACCAAAAACCATAACCATGACACATGCCAACAAGCTGTTTGGGAGGCACGCACGGAAAAAAACCTTTTCTCACTCACAATCATGAACGCAAATGTCTGTAGTTCACTAAGCGGTACTGCGACTTCAAATAAAACCGTGCGCCTTGGTAAGATGAGACCAAGATAGAGCTTTTTGGCAACAAACACTCTAAGTGGGTCTGCCGGAACACAAAAGATGAGTATGCAGATAAGCACCTCATGCCCACCGTGAAGTATGGGGGAGGATCAGCGATGCTGCGGGCCTGTTTCTCTTCCAGAGGCCCTGGGAACCTTGTTAGGGTGCATGGCATCATGAACGCTTTGAAATACCAGGACATTTTAAATCAAAATCTGGTGGCCTCTGCCTGAAAGCTGAAGATGGGTCGTCACTGGGTCTTTCAGCAAGATAATGACCCTAAACATGAGGCCAAATCTACACAGAAATGGTTCACCAGACACAAAATCAAGCTCCTCCCATGGCCATCTCAGTCCCCAGACCTCAACCCCAGTGAAAACCTGTGGAGTGAGCTGAAGAGGAGAGTGCGGAGGAGAGGACCCAGGTCGCTGGATGATTTAGAGAGATTGTGCAAAGAGAAATGGTCAAAGATCCCTCTTTCTGTATTCTCCCATCTCATGAAACATTATAGGGGAAGATTAGGTGCTGTTTTGTTGGCAAAAGGGGGTTGAATTAACATCAGTATTAACAATATATTAAAGTATTAACATCAGGGGTGCTAATAATTGTGGCACACATGATTTGATGTCAAACAATTATTTCTTAATGTGGGATTTTCCCCACTGAATAAAAGCACTTGAATTAAAGGTTGGATTTTCCTCTTTTTTTCATTGTGGTCTTATATTATTTAGAAAAAAACTTAATTTATTAGAAGCCAAGGAACACATCTTAACCAGGGGTGCCAATAATTATGGAGGGCGCTGTATATTTTTTTAGAATGAAACCATTGCAAAGCTGGAGTCCCATTAAGGCTGTTTTCTGGCCCAAACCACCAAATTCAAAGTAACTTTCAGTGTTGATAAACCACCCTATGGGGTTCATGAATCCATCAGAGAAACCTGTCATATCAATTTTCTTTATGACAAAAAATAATATTTTTAACATTTTTAGTTTTTGGGGGAGACCACCCATTCTGGGGCCCAACAAAATGTCACCAATGACTGTAATTATGTGCTTATCAATGCACATTGTTGCTGATATATTTTCCTAATGAATAAAAATAGAATTTGTTGAAATTGATGTCACACTGCCGAGACAGGAAAATATTTGTCAAAAAATATGTTCTGAAATGGCGATTTCCAACGGCCACGCGTGTAAACGATGGTACATTAACATTTGACACTAAGGGAATTTGCCCCGGGGTATGGCCAACATTCAATGAAAAACATTCAAGACCACAACGAGGTGGCAGGTCCCCTTAAGGAATAACTACCATGCTGTCATCATGCATATTCAACATAACTATATTTCATGCACAAATGAATTGATAAAATGTTCTTGAAAAAAATCAGAGTTATAAACCAATCTTGAATTTATACCATTGAGGGAGCCTCAACACTGCGTGTACTTGCTGATGTGAAAAGTTCTCAGGCTAGATGGATCGAACAATAGCAACCTGTCCGCAATCACCACAAGATGACCTTAATGAGGGAAACGGCCCCTTCCGTGCACAAGGTGTACACTACATCATGCATTTGTTTCATAGCAACGTAATAGGTGTTGTATCCTGAATCAATACGACATGAAATATCAGTGCACCACGCTTTCAGTTTTCATCAACCAAACGAACTATTTACTCAAAACTGGAGTTTGAGGGTCAGATTTACCCTTCCAGTGGATATTATAGTCTGAGAGACAACAACGAAATGCGGCCATCGCGCAAACACGTTTCCCCTTCTCAATTGCTTTGCGGAAGAAGGAGACGCCATCAATCGGGAAATAGGAAAAATGGGTGTATTCGTTGGTTCTCCCCGATGTCCACAATTCAAGAATTATAATTGAACTCGTGGATAATTTCGTATCGTCAACGACATTTCTCTTGGCCACTCAACTTTTTGGGGAAAAAAAAGAAAAGTAGCCTATGTATGTTTTGCTGACGATACATGTTTCGTAGGCTTTAGAATGCTGTTTCAGACAAGGCCCAGGTCACAGATTGTCTGAGACAAGTTGTTCTGGACTTCGATCCTGAGATGGGCTTGGAACGCGGCCGTGAACTGAGATGTTCTCAGTACTAAATACGCAAAGCTTTCAGGCGGAGTAGGCGGGGGAGAATGTGCGCATTCAATTGCTACCGCCAGATGGCAGCAGAGAACCATGTAGTACGGGTGCTTCGCGAAAATTAAATGCTGTTACGCTAATACAGTGGGAACCCCTGACTGGAAAAGCACAAGAAATACAATATTTGTATTTTAGAAATGAATTTATGAGAAATAGTGAGAAATAATATGAGAAATAGTGTACTTTATTAACATTTCAATGGAAAGATTAGGAAATGAAGACCCTGGTGCTTGAAGTACTTCAGTCACAAAATGTCCGTATTGAAAAAAACCGAGGCAGTCAACTTCTTTTACAGTTACCGATTTTTTTCTCATTCTCACCATACTTTTGGGTTTGTTTGTGTGTGTGTGTGCGTGTGTGTTACACCCTGACACCCCAGGATGTTAGATTGCCAGGACCAGGAGTGGAGTGGAGGACCCAGTTGCAGGGACGTGGAGTTTATTAAATGATAAGTGAAGAGATAACTAAACTAATACAAACTTCAGGAGACCATGAGGGGGAGCGCTCCATACACAACTGGGAAATCCAGAAAAAGGCTACCTGCCCGTATAAGGGAGAAACTGAGGTATAAATACTAAGGGAAAGAGTAAACTTAAAAGGAAACAGGTGGGCATAATCAAGAAAGAGGGAAATAGATAATTGGATAATTAAAGCAAGGCAGGCAGTCAGTAGGAGAGGAATGCCACAGGGGACGGCATTAGGCTACAGTGTGAAAATGTGACTAGCTCTCGGCTCTTCAATTCAGTCATGCAATTAAAAATTAATTTCCTCCGAATCAAGAACTGAAAATGAATGGCACACCGAGTATAGCCCAAGCTGCAACCACCACTGGACAGTCTTTTTATATAGGCTACTTTTTGTTAAGGGAAAGACACAGATTTGGAGATTTTTTGCCCATTCGTCTAAATCAGACATGGGCAAAGACATTCGGCAAATCTGGGCCTATTAGTTCCTCATCAAACCTCTGATGTGTGACTATGGAAGCCGTTAGGCGGAACTTTTTTGTGGACGGCGTCCGGTGGCAGAAGCGCTGGGTTCGACGTCGAATTGGTGAAAACATTGTGTTGCCTCATGCCAAGACACGAAGCATCGTCACACAGATTTTGCCAAGGTCAGTTATGCCTCCATTTTGAACAGGTTTTATAGAATAAAATGCTTATGAATCATTTAAAACGATTTTAAACCAAAGTAGTGCACTCGGACAATGTCACGTCATTGACCCATGTGTTTCTGCACTTGCCAATATTTGCGTGAGTGGGGTGAAGTCTGCCATCTCTGATTGCCTTGTTTTTTTACTCTGCTGCAGGAAACATTTTACTGTGATCCAATCTATGAATGAATCAGTTTGCTTGTAGAGCCATTTAGCCCATTTATTCAGGGCAATGGGCGGTAACAAACGTGTATGCATACTGGCCTACAGGGAACAGCCTTTCCCCATCCCAGCTCAATGTACACAATAAACATTATAAAGCAGACTCAATTTAAAAAAAAAAGGTATGGCCTCCTGCTGCAAAGCATTTGAGTTGACTCAACTTCAAGCTCCAAGGTCTTTCGAAAGAGTTTTTGCGACTGCTGGAACTTCAAGTTGAGCAAACTCAAATGTTGGTGTTTGCCTCACTTTAAAATTTTAGTCACCTTTAGATAAAAAATACATTCCCATCCTCAAGTTCAACCTACAGTACTGAGCAAAAGTCTTAGTCACATTCAAAGCAATATTGTCAGGCTACGTGTCAGGCTAAGTGTAACGGTGCTTTCAGGAACCTCTCGCGAGAACAGGAATTCCAAAAATCGTAACCTTTATTGCAAAAAGGGTCAGGATCAGAAGACACAAGAATTGCCAAGCCAACAAAACAATGTCCAAAAAGCGAAGTCAACTAGACAGGCTGGGGTCAAAACCAGTAAAGCAGGAGTGCAACAGTAAATAGTAAGCCAAAACTCGTAGTCGAAATCCAGAAAGGTAGGTCATACATAGGGCATCCACAGAAATCGTGGTCGTACAAAAATAAGTCAAAATCCAAAAAGAAAACCGGAACAGAAGGGCAATGGCAATATCAAGGTCTGGCAAAACAGTCGTGAAGAAGCTGTAGACAAATGGCATACGAGGAGCTCCGCACAAATGAATACTGATCAACGTTCTGACAAAGAATGAACTGCAGTGAAGACTTTAAATAGACAAGAGGGAAGTCACATGCTATGCAGGGAACAGGTGAATTGGATAAGACTAATTACAGAGGTGAGCACACATGGGGAAGTCCTAAACCACAACAATAGGCAAAAGCCAAAACGCAGACATGATCAATGCAGACAACTTATGACAGATAAACAGCTCCGGTCAAGGAGTTCTAAGTGCACAGACAATGAGTGCAGGACAGTAATTTAGCACGTGTGAGAGAATCTCACAGAAACGCAGGGAGAGGCAGAGAAAGCAAAGCAAGGGGAGGAGACTAGAACAGGGCGAGAGCTGAGATGCATTAGTAATACAGTAGAGGTGCAGCTTTACAAATTAATCCAAGTGTTCATTAGTAATATATACACACGGATTAGTTAAGTTAGTAGACTCATACACAATACAAATGTTATTATTATTAGTAATCTAGGACTGCAAGGTGAAGGAAGTAAACGAGAATTATAGTAATATGAAACACCAGAGACCATTGAAAATCACCAGAAGCAAGTAGTCACACAGAATGGGGAGACGGACTGAACCAAACTGATCACAAGACAGGGGAGTCAAGTGCAATGGAACCTGAAATGGCATAAACAGAAAACTGGAATGTATAACAAAATAGAATAAAGACAAGACATAACAATGAACACAAGGCATGACATCAAAACACAGAACCATAACAATTAGAAGTTTCTAATGACTGAGAAATACAGAGTTTTAATGTGATGGTGCGATCAGGAACCAGTCGCGAGAACCAAGTAACGCAGTAGATCCGATTTTATTAATGAAGGCAAAAGGTACACACACACACACACACACACACACACACACACACACACACACACACAGCAAAACCGTAACAAGGGCAGCAATCATGGAAATTGTGGTTGGGCATAAAAGGGTCAAAAAACACAGATGCAACAATAAATCCAAAATCACAAAGCCAAAAATCAAAATGTCGGACGGTCCAGTCAGAAAGGGATCACTGAGAGTACTAGGCGAGAGAAACGTGGCCCAAGAAAACTGAGAGAAACGATCTGACAAGAAAGTGCTGTGAAAAGACTCCTAATATACACTCCAGGGGAATCACATGCTACACAGAACACAGGTGCTGGAAATGAAGCTAATTACAAAGGTGGGAACATATACCTAATCACATAAAATAGGCAAAAGCCAAAACGCGGACAGGGATCACGAGACAATTCTATAGACAAACATATGGCTCCGGTCAAGGACATGTAAACTGCTAAAAACTAAATTAAATAAATATTTGGTCTTCCTACCCTTTGCCTGAAAAATTTGGGTCACTTTTCTGTTGTGCTACACTCTTATAAGATTGACTTTTTGCTTGTTCCAAGCAGATTGGGAAGCGTGCCACTGTTCTTCCATAAACTGAACATCTCACTTCAGTCTGTCCCTCCAGGTATCTGCAGACAGTCAAGATGATGGTGACATCAGGGCTCTGTCAAGACTATTATCTGTATGGACTAATTCTAATGAAATACAAGTATTTATTTATAAAACTGTTTTAAATTAGCATTTGGAATTTCAAATGTACTTTTCATCCTCAGCAACACCAATGTGGAAAACAAAAAAAAAAAAAAACCATACAAAGCCAGATTTTGATTGTAAAAAATTGAGGACTGGTAGCTAAGATGGCCACTACAGAACACCGATTCCACAGGGATTTTCAGGTGTGCCTTCGGTCATCTTCTCTCCAGAAACTCCACATACCTCCGAATCTCAACCTTCTGGTGGAGGTATCCAGATTGTCCACTAAAATTGTCTGACACTTGGTGGAATCCATTGAGCCATTGATCTTTCCCAGTCCCCAGGACCTCTGGAATTAAAACATCACTGATCCACCTCCACCTCAAGGAGTCTGTCCTGGAAGAGATCTGTGTTGAACAAGCAAAAATGCTGATGCTGTATCTGACAAAAGCATTCAGTTTTGTTATATCGGGGATATTATGTTTTTGGTCCGACCACCGCTGCCGCCGCGCCGCCCTACATGTTAACGCGATAACTTCAGTAATATTTCAATTAGAAATTTCTTGTTTTGTTTATAAGTAAGTATCATAAAGAGGAAAAACTGATTCGATTTTGGACAATTTACAATTTCTAGATTGGCCACCAGGGGCCAAAAACTGTAAAATCACTGTTTTTATCAGATCACTGGAAATATTTGTCCGATTGACCTCAAATCAATGCAAATGAAAGGTCATGACCTGAGGATGTGTCCCACGATGACACTATACCTGTTTGGTTCAAAAGTTTGACACGAGGTAGAGCTTTGTCACATAAAATTCACCATTTTTGCCATATCTTTGGAACCATTTGTCCAATTGACATGGAACTATGTGCAACTGCAAGGTCATGAACTCATAACGTGTCACATGATGACATCATACCTGTATGGTTCAATATTTTGCCACCAGGTGGCACTTTGTGAAGGAAAATGACCATTTTGGCCATATCTTCAGAACCATTTGTCTGATTGACCTGAAATTAAGTTCAAATAAAAGTCTATTCAAGGTCTATTCAAGGATTGGGGGCGTTCGGGGATATACCCCAAGCCGTCGCCTCCGACGGCATAAGCCTAGTTTTCATCTGATCTCAAATCCTTATGGCCAGATGGTGGAGGTGAATTGTAATCAGATGAGAGAGACTAAAATGAATACATAATTTTGGTTGTTTCCTGTATTTCTTACACATGGGAATTTGGAGTTTTTCTTAAAACAGGTTTGTTTTCTTTTTTGTGTGTGTGTTTTAGTGCATTTACAGTCAAGGGTACCAATAATTGTGGAGCCCACTTGACTGGAGATGCTTTATTTGATTATAATAGCGAATCTTTGGGATATACAGTGCCTTGCGAAAGTATTCGGCCCCCTTGAACCTTGCAACCTTTTGCCACATTTCAGGCTTCAAACATAAAGATATAAAATTTAAATTTGTCAAGAAACAACAACAAGTGGGACACAATCGTGAAGTGGAATGAAATTTATTGAATAATTTAAACTTTTTTAACAAATAAAAAGCTGAAAAGTGGGGCGTGCAATATTATTCGGCCCCCTTGCGTTAATACTTTGTAGCGCTACCTTTTGCTCCAATTACAGCTGCAAGTCGCTTGGGGTATGTTTCTATCAGTTTTGCACATCGAGAGACGGAAATTCTTGCCCATTCTTCCTTGCAAAACAGCTCGAGCTCAGTGAGGTTGGATGGAGAGCGTTTGTGAACAGCAGTCTTCAGCTCTTTCCACAGATTCTCCATTGGATTCAGGTCTGGACTTTGACTTGGCCATTCTAACACCTGGATACGTTTATTTGTGAACCATTCCATTGTAGATTTGGCTTTATGTTTTGGATTATTGTCCTGTTGGAAGATAAATCTCCGTCCCAGTCTCAGGTCTTGTGCAGACTCCAACAGGTTTTCTTCCAGAATGGTCCTGTATTTGGCTCCATCCATCTTCCCGTCAATTTTAACCATCTTCCCTGTCCCTGCTGAAGAAAAGCAGGCCCAAACCATGATGCTGCCACCACCACGTTTGACAGTGGGGATGGTGTGTTCAGGGTGATGAGCTTTGTTGCTTTTACGCCAAACATATCGTTTTGCATTGTGGCCAAAAAGTTCGATTTTGGTTTTATCTGACCAGAGCACCTTCTTCCACATGTTTGGTGTGTCTCCCAGGTGGCTTGTGGCAAACTTTAAACAAGATATTATGGATATCTTTGAGAAATGGCTTTCTTCTTGCCACTCTTCCATAAAGGCCAGATTTCTGCAGTGTACGACTGATCGTTGTCCTATGGACAGACTCTCCCACCTCAGCTGTAGATCTCTGCAGTTCATCCAGAGTGATCATGGGCCTCTTGGCTGCATCTCTGATCAGTTTTCTCCTTGTTCGAGATGAAAGTTTGGAGGGACGGCCGGGTCTTGGTAGATTTGCAGAGGTCTTATACTCCTTCCATTTCAATATGATTGCTTGCACAGTGCCCCTTGGGATGTTTAAAGCTTGGGAAATCTTTTTGTATCCAAATCTTGCTTTAAACTTCTCCACAACAGTATCTCGGACCTGCCTGGTGTGTTCCTTGGTCTTCATGATGCTCTCTGCGCTTTAAACAGAACCCTGAGACTATCACAGAGCAGGTGCATTTATACAGAGACTTGATTACACACAGGTGGATTCTATTTATCATCATCAGTCATTTAGGACAACATTGGATCATTCAGAGATCCTCACTGAACTTCTGGAGTGAGTTTGCTGCACTGAAAGTAAAGGGGCCGAATAATATTGCAAGCCCCACTTTTCAGTTTTTTATTTGTTAAAAAAGTTTAAATTATTCAATAAATTTCGTTCCACTTCACGATTGTGTCCCACTTGTTGTTGTTTCTTGACAAAAAATTAAAATTTTATATCTTTATGTTTGAAGCCTGAAATGTGGCGAAAGGTTGCAAGGTTCAAGGGGGCCGAATACTTTCGCAAGGCACTGTATTTTCATGGCGGGTGTACCATAAAGTAGAAAACACAGCGTCAGTTGAAGCTGAGTTGCAGAAAGACGATGTGGAAGCCTAAGGAAAACCACAACTTTAAAATCTTTCAAAGTATTAAAAACCATCAATTTGTGTTTGAGTCAAGATGATCCCTTTTCCCATTTTGAGATTTTGAAAAATGGTAGTCATTTTTATTTATTTATTTTTTTACTTGAAACAAACTCTTTACCAGTGGGTACAGAACAGGAACTGTTGAAATTTCTTTACAATTAATAAATGTGTTCAATGGGCGGATGTCAGCCAGAAACAGCCCCCCATTAGCCACAAAACAACTTCATATAACAATTATACACCTCCAACTCTTAATGTAGGAGTTTGCCAAGTCCGTAGTAAAAGTTAGTCTTAGCAGCTTTGAGAATCACTTTTACAAGGTAACTCTTATTTAGTAATTTTTAGCACCACTTTGTAGTTCTGCTAATGCTAAGATAAGATACTTTGTGAATACAGTACAGCCCCAGCACAGTTAGCCTGCGGCATGTTTCCCAGGCCCCGCCCTCCTCATACTGAATGTCTAAAAGCGAAGAGTATGCCAGGGATCAGACAAGGACCTGATTTTCCTGCTGACACTAATTCCAGGATTCATGTTTCACCAGGTAACTTCTCCAGTTTCTATGGTTACAAACTGGGCAGGTGCACTCCAGTGACCAAAAATGGCTGCAATTAGAGGCAAAGAAAGCCATGCATCACTATGACATCTGCAACTTTGGCATCTGACTTATAAGCTGGCATGATGAAGGATTTCCCACCTGCAGGTGCACGAGCCTGTATATTTAACATGTAGGGCTGTCACAGTTTCTATAGGTGGTGTTGGTCAAATGAAGTCAAGAGCTGTTTGAAAGTGATGGAGAGTACGGTAACATACAGGTGCGAGAGGTGTGTAGAGGGGCATATGTGAGGGAGGGAACGGTGATGTACAGGTGACAGAGGTGTGTATGTGAGGGAGGGAATGGTGATGTACAGGTCATTTAGGTGTGTATGTGAGGGAGGGAGTGGTGATGTACAGGTAATTTAGGTGTGTATGTGAGGGAGGGAGTGGTGGTGTACAGGTGACAGAGGTGTGTATGTCAGGGAGGGACAGTTGATGTACAGGTGACAGAGCTGTGTATGTGAGGGAGGGACAGGTGATGTACAGGTGACAGAGGTGTGTATGTGAGAGGGACTTGGTGATGTACAGGTGACTGAGGTGTGTGAGGGAGACAGTGATGATGTACATGTCACTTAGGTGTGTATGTGAGGGAGGGAGTGATGATGTACATGTCACTTAGGTGTGTACGTGAGGGAGGGAGTGATGGTGTACAGGTGACAGAGCTGTGTATGTGAGGGAGGGAATGTTGATGTACAAGTGACCGATGCCTCTAGGTGGAAGAGAGCGGTTAGATGAAGCTGAGAGATGTGCAGATGTGATGAGTGATTCATTTTAAATTGACGTATGCTATGTAGAGAAGGGTTACAGCAAGTTAAATACACACATTTTAGTGCTGTGTAATGGATGAAGTTGAAAGATGTGTATAGGTGGTGTAGCATACTCAGAGTTAAAGGGGGCATAGATGTGGCGTCAAAAGGTTAGATAAAGTCATGAAACGTTTGTAGGTAATACAGGCTGGTGAAATTACATTAACAGCTGTGTTAATGTTTTTAGGTGGTACAGAATGGAGAGATGATGATGTGAGAGGTTTTTAGGTGATAAAGTATGGTCAGATCATATTGAGGAACGTGGTTAGGTGGTAAAAAGTGGTGAGATGATGGTCAGAGAAGCATTTAGATAAAAACGGAATAGTGAGATGAAATTGAGAGGCATTTAGGTGGCACTGAATGGTGAGGTAACGGTGAGAGAGGTGATTAAGTGATACAGAATGGTGAGGTGATGTTGTGAGAGGTGTTTAGGTGTACAGAATGGTGAGATGATGTTGTCAGAGGTGTTTCGGTGTACAGAATGGTGAGATGATGTTGTTAGAGTTGTTTAGTTGGTGCAGAAAGGTGAGGTGATGTTGTGAGAGGCGTTTAGTTAATACAGGATGGTGAGGTGATTTTTTGAGAGGTTTGGTCAGCCAGGGGTTGCCCAGGACAATAGGAGCACAGGGAGAACGAAGGAAAAATAAAGTGACCTCTCTGTGATGGTTCCCTGAGAACTGGAAGTTAGCTGGAAGTTGAGATAAGTTGTAACAAGGGTAATGCTGGCCAATGGCATCCCAGATATGTTTTAGGGTTGAATATATTTTTGAAATGGGTGATGAGGGAGTTGTAGCTGGTCTGCCAGTTGTGTCAAGGAAGTTTCTGTCAGCTTTAGAGTCAGGCAGAAGGTGGACAGTGATATCCCTTATGTCGTGTTAGAACAGTCGTCAGTAGGGAACAAGAGTCTGTGGTATTCCTGTGGTGGACTTTGCTCACCAGTAATCTCCCTTCTACTGGTGAGAATGGTCTTCTACTGAGCATAAGGTGATGAAGAGGCCTGGGTAGCCACAGTAATGACAGAAGCAGTTGGACATCCAAGGTTTATATTCCGCTGGAGACAGATGAGTATAGTTAATTTGCACGGTTTCTGGTTTAGGAGGTGCAGGAGGACTAATAGTAGTGGCAACAGGATAAACAGGTCCAGGGGGCAAAGGATGTCTGTACAGAATGTGACCCAACCTGTCGCTCTCTGGAAACTAGGCAATGGTAAACACAGATAGCCTGGTCTTTAATTTCACTGGATAACCCATTTAGAAATGTGTCAAACTGCGCTCTGAAATCCCAACTGCTTGTAGCTGCCAAAGTGCAGAACTCTGTGTTGTAGTTTAACTACTGGGGAGCCTTCCTGTAGCTGTTGAAGGTCTCTAGCTGCCCCGTGATCATACCTGGAGCGGTTGAACACCCTCCTTACTTCCCCCATGAAGGAGCTCAGGAAGCTGAACACTAATGATCCTGCGTCTTTAACGAGCCCAGTCTCATCCCGACGCATCACATATTGACACTACCTGACCAAGCATCAATATGAGACGCAAAAGGCTGCTTTTGGCGTCCTTATTTCACACCAGTTTGAAATTAACCCTGCCCCCTAACCCTTAAACCGAACCCTACCCCTAAGCATCAAATAAAAACGCCAAAAGCTTCTTTTTGTTTCATATATTAATGCTTAGTCAGGTAGTGTCACTATATGAAGAGTCAGAACAAGAACATGTTGCTTAAACCGCTAATCCCTAGTCATGCCCCACCTTGTCTATAGAGTGAGGATGTACACACTTTGTAAGCGATCAGTGGGAAAAGCAGATGGCTAGATTTTGAAGGCGAGGGAGCATTGTGAGAGAAAAGATCTGCAGGTACCTGGTGCACCATCACAGGAGTTTAGCCAGGGCCAATGACTAAGACAATGCTGGCTGAGGCTGGAGCAGACTCAGGCTCAGAGCTGTTGAAGCTGTCCCAAGGGAGTCCCGAGAGAGTGTTCATGCTTGCAGCAAAGGGCTCCAGGGTCTATGTGATGTTCTTAAGCTCAGCCTGGTGTCTTCCAAGTTGGGCTCCTTGGCGGTCCAGGACGGAGCAAAACACATTCATGCAAACCTTCCTCAGGAAATAAAATCCGTCACCACATCAGATGTCACTCTTTCACTCTTATCGATTGAAAAAAATGCTTTTTTATCATTCAGCACTGTAAATGTCGCTTGCTAAAGCAACCTATGAGGCCTCCAACTCTGAATGGTGTAATACAGCAGGACACATAATCTAAAGCAAAAATAAAACTATTTAGGGAACCAATAAGGTCTCCTAGTGCTCGTATAGAGGCCACCCTACCCAGGTCAATAGTCTGTCCATCACAATAGGATGTGGACATTAGTGATGAAACTAACTGTCTATTGCACAGAAACAGTCTGCGGATACACTACTCACAGAGGAATGAATAGGACAGATACAAGCCCTTGTTCAATGAAGTTTTTTTCAACTAAAGCACTGATCTCGGATCAATTCTGTCTTTAAAGCTCACAGAGGATGCCTTGAGGAAGACGGCTGGCGAAAATAATCAGAGGTCAGTGCTCCTGCTGTTTGAGGGGCTTTGTAAATACGGATCACTGTATGTCACCTGATGTAGCCTCAGTCCAGAGCCTGTGCTGCCTCGTCCTTTAGAACCTTCCGGTTCTTCCATCGTCTACAATCCTCTGGTCAAACAAAAAGAGAGCGTGAACTTCCCGATCTCCTCCTGTATATCACATTTAAAGAATTGCAGGACCTAGGTGTTCTTGCACTCCAGGAGGGGCTTCTACATTGAGTCAATGGAGGGCCTGCAGTTCCCACCAGCTGTCGGTGCATTACAAGCATTAATGAAGGACTCTGATAACCAAATAAGTCCTAATGGCTTATTCTTGGTCTTTATTTGTACAGAAAGAGCAGGGCTCCACTGCCTGACTGTATATCAGTGATTCATAACTTTGTTCCACTCTCAGGTATGCAATTAGATGTAGGGATTTGGGAGCACTTATGTGGAATTGAACTAGTCATTGATTAGTGAGAGTCTCATGCATTTTTAATGATGGCGAGCTTGATTAATAGCCTGGACAGGTTACAGTTTCACTTCGCTGTGGTCTGTCCATAGGGTCCTTCCTCCTCTCTGCGGTTCCATCCCCTGTCTCTGTTCCTCTAATTGCACACAGAAGATTAATGTCCTCTCTGTCTCTCTCACAATCACTCGCTCCATCATCTTTCTCTTTCATTATCCCTCACTCTCCATTAGAATCAAATGCGTTATTGGCGTGATGGAAACGCTCATATTGACCAAGGCTGAAATTACATGACCAAAATTACTCATGAAAATATGCATCGATTAATATGAAGATTTATTTTTAGTCACATTTGTTTGTAATTACTGACGAGAGAGCACAAATACTGATTCTCATCATTTTACCTTGAGTGGACTCACTCCCCTCATTTCTCCATCTAGCATTTAGGGTCAGAACTGTCCATGGTGCTGCTGTTATTGTGTGGCTCAGGGGTCCCCAGCATTATCCAGAAGGGGGTGGTGAGGGCGCAGGTTTTCATTCCAGCCATGTACACTAAACCCTGATAGTGTGGTGTGAACTAAAATGTTTAATGGAAGCTGATTACCTCAAAAAAGCAAAAAATAAATAAATTATACTGAAATAAAATAAATAAAAATTGTGTAGGCAAACTGAATTGTGTTGTATGGAAGGAACTCAAAGAAAGTAAGGTAAAGCAATTTTTTAACATGTTTTTAAATCAGTTTTTTTTTTTTTTAGGTAATCGGTTTCTACGAAACATCTGAGTTCACCTCACTTGTCAGGGTTTGTAGTGCTGATTCTACTCATCAACCTCTAGTCTTTGATAAAGTCCTTGGCTAAAAGTGTTACGTGTATCACTGCTTGGCAAAAGTGAAATCTGTGGCAGGTTTCCTTGTTTACACTTCTCTCTTAGGTGAATCTGTTGAAATCATTCATGATGAATGAACAAATTTTGAATCCATTTTGATCTCAGTGAAACAGTCTCAATATCTGGTCATGTAAAATTGGCATTATTTTTTACAAGTCCAGATTATTTTCACTGACGCATATTCAGGGGCATTAATTATACTGATGATTATTCGTTTTGATTTAGAAATTTTATTAATGGCGATTGTGACGAGTTCTTTATTTGTGGACCACAGCAATTATGGACTTAATTGATCATTTCTGTAAATCGACAGTATCCAACGTTTATGTGGGAGATTGAAAGTGACCATGTAGGCGTATTAAAGCATGGGTTGTGTTTTTTTTTTGCACGGGAGGTGAGCCCTCGCGGCCGCACTGTAAATTGTCTCGCGCCGCAACCCACGCAGGATTACCCAGACAGTTGTTCGATTCGTTTTAATTTTTTTGAAGCGTCCAAGCCTCTTTGTCCACCCGGCGTTCTCTCGCCAACACGAAATGTTTGCAGTGTCGTTTCTTCCTTGAGGATCACCCGGATTTCGGCATGCCTTTGCGGAAGGCACTGTCCGCTAATTATTAAGACGAAGAGAGAGGGAGGGGTTGGAGAGGGTGAACGCGGGGATAGAAGGGAATAGCTGGAAAAGAGACATGGCTTCCAAAGAGATAACCTCCGCCTGTTTCGTCAGTTTAAACAGGGAAATCACAGGTAGGAAAATCCATTATATGTGCAATCATCATATTTCCAGTTTATTTGCATTACTCGCGATCTTTACCCGATCCATGACCTATATCGTAGGTTTTTGATTCGCTGATCATTTATGCTCTCCACTGATGCACTGATCTGAGGCACTGGGCATTTGAGGAGCGCCGCGTCTCATGTCCGCAGCATTCAGTTGTGATTCGTGAGTTCGCTGCTCGCAGGTGAATTACTGGTGGTGTTCATTCATCTTATCCGCGTTCTAAACGACAGAATGTGTGTTCATCTGCGAGTCAATGTGCGGCCCTAGGCCGTACTTAATCCACTGCAGGTGATGAGCGTATTGGCATTACGGTGTGGGATTCGTTGACTTTGATCTAATGGAGGGGAGGCGTGTTTGAAACCCTGCGGCTACGAATTCAGCAACCGCGATTCCCACGCGCTGCATTTATTTACGGATTTCACGCGCGCGCGCGCGTGTGCATAGGTGAGGTCCCTGCGTCATTACCGTGTGTTAGAAACGATGGGCACATGTCGGCTCCCAGTGCGCTGTAGGATTTTGTCCTGGTGGGGCCAGGTCAGCACTGGCTGAGGCGGGCGCGGGTCTTGTTGCGTTGCACGCCCTGTGATTCCTGTTGCTTCTGTGTGCTCATTGCTACCCGTGCAAGGTTTAGCTATCACTCCCCATACTTGGAGTCACCGCGTGAGAAGACATTCTGTTCAGTGAATAAACCCGCATTTCAACTCCTCAGACGCCCATTTAAGCGTACGCGTGCTGCGCATAAAAGGCGCCGGCCGCGGGGCAGGAAACGCGCTTTCGCGAGCCTGGTGCCACTATAACAACAGCGAAACTCAAACGCCGGCACGCCTGCACGCGCGCTGTCCAGTCAGCACGTGATGGCACTCAGATCAGTGGGGACATCTGAGTCTTAATTATTCCAAATGGCTTTATTAGCGACCGTTGGATAATTAGGTCTGTGAAATCCCCGCACCCCCATCACACTTTCAAATATGTATTTTTTTTCCGTCTCCAAGTATTTCTCGGTGTATATTTTTCTAAATCTATAACCACAGTACAAGCAAAGATTAAACTTCCAGCTTTATGGTTTTGGTTGACTGGGGTTTTATCAGGCGGAGTGCTGTGTTTCAAAATCATCTCACGAGAAAGCGAAGCCCAGAGAGCAAACTAATTCTCAAAAACTATTTAATATTCAATGACTATCCATATTAGCTGGCAGATATTTGATGTCATGATTTGATACCACACAACAATGGCATTTTTTCACCAGATAGTCAGCTAACGTGTCCCTTCTATCTTCTCTGAATCTCAGCTAAGAGCAACAAGTTTTTTTCCCAACTTGTCACATACTGTAGTTATGCTCCAGTTACATTCAGCCCAAATGTTTATATACGACATAAAGGAAGTTATTTATTGTTACTTTGTTGCCATTGATTAACAGAATTGAAGGAAGGGTATCCTATTTTCACAAACCTATTACATTGATCCGAGATTAGGAATGGGATATATTGATATATTTATGAAAATTTTTGGTCAGTATATCCTGGATGGTTGGTGGTGCACAGTTTGTGTTGTTGCCTCAGAATAAGGAGGTTTGGGGTACTACCTCAGCCAGTATATTTTTGGGGGCTGCCAAGTTTTCACGGAATTACAGTCCTACTACATTTTGGGTTGTAACTCTACAACTAAATAAGATAAAATCAAGTATGATGTGTCATATTGAAGGTATTAACTTGTTCTTTAATATTATGTAGTGAAAATATATTTTTTGAGAAATTTTCATAGAAGAAACAAGCAAAAACTACTCCGTCACCGAATTACACAAAATTGACATGGTTTTTTTAATGTTGTGTTTAACTATTCAGAAAATGATGTTCCTGTCATAGTTAAGTTATGAAACTTCAATATGTTCATATTTAAGGTGTTTTTTGTTAATACTGTAAGTTATAGAAACAAATATTGACTTTAACCCTGCTTTATGGGAAAGAAATTTCAAGAAGTCAATGCCACGGAATTACAAGAGGCAAATTGTCACGGAATGACAGCAATAGTGTTAACTAGTTTCAATGTACTTATTTCAATATATTATACATATATACATAATTATTTACATTTTTACAGTTAAGCAATATATTACAATGAGTTTTCCACTTATAATGACCAATCATAACACATACTTCAAAATTTTTTTTTTATTCTCCATGTCAACATTGGCTTGGCGGCCCCCTATTTGTCCTTTTTACCATTGTCATCAAATATTGACGCCCTCAGCGTTGTATTGAAGTCAGTGAGGATACCTGATGGCCAAGGCATCTGCCCAAATATCAATATATGATGCCTTAGGAGTGGCAACTGAGGGAGATTTCTCATGGGCAACAGTCGTAATGGGTGATGTGTTACTGTAAAATACTGCCATCATCACAGCATCGTCCCCTGGTCATGCCTCTTATTCCACTGGGCCCTAGTTTGACAACCTAAACACAGTTGGTGATGTGGTATTGGTATGACAGATACCAAAGCTGGGCATGTTTAACTTCATTCTGGTGATTTCATGACAAGAGGCGATAGCGCAACTGTGGCACTGTTTTAAAAAGGATCGGTCTAAGACAAATTAATTACCTGTGCGGGTTTTGGGGTTTGGTTGCATTAAAGCCAATCTAATAAACCGCCGTCACAGCATTAATTACACCGATTTGAAAAATAGGTTTTTTTTTAACTTCAAGTTTTTTTTTCTTTTTGTAAAACTTTTAGGGTAGGTGATCTGTCTTTTATATTTACTATGTCACAGCAATATGTTAGGTATACGCCAAAACTGAGAGACACATGCTACCAGTAAATGATTTTGGTGTATGCTAAATTCAACATAGAATCATACAACAACTGACATTCTTGTACAAAACCTTAATAAACTAAAAGAACTAGTAAAGTTGGCATAAAAAGTTTTCATTGCAGGACAGTGACCTGTTTGGGATAAATGGTTTCAAGGAAAGTTCTAACTGCATTCCATAAATTCCACCCACACTTATTTCATCTGAAAAGGCCTACTTTGAATGGCATAATAAGCATTAGGTAATGCTAAGGACATGGAATCAATAGATAGCACCAGAATGTAATTATGTTACATAATAAAGGTGTACAAAATTTGGTCTCAACCACTTCAAGTGCCCAGTTACTTGAAAGATGTTGCATGTTGAATGCCGAGAGAAAGTTTGCCTGGTTTGTTTCCGAAAAGGAAATTTCAATTTTAAATTCATGAACACATTTTGACTGATTACGATATTGATGATATTTGCTTGCCATGTGGATTATGTTCGACATGCAAAAGGACTCTGAATGCCTTGTCTGAGCTTAGGCCTTTTCAGATGAAATAAGTCTGGGTGGTTGTGGAATGCAGTTAGAACTTTCCTTGAAACCATTTATCCCAAACAGGTCACTGTCCTGCATGGTGTCAATTATTGGGTTCTTACACAATTATTTGTTCATGCAAACAAAATGGAGGGGGGTTTTGAATTGATAAAATAGGCAATGCTTGGGGAAAATTGTTAGTTACATGCCAAGAATAAAAGAAATATATCTCTGAATTCATGATTTTCTAAAAATGCAGATTTCTCAAAAAATTAGCAATGGAAATTTTAAACTTTTTTCATGGTTGATACTAGTGGGCCATAAAGTGCAACTTCCAAGCATTTGTTTCTCTAGGCAAGTTTTCTCAACTTTCTTCAAGTTAAAACCTGGTGTGCCCTTGTAGTAACGCCGGCGTTAGGAGATTTTCAAATGACATTTACAATGCATTTACAATCATTTAATATGCAGTGCCATGGGTTGAACTTTCAAGGTTGCAAAGTCATTCCTGAGATCTTTACAGTTCATCTCCTGGAATGGAAATTAAACAAAATCTAAACCTTACCTAAATACCATCTTCAGCAGCATTTAGTACATCACATTCTACTTCAAGATGAATTTTTGAGAAACTTCACTTGATTGCTGTCCAAGCAATCTCATATTGTCACCTTCTTCATGGATGCAAACCTGAATGTCTTAATTGTTTATGGCAATGCAACGTATTGGAAGCGCATTTGCTCATTAAATGAATTCAATCTATAACCCGATTGTTACTCGGAAATAGGTTGAGCATTAACTTGCATTTTGGTAATGTCACTGGTTGTAGACAGAGTTTTATTTTTACACAAGTAGCCTTAACATGCGGACCCAAGTCAGCAAAACCGCCTAAATGTCTTCTCAGGCATATCAAGCCGATCGGATGTGAATGCGTTTTGTAAGCTGCAGGAATTCAGAATCTCCGTAAGACATTGATGTATAATGTTACGTCTATCATTAAGGTGGATAGGAAAATACTTGATAATTATAGTAATGAACAATAATGCAAGCTGCGGGGAAATGCAGTGCTGTAAAAAAGTATTTTCCCCCTTCTTATTTTTTTGCATCTTTGTCACACTTAAATCTTTCAGATCATCAAACAAATTTTAATATTAGACACAGATAACCTGAGTAAAGACAAAATGCAGTTTTTAAATGATGATTTCATTTATTGAGGGAAAAAAACTGTCCAAACCTACCTGGCCCTATGTGAAAAAGTAATTTCCCCCTAAACCTAATAACTGGTTGTGCCACCCTGGGCGACAACTACTGCAATCAAGTATTTGCGATAACTGGCAATAAGTCTTTCACATCGCTTTGGAGGAATTTTGACCCACTCCTCTTTGCAGAATTGTTTTAATTTTAATTCAGTAACATTACAGGGTTTTCATGCATGAATGGCCTATTTAAGTTCATGCCACAGCGTCTCAATCAGATTTAAGTCCAGACTTTGACTAGGCCACTCCAAAGCCATCATTTTGTTTTTTTAAGCCATTCAGAGTTGGACTTGCTGGTGTGTTTCGGATCATTGTCCTGCTGCATAACCTAAGTGCGCTTGAGCTTGAGCACGAACTGATGGTCGGACATTCTCCGTCAGGATTTTCTGGTAGAGAGCAGAATTCATTGTTCCATGTACTGCCACCATGTTTGACTGTTGGTATGATATTCTTTTTAAGAAATGCTGTGTTAGTTTTACGCCAGATGTAACGGGATGCACACCTTCCAGAAAGTTCAACTTCTGTCTCGTCAGTCCACTGAATATTTCCCCAAAAGCCTTGGGGATCATCAAGATTTTTTTGGCAAATGTGAGATGATCCTTCGTATGTTATTTAGTCAGCAGTGGTTTTCACCTCGAAACTCTCCCATGGATGCCATTTTTTCTGAGTCCCTTTCTTATTGTTGAATCATGAACACTGACACTGAGGCAAGGGAAGGCCTGCAGTTTTTTAGTTGTTGTTCGGGGTTTTTTCTGACCTCTTGGATGGGTCGTTGATGCGGTCTCTGAGTAATTTTGGTAGGCTGGCCACTCCTGTGAAGGTTCACCACTGTTCCAAGTTTTCTCCATTTGTGAAGAATGGCTTTCATCGTGATTCGCCAGAGTCCTAAAGCCTTAGAAATGGCTTTGTAACCCTTTTCAGGCTGATAGATGTCAGTAACTTTGTTTCTCATCTGCTCTTGAATTTCCTTTGATCACAGCATGACGTGTTGCATTTTGAGATCTTTTAGCATAACTCACTTTGTTAGACAGGTTCTATTTAAGTGATTTCTCAATTCAACAGGTCTGGCAGTAATCAGGCCTGGGCGTGGTTAGTGACATTGAACAAAAAAAAAAAAAAGGTGGTTTATCACAGTTAATTCATGATTCACTTTAAATGAATTCATCATTTAAAAACTGCATTTTGTATTTACTCGGGTTATCTTTGTCTAATATTAAAATTTGTTTAATAATCTGAAACATGTAAGTGTGACAAATATGCCAAAAGAAATAAGAAATTGGGAAAGGGGAAAATACTTTTTCAGAGCACTGTAGGTACAGGATGAAAATCACAACGGAACAAATTGACACTAAGTTGGTAATGAGGAAATGTAAATGGGAACGAGATGTAATGGCTTTTCGGCGAGGTGAGAGCAGTGTCATAATCCCTCTGATTATCGGGCAACTCTGGAGTGGAAGAGGTTATACTGTACACAAAATGGCACTCATTCCCCGCGATATTGGCCTAATATGGCCGTAATGGAAGTGAGTGAGAGAGTGATTTACAATCCTTTCATACTCAATATTTCAAGAATAGTGCCACTCATAACCTTCTAACTTTGCTCATTTGTGGATATAGTGTAGTAGATTCACTGATTAAATTTTGGTTGAATTTGTGAAGTTGCATTGTAATAAATTAATATGCAAAAATGTTCCACATTGCACGGTTCTGTACAATCCACCAGGACTGCACGTTGCGTCTAACGGTGCAATGAACGTACCAGGGGGTCCACCGAAATGCACGGGCAGTTCACGTTTTAAACAGGAAAAAAACATCGGCATTCGACTTTATTGAGTACGGTATACATTCCAAAACAAAAAGGAAAAGTAGCAGAGTAACCTTTTTCATGAATCCCTCCTCCAGAGATCGATATATCCAGTAGAAGGAACCGTCCAGACCTGTTTCATTCAAAATAATTCCTATTGACCATGTCCTTATCTCATTTAAATCCTCTAAATATAACTGAATGCTTCAAGGCCAGTTTTGCGAGTCTTTTTTTCTATAAATCGCGTATATTTCAGTGGCGCAAGGTGTGCAACATAGACAGGATACAACTGAGCCTGCTGATATGCATAGGCTTGTATGCTCTGTGTTTGTCCAATCAATATGCTTCACTTACTGTAGAACGTTCAAACACTCGGGAATTGGATAAGTAACGAGCCATTCAATATATTGTTACCGGGGAAGTTTCACGAGGGCGTGAACTATTACTTTGCAGTTACGCAGAAAAGCCTGAGTGTATAATTGAGTGATTGGCGATCAACACCACTACTTGGGTGGATATAACGGAGCGCTGAATTTGTCAAGGAAGGAATCTACACGTGAATCCACGGTAGGGAACTACACATTTTTTGCATGTGATGACTGTAATTGACAGTAGAAAGTGAGAGAATCAATACCATGCAGAAGTTTTTGCTTCAGAAAACAGATTTTTGGAATTGGAATACCGTTGGCTCACTGTAGCTAAAGTGGTTGCTACATAGGACAACAATTTTTTCTGTTGCAAGATATCATTTTTTTTAAACTGCTGGATCGATACTATGGGCAAGGATATTAACCAGTTTGTACATCAGGCTTAGCTGAGGAGTATAATTCATTCGACTCTTGAAAAACAGGGAGTGGAGTGAACTTCCCCATATTCAAAACTGTGTTCGAGGTCTATATTCAATAAATGATCCGGGGGTGCTATCTAGTGGTCGAGTACAGTAACAGCGTGCTTAAATTTGCAGTTCCATACATCTGCAGAAAGGGGTTAATGATTTTGCTACCATGAAAGTTCGACACTTGCTTGCATTTTAAGTGATTTTACTTGCATGCCATGCTTTTAACTTTCACAATGCACTTTTTTTTAAAGATTATTTTTTGGGATTTTTTTCCTTTATTCAGTAGTCACACAATAGAGAGAGACAAGACAGCTGGGGAGAAGAATGGGGAAAACATGCAGCAAATGACCCGAGCCGGCATCGAACCCAGGTCGCCACGAGAAGGCCACCGCCTTTATGGTGCGCGCACTTAGACCAATGAGCCACTGGGGCACCCTCACAATGCCCTTGTAACCAATTAACACATTGTTAAATTACAAACACTTTGACGCAAGACGCGTTGGTTATTTCATGAATTCATTATTATTGCATCCCAGCAACCATTGTCCAATAGTACTTCCCACAAATGTAGCCTATTCTTTTGAATGCTGAAAGCATTTTGATTAAGTGGAATTTTAAAATAAATTAAGTTGCAATTCTGAAAAAAAAGCTAAAACGGAGATGGTATTCAGAGAAGGTGCTGGATTAAATCTTTTTTTTTTTTTCATCCCTATAATATGACTGGTGAGTGTGTTGTCAATGAATGTAGCGTGATCTCTGTAATTTCTTAAGAACCTCATAATGATTTCTGGCTTACATATTGGTCTTGATTATGCGGTAAACAAAGTCAAGCGATTATTAATCAAGCAATGATAAACAGGTACAGCTGGAAAGCAATTATGCGTTTAGTGGTCAGAGGCTCAGGGCAGGCCATTCAAAATCCTGCAACACTGGCATTGCCGCCAGGGGGACTCTGGGCTTTAGAAAGTTTAAAAGAGAAAGCAAACAATATGTCTCATATCCTTTGATTTGGGAACAGCTTCCATTGGCTAGGATTCAGTCTCATGAAAGTACCATAGAGTGACACCGTTTCTGTCAAAAGGTGGGCTGGGGGAATCAAAATACAAACAAGGTTTTTGCGATGAAACTTGTGTCGCACCAGCTTTGTGCATTGACACACCCCCTAATGTGTTGTTTGATCAGTTGTGATGCAGATGTCTTTATTTCAGAGCGTAAATCTTTCGAAATGGGCGATGGCAATGAATACGCCATTAGCAACTGACTGAACTGTGCATAGTGTTACCGCCACATGCGTTTCTGTTAGCGAAGGCATGTAAACAGAGCCTACATTCTTAGAATTTAGAACTGAAACTGACTTGAAATTGAATTGATATTTGAATATTTTGGTTTGTGAAGTGAATTTTAGGCAAGCTGACTTTACCGCATAAAGAAATTTAAGCTGAATCCGAAAGCTCTGTTGCACTTTGCTGATACAGCAGATGAACTAATCAACTAACCATGTGCTATTACATGAGCACATATGGCCTGTAGTACCGTAGTACAGTGTGTACTAGCAGTTTAATACAGCACCCTCCATAATTATTGGCACCCCTGGTTAAGATGTGTTCTTTAGCTTCTAATAAATTCAGTTTTTTTCTAAATTATATAGGACCACAGTGAGAAAAAGAGGAAAATCCAACCTTTAATTCAAGTGCATTTATTTAGTGGGAAAAAAAATCCTACATTAAGTAATTATTCTTTAACATCAAGTCATGTGTGCCACAATTATTAGCACCTCTGATGCTAATACTTTGTACAACCCCCTTTTGCCAACAAAACGGCACCTAATTTTCTCCCATAATGTTTCACAAGATGGGAGAATACAGAAACAGGGATCTTTGACCATTCCTCTTTGCACAATCTCTCTAAATCATCCAGCGACCTGGGTCCTCTCCTCTGCACTCTCCTCTTCTGCTCACTCCTCAGGTTTTCAATGGGGTTGAGGTCTGGGGACTGAGATGGCCCTGGGAGGACCTTGATTATGTGTCTGGTGAACCATTTCTGTCTAGATTTGGCCACATGTTTAGAGTCATTATCTTGCTGAAAGACCCAGTGACGACCCATCTTCAGCTTTCGGGCAGAGGCCACCAGATTTTGATTTAAAGTGTCCTGGTATTTCAAAGTGTTCATGATGCCATGCACCTTAACAAGGTTCCCAGGGCCTCTGGAAGAGAAACTGGCCCACAGCATCACTGATCCTTTTCTGCACACTCATCTTTTGTGTTCCGCCAGACACATTTAGAGTGTTTGTTGCCAAAAAGCTCTACATTGGTCTCATCTGACCAAAGCACACGGTCCCAGTTGAAGTCCCAGTACCGCTTAGCGAACTCTAGACATTTGCGTTTATGATTGTGAGTGAGAAAAGGTTTTTCCCGTGCATGCCCCAAATAGCTTGTTGGCATGTAGATAGCGCCCAACGGTTGTTTTGGAGACTTTCTGACCCCAAGATACTACCATTTGTTGCAATTCTTTAACAGTGAGCTTTGGAGAACTTTTTATTTCTCTTACCATCCTCCTCACTGTGTGTGGTGGCAAAATAACCTTGCGTCCTCGTCCAGGCTTGTTTACCTCTGTTCCAGTTGTTTTAAACTTCTTAATGATTCCTCTGACAGTAGATATGGGCAGGTGCAGGCGAGTGGCTATTTTCTTGTAGCCATTGCCTGACTTGTGAAGGTTGACACACATCTGCCTTACTTGAATAGTGTGTTCCTTCGTCTTTCCCATGTTGAAGTGTGGATAAGAGAATGGCCTATGTGTCACGTCATATTTATACCCCAGGGAAACAGGAAGTGATGAATTACTAATTAAATGTTTCTAGATACTCTGATCTACTTTGTCAACTACTGTAGAAATAACAGAAATACTTCAATTACATTTATTTCCTAGGGATTGTTAGGGGTGACAATAATTGTGGAACAGGTGATTTTATGAAAAATAATTGTTTCTTAGTCAGGGATTTTTTTCCCCTTAAAATTCACTTGAGTTGAAGGTTAGATTTTTCAACAATTTTCAGTGTTAGAGTATGCTTCTCCAATAAAAATTGAATGTATTGTATGGCTTTTAACACGTCTTAACCAGGGGTGCCAATAATTATGGAGGGCGTGTTACATCTCACTCGGTCTATGAAAAAATTCCCTGGAAGGAGTCTTGTTACGAAACAGAGTGCCTCTTTGTTGATATGCTTATGAGCAAAAGTAAAACGGAAATTTGTTTCTTACATTCTCAGATAAAGAAAGTGTTCTATCATGGCTCAGTTTTAAGGAGAAACCCCTTTATTTGTTCTTTTGGGGATCCTTATATCATAATCTAGCGCGAAAACCTTTTCACCCGAACAAAGAATCCCAGATCTCTGATAGCATTCCTCAAGAGAGTCACAGGGTTTTTTTTTTTCGAACTTTTTTAGCCCGAGTGTTGCGAGTGGCGAGGTGGCAGGGTGAGTAGCAAGCGTGAGAGAAGCCGTTAGTCTGCGTTACACATGAGTATGCCTGCACTATACACACAGACGCATTTTACTCGCACCAACCGTAGACAGTAAAAGAAGTGGACGGTGGGATGGCGCTATTTTCAACGGGAGAGCGTGAAGCACAATTGAACGAGTTTTCAGCTGGCACCACGCCTACTGCGCAGGCTCAGAGTCAGCTCGCTGACGTAAACCAACGTCCTGAGAAGCGGTAACTCGTCTGGTAGATGTATCTTACACATAATTTCCAGCGAGCGAGCGATTGCGTCTGTCAGTATAGTCTGATTCTTCTCGATGTTATGAGGTTTTGCGAATTATTACCTCATAGGTAATTCACTTTGTGGCTCAATCGTCTTCTGTTTATGATTCGTTGTGGGCTTCTGGTCTAAACAGTACGGTTATTAGCGTCCTGTGCGACAGAAAGTCGCCGGCATTTCACATCACTTATAGCCTAGCCTGGTGCCATTGGGTAAAAATGCTTACTATTAGACCATAACGCTACATACGAAGTAAAGACATCTGCTACAAAATGTAGTTTCTCTGTAGAAAAATATTATTGCTGACATGAAGGCTCATAATGTTTAGTGAAAAGTTATTTGATGTCAAAAGTCCGGCAAAATGAATGAGGGTGAATGGAGAAGCTACCGCTAGCTGATCATCTGCTATCTACTTTGAGCGTTCAATTGAGCTTCAACGTCCGGGTGTATTCCTACTTCCTTGGCACCAACAAACCCTGGGGAGGAGCCTGAGGTGTTCCCGCTCCCCTCCCCCATCACCTGCATTGATTGGTTCAAGGTTTGAGTGAATGCTGCTGAACCAATCCTGAAAGGCCCTCCTTGTAGACACGCATCTCCTCGTCAGTCCCTCTCTCTCTTTTTTCGTCCCTCTCTGCTCTTCTCTGTCATTGAAACATCTCTCTCACACTCTTTCTTCACAGTTGTCCCATTTAATCCCTTCTTTATCAATTTCTTTCTTCCTTTCTGCTGTGACCTGTTCTCATTTCTATTTCCTCTCCTCTCTCCATCCCTCTCTTCCCCATCCCTCTTTCTTTCTCTCCCAATCTCTCCCCATCTGATCCTCAGTTATGCTCTAATCATTCTCGGTCTGTGTTGTGTCTCGGTCTGTTACCCGTAGTCTGAGATCGAAGTTGATATTGACACTGTGCCAATTCTGTACCACCCACCCCACAGTCTGAACACTTCAAATGAGTTTAACCGGCACGGAAATGAAGTGCTCTGTATCAAAAATAAATAGTTTCGGTCAGGGTAAGAGTGCTTCTCTAACATCGACTGGTCCTTTTATTTCTACATTTTGCCAATGTTGTGTGAACTTGTCACTGTCTCTGCTTAGTGCTGTTTGTGGTCTGTAGTGCATAAAATAGTTGCTGCCTCTCCTGTTGTTCCTCTGCGGCCTGTAGAGTGTTTAACAGTTATTGGCTTTCCTGGTGTCCTGGTGTAAAATAGTTACAGTTTATCCTGTGTTTCTCTGTGTGGCCTGTGGAGTGTAAAATATTCATTCACTCTACTGTAGTATTGTATGTACAATGTAAAGCACTAAATGGTCTCTAGCTCTTCTCTGGAACTGTGTGTGGTCTTTAGAGTATAATATAGTCACTGGCTCTCATACAGCATTGCGTGTGTGGACTGTACACTGTTGTAAACTTGCGCCTTTTTTGTCAGTTATATTAACTGGAACCTTTTTTATTTTAACTGTAATTTTACATTCAGTTTATAACAGAGGTTCATTATATGTTAACTGTAAACCACAATTAAATGTGCGCAGGACTGTACTTTCAGTTAAAATAACAAGGAGACAATGGGTTGATTTAACCGTTTAATTCAGTAAATTTATAACAGTCTAGGATCTAAAATAGTATTAACAGGCTCTACTGTTATACAGTGTATGGATTGTCAATGGCTCTCCTGCAGTGCTGTGTGTGGTCTGTAAAGTGTAAAATAGTCACTAGCTCTCCTTAAGAGCTGTGTGGTCTGTAAAGTTTAAAATAGTCACTGGCTCCCCTGTAGAACTGTTTGGTCTGTAAAATGTAAAATAGTTACGGGCTCCCCTGTAGAACTCTGTGGTCTGTAAAGTGTAAAATAGTTACTGGCTCCCCTGCAGAACTGTGTGGTCTGTAAGGTGTAAAATAGTCACTCTCTTGTGGTGTTGTGTTTGGACTGTAGGATGTAAAATAAGTCACTGTCTCTCCTACAGTAATGCATGTGGCATGTAGAGCGTAAAATAGTCAATGGCTCTCCTGTAGTACTGTGTGCGGTCTGTAGAGAGTAAAATAGTCCATGGCTCTCCTGTAGTACTGTGTGTTACCTGCAGGGTTTAAAATAGTTGCTGTCTCTCTTGTAATATTGTCTGTGGCTGATAAAGTGTAGTCCCTGGCTCTGCTTTTTTCTGTATTCTTGTGTGTGTGTGTCTCTGCGCGTGCACGCATGCTTTCATGGGCGCATCTGAATGTGTGCGCTTGTGTGTGTGTGTCTCTGCGCGTGCACGCATGCTTTCATGGGCGCATCTGAATGTGTGCGCTTGTGTGTGTGTGTCTCTGCGCGTGCACGCATGCTTTCATGGGCGCATCTGAATGTGTGCGCTTGTGTGTGTGTGTCTCTGCGCGTGCACGCATGCTTTCATGGGCGCATCTGAATGTGTGCGCTTGTGTGTGTGTGTCTCTGCGCGTGCACGCATGTTTTCATGGGCGCATCTGAATGTGTGCGCTTGTGTTTGTTTGTGTATCTGCGGAGCGCTTCAGAAGAAGTCAGCATGCTGGGCTGCGCTTTTCTCTCCTGTATTTAATTCCGCTGACTGGGAGTGCAGAAATTGCTAATTGGTATGTTTACTGTGGTGAAAACTACCCTATAATAGCACAAAATGTTCTTTTGGCTCATCCCATCAATGTACCACATGCCAAACAGAGAGTCCCCCATGTCTTAAATGTCAGGAAAAGGTAGATAAAAATTCATGGTGGGGATCTGTGAGCATTTTTTTTTTCTTGCTAAATTGGCACCTTGCCTCCTCTGCCCCCACCCATGCTTTCCTTTATTGAAAAATAATTTACTGTTTAGTGCCAGCTGCCAGGGCTCAGTTCTGACTGCATTGTGCCAGTAGGCCTTTGTGTTACGGCAGGACGTGTGCTTTTGCATTGATCAGCAATCAGACAAAGATATAACGAGTCATTAATGTTGCCGCTGGATGGGGTTGGAATGAGTCTTCATTCCAACATCACCTTCAGATGAAAATGACCTTTACCCAACCCCCAAGCAAGTAAAAAACTTTATTAATCCTGCAGTTCTTTTGTATGAAGATCGTCATCAACCTTTTTACAAGCGCACATACACAAAGCATGAGAAATGACTAGTTTTCCTCAAATAGATTTACAAACCTAAAGATTTTCTTCTCTCAGTGGCTGTATTCAAATTGGCCTTGAACATTTTCATCCCAAGATGATGTCACTTTGTACTCGAGTGTTCCACCTAATTCCATCGGCTGCAAGCTCAACCAATCAGAAATTACATAAATTGGGCCCTCCACCTGAAATGTTCATAATAGCTGGGCCCATACAATCCACTGGAAACCTTTGATGAATCTGTGCTGCTATCTTTGTTACGCATTTTATTGTGTGAATCAATATTGTTTCCTTCCAAACTTTGGTAGATGCTTCAGAACATGGTCAATTTTGAAGTTAAAATTCAATTTCAAAGGTATTCAGAGAGGAATTTTTCATTTTTGGTTTGTAAACACAGCATTTACAGTTTGCTTTCCCAACTTAATAACAACAGAAGCGCTACACTGCAGTTCAGTGCCAAGTCTAGCCCTCACACCCTGCACCCTGTGGTTGGCTGGGGGTACGTCCTCACTGCCCAAAACGCCGACACCCAGAGATGTCCCGCATTAAAAGGAATAAGAAAATACTGGTAGATGACAACAGAAAGCAGTGAAGTTTTAGGACATTGGCTTGTTGAATGTTTGGGAGATACACTCTGAAAAGAGGATGAGCGCCAGAGTGGATATTTCAGTGTTTGATGATGTATCGCTCGTGGACGCGGGGTAAGCCAGTAATTTACGACAGGCGAGAGAACAGTGCGCTGGGGGAGGTGAATCAGCACTCCCTCTTACAGCAGTGCTGACACCTGCTGAACTCCATGAGGAATCTCTCTCTCCCTCTTTCTCTCTCTTTTATTTCTCTCTCCCTCTTTCTCTCTCTCTATTTTATTCCTCTCTCCCTTCCCCCTTTCTCCTTCTCTGTCCCTCTCTGCACGGACAGACCAAAATTGAATGTTCTCATTTTCAGTGTCTTGACCATAAAAAAAAAAATCAATATGCAACATCATTTCCAGCTTTTGTTCGTTGAGAAATTGGGTTTGATGGTGGTAGAAGCCAAGTCTTGCTTCTTTTTGGCACAGACGCTCTTTATAGACTCATGTTTTGATTCAGACTCGCAGTGTGACAGAATCCAATCGCTAAATTTATGTCTCTGAAATAAATCCACAGTTATTGGGAACCACCTAAGCTCCCTTTATAACTGGCAGCACCATAAGCAAAGAATCGTAACTTTGCGACTTCCTACCTTTGTTCCATCTTGTGTGTTTCATGTGTTGACTGTTGAGAATTTAGTTAGTGTGTGTGCATGTCTGTCTGTGTTGGCGGCTGTCGGGGTGTTGGCTAATTAGTGTAAATGTGTTGTCAGGAAGTTGGTGAGTCAGTGTGTGGATATGTGTGTACGTGTGTGTTTGTTGGTGTGCAGACGGGGTATTAACAAGTCAGTTTTTGCGTGGGTGTTCTGTTGGTATGGTCAGGGTATTGGCAGTGTGTGTGTTTGTGTGGGCTTAAATTTGAGTGTTCCTGTGCTTTTCACCTGAATGTACAGTATGAGCGCGTGAAAGTGTTTTCTCACATAATATAATCTACTTTCTGCATAATTTCAGACAGCATCAGGAAGGTTATCGACAGATCATCAATCAAGTTTGCGCGGGGCGTCAAGCTGGAAGCCAAGAGCGGCAAATCAGAGGACAGAATACTGGTGAGCGCCTTACGTTTTCCAAATATTTCCAATTTCGAATATTCCAAACCTCCCATTGACCCCGCCCCTCTGCTCTCAACTTCACCCCTGCAAAAAAAAAATGAAATGAAATAAAGAGTAGAAACTGGAACTAAACCTACTCTTTTGTACACCGGTATGGAAATTAGCTAAGGGTAAATTTAGCATTAGATATGAGGTAGTATGCTTTTCAAGAGCAGATGTGATGCAGTACTGGACATTAAGTACACTTACGCATGCCTGCGTCCACACACAGTCAGATGTATTTCTGCACGTACAAACAAGCCTTTTTGATCCATCATCAAATAAACTCGGAGTGATGAGACAGGGGTGATGAAGGTTGGAGAGAGAAATACGCACAGACAGGGAGGAGAGAGAGAGAGAGAGAGATGAGAGATAAAGGGAAAGAGAGAGGGGGAGAAAGAAGAAAGAAGGAGCATGCTGAGTTGTGACTCTTATCACTGCGCAGATCTTCAATTATTCATCTCATCCTGTCATGTGACACGTACACAAACACATAAACAGGCACACGCACGCATACACACACACACGCTGACAAGTAAAATTTTAAAATAAAAATCCTGAATAAATGAGTGAACAAATATAAGAAATGCAAATTTGTCATTTTTCTTGACATGGTCTGGGTCTAATCGTTCCCTTCGAGATGGAGGAGCCACTGGAGATCAATGCAGAGCTATTCTGTGTGATCACCATTATATCCTGTGATGAAGCATTTCTACCATGATGTGAGAGGTCTCTACCAGGATGACAATGGCCCGAATCTCGCGGGGCACAAGGGATCACTGAGCGGGTTTCATGCATGAATATGATCCAAAGTAAACGCCACCGACTTCACAGTCACCAGATCTCAAACCAGCTGAACTCTTAACGGCGATTCTGGAGTAAGGCATCAGACTATGTTCCCTGCCTCCACCATCAAAACACCAACACCAGTTGGGAATATGTCTCGGAGGAAAGATACTCCATCTTCTACTTTCAAGTTTTACACTTTATGCCAAGGTGTGCTGAAGCTGATCTGGCAGCTTGTGGAAGCCCAACACCGTACTGAGACTGTGTATGTTCACTTTTCCATTAATTTGTCACCTGTCTGTATACACACACTTTCCAGTCACACACACACACGCGCACACACACACACACACATTACTCATTCACACGCATACACGCATTTACATACAACAGATACCTACACCTTCACGCATATGCACACACACATGCTCACACAAACACACATTTCTCATTCACATGCATGTACATACATTAGACACACACATGCAAATATGCCTAGAGGCTACATATATTCCATATACACTCATATGCAGGCATTGCAGCATGGCAAAATGAATAGGTTTTCAGTGCTTGTAAGTGACAGTGCCGCATGGAAATGTACTGTTTACCGATAGTGACATCAGTGGCACTGAAGAAGATTAGCTACCGCGTTCATCTCTGCCTGACAGAAATTCAATTGGTAGCAGACTTTAAAGAATGTATTCAGTCTCTGTCCATTGCTTGTCATCTGATGCGTCTCTGTTTGCACGTATCATTTCAAATGGTCTGTTTTACCCAAAGTGTGGCAGTATCCTCGATTTTCCTACCTGGGAAGTTCTACTGAGTTTCAATAGGTTTCCCCTTTTTCAGGAGTCCTGATACGTACTGCCAGATGTAACGGTAGCAAGTTTGGAGCGAGAGAAACAGGAGTAAAGCCCCCGGAGTGTTTTTTGGGATTAAGGAGCTGGTTCAGTGGGCGGACTTTAATTTCTCCAGATGGAAGTCAGAATCCTGAGCTCCACTGAAGGCTCAAACTGGCTGTTCTAGGCTGTAACCTGAGGGTTTCTGGGTTCTATCCTTAGATTGACTGCTTCCGTCTTACCCTTGAGCATCTTACAGCGCTCAACCTGAAAAACTTTTGAATGCAGTTGGGTTACCAATCCTTAATTTAAACTTCAAAAACATGTATAACAAATCCCTCTGACTGTGAATGTTTACCCAATTCCTGGAATATTTTTAAGTGATCACAGCTGAAGTGATCTCTTACCAAGATTCCTGTTTTATTCATTTTCTTATTATTATTCCATCAAATTCTGTTTTCGCTTCTCCACCTTCAATTTTACAGATGTTGACACTAAACCTGGTTTGACAACTTCATCTTGCTCCTGTGCAGTGTGCATATACGTACATAGTCTTTAATTATATCATTCTCATGTTCCTACAGTTTTAAATCTCTTGCTTGTCCTGTGGCCAGCTAAGTGCGTTTCCGGGGTTTGAAACTATTTTTTGGTGGACAAAAACTTTTTCCACTTGGTCTGATTCAGCTGCAACCATTTTGCACTTTCTGTAGAAAATGTATTGTCTAGTTAGCGTTTATTTTTTTACTTTGTAAATCCATAGTTCTTTTCGTTGCTGGATTATGCTCAGCGCAGCATAAAAGAGTCCGTCTCATCCTGACAAATTTTATCCGCTGCAGTGCATGATAAATCAAAAGTATATAAAAATAGCAGCTAATTCTGAAGATTTTTATTAACAGGAAGCTCTGGTGTAATAAAAATCTTTTTCATTCTCCTCTGCCTTCCGCCTGGGAGAGAGAAGTGTATGTACCACTCATCAGAGTGAAAGAATGTGTGATTAAATATAACAGGAAAAAAAATAGAATAGAAAAGAGGATTATGACAGGGAGAGGGGGAGAGAGAGAGAGAGGGAGAGAGAGAGAGGGAGAGACGGCTATTTATTTAACAGCTGTCAGAAAAGACGCTGAAGAGAGAATACAGGGATAGAAATATGATAGATCATGTCATTATACCGGGAGAAAGACTGACAACGGCTGTACACACATACTGCCTCTGATAAAAAAACATGAATATACATTTTTCGACAACAACAACAACAATAATAATGAATATGATGATGATGATGACTATTATTATTATTCTTATTATTATGATTATTATTATTTCTGTTGTCAATGTTGTTTGCACAGCTGTTATAGGGTCCATATTATGGAGATACTTTCCCCCAGTTCAGCTCATTTGTACACTGGTCTAACAGCCCAGAGAATGTTTACTTTGAAGACTTCCTGTGGTTAAGCTTTTAGACCATCCATTTCCTCTTCAGGGTTTTGAACAACAAAAAAAAATGGTCTGAAATTGCTGCTGTTTTCTACATCACAAACAGATCTAGTTCACTCGCAGAGGCTTTGAGTGTCCTGCTCGCTCGACCTCCCTACCTCTCTCTCTCTTACGGCACTCAACCTTCCTTTTTCACATTCCTCATTGACATGTTTCGGTTAAAGTTGATCCTCATCAGATTTTGTCTGCTCACCATTTTATTTAGGAATATATTTTGGGACGAGTGCCAGTACACTGCCCGATTCGGGTAAAATTTGTTACTGTCTGGGGGATGGATCCCCTCCAAGTATCTGTGAAGAAAATGTGATCATGGAATCCGTTGCCAAGTATTTCTGATTTCTGTTAACATTGAAACTGTATTCCCAATGCACTTCACCCTGCTGATCTGATATATCCATACTCACCATGTAGTTTTCGACCTAATCAGTTCAGTTCTGTTGCTAGTTTTTAGTATGGATTTTGATTTAGTTGCTATCCGTTTTTTCCATGGCGTTAAGAGGCCTGTAGCTCTGTTTGTCAGGCCAGTCAGAGCCGAGCCTGTTATCATATCGGGAATGACCACCCAAAACAACCTGTTCTTCAGTGGGGAGCAAATTACTTCCAATTAATGGCCTCGAAATTGTGGATTTTTAACAGGTTTTTTTGCTAAAAGGTTTATAAATCTTGCATACGGATACCCAAAAATACACAGTACAATAATTTGCCACAAAGCAGCATAATATAGGATTTTAAAGAGAAGTAAAGCAGGGGGAAGGCGAGCGATGTCTGTGGTATAGGAGGGTGTGATGACTCGTCCTGAGGGTGAGATGTCTGTGGTACAGATGGTGATATATCTATGGTGCAGACAAGAGATGCAGTTTCTATGGTATGCGGGGGGGAGTGAAATGTCTGTGGTTTAGTAGGACACGATAACTTTGGCACAGAGTATGATATATCTATGGTACAACTTCTATAACACAGAGTGAAATGTTTGTGGTTCAGAAGCATGCGGCATCTATGCTACATTATGCAAGATATTTATGATACTGCTGGATGCAATGTGTATGGTACAGAATGTGAGATGTCTGTGGTAGAGAATGATAGATCTTTGGTCGAGATGGTGAGATATCTATGGAACGGAGGGTGAGATGTCTGTGGTACCATGGAGATATATCTGTGGTGCAAGGACATGCAATGTCTATGCTGCCGAAGGTGATATCTATGGTGGATGCTGGAGTTGAGGTGACACAGCCATGTGAGGGTGTGAGCTCTGGGTGTCCTCAATCTCTCGATGCTAGCGAAGCGTTTTATCGCGGCTGGTCCGGATGCTGCGACTGGTTTTCCTCTCTCCAGTCTGATCCGTTGCGGACGCCTCTCACTAAATGCCTTGTGTCTCAGTCATTTGACAAAGGAAATCCCACTCTGTCTTTTTTCTTCAGTGTCTCTCTCTCTCTCTCACACACACACACACACGCACATACACCCATTTCAGTTCACTTCAATTAAAAATGCGTTATTGGCACGACAAACTTGTACTCTTGTTTTGCCAAATCTTGCTGAATGGAATGAGAAACTGTAAAGAAAACAATGGAGGTAAAATGATTAATGTGCTGTGGATATTGTAACAGTGTAAAGATGTGTGTCACGCAGGAACTGGTTTGTGTGTATGTGTGTGTGTGTGTGTGTGTATGTGGGGGGCGGGGGGGGGTGTCAGGCTGTATGCATTTCCTTGTGCCTGTGAAGAACGAACATGATACTGTGGACATGCTCTGTCTGTCTGTAGCGTGTCAGACTGTTCTCTCTGACATGCTACACGCATGTCGACACGCCATCTTTTGGAGTGAGACGTGAAACCGAGGTCCTGACTCACTGTGGTCATTAAGGCTCCCCTGACGCTCTTTGAGGAGAGTTGTGGGATCCCCAGTGTCCCAGCTAAATTCCCAACCCGCCGTCTAATCGTCCCTTGATCTAATTGGCTGTGCAATTAGTCCTCTCCCTCTTCACCTCAAGCGGGTGTGTGCTGAGTGTTCTGGCACGGAATGGCTGCCATTGCATCACACAGGTGGCTGCTGCGCATCGGTGGTGGAGAGATGAGATTACCCTCACATGACTGTAAAACGCTGTGAGTGTCTTTGAGAAGGTTCTATATAAATGCAACGTACATTCATTCATTTATGTAAAATGACAAAATCTTTATCAGTCTATCTCTCTCCCTTTTTTCACTTTTATTGGATTACTCTTTTTTTATTAGTTGGATTAGCATCATGTGCCAGGACTAGGGACTGGAGTTGTTATAATTCTAATTTATGCTGCCTCACTCTCTAAATTCAGTTCTATTTGAAAGGCTTCATTGACATTAAATATTTCTAAGTGCAGTGAGAACAATAACTCATTGGTCAGTGACTCTTTTTTTTTTATTTTGGTTGGCAGTTTGAGTTTGAAAGGATATAGTGATAATGAGGTTTAAGTGAAGACTCTAAGCTTTAATTTGAGGGTGTTAGGAAATAAGAGCACCTTTTGTACACTGTCCCGTCATTTCCAGAGACATAGAAATTTTTGGACAGTTTTACATAGTGTGGAGTAATATTTGCTTGGCCAACAGAACCAAAATAATATGTGTGTCACTATCCATTGAATTATGGCCCTCACCGTACTTGTAGCCAAAGCATGTCAGAAAAAAAAACTGCAACGTCATAAATTAGAACTCCGATCCCCCTCTGTGTGATTTATGCAGACTCTTTCTAATCCATACTTCCTCTCTCTCTCTCTCTCTCAGGTGCTCACAACATGGCGTATCTACCTCTTAGCTGCCAAAGTTCCGACAAAGGTGAGTGTCGAGATTGGACAGGGTTTTGGCTCATTCCTGAAATGAGGTGAAGTTCAGGTCATGGCTTGCCTGATGGCCCCAGTGTTTGGACAGAGTATTTTATGGTTTGGAACTCTTGCTTGATAACTGTCTTGGGGGGGAGAGATATACTGAAACACAGTGAAAACACAACACCTAATTTTTTTAATTGTAGCTGATTTTTTTTGCAGCCATCAAAATGACCACAGAATAAATATATTGGTATGAAGGTTAAAAGCTGTAATTTGTGCAAGTCCGGGTTCAAACCCAGTTTGTACATCTGTCAGGGATCACTTCTCCAAAACGTAACTTTGCCATGTCATAAGCAGCAGGTTGAATGCATCACTCAAATGACATGCAAGTGCAAAGCAGGACACTGGATGCATATAAGGCCCAGTGTTTCACCCCCATCAGCATCAGTGTCAGGAGGCCTCAGCTTACAGAACAGCAGAGGGAGTGAGCTTTGGGGATGAGCTGCTGGGAGAACATCTCAAAGAGAGGCTGCCTGACAGTTCAGGGTCAGTCCATCCACCATCAACAGCCTGGAGCATCACTACCAACAGACAGGAAGCGTTCACCACCGCCCCCGACCGGGACAGTTTTCGGTTACGACGGCACATCAGGACTGACACTTCCGGCAGATCCCTCTGAGGAACCAGTTCCAAACAGCAGCAGACACGGCTCAGAACAAGACGCCACGGACGCCCCATCCATGCAATGACTGTGATTCCGCGAGCTGCGCGAATAAGGTGCTGGAGGCCATATCGAGGCGACATCACGTCACAACGTCATAGAGATAACACACTCCAGTTTGCTTGACATCATCATCTTCAGCTGCCACGAGTCTTCCATCGTTGGGTTTTTTCAGACTGCTTTTTGCTGATGGCTGACAACGGGTGTGTAGGAGGCAATATGAACGTCATCAAGACCGATGTGTTCTGGAGAGAAATCGGTTTGGTGGGAGTAGTGTCATGGTCTGGGCTGCCATTAATTTTAGACTGAACTTGTTGAGAATCGTGGAGGTCTAATGGCACAGCAATCTGTGGGTAAGATTTCTAGACCAGTTCTTCAACCATGAACAACCATGGACAACAATGATTACCGTTCACGTTCCAACAGGACAACACTCGTCCCCATACTGCACACTTCACTGTAGACTTTCTCCAACAAGCAGGGGTTGAGTTTCTGCCTTGGCCATCCATTTCGCCCGATCTTAACCACATTGAACACCTGGGATGAACTGGGTCGTCATGCGCGCCAGCATCAACGTCAACCACGCAACGTCGCGGTGTTGACAGCAGCACTGCAGGAGGAGTGGAGGAACTTTCCGCAAGCAACTGTGCGACGTTTGTGTGAAACAATGCCTTGCTGTTTACGCACAGGTCCAAGCACAGGGAGAACGCACTCGCTACTGACATTTTTGGGAGGGTCCGTGCAATCACAGTGGCGTACTGGAAGCATTTGTGGAGATAATGTGATGAAACTTTCCAATGTTATGGACAACGAAATACTTTTTCTATTCGTATTAAAGTTGAATTGAAAAACATTGGTTCCTTCCTCTTTTTTGTTATTCAATATGGGTGTTGCGTTTTCACTGTGTGTCAGTGTGCTACCAGACCCCTTGGACCAGTGGTTCTCAAACTCGGACCTGGTGCCCCACTGTGTTTGTTTGTTTTTGTTCTGACCGCAGTTGCAATCTTAGGAATTTAATAAGCTGTTGATTTGCCTTAATTGGATGCATTCATGTTTAGAGCAGTTATTTGTCCTCTTAAGCCACATTTGACAAATCTGCACATACCATAAAGAGTTAAATTTTCATATCCACAATGAGATATGTTAGAAACCAGTATAAATAACTGCAGAAGGAAATTTGACCGAACCATTAATCAACGTAAACAATCAATAGGTTCCTCTTTGACAAAACTGTCAACATGTGGTTGCAAAAACCAGCAATTTATTTGGCAAGTCTCATTTCATGTTCATTTTATGAAGTTCAGAAAAATCATTTTGAAAGAATTCAAAACACCTGCGTTCAACAATCCAATTTGGAGCTTCCTGATTTTCTCAGAGTCTAATTTGATCTGTTTAGAAATGTTTTTACCTGAAAATCCTCACAATTTGGAAAAACAAGCATAACATGTTTGAGGGTCTTTATTCTTCGTGGCACAGTGGATATGTCTATAAAAATGCAGCTAAAGGTGGTAATTAACTGCTCTAAACATGGAATGCAGCTAATTAAGACAAATCAACACCTTGTTAAAATCCTAAGATTGCAATTGCGGTTGGACCAAAAACCATCATACACAGTGGGGCGCTAGGAACGAGTTTGAGAACCACTGCTTTAGACGGTTGACCTTTGTTTGTCCTCACAGGTGGAGATCACCTTTAATTTCCTGGAAATCCGGGCAATGACCTCTCACCCTGAGCATCAGGTGATCTGCCAGAACTTCCTTCGGCTTTGGCCTTCTGCTCTGACTTCACATGGGACGGTTTTATACGTATATAGACATGCTAACAAACAGTTATTGAAATACACAAATATGCCGCATGTACAATCTATGGTTGGTCCGAACTACTGATATTGCTGAATTCTATGGGATGTTTGCCCTGTGCAGGTTGTCATAGAAACAGACAAGTCCACCTACTCGCTGAAGCTCCAATCGAGGGAACATCTGGACCATGTGATCAGCCACGTCAACTTCGCCCTCTCGCGAATCTTCAACAACTCGGTGTTCGCGTCAGTGTCATGGCTTGCCTATGTTTAATGTATATTTTATACTCTGTGTATTTACATGTTGATTTTGTCTTTCATATTCTATATTGCATTCTGTACTTTCTCTCTGATTTATGATTCCCTCGTTCTCTTGCCCTCTCTCTGTTTCTCCCTCCCTCTTTCCTCCCCTCCGCTTCTCACTTGATTACTTCTGTCACAAATCTCTCTCCTTTCTTGAACTCTCCTTTCCTCTCTGTTCCTTTTGCACCACACGCCTCACTTTTGCGTCATTCCTCTCTTTCTCATGCATCCCTCCATCTCTCCCTCTCCCTGTTTGTTTCTCCTCCGCTCTCTCCCAGACCTCCCATCTGTCATGTGGAGAGTGAGGAGGGGAGCAGGAAGGTTTCCCCCAGCTCTGAGACCTCCGTGGAGGCGCAGAGGGCCTGTGGTAAGGGACGGGCTGCCACATTATTAATGTTCTCCCTCTCAAGATGAATGTCTTTGCCTAAATTAACACGGCTGTGCCGGCTCCATATTTCAGCTGCTGGTGTGAAATCACTTTGATTGTGCGGGTTACTACTTCAGCATCACGCTGCTGGAAGTGACTGATTAATTCCTCTATATCTCTGTTCCCTCTTCTCCATGCCTGCTCTCTCTCTCTCTCTCTCTCTCTCCCCCACCATCCCTGTCTCTCTGTTTCTCTCTCTCTCTCTCTCTCTCTCCCTCTTTCTCAGGAGGTTTTTCAGAGACGTATGCAGCTCTCTGCGATTACAATGGCATCAGCTGCAAAGAGGAAGTACAGTGGGTGAGAGCACTTTGAATAAGGGTGTGATTTTGTGCCTGTGTGTGTGTGTGTGTGTGTGTGTGCGCATTCCTATGTGTGTGAATATGTGAGCGTGTTTGTATTTTTCAGGTGGTCTGTATCACATGTGATTTATTTTGTAAAATGAGCTGAAGACGGACCCTGTTCTGTACCTGTGTTTGTGTCGCTGTGTGGCAGGATGTGGACACCATCTATCACTCACAGGATAACAGAGAGTTTAACCTGCTGGACTTCAGTCACCTCGAGAGCAGGTCAGAGGTCATGAAAAAAATGGCTGCCAACCTGCACACTTAGGATATTGTAATATAAGCTTGAAATAAGATGTAATACAGGGCATTTTTGCATTATTTTATATTCAATGTCTCACCACTGCAAACACTGCAATGAAAACATGTTTTTTGACAAAATCAAATAAATCAGTTATTTGAATACAACCCCAAAAAGTTGGGCAGGTATGGAAAATGTACGTAAAAACAGAAAGTAGTGATTTTTGAATTTACTTTGACTTGCGTTTAATTGCTGACAGCATGAAATGAGACATGAGTTTTGTCTGGTCAACTTAATTTTACTTGTAAATTTAAATCCATTCATGCCATTCAGGCCTGCAGTGGATTCCAAAAAAATTGAGACGGGTGCAGTTTAGCACTAGAAATGAGGCAGAAAAAGAGAATAATCATTTTATCTGAAGCAGTTGAAGCTGGTGAATATAATCATGATTTAGCTCAACAGCTGAATCCCGGAAAGGCCTAATCCGAGGATCACCAATCTGATAAGGAATGTGTGAGAAACTCATTGAAAGGTTTTAAAAATAATGTTCTTCAAAGAAATTTAGGAAGAAATTTGCAGTACATGGTAGTAAAGATTCCAGGAATCTGGAGGAATTTCTGCATGTGAAGTGTCAGAGTGCAGGCCCAAGCTGAGTATCCATGATCTCTCATCTCTCAGATGGCACTGCATCAAGAACCAGCATTTATTCAACATTACTTTGGCACATACTTGTCAAGTACAGCAATTCACAGGTTAAGTTAAATGTTAACTGCGCAAATAGGCGTCTTATATTAGCAGTGTTCAGCAGTGTTCAGTGTTGACTTCTCTTGGCTCGAAGGCGTTTGCGACGGACAGTCACACAGTGGGAACATGTATTTCGGTCAGTCAAATCAATATGCCAGGTGTTTTTTTGGATGAAATGGCCTCCAAAGGAGAAAACAACCATCCAGACTGTTTCCAGCAACGATTCTAAAAGACATGACTGTTATGTAATGGGGTTGTGTCAGTGCCCTTGACGAGTAACTTGCCCCTCTGTGATGACGCCATTAATGCTGAAAAGTATGCTGTAATTTTGGAGGTAAATTCATGATCTTCTTGATAATTTCCTGTCCTTGGATCCCTTTGCATGTTTCAACGCAACAGCGCAAAACCACATTCTGCGGGTATTGCTAAGGCATGGTTCTGTGAGAAGAGAATGCAGGTGTTGGACTGGTCTTCCAGCAGTCCTGACTGGTCCCCAATTGAGAACTTGGGGTGTATTTTGGAATGCAAAATTTGACAACGAATACCCCGTGTACACAGTAATACTTATTTGTGTGAAGAATGGGGAAAAATTGCCATTAAAAAACATAGTGTCTTTGGACCTTAAATATTTAATTAGTTACATGACTGCAACATTACATAGTGGAGCCCCAACTCTTCTTGAAATAAGTTGCAAGAATCTAAATTGAAATGTGATTGTTTTGAAAAACCAATCAAATTTGTGTGGTGAAATATCAAATAATGAGCTGCTGTATTGCTTCTGAAGTAATTCAAGTCAGAGATAGTTTACAAATTACTGCTTTCAGTTTAATTCAATTTAACGCACCATCCCAGCCCTTTTCTGATTTGGGATTGAATTTACAGTTCCGTGCACTCATCTGAGGGCATTTGTGTGTATGTCTGTGTATTTATGTGCATTTTGCATGTGTGTATGCTTGTATGCGTGTGTGTGTGTGTGTGTGTGTGTGTTTGTGTGTAATTTATGTTTTGCAGGGACCTGGCGGTGATTGTGGCCTCCATGGCCTATAACACCTGGTTCACTAAACTCTACTGCAGGGACCTGCGTGTGGTGAGCATCTCGCCCGACTGCCTCTGTCCTGTGCCGTTCAGGCCCTGTCTGCACCTGACTGGCTTTACCTTCTCAAATCTCTCGCTGTAATTCACTCTGAATAAATCTCTGTCCATCCTACTCTCTCTCCATCTTTTTCCCTCCCTCTGTTCTCTCTTCTTAGGGCTCAGAGGTGCTGGATCAGATTCTTCACACCCTCAGTAAGTCCAGCAGTCTGGAGGAGGTCACCCTGGAGAATGCTGGGCTCAGATCGTGAGTGAGATGCATGTGCACTGTCCTATTCACACTCACTCATACACTCACTCTCATACACACGAACATATACACACACTCTCATACACACGAACATATACACACACTCAAATATACACTCTCGCATACACTCACCCACATACACTCACTCACATGCACACTCTGACAGACACTCACTCACATGCACACTCACAGATACACTCACTCACATGCACACTCACACATACACTCACTCACATGCACACTCACACATACACTCACTCACTCACTCACATTCTCACTCACACATACACTCACTCACATGCACACTCACACATACATTCACTCACTCACATTCTCACTCACACATACACTCATGCACATGCACACTCTGACAGACACTCACTCACATTCTCACTCACACATACACTCACTCACATGCACACTCACACATACACTCACTCACATGCACACTCACACATACACTCACTCACTCACTCACATTCTCACTCACACATACACTCACTCACATGCACACTCACACATACATTCACTCACTCACATTCTCACTCACACATACACTCATGCACATGCACACTCTGACAGACACTCACTCCCATGCACACTCACACATACACTCACTCACATCCACCCTCCCACATCCCCTCACTCCCATGCACACTCACACATACACTCACTCACATGCGCACTCACACATACACTCACTCTCATACACACGAACATATACACACACTCAAATGCACACTCACACATACACTCACTCACATGCACACTCACACATACACTCACTCACATGCATACTCTCTCATACACTCACGCACATTCACTCTCACATACACTCACTCACATGCACACTCACACATACACTCACTCACATGCACACTCACACATACACTCACTCACATGCACACTCACACATACACTCACTCACATGCGCACTCACACATACACTCACTCACTCACTCACATTCTCACTCACACATACACTCATGCACATGCACACTCTGACAGACACTCACTCACATGCACACTCACACATACACTCACTCACATGCACACTCACACATACACTCACTCACATGCACACTCACACATACACTCACTCACTCACATTCTCACTCACACATACACTCATGCACATGCACACTCTGACAGACACTCACTCACATGCACACTCACAGATACACTCACTCACATGCCCACTCACAGATACCCTCACTCCCATGCACACTCACACATACCTTCACTCACTCACATTCTCACTCACACATACACTCATGCACATGCACACTCTGACAGACACTCACTCACATGCACACTCACAGATACACTCACTCACATGCACACTCACACATACACTCACTCACATGCACACTCACACATACACTCACTCACTCACTCACATTCTCACTCACACATACACTCACTCACATGCACACTCACACATACACTCACTCACATGCACACTCTCACATACACTCACTCACTCACTCACACATACACTCATGCACATGCACACTCTGACAGACACTCACTCACATGCACACTCACACATACACTCACTCACATGCACACTCACACATACACTCACTCACATGCACACTCACACATACATTCACTCACTCACATTCTCACTCACACATACACTCATGCACATCCACACTCTGACAGACACTCACTCACATGCACACTCACAGATACACTCACTCACATGCACACTCACACATACACTCACTCACATGCACACTCACACATACATTCACTCACTCACATTCTCACTCACACATACACTCATGCACATGCACACTCTGACAGACACTCACTCACATGCACACTCACAGATACACTCACTCACATGCACACTCACACATACACTCACTCACATGCACACTCACACTAACACTCACTCACATGCACACTCACACATACACTCACTCACATGCACACTCACACATACACTCACTCACATGCACACTCACAGATACACTCACTCACATGCATGCGCACAAACAACAGTACATGCATCCACATGCAGGCACACTCACACATGTACAAGCACATACATGCACACAAATTCACGCAATATATGAGCAGGAGGTGCTTGTATTTACTGTGTCATTATTGCAATTTTTAGTCATCATGTATACAGCTGTGAAATGTTTACAGTTAGTGTATGTCTGCAGTATGTCTGTAAATATTGTCCCAGAGATTTCCCTCAGAAGATGGCCTTGGCTCTGGCAGAGAACCCAGCCTCTGTCATCCACTCCCTCAACCTGGCGCACAACACGCTGGACAACCAAGGTGCCGCCACCTCACCCTACATATCACGATCTTACAGTGTACAGCGTAATCCCACCCTGTACCTCTCTGTCTCATCCTGTTCCCTGCTATCTCACCCTGTACCCCACTATCTCATCCTGTTACTCTCTAACTGCATGCTGTACCCCTGAATCTCACCCTGTACCTTTCTGTCTCACCCCGTTTCCTGCTATCTCACCCTCCACCCCTCTAGCTCACGGTTTACCCTCTAATCTCACCCTTTACCCTGTTATCTCATGCTGTACCCTGCTAACGCAACCTGTACCCCATCAGCTCATCACCCTGTACCTTTCTATCTCACCTGGCACCCCACTATCTAAACCAATAACCCACTATTTCACCCTGTACCCTCTTACCTCATGCTGTACCCTGCTAACTCGACCTGGACCGCGCTGCCTCAGCCTGTACCCCACTCACTCACCCTCAGCTCTTCTGTCTCACCCAGTAGCTTTCTCTCTCACCTTGTTCAATGATATCTCACCCAGTAACTCGCCATCTCACCCTATATCCCACTATTTCACCCTTCACCCTCCTTTCTCAGCCTGTGCCCAGCTTTCTCACCATCTTTCTCTACAAACCATCTCACCCTGTGCCCTTCTATCTCTAATAACAGTAATAACAGTGCAGCGTCAAGCCACATTTCTAACAGAGATCACTTATCATTTTAACATCCAAACCCTGCATTCACTTAATTTCGATGAACATATATGTTGTTTTCCGGTTCTTTTCCATTTGTTGTCTGGGATTTACTTTAATTTCCCACGGCTACTTAAGGGTTAAAGTGACTTAAGTCACTGGTTAACTCTGGGTCTGTTTTCTCCTCCTGTTTGCAGGAGTATCCAGCCTCGTGCAGCAAGTGTGCCGACTCAGCAAAGGCTTGCGTTTGCTCAACCTGTCTAAAACCTCCCTCTCCTCCAAAGGTGTGTTCCACTCTTCCTGTGTGTCACTTCCGGTTTCTAGCTTCCTGTGAACTACTTCATGTCTCATCACTTCTGGTCTGCCGTTTTATTTGGCTTTTTGTTTGCTGGGTCATAAGCTGTCACAGTGAATTGTGGGTACTCTTGCCTGTATTATATCCAGGATTTACATTCTGTAATAATCTTCAGAATGTAGCCTCTAGTCAGGGTGTTTTTGTCATGTCACGTGTGTATCAACTGTTTGAACACCTCACTTATCCAACATGTAAAATAAATTTTTGCAATTTAATTTATTGATCACCATCTAAGGTATCATGTAACAATTAAATTATCAAATTCATTGATAGACAGAGTTACCTATTGGATCAACCTTTTTCCAAAAAAAAAAAAAACATGCACAAGTTAGGATCTGATTCAAAATTTGGAAATTTACAATGGCATGTACAATGTCTGTGTCTCTGGGCAGGGGTTTACTTCATTAAACAAGAATTAAACAGACTTACTTTATATAATCAAAGAAGAAGAGAAAGAAAGAAAACACCAAACTAAAGCTTATATCTCCCAAAATTGTCCCAAGGACGGCCAAAATCTAAGTTTCAGAATCAAAAGACACCCTGACCTTTTGACGGAAAAGGCCGATATCAACCTCAAATCCATTCAGATGATGTAAACTCTCATTGTTTGCCTTAGTTTGGAAAAAGCCAATGTACAGAGGAAAGGCCTGTATTTTTTATGTGGTTACAAAGATAGGAGGGGGAGGCATCCTGATTCTTGGTGATCAAAGCAGGCTGTGCTGATTGATAGAGCTGTGGATGTCCTAAGGTGAGAGAAATGGTAAATTGTCGGTTGTGAAATGGCCATTCATTCAGCTCCTTATATTGTTAGGAGCGGAGCTGAGCTCTGTGGAATTTTTATAAAGAGATTAATGGCTTCAGTCTGTTTCTCATGAGACCGAACGCAAATGTTGAAGGAAGTAGTGAAGCTCAATTATCAAATACCTCTGAAAAGTTTTACTACTGCTCCTAAAAACATAAGTGAAGTGGGCAAATCAAAAGTGGGCATCCAAAAAATGGAAAATACAAAAATAAAATAAAAATTAAGTAAATAAAAAGGGGACGTGCACTTCTGTTGATGGTGGTCGCAAAGCTGTACATTTTCTTTTGTTGTTGTTGTTGTCATAGGAATCACAGGGGTGTTATGGGTGTTATGACCCTTTGCTTGGCTCTACTGGCCTTACATGAGTAATTTTTGGAATGCCTAAGGAGTTCATGCAGGGCAGAGATCAAACAGATCAGAATTTCTATAGTTAAGGGGGACAGGACCCACACAGTCATTACCAATCAAATTATTCTGTCTCTAAGGTTTGGTCAAAAGTACCAAAACCTGAAGCCTGAAGTGCCTGAAGCACCTCATGAACACTGTAGATTTGGAAGATCTGAAGATGAATATATTCTATTTTTAGCGTACTAAATATGCACTTTCAAATGCAGCCTATGAAGGATTAAAAATCCTCAGCAAACACTCAGTCTGTTCTGCATCAGTCTTCTCTGATTCCTGATCACAGACCAGCACTGTGTCCCTGCGCTGAATAACTAGTGCCATAGTTTTGGCCACACTATCTCGTTTTCTTACTTTGAGAGCTATGGGAATTAAGAACAACGGTTATCAGGAGATGACATATCCCCCCGGCCCCTGCAGTCTAATCTCTGAAATCCCAAAATTTGGAAAGGCACTAGTCTAAAACCTGATTAATACGGACAGCAAGTTTTGCTGAAAAATACTGAATGGTATTCGAGTTCTGTCACAGAAACAAAATGTCCACGGGCGGACAGACAGACGACTGCACTGACGGCTATATCCCCCCGCATTATATGCCGGGAGGATAATAATATTGCTGAGTGTCATTTGCATCTATCGTAGCCTTACTTATAAAACACGTCATTTAATAGCTTAAACAACTGGGGTAATGACATGACGAACTAAACATTTTATATGTACATTTTAAAATGGCTTCCCTCCGTTTTGATCCGCAAACTAAACATTTGAAGTGACCTCTTTCTTTTGCACCTCCCCTGTGGCTTCCTTCCTTCCTCTCGCTCTCTCTCTCTCTCTCTCTCTGTGTGTCTATCCCTGTAGGAGTCATTTCCCTCTCCCAGGCCTTGTGCTCCAGTGATGATTACTCAAATTCGCTGCTACACCTGGATCTAAGCCGCAACCCAGGGATTCTGTCTGGCGAGGACTCCGCGGTAAGGCTGGCACAATCCCCCTCTCGGCGTGCTGCTGTTTCTGACTGTCTGTCTTTGTCTGAGGGCAGCTGCTTTATTTCCCAACCGGTTATCTAGTTGAGGATGCTTTTGCCTGTTTGATCATTTACTCTAGCCTGTCCATCTGATTATCTAAATCAGTGGTCACAAACCCTGTTCCTGGAGATCTACCGTCCTGAAGATTTTCATCCCACCCGTAATTTGGCACGCCTGATTCTACTAATTAGCTGCTCCAAGACGTCCCTGTCTACGACCAATGTGGGCCATGACAGGGTTGGAGTAAAAACTTACAGGAAGATAGATCCCCAGGAACTAGATTAGTGACCACAGATGTAAATGCAGTTCTTATTGGCTGCAGAACAAATTCCTGCTTCCTGCTACTTTTGCCTGTCTATCCATTTAATTGAGTTCACCTGCTCTGACCTGTCCACCTGTTTCTCCAGGTGGAGCTCATTTTTGCAGTACTTGGTTTGCGCTCTGTCTGATTACAGCTGCTCTTGCCTGTCTGTCCACTTATCTGGGTGCATCTGCTCTCGCTTGTGTGGCAAATTATCAGAGTGCTGCTCCCACAGAGCCTAAAAAAACACTAGAGCGGACAGAAGACCAGTTTTGGCAAGATTTGCATCCCCCATCTTACAAAAGGATAGCGTTTCGCATGGAGCTGTGAGAAACCTTTGACCGAGTAGTTTAGAGGTGGAATACAGAGATTATGCAGATGATTTTTTACAAGATTCTAAGGGTATATTAACCTGAGTGAAGTGTGTGTATGAGCATATGTGAAAAATACGCCCGAAAGGGAACTTGATGCTGATGATTCTACAACTTCCAGATTTATCTCTTATCATACATAACATTTCACTTTGAAAGAAATTCAGTTTTTTTTCATTTCATTTGATTTACTCGCATATGCCAATGCACAGCATTTGATTGCGGAATTCCCCTACTGATTCCTTACACAAGATGGCGGAGCTGTCTCATGTTTTCTGGTTGGCTCAGCCAATGACGTTGTCCACTCTAGTGTTTTCTTTGGCTCTGTGGCTGCTCCTTTTGACTGCAGAGCTCAGTATCTGACTGCAGCTGCTTTTGCCTCTCCGCAGAACCTGTGCCTCTTTCTCTCCCAGCCAAACTGCCTGGTTCATTTGGACCTGTCAGCCACAGACTGTTGCGTGGAGTCGGTGAGTGCAATGAGGTCACGCTCCTCACGTTCCCTTGTGCATGTGGGAGCTGGTGGCAGATGAAGTGGTGGCTGTTTAATCAGTGTAATGGCCCTCTGCTGTTTTAAGGACGAACCATTTACTGTGCACCGTCCATCGCTTGTGGACCGGAAATGATACATTGAACTGCAATCACGAACTGCATGATAATAAATCATTGCAAAGTGAGGGAGTGATGTTGACTATAGACAGATGCTTTTAATTTTCCTCCCTTCTCTCTTTCTATTTGTCGCTCTGCTACTTTCTATCAATTACTCCTTCTCTCTCACAGTTTCTCTCATTTGAACTCTTTCCCTCCTGAGCCTTATTGAGAAATTTAATCTCAAATTTTCCCAGTTGCTCAGAAGCCAGTAGAACACTTCTGGGTTAAGTTTAAAGTGGTCATAATTACTGTATATATATATTTAATTGCTGTTTATATATATTTATCCTGGATCAGCAAGCTTTCAAACTATAGGTCACTTGCCCATCTCATATGTAACTATGGTAACTTAATGTCCTGTCAATCAAAGTAAAAGGTTATATATTTTGGAGCCACTGAAGTGGGTCTGTGTGGGGGGGGGGGGGGGGGGCTAATGACTGAGTTTGAAGATGCTTACACCGCAGGTCAGCCAGAGCCATGGTGTTATAGACCATGTGTTGAAAGCACATTGGAAATGGAACATGGAATCGCTCTAAATATGCTGCCCTGTTTGAGCCTCTCTTCACCTCTCCTTTCCTCTTCTCCTCTGTCCTCCCCCCCTCCTGTCCTCCTCAGCTGTTTGGGGCTCTCTTGAGAGGCTGCTGTGCTGACCTTTCCTTCCTGAACCTCTCCAAAAACTCCTTCTCTCACAAGTCAGTACTCGAGCCGGCCACTCGCACTGATAACCTCTCCCCAAACGCAGGAAGGCACTGAAATAGTTTCTCATCAGGGTTACCGGGTGTCACTAGATAGAGTTGCGACATGAGGCTTCCAGAAAATCTGCTCATGGAGCTGTTCTGTTTCCACCGCATTATCAGGCACCATTTTAATGTGAATGAGGTTTTCTCCCTTTTCTCTTTCCACATGTCTGAACTATTTTCCTTCTTACGCTTGTTGATATCATTGCTAGCAATTTAATTTTTTTCCCCTCAAAATTAATGAGTTTCTCTCAGAGGCTTGAATGAAGAAATCCAAATATTTCTGCCGTGTGAAACGGCTTGGCGCCGCGTGATGGAAACAAAATGGCCCCTGCACTGGAGTTGTCGCTATCTCGCTATCTGGGGACGCCAGAATTCTCACTATCGCCAATATGAAAAAAAATGCCCGGATGTTAAAATCAAGCCCCATTTCCGGTGCATTATGGGATAATTTGGTGGCCAAGTCACTTCTGGTCTTGCGCAGCTGTGGGGGAAAAGTTGCGTTGCCGTGCGCGGTTACGGATACTTAGCATCCGTAGTGTCATCGCCATGTTCATTCTTCATGCATCCAGTACTTTTTCTTCGCTTGATTTTCGCATTTATATCGTCTGCAGTTCCTCAAGTCAAGCTGGATTGCTGTCTCGCTGCTACACAAGCTGCGCTCCGGAAGTGCGGCAGTCCCAGAGTTGTATGAAATTTCGGCGGAAAAGCCACATTTGGGTATTTTTTGCGTACTGGCGATAGCGAGAATCATCAGCCCACCCCCATTTTAATGCATAAGTGTCGCCTAAGTAACAATTAAATGCAGCGAGAAAACTAAATTATGAATGATTTTATTTTATTTCTTAAGCCTCTCTAGCCTTATTTTGGATTCATTTCTTTCATTGTTTTCCTGCGCTCTGTGACTGATATGAGATGGAGGTGTCGCACAGACCACAATGAACTCATGCATTTTTAAAAGGAAAAGCTATTTTCAGTTCTCTCTCTCTCTCTCTCTCTCTCTCTCTCTCTCTCTCTCTCTCTCTCTCTCTCCTCGATCCTATTGACCAGGCTCTCCTCTTTCACCCCCCACCCTTCCACTCTTTTTCCCTGTCTTCCTTTTCTAAAATTCAAATTAAAACAAACTTTATTGACATGACTTCACATCAGTGTCATGTTGCCAGAGTGAATATAACCATGAGTGGATTTAGGACCAAAGAATGCAAGCAAGCAAGGAGGTAAAAATCAGCAGTTGGAGGGAGCGCTCTGTCTCTTTCACTCTGCTCATTCAGTGCAGTCTCACTCACTGGTTTTTACTTGGTGGACACCAAAAATCATATTACAGCAACAATGTGCACTTAAACAGTATAAATGACAACTTTCTCTCTCTCTCTCTCTCAGAAAAATGAAGGAAACTCTACCCTTGTTCCGTCAGTTCTTCAGCTCAGCCTTTAGCCTTACGCATATCAGCCTGGCCTCCATGAAGCTGCCCCCTGATGCCCTCAGGTGAGGAACTGCCTCCATTTTGACTCAACTGAAGGGCCCACTCTAACATGGGCAAACCATCAGAGATCTTGAGCCAAGATGGCCGTTTCCTAGCACGCTCCTTTCAGACTAGCAGCCGAACAATAAGATGAGTCCAGCAGTGGAGAGGAGGTATTGTGTGTCATTCCTACAGTGTGAACGCCATAAGGTCACAGCCCTGGGATTTATCGGCAGGGCACTTGCGAATGTGTACAAAAGCTTGATAAGGACGGCTGTCATTTTCTTGTATCACCCAGGGCAAAACTGTCCTATCACACGATCAGAGTTATCGAGTCTGTCACTACTGTATTCTCCCGCTCTTTCATCCAAGATCTTCATCAAGCGCTTTCATATTCCATTTTTATCTCTAGACTGATATTGTGCCTCTCTGTCATATCGCTTGTCGTCATACGTCATCACTTGTGTTCTGCCAACTCAAGAGCTGCATGCAAAGATGAGCTCTGGAGGACTGAGTGGCAGTTTTCTTTTGAAAAAGCGTTTTGATTAATTGCAGTTGCCGTGCACACTCGAGCTTGAGTGCCTGAGTGAGTACACTCGCAGTAAAATGCTCCGGTGTTACGTAAACCTGTGCGGAGTACGCACGATTCCAGTTGACTCATGTATCCTGTCTTGAATTAGCACTGGCCATTTTACCGAGGAAGTGTTTTGCGAGGGGCTTCTTTTTCATTATTTTTCCTAATCTCTGACTCGCATTTTTCCATTGCTAATTAAAATTCTGAATGAATAAAACAAAACAGAGAGACTCAGAGTTGTGTTGGATTAATAAATCGGGGAGTTTTATGTTCAGTACAGGAGTACGGCTGCTTAACTGCCTCCTAAGCTACTCTGAACTTGGCGGTAAGTCCTATGATCTTCTCCATGGAAGGAGCCGGAATTTATTTCCGCCAAGACAGGATATTCCTCCACAATTCAACAACTCAAATGGGATTTGCTACCGTGGGCAGAAGATAACTGTGGTTATTAAATAACACTCAGAAAATGAAACTGGATTACAGAAGACCTACCCCCCAATCCTCACACACACACACACACACACACACACACACATATGCACTTGCATGCATACACAGGCATTAGCAGGGTGAAATAGTGGTTTTCTGGGTAAATGTATGGAGTTTTATTGATTGAAATTGGTGAAATGACCTCCGTAAATCGTGATTGGTGCACTTGGAACCATTTTGATGAATGCAAAGACCTGGAATTGGAAATTAAATCTACCAGACATCGTCAGAAGTGCACAGTTATTGGCCGTCCTTGCCCACGTGTTATGGAGAGTGTTGTGTCTGTAAGCCGAGTGACTTGGCTCAGAAGACCCAGAGATCTGGGAACAGTCACAGACCCAGAGGCCTGGAAACAGTCACAGAATAATAATATCATCATCATCATCATTATCATGGTTGACATTGTGGCACAGTGGGTACCACTTCTTGCCTTGGTTGTGGGTTTGAATCCGGCCCGGGGCCTTTCTGTGTGGAGTTTGCATGTTCTCCCTGTGTTTGCGTGGGATTCCTCCCGCAGTGCAAAAACATGCATGTCGGGTGAGGTGGAGACTCTGTTTTGCCCCTGGGCATTAGTGTGTGAATGGTGTGTACGCTGTGTGTTGGACCTGCAAGCTGTCCAGGGTGTTTCGCTGCTTCTGGCTCATAGTGAGCAGGGAGAGGTTCCAGCTGCCCATGACCCCAGTGAGGGAGAATTGGTTTAGATAATGGTTGGATGGATCATCTCTCTGTTTCTTTTCAGGGCCCTGTTCCTTGGTTTGTCCTCAAACCCTCACATTACTGACCTGCATTTGGACATCAGTGGCTGTGAGGTATCTGTCTGTTTGTTTCTGTCTCTCTGTGTGTCTGTGCATCTATCTGTCTGTCTTTCTGTCTAACCCTCTGACTCTGTGCGAATCAGTGTTTCTGACTGAGTTGATGTTCCAGTGGGGTGTCCCCAACTTGATTCAATTTGTTCTGTTTAATATGTATATATTGTGAATATGAAGACATAATCTCAACATACGTTGTCACAAATTCACCTTCTAGGAGTACTGTACTGCCACGGCCCATCTCTGGGAGTATTTTTCTCTGTAGTTTTGCTATTCAGTCAGTGACCGGTGATTTTACGGACTGGGAATGTAATTTAGCCGTCCTGTCACTCGCTTGGTTTCCCCAATTTGCTCCTCTAATATCTCTTTCTCTCCATCTTTCTCTCTCACCACCCCACTCTCTCTCGTGCTCTCACTCTCCCTCACACACACACACACACACACACACACACACACACACGCGCGCACACAGCTCAGGTCTGCTGGAGCTGGGGTATTAGAAGAGTGCCTTCCGAGACTCTCCTCCATCGCCACTCTGGACATCTCCGATAATGGTGAGTATGGCTGGGCTCTAAGGGCCGGGTTTTATGTGGGGGCTCTGGTATATGGGCCCCATTCATGACACTAGAGTGTAAGAGCCTGGCAATAGGCACTGTCATATAAGGCTTTGGGTATTAGGCTTTGAGGTATTAGGAACAGGCAGTAGGTTCTGGGCTATATGGGCCAAGCTGTAGGAGATAGAAAATTTTGGGCTGTTTGTTCCAATTCACTCAGATTCATTTGTAATACTTGTATTGTGTGTTCAGGGATGTGTATTGTGTATTCAGGGTTATGTGTCGAGTGTTCAGGGTCATGTGTTGTATATAGAGGGCTATGTGTTGTGTATTGAGGGTTATGTGTTGTATATTGAGGGTTATGTGTTGTATATTGAGGGTTATGTGTTGTATATTGAGGGTTATGTGTTGTGTATTGAGGGTTATGTGTTGTGTATTGAGGGTTATGTGTTGTGTATTGAGGGTTATGTGTTGTGTATTGAGGGTTATATGTTGTATATTGAGGGTTATGTGTTGTGTATTGAGGGTTATGTGTTGTATATTCAGGGTTATATGTTGTGTATTGAGGGTTATGTGTTGTATATAGAGGGTTATGTGTTGTGTATTGAGGGTTATGTGTTGTATATTGAGGGTTATGTGTTGTGTATTGAGGGTTATGTGTTGTGTATTGAGGGTTATGTGTTGTATATTGAGGGTTATGTGTTGTGTATTGAGGGTTATGTGTTGTATATTCAGGGTTATATGTTGTGTATTGAGGGTTATGTGTTGTATATAGAGGGTTATGTGTTGTGTATTGAGGGTTATGTGTTGTATATTGAGGGTTATGTGTTGTGTATTGAGGGCTATGTGTTGTGTATTGAAGGTTATGTGTTGTGTATTGAGGGCTATGTGTTGTGTATTGAGGCTTATGTGTTGTGTATTGAGGGCTATGTGTTGTGTATTGAGGGTTATGTGTTGTGTATTGAGGGATATGTGTTGTGTATTGAGGGTTATGTGTTGTGTATTGAGGGTTATGTGTTGTGTATTGAGGGATATGTGTTGTGTATTGAGGGTTATGTGTTGTGTATTGAGGGCTATGTGTTGTGTATTGAGGGTTATGTGTTGTGTATTGAGGGATATGTGTTGTGTATTGAGGGTTATGTGTTGTGTATTGAGGGATATGTGTTGTGTATTGAGGGTTATGTGTTGTGTATTGAGGGCTATGTGTTGTATATTGAGGGATATGTGTTGTGTGCTCAGGGTTGGATGCAGACCTGCTCTCTGTTCTTCCTGCTCTGTCCCGACACCCATCCATCAAACACCTGCTGCTGGGAAAAAACTTCAATATCAAGAGCAGGTGAATTGCGCATGTGTACTTTCGCATATGTGTGTGTGCGCGCGCGCGTGTGTGTGTGTGTGTGTACGCATGCGTGTTTTTCTATGTGTGTTTGTTTGTGCTCTTTTTCATGTCTGGGCGTGTGTGTGTGAGGGTGTATCTGAGAGGAGAACATAAACGTCAGCTGCTGATCAGTGACTGTCTGTTTGTCTGGCCAGCAGGGTTCTGGATGAAGTCCTTCAGAAGCTGGTACAACTCATGCAGGAGGAAGACTGTGTGAGTCTCCTTTACATGCAGTCACCCTCAATCCCGCACGCACCCACACACACACTCTCACACGCACACGTGCACACGCACACACACACGCACTCACACGCACACACGCATGCGCGCACTAGCACACACACACTCTCACACGCAGCCACACACACACACACACACACCAGTGGTGGTTGGTGGTCATTCGACAGTATTAAGGAGAAGGATGCGAAGACATGCAGCAGGTCAGGGAATGCTCCCTGGGGAATTTATTTGCAATACGCTTTTGCAAAGACTTTTCTGAACAATTGTAATAATTATTGCACCAAAACATTACGCTAAAAAAAGGCCATAACCTCAGGATAGATAATGCAAAGGTGTAATTCACAGATAATGTCATTCCGGTCACATTTTACTCTATAAAATTAGTTTCATAAAGATATCTCTGTGTTTATTATTGGCACTGCATCCTAAGAGCTGTAATCTGTTTTCATACTGGTGACATACCTTTTTAATATACAACACATCAATTTTGAAAAACATTTTCATAAAAGCAGTAGTAATAATCATTAATCATCGAATAACCAAATGGCCGTGCAATTGGGCATTACCAAGTCTCAGTGGCTCGTAGAGAAAAAAAAAATCCATCACACACTAACACGCATTACATTTTAAATAATGTGCTTCACATTTAAAGCAACTTCAATACATATAATTGTGCAGCATATTCCCACACATGTGAAACAGCACACAGTCGAGAGAACAAGCAATTTCATGAGATGCTTGAGTTTAGCCGCTCTTGCCTTGCATGTTTGAGGAAAACTAGATTTAATACATAACTTTTCATCAGTAAGAGTTAAACAAAGCTTGCGCATTTTTCCCACGGCATTTTCTTGGTCGGACGATTGGTCGCTGCATCTCGGGCCATTTCAGAACGGGTTATGATATGGTGGAGGGAGGAAATAAAAAGATGACAAAAGGACTTGAAAATGAGAAATGAAGAGAAAAAAAATGACGTAGTTCGCGGATATGGAGGATGTTCTCGGATGTGAAGCGAAACATGTATTCTCTGATGCGCTTGGAGGCAGGAAATTTGTTAACACTGAGATGGGGAAGGTGAGGGGAGTGAGGATGGCTTTGAGTGGTCTCGTAATTGTGGAGTGCTGTTTAAAAAGCCAGGGCATGTCACAATGATGGGATGAAAGATGTTTGTTCTTAACCCCTTTTTGCAGAATACTAATATCGCCAATTTTTCCTGTTGTTCATGAGCCTACTTAAGGCTTTATAACTCAGTATTCGTCACAGAGACACAAATCTCTGAAAATTGTTCCAGTGAAATAAGACATTTGGAAATTTAATAATACAATTATTTAGCAATTAAGTTTCAGAATTTACGGACGCCGGCGTCTAACTCTGCGCCAAGGGGATAATGAGCAACAGAGCTCTTGTGAGGGGGGTTATCAATAGGGTGGTGGGGGTATGTGGGGCAAATTGGATAAAAATGCACTGGAATGGAGACGCCGAAGAGCAGTTCAGTGCTGTTATAGAGTCTGATGGAGATTTACCCCAAAGGACACACCTAGATTATGCTACAGGGTGAGGGCGCATGAAAGGGCTCCCCTGCAATGTTACTGGTGTCAGGACTATGGACATGCGGCAGTAATTTGTGTGAAAAGGTTGCTCAGATGTGGACGGCGTGCAAAAGATAGAGGTAACGAAGAAGAAAGTGCTCGCGCTACTGAGCTGTCTGAATGTTTTATTTGTGGGCAAAATCATGGAGTGAGGGCAGCTCACTGAGAGAGGAAGAGGATGGGGAGGGAGGTGGAGCGAACGCAGGCATGAGGGACAGAGGCAGCGTACAGGGTGAGGACAGAAAAAAAAAATAAAATTCGGGGAGGATCAGAACGGTGGCGGAAACAGCGAAGGAAATTCTGGGCATTTCGGAGGTGAGGGGAGGGGACTCGATTCAAGGAATTTTCGACAAGTGGCTTTGGCGGGAGTCAGACGCGGAGGACGAATGGACAGTTGGGAAAGGATGGGGGCAATTTGGACTCCAAGCAGAACATAATTATTGAATAACATACACAGTAGGTTGCAGTAATGAACCAAATATTGCTATCAATAACTCGCTTAAAATAATAAATAATGTATTTATACCATGAATCAATGCTCACTAGCTACAATATGGACCTGTTCTACAAAAATGCATTTACAATATTTAAGCAATAATGCAAACAGAAGGAGATGGCTGACAGTTTTTTTTTTTCTTTTTGCACTTTCCTTTGTGATCCATCCCGTTTGAGGGTGCGCGCTCTCGTCAGCTGGTTAAGTGCTCAGTCCGAACACTACCCTGCACATTTAATTTCGCTGCTGCCCTTGAATGATCCTTCGATTTTTCATGCAATCCAGCACACCAATGAAAACTGCACAAATCGTCGAGCCCAGCCTTTACCCAGATAATCGCTCATGCCTTTCGCATCATGCGTGATAGAGAGCCCAGTCAACAGGTCCTCTTCTTTGCGTCAACCTTACTTCGGGACTAGCAGCCTTAAGTTCTAAATTTTCGTCATAACTGAAAGAACTAAACGAAGCGTGGATAAATTTTGCCTACCACATGTTCTTTGTCAGGCATGTTGCTCAACAAAGAAAGCAATTTCTCGTTTATGATTGAGCTGGTACAAATCTGATTTATGCGTTTGTAGAAATCAATTCTGTAAATCAAACAAAAATGCATTTATTATATTTACTGAAACATACATATATCTGCACATTAAATCGAAAAAGGAGCTTTGTCAAATTGGCTTAGTGATGAGCGCGAAGGCTAATGTGCGGTGGATAAGCTTCGTAAATTTGAGCATATTACTTTAATGCGATATCTCTCTTTGGTTTCACTGTCTGTTCATCATCTTGTGTATGTACGCACAAAATTGATTAAACATTGATACGCTGAGTGTGCAAAGCTGAGGGCATGCTGCATATACTGTCCAATCAAAGTTATTAGAAGCTTAAAACTGAAATGGATTGCGCTATTCATTACCTCAATCTCTTCCAGTCAAGTTGAACTTAGCTCAGCAAACTGTAATTATACCTATATGAGGCAGTAGAGGGCGCTGTATCTGAAAAATTCCATAATTAGACAAAAAAGCAACAAGGCGGCTTCATTAATGACCACAAGTGAAATAAATTCATAATAATTGACTTTCATTTACCATGCTACGTAAGGTCTTTGTTTTTACTTTTTCAACTATTTCAATCGGGGGCGTAGATTTAACTGGGAGTTGGAGGGGACGGAGACTCGGCCTTTATGACAATTAGTCCTGGCCAGTTCTCAATCATTTTCCTTCATCGACGCGTTTTCCAATTATCGTAATTGGCAACTGAAGACGCGGTTCCTCTCCATATGCAATTTAACTCTACTCTTTCAGTCTTGACGCAACACTGAACTTTTTGCAGTCCATAATGAACAGGTGCTGCTTGTTCTCCGATTTAGTAAGACGGCAATCGGTCATCGGTATGCGTATTTGCTGTGTTTAAATCAACGTTATTCAAAATTACTTACCTTTCGACTCACAGGCAAGCAGTAAATTGATTTTCTGAACTTAATTTGCCCCACTATATCATCGCTGGATGCTGTTAGATCGCACATGGAGAGGAACCGTGTCTTCAGTTGCCAATTACGATAATTGGAAAACGCGTCGATGAAGGAAAATGATTGAGAACTGGCCAGGACTAATTGTCATAAAGGCCGTGCTCCGTCCCCTCCAACTCCCAGTTAAATCTACGCCCCTGATTTCTGTTGTACATTGTGTGATCTTTTCAAATGGATGCACCTTATCTGACGTACGCAGTGACTGAGGAACAGGAACAGTAATTCTGCGCACTCAAGATTTCAGCAAACCTCCTGCTGTCTCCCTTACTTTTATCTTCCCTCTGCCGCTCTCTCTCTCTCCTGCATTTTTCCTTTTTCCTCACACCTCTGCTCATCTTTTCTCCGCTCTGTCTCTCCTCCTCCCAGCTCCTTCATCACTCATTCCCCTCATCTCTCCCTCTCTTCATCTCTCATTTCTCTCTCCCTCTCTCTTCATCTCTCCTCTCCCTCCTTATTTCTGTATTTTCTCCTCCTACCGATGGTGGATCAGAACGGTTAAAGCATCATTTGTTCATGCCCTCCTTAAGCGTAAGCGTGTGACCAGCCTTTAAACAATCTGATCACTCAAAGCCTTCAACAGAAGTTCACCGTCAGGTCATTTGAAATGATTATCATCAGTTTTCCCATTCTGTTCATCTGTATATTAATCCAAAATCCACCCCTTCATCAGTTGTACAAAACTCCCGTTCGCCCAGAGTGCACGGAGTTGGTGTACTCTCCCATTTGGCAGGTAGTGACTTTCTCAATTAGTGTATAATGTTTATGCAGCACCGTAAGTCCTCTTATTTTCATTCCAATAGCCATCTGTCACTTCTTTGAATCATAAGAATGCAATTTTTTTGCTCCATTTAGCATTTGTAAATAGCATTTCTATTTTGGTGCCAGTACTTTTGCTCTGGAACCACAGTGATAGTGAATGGATGAGTGTCATATGTGCAGTGCTGTTTGATTGCATTGTACACAATTGTTGTGCGCAACAACGATGAAGAAAACACAAAGTAAAATAGACTCCAGCCATGTCATCGGCCTGCTGTGTGCTCTCCCTCCCTGGCTCTCTCTCTTTATTCAAATTGATTCAGTTAAAATCAATGACACTTTATTGGCATGACTATCTATAAACAACACTGGTAGAGCAATTAACCAAAAGGCATTCAACGGTGACACATAAGCTGTATGATTAATCGAGGGCAATGCAGTGCATAAAATAGTCATGAATTTTATAAATGATTCCCTCTCTCCTCCGGCAGGTCCTGCAGTCTCTCTCGGTAGCAGACTCACGATTACGATCTCGCGGGACCGTGCTGGTGAACGCTCTGGGCTCCAATGCCTGCCTTCGCCGAGTGGACCTGAGCGGCAACAACATGGAGGATGTGGGGGCCAAGATGCTGAGCAAAGCTCTTCAGATCAACACTACACTGAGGTAAGATATCAACACTGCAGATCAACACCACACTTATGTAGGCTATCAACAATGCCGATTAACTCTACTCTGAGGTAAGAGATCAACACTGCAGATCAACACCTCACTTATGAAGGATGGCAACACTGCAAATTAACACCACACTTATTTAAGATATCCACGCTGCATACTAGTACTGCTCTGAGGTAAGATATCAACTGCAGATCAACACTACACCTATGTAAGATATCAACACTGCAGATCAGCACCACACTTATGTAGGCGATGAACAATGCTGATTAACACTACTCTGAGGTGAGAGATCAACATTGCTGATCAACATCACACTTAGTATGTAAGATTCAACGCTGCAGATCAACACCACACATATGGAAAATATCAACCCTGCAGATCAATACCTCATTCATGTAAGGTATCAAAAACGCAGATCAAAACTGCAGATCAACTCTAGACTAAGGTAAGAGATAAACACTGCAAATCAACACTGCACTGAAGTGAGAGATAACACTGGAAATCAACACTTTGCTGAGGTCTCTTGTTAAGACTGCAGATCAGCAGTACACTGAGGTAAGAGATCAACACTATAGACATAAGATATCAACAAGGCAGATTAACATCATGCTAATGTAAGATATCAACAATGCAGATTAACATCATGCTAATGTAAGATATCAACAATGCAGATTAACATCATGCTAATGTAAGATATCAACAATGCAGATTAAGATTGCACTGTAAATGATCAATACTGCAATTCAGCACTTCACTGAGGTGATAGATGAGACTGCAGATCAACACTACACTGAGGTTAGTTGTCAACACTGCAGATCAGCACTTCATTGAGGTAAGAGATCAACACTATGAGTTAACACCACACTGAGGTAAGTTATCAGCAATGCAGAAAAACTACTATGAGGTAACCAATTTACACTGCAGATTAACACCACACTGAGGGAAGATTTAATCACTTCAGATCAACACCACACTGTAGTAACAAATCAATACTGCAGATCCACATTTTATTGAGGTGGGTCATCAACACTACAATAACACCATTCTGAGGTAACAGACCAATACTGCAGATCAACGCCATACTGAGGTAAGTTCTTAACACTGCAGGTCAACACCATGTTGAGTTAAGACATCAACACTACAGATTAACACCACACTGAGGTGAATAATCAACACTGCGGTAATACCACTCTGAGGTTACAGACCACTGCAGATCAATGCCATACAAGTAAGTTCTCAAAACTCTAGATCAACACCACAATGAAGTAAGATGTCAATACTTTGAACCAGCACTACACTGAGGTAAGAGAAACACTGCTGATCCACACTACACTGAGGTAAGAGAGCAACTCCACACAGAGGTAAGAAATCAATGCTACACAGAGTTAAGGGATCCACCCCACCCTGAGGTAATAGATCCACTCCAGAGTGACATTATTAAAATCATAAATTCTTCATCTATAATTAAGACTGTGTTTGCCCCACTGGATCTATTGGAGGTGTACTTTGGGCTGGGAGAAATAAAAAATTGAACTATTAAACAAGCTTTCGTTTCTGGAAAACAATGCAGCACAGGGCTCATTCAGCTGTTCAGCTTTGGACACAGGCTCTATCCCGCTTCTGACTTTTGATCAGCACAGTGAGACTGAAATAATGTTATAACAAAACTGACAGCCCCATCCCAGAGGTGACGAGCATGCTTCTGTTCTGACCCTGCTTCTGTTCTGACCCTGCTTCTGTTCTGACTCTGCTTCTGTTCTGACCCTGCTTCTGCTCTGACCCTGCTTCTGTTCTGACTCTACTTCTGCTCTGACCCTGCTTCTGTTCTGACCCTGCTTCTGTTCTGACCCTGCTTCTGTTCTGACTCTGCTTCTGTTCTGACCCTGCTTCTGCTCTGACCCTGCTTCTGTTCTGACCCTGCTTCTGCTCTGACCCTGCTTCTGTTCTGACCCTGCTTCTGCTGTGACCCTGCTTCTGTTCTGACTCTACTTCTGCTCTGACCCTGCTTCTGTTCTGACCCTGCTTCTGTTCTGACCCTGCTTCTGCTCTGACCCTGCTTCTGTTCTGACCCTGCTTCTGCTCTAACCCTGCTTCTGTTCTGACCCTACTTCTGTTCTGACCCTGCTTTCGCTCTGACCTTGCTTCTCTTCTGACCCTGCTTCTGCTCTGACCCAGCTTCTGTTCTGACCCTGCTTCTGTTCTGACTCTACTTCTGCTCTGACCCTGCTTCTGTTCTGACCCTGCTTCTGCTGTGACCCTGCTTCTGTTCTGACCCTGCTTCTGCTCTGACCCTGCTTCTGTTCTGACCCTACTTCTGCTCTGACCCCACTTCTGTTCTCATCCTGCTTCTGCTCTGACCCTGCTTCTGTTCTGACCCTACTTCTGCTCTGACCCTACTTCTGTTCTCATCCTGCTTCTGCTCTGACCCTGCTTCTGTTCTGACCCTGCTTCTGTTCTGGCCCTACTTCTGTTCTGACCCTGCTTCGGTTCTGACCCTGCTTCTGCTCTGACCCTGCTTCTGTTCTGACCCTACTTCTCTTCTGACCCTACCTCTGCTCTGACCCTGCTTCTGCTCTGACCCTGCTTCTGTTCTGACCCTACTTCTGTTCTGACCCTGCTTCTGTTCTGACCCTACTTCTCTTCTGACCCTGCTTCTGTTCTGACCCTCCTTCTGCTCTGACCCTACTTCTCTTCTGACCCTGCTTCTCTTCTGACCCTACTTCTCTTCTGACCCTGCTTCTGCTCTGACCCTGCTTCTGTTCAAACCCTACTTCTGTTCTGACCCTGCTTCTTTTCTGACCCTACTTCTGTTCTGACCCTGCTTCGTTCTGACCCTGCTTCTGTTCTGACCCTACTTCTGTTCTGACCCTGCTTCTGTTCTGACCCTTCTTCTGTTCTGACCCTTCTTCTGTTCTGACTGTACTTCTGTTCTGACCCTACTTCTGCTCTGACCCTGCTTCTGTCCTGACCCTGCTTCTGTCCTGACCCTGCTTCTGTTCTGACCCTGCTTCTGTTCTGACCCTGCTCTGACCCGGCTTCTGCTCTGACCCTGCTTCTGCTCTGACCCTGCTTCGATTCTGACCCTGCTTCTGCTCTGACCCTGCTTCTGTCTTGACCCTGCTTCTGTTCTGACCCCACTTCTGTTCTGACCCTGCTTCTGCTCTGACCCTGCTTCTGTTCTGACCCTGCTTCTGTTCTGACCCTACTTCTGCTCTGACCCTGCTTCTGTTCTGACCCTGCTTCTTTTCTGACCCTGCTTCTGCTCTGACCCTGCTTCTCTTCTGCCCCCACTTCTCTTCTGACCCTGCTTCTGCTCTGACCCTGCTTCTCTTCTGACCCTGCCTCTGCTCTGACCCTGCTTCTGTTCTGACCCTGCTTCTGCTCTGACCCTGCTTGTGTTCTGACCCTGCTTCTGCTCTGACCCTACTTCTGTTCTGACCCTACTTCTGCTCTGACCCTGCTTCTGCTCTGACCCTGCTTCTGTTCTGACCCTTTTTCTGCTCTGACCCTGCTTCTCTTCTGACCCTGCCTCTGCTCTGACCCTGCTTCTGTCCTGACCCTGCTTCTGCTCTGACCCTACTTCTCATCTGACCCTGCCTCTGTTCTGACCCTACTTCTCTTCTGACCCTACTCCTGCTCTGACCCTGCTTCTGTTCTGACCCTGCTTCTGCTCTGACCCTGCTTCTGCTCTGACCCTACTTCTGTTCTGACCCTGCTTCTGCTCTGACCCTGCTTCTGCTCTGACCCTACTTCTGTTCTGACCCTGCATCTGTTCTGACCCTACTTCTGTTCTGACCCTGCTTCTGTTCTGACCCTGCTTCTGTTCTGACCCTCCTTCTGTTCTGACCCTGCTTCTGCTCTGATCCTACTTCTGCTCTGACCCTGCTTCTGCTCTGACCCTGCTTCTGTTCTGACCCTGCTTCTGTTCTGACCCTACTTCTGCTCTGACCCTGCTTCTGCTCTGACCCTGCTTCTGTTCTGACCCTGCTTCTGCTCTGACCCTGCTTCTGTTCTGACCCTGCTTCGGCTGTGACCCTGCTTCTGTTCTGACTCTTCTTCTGCTCTGACCCTGCTTCTGTTCTGACTCTGCTTCTGCTCTGACCCTGCTTCTGTTCTGACCCTGCTTCTGTTCTGACCCTGCTTCTGTTCTGACCCTGCTTCTGCTCTGACCCTGCTTCTGTTCTGACCCTACTTCTGTTATGACCCTACTTCTGTTCTGACCCTGCTTCTACTCTGACCTTGCTTCTGTTCTGACCCTGCTTTTGCTCTGACCCTGCTTCTGTTCTGACCTTGCTTCTGTTCTGACCCTACTTCTGCTCTGACCCTGCTTCTGTTCTGACCCTGCTTCTGCTCTGACCCTGCTTCTGTTCTGACCCTGCTTCTGCTCTGACCCTGCTTCTGCTCTGACCCTGCTTTCGCTCTGACCTTGCTTCTGTTCTGACCCTGCTTCTGCTCTGACCCAGCTTCTGTTCTGACCCTGCTTCTGTTCTGACTCTACATCTGCTCTGACCCTGCTTCTGTTCTGACCCTGCTTCTGCTGTGACCCTGCTTCTGTTCTGACCCTGCTTCTGCTCTGACCCTGCTTCTGTTATGACCATACTTCTGCTCTGACCCCACTTCTGTTCTGATCCTGCTTCTGCTCTGACCCTGCTTCTGTTCTGACCCTACTTCTGTTCTGACCCTGCTTCTGTTCTGACCCTACTTCTCTTCTGACCCTACCTCTGCTCTGACCCTGCTTCTGCTCTGACCCTACTTCTCTTCTGACCCTGCTTCTGCTCTGACCCTACTTCTCTTCTGACCCTGCTTCTCTTCTGACCCTACTTCTCTTCTGACCCTGCTTCTGCTCTGACCCTGCTTCTGTTCTGACCCTGCTTCTGCTCTGACCCTGCTTCTTTTCTGACCCTGCTTCTGCTCTGACCCTATTTCTGTTCTGACCCTGCTTCTGTTCTGACCCTGCTTCTGTTCTGACCCTACTTTTGTTCTGACCCTGCTTCTGTTCTGACTGTACTTCTGTTCTGACCCTACTTCTGCTCTGGCCCTGCTTCTGTTCTGACCCTACTTCTGCTCTGACCCTGCTTCTGTTCTGACCCTACTTCTGTTCTGACCCTCCTTCTGTCCTGACCCTGCTTCTGTTCTGACCCTGCTTCTGTTCTGACCTTGCTTCTCTTCTGACCCTCCTTCTGTCCTGACCCTGCTTCTGTCCTGACCCTGCTTCTGCTCTGACCCTGCTTCTGTTCTGACCCTGCTTCTGTTCTGACCCTGCTTCTGCTCTGATCCTGCTTCTGTCCTGACCCTGCTTCTGTCCTGACCCTGCTTCTGTCCTGACCCTGCTTCTGTTCTGACCCTGCTTCTGTCCTGACCCTGCTTCTGTTCTGACCCTGCTTCTGTTCTGACCCTGCTTCTGTTCTGACCCTGCTTCTGTTCTGACCCTGCTTCTGTCCTGACCCTGCTTCTGCTCTGACCCTGCTTCTGTTCTGACCCTGCTTCTGCTCTGACCCTGCTTCTGTTCTGACCCTGCTTCTGTTCTGATCCTACTTCTGCTCTTACCCTGCTTCTGCTATGACCCTGCTTCTGTTCTGACCCTGCTTCTGTTCTGACCCTGCTTCTGTCTTGACCCTGCTTCTGCTCTGACCCTGCTTCTGTCCTGACCCTGCTTGGACACCGAGCTAATACCGCCACTCAACTGAAGCCTTTTCACTTCAGTGCAGTGTTTCTGGGAAAAATGCTTATTATTGATTCTGAGAGAACCATAAATAAGCCGGAAAACATGGGGCTCACATTATTTATTATGCTCCTTAGCAGACATTCTTTCTACCATTTACCCGCTCCATCGATTTTATCCCTCCGTTTTTCTTCTTCTCTCCCTCTATGCTCTTTCCTTCTCTTTTCCACCCTTGTCCATCCCCCTCTCTTTTCATCCGTCAGGAGTGTGACCTGGGATCGCAACAACACCACTGCTACAGGATTCTGGGATGTGGCTCGAGCACTGGAGCAGTGAGTTACACACACACACACACACACACGATAACACAAATGGGTGACAAATTAATGGATAAATCACTATAATCAATCTTAATTAGGTGTTGGTGCTCCTCAAACTGTGAGGTGCAATATGTCTTGGTATTGAGTCTACAAATATAAAACTTTCCTGGAAAGATGGAGTCCCTCACTTCCAAGAGATAATAATTTGAGATTTGGTTCCATTCAGCTTCATTTGATTTGCCTTGTACTGGACTGTTTCCTTTTTAACTGCCTCTCCCTTCTCCACCTCAGTAATTTCACTCTCCAGTACATGCCCCTCCCCCTCAGTGATGTCACGCAGGCTTACCGCAACACCCCCGAGAAGACTGAGCAGGCATTGGTCAAGGTAGGAGCTTCCTTGCGCCCAGATTGGGTGGTTCAGCCCAGACCAATAGCATCCCCTTGCTCCTTCATTGTAAGCAAGGAGTCTCATTTCCAAGTCGTATTAGGAGGCCTTGCCCACTAGCACCATGGTGGCTAACTCAAATATCGGTGAAAAATACCACATTCTCTATTTAATCCAATGGTAGTGTGGTAACTTCAATAGGAAAATATGAAGTCAAAATTTTTCCACAGGACAATGTATGGCCAATTCGGTGTTTATTCCATGTAAAGTGATGTACTTTTATGGTGATTGTTGAGCTATTTGAACTACAGGGAAATGTTTTGTTTCTGTGGACAAATCAGTAGCAGGTTACATCGGTGGATGTCACAGAATTAGTATATGTTTCAGTCTCTGAGGCGATATCGCTCACACTGACTCCAAATTCTATAACTACTCCTCTGTGTGCTCGAAGAGTTTCCACAGGCTTGGCGGAAACCATGTAGTTTACGTCACAATAACCTTATTTGGTCACTCCATTATTGGACTGTGTTGCAAGAACAGCCCAAATGGCTGGCTGTTCACAGAGGCAGTACTTGCCCATTGGGATAAATTCATTATTTTAGCGGATAATGGCTGCTGGCATTTTTGGACGCGTCAAAATTCCTTTTGTTATACTTAACTGAATGTCTTCGTGTAAATACCGTGATGATGTAAATATTTCTGTAATATAAAAACACTGAGTATTGCAAACTGAATTGAACTGAAAACTGGATGCTGAGGAACTGACCTTATATTTCCTTGAATTATTTCACTCTGAGGGTAAGCATGTTAAGCCATTCAAGGAAATTCAACTGGTGTGAAAAAATGGATGAGGTTTCTGTGTGACGCTGATTCTGGAAATCAGCATTAAGAAATTGAGCACTGTTCATCTTTCTGTCCGTTAGATCCAGAGAGCTCTGCTGAGGAACAACCAGACGCAGCGTTTCTCCCAGAGACAGGCTCTGCGCCTGCACCAGGGCTTGGTCACCAGCACTGCCGAGCAGGTAATCTGCCGCTAACTCACCTGGCATCGTAACCTATACTTCGCATGTATGCTATATACTGCTAAGTAAGAAGCAACACAAATGCTAACTGTGCAGGTATGCTACTGCTAACTCAGCAAATACATCAGCACGAGCTATGTGGGTATGCTGTGGCGAACTCCGTAGGTATGCTACTTCTAACCTCGTAAGTATGCTATGGCTAACTGCTCTGGTGTGCTCTCGCTAACTGTGCAGGGCCCGTATTCACAAATCATCTTATCTTACCGCTAGGAGTACTCCTAAGTTGTGCTAAAACATTTTATGTTGGAGAAAATCTTAAAAGTTACTCACAAAGCTGCTGAGAGCAACTTTTAGTTAACCCTTTCCTCCCTGACACCGCCTACAGTCGTGATAATTTAGGTCGCTTTGCAGGCGAGTCCCGACTACAGGCGTGATAAACACATCGCATCTGCCGGCGAATCCTGACTACAGTCGTGGTATTTACCTGTTGTAAAACGGTGCATGATTGGCCGAGATGTGACATTCCAGAGGAAAACCTTGTATACCTCGAATACTAATGAAAATTTGGTAAATAAATATTAAAAATTAAGAAAGCTACACCAGCCATATTGTCTTAGGGCACCAGGGGTCAGTAGCTGCTAGGGCAGCAGTCTAAAATAGCTACTAGGGAGTAAAGAGATAAGAAAACTGGTAACTCCTAGACTAGGAGTAGCTCTGTGAGAGGTGGGATTAAATATCCCTTGCTATGGCTGACATCAATTCTCATGCACGAGTCTTGGGACAATGAGCACGGTGATTGGTTGTTTGGTGATAGGGCGGCCCATTGAAAAAAATATCCCACATACAACCCATGGAGGAAAAAATGAGAAAATAGTTCAAGCAGCTGGTTTGTTCCATAAAATAATAACATATTGAGCACTCCTGAAAATGCGCTATGCTCAATACCCACATATCACGCTCTTGGCAAATAAACACACATGGGAAAGAGATAGTTGTAAAAACGCCAATAGCATAAAATGAGGTAATAATAAAATGCGTCATTTTGAGAATATGTTGCGGTCATTTAAATGTTGAGCCGTTCAAGTTTTTTTGCCCTAAACTGTCATGGATGAAAGTTCAATAAGGACGCGAAAGCCCAACTGGAGCCACGACCAGTTACTGCTGCTGGGCCAGTTGGTGCTGGAGCAAAAGCATGTAATCAAAGGGAAATTTGGCTCGGGGTGAACAGCAAATCCAAGCGGGATGCGTGGAATAATATCGGCCTACAGATCAATGCTACATTCCCCTCAGTGTCAGTCGCGGACGGCAGACGACTGCGAGAAGCGGTGGTATGGGCTATAATCGCAAGGGAGATTCGAGATTGCAGCCTATTAACGAGCTATCGTTCAATCAGGAGGGCATACTAAGCTTGGTTTGTAATTTGTAGCCTACAGTTTAAAATGCATACAAAATATGACATAGGCTGGTATTATTATGATGATCCATTAAATGTAACCCTCGCTCAATAGCCTAATAAAATAATTCATGCATAGCAGGAGGAGGTACAGCACCAAAGCCACTGTCCTCGAGCAAGTGGCATCCTGTAAGTACATAATGCCTGTCAAATAATTGGCATAAGCAGCTTTCCATTAAAATTCGAGAGTTGTGGATCCTGGCCAGTTCGTAACAATGTCCAAAATATTGTATTCGGCATAAAACACTATCTGGGTGTTGATTGTTTGAACTTTTTTTTCTGTTTGCAAATACCTCTTCATCTTGGGTCGGAGAAATAATTTCAATATGGGTCCCGTCAATAACACCGATGATACCGGGTATCCCTGAGATGAGCATGAATTCAAGTTTGATTCTGTGTTGGCGAATGTCCATTGGAAACCTGATAAACTGTCGGATGATATGGGGTTCACAGAGCGCATTGATTGTTTGTTGAATTGAGCGACTGACAGATGATTGTGAAATCCCTAATTGTCCGTGTTGCAAAGTTACATTTTTCCGGTGGCCAAGTAACAAAGTGTTGTCAAACATTTTATTTCAGGGCTTATTGGGTTGTTTCTCATGGTTGGAGACGTAATTCTCGACTTCACAAGGTCAACAAAGAATAAAATCCCTTCACGGTCGATCCGATATCTTTTCAACAATTGCGCATCATTCAGAATTTCCAAGTCATTCCGTCTTTTAACAGCAGCAGGCATTTTTCGATTCTTTTTGAATAGGTTTTGGCGAATTAGGAGTCCTCTTGACTACTTTTAAGCTCTCCCAGACTTAGTAGCTACTTTTAGGCCTAAAATGCCTTCAGAATAACACTTAATGAAAATAATTAGGAGTCATGAATTTATGACTGACACGCCCATTTTTTTAGGAGTTTCTCCTAAATCCAGCAATTAGGACCTACTTTTAGTGCTAAGATGCTTTGTGGACCCGGGCCCAGGTGTACTACGAACACCCCAACTGGTATGGTGAAATTAACTGAGCAAGTACATGACTACTAACTGAGCAGCTGTACTACGAGGATCACCAGCTGGGTGGGTTGGCTGGACTGTGTTCAGTAGTGTCCAGGTGTAGCGATCTGGTAGGGAAGACAGGAGCTCATCTCTGCTTAGATGTGTCTCAGTCCAAGGAGACAGGTGCCCAGTGGCTCAGGTGCGCTCCGATGTATTTCGGGCGGAAAGGACAGGATTTGTGTCGCTGAGGTTTGTGTCAGGAAGGTGTGCCAGGTCCAGTGTGCGTAACCCTTTCAGCGCCATAGGCAACTACAAGATATCAAAATCAGATACTGTTGAAAACCTATCATGTGGCAACTTGTTTAAAAGAGCTGCCGTAGGGAGCATATGATAGGTTTTCAACAGCTCAGGATAATGACATTTGTAATTCCTTGAAAATGTATTCAGCGCTCAAAGGGTTAACCCTTTACGCCGATATAGACGCCGGCGTCTGTAAGTTCTGATATTTAATTCCTAAATAATTCTGGAATTGAATTTCCAAATGTCTTGCTTCACTAGAATAATTTTCCTCAGTCTCTGTGACACAAGTACTGAGTTACAAAGCCTTAATAGGCTCATCCGTAACAGGAAAAAAATGGCGTTATCTGAATTCTGCGCAAAGGGGTTAAGTGTGTCTTAAAACATATACAGCACTGCATTGCTCATGTGGGTCTCATGAAGGGAGAACACTGCTGTGTACTTAGGTGTGTCTTAAAACAGACACAGTGCAGCATGGGTCGTGTGTGTCTCAGACAGAGAGAACATGCACATGGATTGGGGTGAAGTATTGTGTTGCTCTGGAGTGTCTCGGGTTGGGAGGATGGGTAAATATGGCTCAGGTCGAGAGAATCGGTGCAGTTCTTTTCTCAGGTGGAGAGGGCAGGTAACATGAGATTCAACTCTGTCTCCGGTGGAGATGACTGGCATGGTGTGGCTCAGGCATTCTTGTGTAGACAGGGTATTTTAGCTCAGGTGTGTCTCAGGTTGAGGGAGCTGACAATATGGCTGCAGTGTGTCTATAGCCATTGAGAAGAAGTCCAGTGTGGCTCAGTTGTGTCGCAGGTTGAAAGGATGGGTACAATATTGCTCAGGTGAGTCTCAGGTACAGGACAGGTAAAGTATGGCTCAGGTGTGTCTCAGATGGATAGGACAGGTACAGTTTTGCTCAGGTGAGTCTCAGGTACAGGACAGGTAAATTGTGGCTCAGGTGTGTCTCAGATTGAGAGGACAGGTGCAGTATTGCTCTGGTGAGCCTCTGGCACAGGACAGGTAAATTGTGGCTCAGGTATGTCTCAGATTGAGAGGACGGGTGCAGTATTGCTCTGGTGAGTCTCAGGTACAGGACAGGTAAAGTGTGGCTCAGGTGTCTCAGATTGAGAGGACGGGTGCAGTATTGCTCTGGTGAGTCTCAGGTATAGGACTGGTAAATTGTGGCTCAGGTGTGTCTCAGATTGAGAGGACAGGTGCAGTATTGCTCATGTGTGTCTCAGGTACAGGACTGGTAAAGTGTGGCTCAGGTGTGTCTCAGATTGAGAGGACAGGTGCAGTATTGCTCATGTGTGTCTCAGGTACAGGACAGGTAAAGTGTGGCTCAGGTGTGTCTCAGATTGAGAGGACTGGTGCAGTATTGCTCATGTGTGTCTCAGGTACAGGACTGGTAAAGTGTGGCTCAGGTGTGTCTCAGATTGAGAGGACTGGTGCAGTATTGCTCATGTGTGTCTCAGGTACAGGACTGGTAAAGTGTGGCTCAGGTGTGTCTCAAATTGAGAGGACAGGTGCAGTATTGCTCATGTGTGTCTCAGGTACAGGACTGGTAAAGTGTGGCTCAGGTGTGTCTCAGATGGATAGGGCAGGTACAGTATTGCTCTGGTGAGTCTCAGGTACAGGACAGGTAAAGTGTGGCTCAGGTGTGTCTCAGATTGAGAGGACAGGTGCAGTATTGCTCATGTGTGTCTCAGGTACAGGACTGGTAAAGTGTGACTCAGGTGTGTCTCAGATGGATAGGGCAGGTACAGTATCGCTCAGGTGTGTCTCAGGTACAGGACAGGTATAGTATTGCTCAGGTATGTCTCAGTTGTGTGCGGGGGTGGTCAGGTGTAATTTGCTTCCGCCTGCTGTTCCTGTCCCAGGTGATGGAGCGCCTGTGTGTGCGTGTGCAGCAGCAGGTGTCAATCTTGCGAGGGGTCGTGGAGGGGGAGGAGCTTAAAGCTGCCAAGCAGGTGCTGAAGGAGGCACGGAACTCCCGCGCGGTGAGTGTGTGTGTGTGTGTGTTTATCGGCCTGTTTGTATGTGTGTCTGTGATGGTTTAAGACCTTTCTGTCTCTCGCAGTTCAGTTGAATTCATTGCTCTCTCTCTCTCTCTCTCTCTCAGCTCTATCCCTCTCTGTGTGAGCTGGCCCATGTGCTGTCTGTAGATGGGCCGGTCAGGCAGAAGTTGGACTCGCTGGCAGGGGAACTGGCCAAAGCTGCCGATAAAGAACTACAGGTACCAATGAGTGTCTTTCTTTTTGTCTTTAAGTAGTCCAGGTATCCTTTAACATCCTGTTTGCCCATCTTTCTGAGTTACAAGTACAGAAGAGTATCCACCTGTCCATTAGATTGAGCTACAGGTCGCTACTTCCAAGTGCCTGCCTGTCGATCTTGTAGAGCTTCTGCTACCATAGAACGTCTGTCTTAGCATTTGTTAGAGCTGCACGTGTCACAGCCTGTCTGCCTGTTCACCTTTTTGAGCCATGGTACCACAGAGAGTTTGTCCATCTGTTTGAGGCACAGATACCACAGAATAACCATCTGTCCATCTGTGTGAGCCACAGTCATCACAAAGTGTCCATCAGTCCATTTTGTGGAGATAATGGTGCTGCAGTGTCCGTCTGTGAATCTGTTAAAACTACAGTTACCATGTAGCGTCTGTGTGTCACTCAGTTTGGGGCATCCTGTCTGTCAGTGCCTCTGTTTGTCAAACCCATATTCTTTCATGACTAATTAATGTGGCCTTCTGATGATTGACAGATTGACCATCACTTTCCTTTAGTGATTAGAGATGGATTGTTCGTATGCAGTATATGGGGCGATTTTATATTGTGTGGTTGAGAGGCCATCCTGGGCTACACGACTATGGATTGCATGCTGTCTTATGAAATATGCTGACTGGACGGATGGATGGATGGATAGATAGATAGATAGAAAGATAGAGAGATAGATAGATAGATAGATAGATAGATAGATAGATAGATAGATATTGTAGATCTATCTATCTATCTATCTATCTTATTGATAGAGTATTGATCATAGACTACATGGTGTCTTGTGTGAATTGTTGGTCCATGACCAGATTGGTTGGTTTATCGACCAAGTTCCCGCTGACCATAGAAATATATATAGAACATTTGATTGCTGATAGGGTACGCTCAAATGAAGCATCTGTTCTAAGAGCCTATACACCCGGAAGTAAAATTCGCTCTTAGACTCCCATTCTAGAAGTTCTATAAGGTGGATCTATAAGTTGCAGGCAATGACTTTCCCTGGTCTAAATGACTCATTGGACATGGTGGTGTTTCTATAATTAAATGCTTGATTAATTGGAATATTGGTTTAATGTAATACTTGTGTATTGACCTAAGGTTTTATAAATTCGCTTTCTCTCTCTGATGCATATTATGTATGTTATTAAAAAATTTGGGATGTGTCTGAACCATGTTTGTAATTATGTATGTAATTGTGGGATGCAGGTGATGACGCAAGTCGATTTCATTGATGTAACCCTTCAGCTGACGAGCTGTTTGACTGTAATGATTTTTTGTTTTAATTACACAGCTGACATTCATTGGAATTGTCTTATCTAGACAATGCGCATGTGACCTCTATACCCTGACGAAGGCCTTTTGCGGCTGAAACATGTTGGTTCTGTGAGTTCGAATATGAACTAGCTGTTTAATTAAAAGCTTTTTAATTGAAGAAGAGTTGCCTTGGACATTCTGCTTTTTAATGCTTTGACGTATTTTCCCAATTTTGTCCAAAGAGCACCTTCTTATTGATATTGAACGCCGTAGCCCTTTTTTTTTCACGTTTATCTTATCAGCAATCTAGTGTTTTAAATATAAATATAGCTATGCCGCTGACCGGTACCACTGTCCATGACGGTCCTGACTCCATATTGTTTAATGTGATAACTTGATTGGCTGGCTTGTTGATTACTTTATTGCTGACTGGCTGTCGTGTACTAGGTGATCTTGGACTCTAGGATGCTTAACCTGATTGGTTGGTTTATTGACTGGGTTATTGCTGATTGGCTGTCGTGTACCAGGTGATTGTGGACTCCATGGTGTCCCTCTGCCGGGAGCTGTGCCCAATCTCCTCATCAGCCGCCGAGCGCCTGACTCCGCCCCTCTCCTCCATCTCCGAGCGCGTGTCCATCCCGCGCTCTACCATCCGCTCTGCCCTGATGGAGAGAGCGGCGCAGGACATCCATCGAGCTCTGGAGTGAGTAGTCACTACCTTGCTTTATGTGTTTGTTTATATTTCTCTCTCTCACTCTCTCTCAGTTCAATACATTTTATTGGCAGAATAGGCACTCTGTACACATTGCCAAAGCGGTACATATGATCACAATGTACACAAATTATTAGCAAAATAACATTATAGCAAAATTGCAAAAATTAAAGAAAAAAAAACTTAAGAAAATTTAAATTATAACAATGGAAATATTGGTAAGTGTAACAGTTATATCTACAAATATATGCCTACTATGATGATAACAATCACAGTCTGTCTCTCTGTCTCTATCAGAGAAGTGAAACTCTCAGTCGTATCCTACCTCACTAACTCCATCGTGGATCACATTCTGCAGGACCTGTACGCCACCCAGAAAACCCTGGTATGTAATCGGTCTGATGGGTCTGTGTATGTAACGGAGTGATCAGTATTTTTTGCTCCCATTAACACCCCCTCCTGGTTTGTCAGGCTCTTGTCTCCATTCTACTCCCTGTTTGCTTTGAAAGGGCTGCCGTCGGAGGTCAGTTAGGGGAGGCAGAATCCTCACCGTTAAACAAACGAAAACTCATTATTACTTTTCTTTATTAGGAGTCAGAGGATTGACAAACTAATTTACTATGACTAATCATCAGAATGACTGGCCAATTCAAGTTTCCAAGACATTATTACTCAGTGCATCGAACTTGATATGCTCAAGAGACAGCAAATTTGCTCATATTTGCTTACAGGAAGCTAACGCAACGCTAAAACAAATATTAAAACCTGTCTTATGCCACGTTCCATAAATATGTTTACGGAAATGTTTTAAATACATTATTTTTAATAGCATTCAAAAAAAAGGAGGGGGGGGCAGTAGGGTAGAGTTTTTTTTCAGTCTTCTTTCATAAGACGATGAATAAACGATTAACGGAATTATCAAGAGAGTTGAGATGTTTTTCTAATTAATTATTCAGATTTCCATCCTTGCTGTCTCGAATAAAAGCCGATATGTGCATGAATCTTTTTGTCATTAATACCTCTTAATCATTACAGGCCACATCTAGACTAGGTCTTATTTGTTAGGTAAAAAAGTGGAAATGGATTGAATGTAAATCAGGCATAGCACTTGGAAACAGGTTGACAAAATTTCAGCGATTAAAGATGAGGTCAATTCCTCCCCTGACCGCACGTCTCTGCTGCCAACACTGCCTACTTCAGATTAGGGCGTGGCTTCGCCCTTACCCTACCAATCATACAGTGGAGACTGCAACAGCCAACGCTCATGAAGGCTCATTGGGCACTTTATTAGGAACATCATACTAACACTAAGTAGCGGCCTCCCTGTGTTCTCAACAGCCTTGGTTATTATTGGCAGAAATTCCACAAGTTATTTGCGACAGTCCATGGAGAATCATCGCAAAATATCTGCAGATTTGTCAGCTGATCATTCCTGCTGCGACTCACCATCCTGTCACATCCCAAAGACGCGCTGTTGGATTCAGATCTGGTGATAGTAGAGGCTTTTGAAAAGCATTAAACTCCCTGTCGTTTTCATGAATCCAGTTTGAAGTGACTTCTGCTTTGCGTAGTGGTGCGTTATAATGCTGGAAGCAGCCGTTAGAAGATGGGTTAATTGTGACCATGCGGGAAGGCGCATGGTCAGCAACGGCACTCCGACAGGCTGTGTGCCCAGAAAACTTCTCCCGCACCATTGCACCCTTGTGCTGTCGATACAATGCTGGTCGCATTTATGGGTTTGTGCTGTTGATGCCAGACTAAATAGCAGAAAAAGATCCTCGTGGTTGATGAGTGGATCTGGTTGTGTAACTGCTGGGCTGGAACAAAAGCCTGCTCTCGCACCAGCCTTTTGTGGAGAAGGTTCAGTCCTCCTTCTGTAGTCATGTCAAGTCCAGTTTATTTATAAAGCACATTTAAAACAACAAATGTCCAACCAGAGTACTGTACAATGAAAATTGGCAAAGAATAAAATGGGGAAACTAAAACATCTAGAAAATCAATAAATCTGTAAAACAAAATCACCATCAATAAAAGAATGGTCATATAAAAGCAAACAGAAGTAAATAAGTCGATAAATAAAGACAACATGAAGTGCATGCAATTAAAAGCCACAGTTAAAAGACAAAGCGTATAAACAAAATAGGAATACATTAGTTAGTGTAAGTTATCTATATACCCTTGTGCAAATTAATTGAAACAAGCTGCGAAAAAGGAACTAACTAATGGATGTTTTTGAATTTCAAATACAATTTTGTTATGAATCATATTGATTTATGCACATTAATATATTACATCCTCAGTTTTTAAGACTGAAAAACTGACACCACCTGTACTTGCCATGTTAATGTATGATCTGCTTTTGCATTTGTTCAAGTCACAATCTTTACGGGGCTCCTCAGTGTCACATCGATTGTGTACATCTGATTCACCACTAATTAACCAGGGAAATAAAAGACCACAGATAACTAAGAAACATGCAGTAATACCTGTTGTTGTTAAAACCGCTCATGCGAAACTGTGGTGTCACCCATTTCTTATACAGTATGATTTTATTATACCCCCCACAACGAAGTTTAGGTATACTGGATTTGCTTTGTCCGTCTGTGTGTGCGTGCGTGCGTGTGTCTGTGCGTCCGGACCTAGATCTCATAACCTACTCATCCGATTTTGAAAGTCCGATTTTTTTCTCTTGCTGGAAGGTCTATTGACTGTGGTACTGCCCGACTACTTGTTGTTGCGGGGGGTATCCTGTAAGCCATGCTTACTGACTAAATCTAGTTCTAACCTGTCGAAAAAAATAAAGACAAAAATAAAGTTTTTATTTTTTGACTGATTTCATGTATAGCATAAGAGATTTTAAGAAATAGCTGCTTTTTTCAGTTAATTTGCGGAAGGGTGTAGGGGTGAGTGATAGGTGTAAGAATGGCCGTTCTTTATGACAGACTGGTGAACTGGCCGTAGTGTGCTCCTGCCTCTCGCCTGTTGCATGCTGGGATAGCTGGCTCAAGCGACTCCTATGACACTGATGAGAAGTCAGTGAATGGATTCTGTTATATTTGGTTGTCTGCTGTCAGTGAAGTGAATGTGTGGGTTTGTATGGGTGTAGTTTCAGGCATCTCTCCCCCACTCCCCCCCCCCCTCTCCCTCTCCCTCCTCTCTCTCTCTCTCTCTCAGGCTCAGCAGGTGTCTCAGCTGAAGAGGTGGGAGTCAGTGGGCGAGGGAGGCACAGGCAGGAGGACTCACAGGCACCGTGACTCTCTGGACATCACAGACGAGGAACTGAGCACCAGTATAGTGAGGCACAGTGTGTGTGTGTGCGTGTGTGTGTGTGTGTGTGTGTGTGTGTGCGTGCACGTGTGCATGTGTGGGTATTTAGACTCTCTACGCATCACACACTAGGAGCTGAGTACCAGCATTGCGAGGCACCGTGTTCTTGTACTTAAGTAATGAGGACCAGAAAACATTTTACTGACGGAGTGGGAACATCTTTGGGGTTTGAGGACATTTTAGGCCATGGGTGTCAAACTGCAGTCCTGGTGGGTCGTGTGTCTGTTGGCTTTTGGGGTCTCTTTTTAATTAGCGGTTAATTTTGCCTTGAGATCTCAGTATGTGCTCTTTTTAGCCAGTTGGTGACTTAAAAGAATTACCCGAACAGAAACAGACTAGATGAGCAGACGCTGTGGCCCTCCAGGACTAGAGTTAGACACTTCTGGTGTAGGCAGTCCTCGCTATTACAAAGGACAATTGTGATTTATTTGTTAAGGGTAGGGTATAGGTTAGAATTATGGGTCAATTAAGGGTAGGTTAAGGTTTGGGTTTGGCATGCGCTGCTAATGGTCAAGATTTATAAAAGGCTTTAGAGGCACACTGAGAGTGAATGGAAGTCAGCGGCGTGTTCTCACTAGGATAGAAGTACAAGGCCGTGTGTATGCGAGTATGTGTGCAGTGGTATCTGTGTATTTGTGTAATTGTATCTGTGTGTGTTGAGTTTTCTCACCCCGGCTCTGTGTGTGCCTGCAGGACACCATTTCGATTAAAAAGAGAAGCTCCAGAACCAGGCGAATTCGCCCTGTGTCCACCAGGCTGAGTAAGAACCTGTATGACACAGTTACACCCCATTTTGCACAATGTCACTCACTGTACTCACAAACACAAAATATTATACCTGCACACAGAGAGGTACACACACACACACACACACGTGCGCTACTTACACACGTGTGCACACAAATACTCAACGCACAAGTGGTCACGCGTGCACAGACCCAGATATACTCTCACAAATATGTGAACTAGGACATCGACACACTCATGACAAAAGTGCCCAAGTCATTTTTTTCCATCTTGAGATTTTTTTCTTAACTCTCATTGATATAAAAACAGTTTTTTGTGTTCTTCTCAAAACGACAAAAACATGACTCTGGCACTTTTGTTATGAGGGTGAAGACATGCACACACATGCACACAGTGACAGACCCTGTAACAAATACATGCCTCTCGGTGTTGGTCACTTTCTCCCTTTCAAATTCAAAGCCCATTGTTGATATGACAAAAGTTGCATTTGTTTTGCCAACGCATGGCAAGGATTGTTTAATATTATCGGGTTAACATTAAAGGAACGCTGTCATGAAACTGATGTACTTGAAACAAGACTAAGTAAAATCTAGTACATGGTTGGACAGTTAAAAATATCCCTATTTTTGTTGGCGCCTTGATGGTAATTCCTAATGCATTTGCTTCGAGCTAATGGACCAAGAGCTTAGCATTTCCTTTTACCTTGAAGTTATTGGTAAAAAATGGTCTATTTGATGAATTCCAAAGTCTTTAGCCTTCAGTAGTAAACAAGCTCAGCTGAAAATGGAGGTCTTTAGTCTTCAGTGGTATCCGAGAACGGCAGAATATTTCCTTCTTAAGCTGCTTTCACACCAGACGCGAAACAAATTTGTTGCGTGTATTCGCGTCTTTTCATTGACTTTGAATGTAATCTGGTGTGCGAAAAATTTGTTTCCCGTCCGGTGTGAAAGCAGCTTTAGTGTGTGAAAAATTTGGAATGAGCTGCTCTTTGGTTCATGAGGGCCTTATGGAAAATGAGGATTGCTTATGACAGAAACAAAGAAAACAAAGAAAACAAAGCCCGCCGATATGTTTTGCAACCGCAATGGCCAATAGGGGAAGTCCAACTTCGTCAGCCACCAATAGTAAAACTCCATCATTCGGTTACTCAGCTGGTCAGTCATTCAGTCAGCGAGTTGCGGACTTTTCTGTTTGTAGGGCTGCATTTGCTGTTGTGGTCTCGGCAAAAAAAAAAAAATTGGCCTATTTTTTTCAACTTCATCTCTTGTGGAAATAGCTCGACTGTGTTGTGGTTCACCATAGCTATCCTCGTGCTGGTTCTTTCCAAAAACTAATTATTTACTTAAAACAGGACTCATAGTATATTTTAGACCAGTTGGTTTTTAAATCCTTTCTACTCATGCCAGAAATTAGTGCGCTGCTTTGTCTAGCCATGGTGGCCATTGTCCTGGATGTGGTTGTAGGCAGATATATGCAGTGAAAAAGTATTGCGCCAATGAGGAGAACATCGTGTGCTGTTCATGAGTTACTGCGAAGATTAGATGTTACCACAAAAATGACTCTGACAGCTGCAGAGTCTCTGAACCTATAAGCCTCCACTACGAATGCTCGCCTGTGACCGCAGAAGCCAAATCTGGCTATGTAGGTGTTACCTTATTAAAGGCTTTATAATTCAAGATTGCAGCTTCACAGACAGGAAAGGAGTGGCTCAACTGAATCTGGGCATTTTTCATTTTCAGTTTATTTCAGTTTATTTTCATGATTTTGGTAGAGAAAAGGGGCTGCAAACACAAAAAAATCTTCATGAAAATTCAACATTGAAATTGCGAAAAAAATACTACTGAGAATTGAAAAATTGCTGGGGCTTGAATCTATACATTTCTGGGATCATAAACTCCTTGAACGCAAGTATAATTCATCTTGAGCATTACATTCTAGATTACCTACTTACTATGAGCTAGACAGCTATCCAGGTGGCTCCCCAAAGTCTGAGAACCCTCAAGACGGTGCACTGTCAAATCATAAAATAATCATATATTTAACAGAAATCAACTTTTGAGGGATGAGGAATCTACGCGTAAATCCACAGTAGGGCACTATGCATTTTTTGTTTGTGATGACTGTAACTGACAGCGGAATGTGAGAGAATCAATACCATGTTTAATTTTTTGCTTCAGAAAACTGATTTCTCTTCACCACTAATTTGAATACTGATGGTTCCCTGTAGCTAAAGTGGTTGCTACGGAGGACAACATTTTTTTCTGTCGCAAGACATAATTTTTTTAAAATACTGGATCGATACTATGGGCAAAGATATTGACCAGTTTATGCATCAGGCTTAGCTGAGGAGTGTAATTCATGCAGCTCCTGAAAAACAGGGAGTGGAATGAACTTCTCCATTTTTTAAACCGTGTTCGAGCTCGGCTTGCTAGTGAATATTCAATAACTGATTTGGGGGTGCCATCTAGTGATCGAATACTGTAACTGCGTGCTTAAATTTGCAGCGCCATGTCCGCAAGTGTCTACATCTGCACAAAGGGGTTAAGTAATTAATGCTTATTTTCTCTTTCTCTATATCTGACAATGTCTTTCTGTCTCTTCTTCCTTCTCTCTCTCTTTCTCTCTTTCTCTCAGGTTTGTGCGATGACTCTAGCTCCTCCCCCCCTACCTCTGCTCCTCTCTCCGCTCCCCTCTCTCGCTCGGCATCGTGGGAGTGCCTGTCCACTCTGCCCACTCAGGGCGCTCCGCTACATCATGTGACCCGGGTCAGACCGAGGCCCCCGCGTAGACACCGGAGAGCGCACGCCCCCGTCGATTCGGTGAGCCCCAAGTGACCACACCCCCCAAAAAAATTAAATTTTCAACTTCTCAGCTGTGTCTGCGCTCTGATAGCGAGAACTTTTTCTGAGGGCTACAGGGACTTCTATGTACCTCTGGAGGCAAACTGTAAACAGGCCATCCTGTTGATATGAGGCTCACTTTGTGATTTGCATCTTGCAGTGTACCCTCTGTGTTTCTGTTTGAGTGATATCCTGCTGAGGAAAGCCATCCACACAGCCATGTCTGTCTGCTGAAGATCGATCTGTTGGACGGGTGTTGCCATTTATTTCTGTATTGTGGTTTTTTGGAATATTTTGATCATGAACTGAGCAGTTCTTCCTTGGCCTGCCAGGCCCTTTGCATGGACTGAGCATCCCAGTGATCTTAATCATGTGCCAAACAGACACTGGCAGTAAGCCTGTGCTTCTCAATTTTTACAAGGCTGTCAAAACGTTTGTTTAGTTTAGTGTTGACAAAGACCAATACCAGACTCTACAGGCTTGAAAACTGCAGAATAAAGATTAAATGGGAAAACTCTGTTAATCCTGCGCTAAAATAATGAAGCAACTGAAGGTGCTCAATTCATCAGAAACTCCTGTCTTCCCAAACATTATGGCACTTTGAAATAAGGAGACTGTGTATTCAAACTTACCTCCATTTTTTTATGGTGAAACCACAATGCACAAATCAAAATGCCTTGAATGAAAGCTAAAATTCGACATTTTAAGCTTATTTTCTTTGTTTATTCTCAAATATATCCCAGGGCAACACCTAGCCTAATCAAGAGGAAAAAAAAAAGTCCAAAAAAATTTTTGTCCAAATGTTATGTAGCTCCGTGGTTGAGGTCAGGTATGAATGATGCTGGTGTAGTGTGTTCTTGTTATCCTGGTGTAAGGTGTTAACACCTGCGTCCTAACACTGTTTGTCAACACCAGCTTTGTAGCACTAACACAAAGAGTAACACTTACACCAACAGCAACACGAGCGAGCCTAACTCAAAAGCCAAGGCAGCACATACAGGCATACAAAGGGTGAGGTGAAGTACAGTGTTTGTAAACAGTAGAGTCCCGACATGGAGAGAGCTGTGACAACTCAAGAATTGGAGCCATTTTGTTTCCATCGCGCAAAACCGAGTTGTTTCACAGCATGAAAATCGTTGGATTTTTTTTTTGTTCTTCTCTCAGAATGGAAACGTATTAATTTCTGGGGAAAAACAAAAAATACCTGGTAGCAATTGATTTAACTAGCGTGAGAGGGGAAAAAGATTGGGCATGGAAAAAAAAGAAAAATGGAAAAATGGAATTCACTGTGAAAAGGTGCCTGAATATGTGACAAAAACAAAATGGCTCCATGGCCAGATTTTCTTGAAGCCTCAAGTCACAACATTCTTTATCCAGAAACTCAAGAGTAGAGCGTTAGCGTTAGCGTTAGGCTACGCTAACACCCTTTCTTGCACCCTGATTTGACCTCATCGTTGGTGTTGGGTGTTACCGTTATCAGGGTGTAAGACAGATGTTACAAAAACACTGTGCTTCACCCACTCTAAATCAAAGCAAATAATATTCACTCTTATTAATATTGGAGCAAAATCATTCTTGCCTAACTGTGCACGTGGAATGATATTGTTTTCTTGCCGGCTGTTTTAATGACTGTTAATGGGTCTGATTTACCTTGGAACACAGTCTCTGTCAATCAGCATCCAGGATTAAAACCAAAAATTTCACAATGAAAGTTGTGTCTGATTCCAAATATTGGGGAAAGGACTTGGTGTTGCCTCAAGATAGCATGTTCCTGCAATGTAAATATGAAAGGACACAGTGAATTATATCTTTTAGTATGATTTTCGAGCTCCTAAAATGATCTCCTTTAAGTCTTCCCCAGCACATCAGAATACTGAGCACAATAAATAATGAATAATTAAGGCAAAAGTTGCTATTTATGTGATTTTATTGCGATATCTCTTGTGATATTCAACTCATTGGACAAACGTCTTTAAAATATGATCCTAGTAGTATTAAATACACACTCGCTATATTTTAAGTGGAACCCATGATAATACTGAATATTGGTTGAAGAAGATGACGAAGCAGGTTTTTGAAATATGTATAGGGTTTGAGGGTGGGTATTATGGTTTTATTCTCAGTGCTAATCGCCAAAACATTTGCCTTGTTAGGCTGGATTTGTGTCTGCCTCCTCACTGGCGATTGGAGTGTTTGATTGAATGCGTCTGGGGCAATGCTGTTTAATTATGCTTAGTGTTGTTCTAAATTAATCAGTGTTCAGAGTTTTTATATTTTTAATTTCTTATTGGTCCCAGTGAAAATTATGACTGTGATTAATCTCACATTTAGCTTAACTAGTTTCCTTAATAACCCTGCTCTCTATATCTCCCTCCCCCCACCTCTCTCCTTCCCTCTCTCTCTCCCCCACCTCTCTCTCTCTCTCTCTCTCTCCCCCCCTCTCTCTCTCTCTCTCTCTCTCCCCCCCTCTCCCAGCACTGTACGGAGAATGGAGCTGTGACTCCATTAGATGATGGACTGCCCGATTTTTACACCAAGCGAGTCCTTCCCGATAGGTATAAACTACAAAAACACACACACAAACACACAGACACACACACACAAACACACACATGCCACTCAGATACATGCACACACTGCAGATAGCATGTACTCACATTCACATGCACACACCATTACAAAACCCACACAGACATTCATACAACCTTTATCTCAACACACGCTGTACAAGCACAGATAAACACGAACATACTGTGACACACACACACGCACACACACACGCACACCAACATGTATGCACAAAAACATACTGTGACACACACACAAACATATGAATTCGCACTCATGCATACATGCATACACAAAAGTCCTCACGCACAAACGTACAAACACACACACATGCATACACACAAACATACACCCACACACACGCGCGCGTGCGCACACACAGAGATACTCACACACACACACACACACACACACGCACACACACTCACGCACACGCACACGCACACACACACTTGTTTGAGCAGTAATAACCCACAGATTATCACTGAGTGGAGAAGACTCTGTCGGAGCTTGTGATTGGTTGCACATTATTGTGAATCTCCTTTTACTAACCCAGGATGGAATAAGCCATCCAAATGAAAAAGAGCGTGTGACAAAAAAAGTGGCACAGGATGCGTCACCTAGCAACGGTTGCCTGGTAACATGTGCAGAGCTTTTCTCCTGGATTGGGTGGGGAGGTTCACAGCAGGGTCCCGTCGGTGACCTCCACAGGAAGGAGGATTCTTCCTCTAAAATCACGGCTGCATATATCACAACTATCTCTCCTCCTCTTTCCTCCCCTTCTTTTTTCTCATCCCTCTTGCTTCCTCCACACTCTGTACTCTTTCTCTAACCTTGCATCCCTCTTTCCCAATTCACATCCTGCTTTTCTCTTTCAACTTATCTCTCCCAACCCATCATGCCTTCAATTTTGTTTCCCTCTCTCACTGACTCTCTTACCTTCCCTCTCTCCCTCCCCACTCCTCACCATTCTCTCTCTCTCTCTCTCTCTCTCTCTCTCTCTCTCTCTCCTCCTCAGTCAGTTGTCATGTCTCCATAAGGCCCAGTCCCTCAGAAGAAAGAAGAGACGGAACATGCTGGCAATCTTTAGTTTCCGTAGGAACCGCAACTCAATGCAAGGCAATCCTGGGTCAGAGAGCAGAGGAGGGGGCGGGGCCTGTCTTGAAGAATGTCGGACGATGGCGATGGCGTCCACTGGGTGGGTACTGAGACAATCACCTGCATCAAACCTGCTCCCCCATCTTACCAGTGAAAACTTCTGTATATACACATGAAAATATACTAGCATCACCGCTGTAAATACACTAGTATGACGTGAATAAATTTGTATCACACCTGTAAATACACTGAAATGTCACTGACATCAAAATACAATTCACACCTCTAAATATTCCTCTGCCTTTGCTGTAAATACACCAGTATTGCCCTGGTAAATACACCTACATCACACCTGTAAATACGCAAGTATGACATGTGTGAATTCATCTGCAGCACATCTATAAATACACTGGAATCTCACCTGTAAATACATCTATATCACACCTCTAAGTATACCTCTGTTTCACTTGAAAATACAACTGTTCTTCACCTATAAATATGCCATCATGACCCCTGTGAATACACCAGCATGGCACCTACAAATACTCTAGTGTGACTCATCAATACATCTATATCACACCTCTTGTCCCACTATCAAATAACTGCAATACGTCTCCCACAGCCCAGCTCCTGCCATTTTCTTTAAATTACCCTAGGATAATATCACTTTTGTGAAAATTTCACTGGCTGAGAGCGTGGAGGAAAAAAATCGCTCTGCGTTATGTCACAATCTTAACATCTGGCCAAACCGAATACCAAGTGTAACGCGGGTTAATAGGTATGGCTTAGCGTTGTAGCAAGATAGCGAAGTGCCTCTTCCAAAACTAAGTTAATGTTACTTAGCTAGCTAGCGTGCATGCTGTATATTTCCATAACCATTATAAAACAGTTTGTTAGCTGGTGAGCTAACATTAGCTAGCTACTCAGTTGACTGAGAATGTTAAAACCATGGTTCGTTCAAATGTCTGTGTCTCGGTGACTGAAAGAGTATCACAGTGATGGAGTAAGTTCCGTGCTAACATAATGGGAATTAGAATTAAGGTGCTTATAGAAATTCTGTTTATTTTATGTGAGATTGCGCGATTCAGTTATGTGATGAACAGAATCTTATTCTCTTGGTCTCATCATATGAAAGTTATAAACTCGTTGAGTAAATTTTGGGTTTATCGCTAAAGCACACAACAAATGGAAAAATACTTATTTCATAACTTTCATATGACTCATCCACTCGTGTAAGTTTGTCTACATCTCACCTGCAAATAGATATGCACCACACCTATATATACCTGCATTTCACCTATAAATATGCTTGCTTCTCACCTGGTAATACGCCTGTATTTCCCTTGTAAATGCACCTGTATCACTCCTGTTTGTGAATCATTGCATGCATCTTCATTAATGGGAGCATGACCAAAACTGGTAACCTGGCAATGGGCTGTAATTTTTGCCTGCTCCCAACAAGATTCTGCTGTTGTTCATAAACAGGGAAGATGTTGGAAACACAGGAGCCTAGAAATGGCGGTGGGGTTGAAGGGGGGCGGGGGGGGGGGGGGGGGTGTCTAAGGAGTCCCTGAAAGTCGAGCATCTTGCCCCAAAATTTGAGGAACATTCCCTAAAGGAGGAGCATTTTCACTTTGTAAGTGATGCATCTTCATTTCTTACCCTCCCCTTCCCAAACCCCAGAAATGCTACTGAAAACGTATACACCCTGCTTCAGCCCCCAAGGATTTCTGGGAAAGCAGAGCCCTCCAGGGATGGGGCTGATGGGAAGGTGGAGAACCAGAAGGCTGAGGATCAGGGGGGGCTGGTGGGGAGCCGAACCTTCGAGGGCAAACCTGTGCTTGGTACAGGAGGACCAAAGCTGTCCTCTTTCTCATCCAGACAGGTACTTTACATCACGTGTAAACTGGCCACAACCTTGCTTTCTCGGCTAGTCAAGGTGACCACAATCTATACCATTGCATAGTCTAACCCTGTTCCAGAAGATCTATCATCCCGTAGGTTTTTACCCCAAATTTAACAAAGCAGACCTTATTGAAAATCTGCTGTAGATCTCCCAGAACAGGATTGGGAACCATTGATCTCTACCGAGGCTGCCCAACCCTATTCCTGGAGATCTACTATCCTCCAGGTTTTTAATCCAATGCCAACAAAGCACTACTAATTTAAAAGGTTCAGAGCTTGAGCCAGTGTTGTGTAAAATCTGTCCCCAAACATGACTTTTGTTGCGTATTGCGTATCAATTTGCATCAAATTGCGTCATTTGAGTCATCCACGTGATTTTTGTTGTAACAAAGTATTCTTAGAAATACAGAAGCCAACTCATAGCGTTTCAATTTCTATGGTAGGATTACACTTCAAACAAGTTATAAACAAGGCAATATATGAGTGGATGTGCTTGGTTTGCCTCTTGTTTGCTAGCGGTTGCTCGCTAGATCACAAAACAGCTGAAACTGTCATCTAATCGGACAAACTCAATGATCAATACAGAAGTAACATTAGCAGTCGTCATGCAGTCATATGTGATGTCTCACTCCTTAATGCTCTTACTAGCACACCAATATATTTAGCTAGCTAGCAAGTGTGATAATCTGCTCTTTAATGTCGTACCTAGCTCACCAATCTATCTAGCTAGCCAATGGCATAACGCTATTTCAACAGTGAGCCACAAGAAAATCTTGCAATCTCATTTTATGTGGATTATGCGATGGAAGTTACATGGGGGGACCAGATTTTACATGACAAGTAGTTGAATCAGGTATGGCAAATTGGATTGGTGTACAGATCTCCATGAACAGGGTAAGGCACCCCCTTCTAAGGCAAAGTCAGTTGAAAAAAAGTTCTATCTAGTGAATACTGATAATTACAACCCCAAATCCGAAATAGTTGGGACGAAATGTAAATTGTGAATAAAATCAAAATACAATGATGTTCAGATTACATGTGCCAAAATGTTATTTACAAAAGAACATAGATAACATTTCTAATATAGAAACTGGGACATTTTAGATTTTTCTCCAAAAAATTAGCTCGTTTCAAATTTTCTGGCTGCAACAAGGCCTCAAAAAAGTTAGGACATAGGCAAAGTTGGGACACAGGCAAAAAAGGGCTGAAAAAGCAATTAATATATAATAGAATCAGCTGAAAGAACATTTAGTAAGTAATTAAGTTAACTGGCATCAGGTGTGTAGCATGATTGGCTATAAAGCGATGTCTTAGAGAGGCTGAGTCTCTCAGAAGTAAAGATGGCCAGAGGCTCTCCAACCTGTGAAGGCTTGCGTAAAAAAATTGTGGAATACTTTAATAAAAATGTTCCTCAATGTCAAATTGCAATGGCTTTGAACGTCTCATCATCAACAGTGCATAACATTATCAAAAGATTCAAAGAAACAGGAAAAATCGTAAGGGACAAGGCCAAAGATCTTTACTGGATGCCCGTGATCTTCGGGCCCTCAGATGTCACTGCATCACTCACCGGCATGATTCTATCATTGACATCACTAAATGGGCCCAGGAATACTTCAAGAAACCACTGTCTGTAAACGCAGTCTGCCGTGCCATCCTCAGATGCCACCTAAAACTCTATCATGCAAAAAGAAAGCCATTGTTGAGCATGATCCAGAACCACCATCGTTTTCTGTGGGCCAGGGCTCATTTAAAATGGACTGTTGCAAAGTAGCAAAGTGTCCTGTGGTCAGATGAGTCCAAATTTGACATTCTTATTGGAAATCATTGGCGTTGTGTCCTCAGGACTAAAGAGGAGAAAGACCACCCCTCCTGTTATCAGCGTTCAGTTCAAAAGCCAGCATCTCTGATGGAATGGGGATCCATTAGTACATATGTTGTGGGTGACTTGCAGGTTTTAAAAAGCCCCATGAATGTTGAAAGGTTTATAAAGGCTTTAGAGCAATATATGCTCTGCTCCAGATGACATCTATTCCTGGGAAGGCTTTATGTATTTCAGCAGGACAATGCAAAACACATACTGCAGCTATTACAACAGCATGGCTTCGTAGTTGAAGAGTCCGTGAGCTGAACTGGCCTGTCTGCAGTCCTGATCTTTCACCGATTGAGAACATTTGGCGCATAATTAAACAAAAAGTCTGTCAAAGGAGACCCAAAACTCTCCAGCAGCTGGAAGCCTGTATTAAACAAGAGTGGGATCAAATTCCAATGGCTAAACTTAAGAAACTTGTCTCCTCAATGCCCAGACGCCTCCACTCTGTGTTAAAAAGAAGAGGGGATGCTACAACGTGGTAAACAGGCCCCTGTCCCAACTTTTTTGAGACCTGTAGCAGCCATAAAATTTGAAATTTTGTGGATTATATAGTAAAATTTCTAAGTTTCAATATTCGCTATGTTATCTCTGTTCTATTGTGAATAAAATAATAGCTGGCGTGATTTGAAAGTCATTGGGGTTTATTCACAATTTACACTTTGTTCCAACTATTTCAGAATTGGAGTTGTATATCTAAACTAGCATATTAGTACCCGTGAACTTGCCAGGCTGGGTAGCAATTTGCATAATCTTTGCAGTGGTCGCAGCGATAGGTTAATCAGGATTTTTCTGCACTGTTTGGTTCATGATGAGGGCTGATAGCTGTTCTATAAATAGAAAATGGATTTCCAAATCAAAAATGGGCCCTAAAATGCAGTATGTCATGATCATTATGAATTGGCAAAGGGAGTTTATAGATACAGGACAATAGCTGAAGCGTGTTCCGAGTGGCAGGTGTGTAGTTGTGTGGTTGTTCAGATTTTCGTGGAAGTTTGTACCTTTAGTAGCGTAGATATTTGTGTTTTTTGGCATCTGTGCTGTGTCTCTCCTGTCGGGTGATGTTTATTTGCCTGTCTCTCTCCCACAGAAGTCAGAGGCCGAGCAGGAGTCTGACAGAAACATGGACAAACTTGGAGCAGTCACTCTGCAGAAGAGACAAGCAGAAGCGCACAGACAGACAGGCGGACAGACAGAAACTCTTGCTGGAACAGAAAAGCAAAAATTTAAGCAAACAGAAGCTGGCAGGCACGCAGTATCGACCATACAAACTGACCGACTGACAGTGTCAACCAAGCAGACAGACCGACAGACCATATCAACCGTGCAGACAGACAGGCAGACGGTATCAACCATGCAAATTGAAAGGCTGAAGGCTGCAGTTATGTGGATTGATAGACAGACAGAATTAGCTGATAGACAGACTGACAGACAGACAACATTAACAGATAGACAGACTATATCGAAAGATAGACAGTTGCTGGCAACAGGTAAAGAGACTGTATCAGCTGATAGACAGGCGGTATCAACAGATAAACAGGCAGTATCAACTGATGGGCACACTGTATCAACAGATAGATCGGCAATATCAACAGATAGACAGTCAGTATCAACAGATAGACAGACAGCATCAACTGATAGACAGTTTGTGTCAACAGGTAAACCGACTTTATCAGCTGATAGACAGGTGGTATCAACAGATAAACAGGCAGTATCAACTGATGGGCAGACGATATCAACGGATAGATGGGCGGTATCAACAGATAGACCGGCGGAAGTAACGGATAGACCGACAATATCAACTGATAGACAGGCAGTATCAATGGATAGACACACAGTATCAGCAGATAGAAGAGCAGTGCTTACAAATAGACAGACTGTATCAACAGATAGACAGACTGACCGACTGGCAGTGTCGAAAGATAGACAAACTGACAGACACACAGCATTAGCAGACAGGCAGACAGACAGAAAAACAGTATCAGCCATTCAGACTGGTGCTGTTGCACATATTGGCCAACAGACAGTATTTGCAACACAAGCTGATAAATACACAGTGTCAACAATGCAGACTAGTAGACAGACCCCACCGACAGTGCAACCGGACAGACAGACATTGGCTGATAGACAGATTGTGTCAGCAGTACAGACAGACAGACAGACTCAAGACACACTCTCAATGGTTGAGAGGAAGACGCCACCAAATGCTCCATCTGATAAAGGCCCCTCACCTGACTCTTCGTCAGACAGTTATATGTGGCTCGGGAGTCCAACGGACAGACCGCGACAAGTCCCCCTCCCGTTGGTGGAGAGGCAGACCCCGCCCACTGCTCTGACAGATAGACAGCTGTCACCTGACTGTCAGATGGATAGATATACGCGATTGGACTGTCCAACAGACAGGCAGACACAGGGCTCACACCCATTGGTGGAGAGACAGACCCCGCTCAGTGCTCTGACAGACAGACGGCTGTCACCTGAGAGTCAGATGGACAACTTTACAAGATCTGACCGAGAGAAAGACAGACAGGCACATGGCCCTCACCCTCTGGTTGAGAGACAGACTCCGCCCTGTGCTCTGATAGACAGACGGCCATCACCTGACTATCAGATGGACAGATATACGAGGTCAGACAGGGAGATGGACCGAAAGGGACAAGGCCCACTCCCATTGGTTGAGAGGCAGACCCCGCCCATTGCTCTGACAGACAGACGGCTGTCACCTGACTGTCAGATGGACAGATATATGCGGCCAGACAGAGAGACAGACCGAAGGGGACAAGGCCCACTCCCATTGGTTGAAAGGCAAACCCCGCCCAGTGCTCTGTCAGACAGACGGCTGTCTCCTGACTGTCAAATAGACAGGTATACACGGTCAGATGGCCAGAAAGACAGACTGCCACAAGGCCCACTCCCACTGGTCGAAAGGCAGACTCAGCCCGGTGCTTTGACTGACAAACGTCTGTCGCCTGACTCTCTGACGGACAGGTATATGAGGCCTGGCAACCAGACAGACAGACAGGCTGGAGGTTTTCCACTGGAAGAGAAGAAGAGAGTTCGTGGAGGCCTGGAGAGGCCACTGCCACATGGGGTCAAACCCGATCCCCCTCCTCAGAGTAGCAAGCCTAACCTGGCCAAATTGAGACAGCGGCCCCTGCTGGATAGCCCAGGTAGATAGTTGCCCTCAGCTGGGGTGCTTTAACAAGGGTGCTTTCACTTCAGGATTACCAGCCAACCCTTCTTGATGTGGTATTTTTGTGAGAGTGAGCTGTCAAAGATAGCAGACAATATCAAGCCAAAAGTGTATCCAAAAGATTTTATCATGGTTAAATACAAGAGTGAGTAGGTATAGTTTATGGAGATGTCGCGCGTGTAGTCAAAGGTATTTAATCAAAATAGAAACCTGGGCATGGGATAGCTGTACCGAGCCAGGTCTGTGCATGCCTGAGGTGAAATCATATCAGTCTGACTTCTGACTTTAATGTCTGTCTTTAAGACGTACTCTGGCTTCCTTGTTTGATCGCTCAATAAAGACGCAGATCTAGGTCAACATACAACTGTTGTTAATGGTGCTAGCGGTGATGATGGTGATTATGGTAATGATGATAGTGATGATGATAATGATAGTGATGATAATGATTATTAAGACCGTGATGATGATGACCATAGTGATGATGAGGATCATGGAGATGATTATCATAGCGATGATAGTGATTATAATAATAATAGTGATGATGGTGACGATGATTATGGTCATAGTGATGATGGGGATCATGGTGATGATGATAATGATGGTAGTGGTGGTTGTAATGATGATGGTGATAATGATAGCGATGGTGATAGCGATGGTGTTGATGATGATCATTTTTCATCATCATCATCATTTTCATCATGATTCCCATCATCACAATGATGATTTCGATGACCAAAGTGATGATGAGGATCACAGTGACAATGACAATAATCATAGTGTTGATGGTGATGGTGAATATGAGGATTAGGATCATGATTATTAAGTTTCAAAGATTTTTTCCTGCCACTTTTGGCTTTCAACGTACCTCTGCTCAAAGTATTTCACATGTTGTGCTGTAAAGGCTAAATTTGTCAGAAAACTCTCTTTAGCGGGGGTGTGATGTAGGGCATTTGCTGGAAGTCACGTGACTCTTCATGACATCACTTCTTGAAGGGCCAGAAGAGGAGGGTAAGACGGAGCGAGAGAGGGACGTGGGGAGAAAAGAAAAGAGAATCCGAGAAGGAGATCTGGAGAGAGGGAGAGAGGCTGAAGGCCGACCACCTCCCATCCCTGAGAAGGTGAATATATGCATGTATCTAAGTGTGTGTCGGGATATGTGTACATGCGCGTATGTGTGTGTGTGTGTCTGCATGCACGTGTGTGGGTGTGTGCATGTGCATGTGCAGTCTTCTGTATGTGCCTGGGAGTGTGTGTGCGCGTATTTGCCGGTACATTGTGTGTGTGTGTAGCATATAAATTAGTTGTAAATGTATGTGATATGTCCCTGGCCTGCTGTACAGGCAACGGGGCTCATAAGAAGGAATGTCTGTCTGTGTATTAATGTCTGTAGAAGGGAATCCTACTGCCACATGCATCCAGTTCTGTGACCTCACCAAAGGAGCCGTCCAATGAGAGGAGTGTTCTGCTTCCTGCTCCGTCTACCTCTGCCAAGCCTGCGCTGGGGTTGGTCGATCGGGCCGTCTCTCAAGGTGACTCACGTGCAGGCGTAATGAATGCATTATAATGTATGGAGGCGCAGCCTCATAATGATGGAGATGGTGATGATGATGGTGATAACGGAGTTCGCTGATGGTTAGGTGAGGAGGTGGTGCGGTCCGCAGTGCCTGTGAAGCCCCTGAGGAACAGGAAAGCGCTCTCCTGTGATACAGGTACCCTTTACTGTCAGTCTGTCTGTCTGTCTGTCTGTCAGTCTGTGTCAGTCTGTTCGCATCAGTCTATCTACCAGTCTATTTGTCTGTCTGTGTCAGTCTCTCTGTCAGCAAATGTTTGTCTGTTTATCTACCTCCACCTCTCTGTCTGTCTCTGTGCACTTTTCTGTCTCTCTGTCTGTCTGTTAGTGCGCTTTTCTGTCTGTCTGTCTGTTAGTGCGCTTTTCTGTCTGTCTGTCTGTGCGCTTTTCTGTCTGTCTGTCTGTTAGTGCGCTTTTCTGTCTGTCTGTCTGTTAGTGCGCTTTTCTGTCTGTCTGTCTGTTTGTGCGCTTTTCTGTCTGTCTGTCTGTTAGTGCGCTTTTCTGTCTGTCTGTCTGTCTGTCTGTGCGCTTTTCTGTCTCTCTGTCTGTGCGCTTTTCTGTCTCTCTGTCTGTCTGTCTGTCTGTGCGCTTTTCTGTCTGTCTGTCTGTTTGTGCGCTTTTCTGTCTGTCTGTCTGTGCGCTTTTCTGTCTCTCTGTCTGTTTGTGCGCTTTTCCGTCTGTCTGTCTGTCTGTCTGTCTGTCTGTGCGCTTTTCTGTCTCTCTGTCTGTTTGTGCGCTTTTCTGTTTGTCTGTCTGTCTGTTAGTGCGCTTTTCTGTCTGTCTGTCTGTTAGTGCGCTTTTCTGTCTGTCTGTCTGTTTGTGCGCTTTTCTGTCTGTCTGTCTGTTAGTGCGCTTTTCTGTCTGTCTGTCTGTCTGTCTGTGCGCTTTTCTGTCTGTCTGTCTGTTTGTGCGCTTTTCTGTCTGTCTGTCTGTCTGTCTGTGCGCTTTTCTGTCTCTCTGTCTGTTTGTGCGCTTTTCCGTCTGTCTGTCTGTCTGTGCGCTTTTCTGTCTCTCTGTCTGTTTGTCCGCTTTTCCGTCTGTCTGTCTGTCTGTCTGTGCGCTTTTCTGTCTCTCTGTCTGTTTGTGCGCTTTTCCGTCTGTCTGTCTGTCTGTCTGTGCGCTTTTCTGTCTCTCTGTCTGTTTGTGCGCTTTTCCGTCTGTCTGTCTGTCTGTCTGTGCGCTTTTCTGTCTGTCTGTCTGTTTGTGCGCTTTTCTGTCTGTCTGTCTGTGCGCTTTTCTGTCTCTCTGTCTGTTTGTGCGCTTTTCCGTCTGTCTGTCTGTCTGTCTGTCTGTGCGCTTTTCTGTCTCTCTGTCTGTTAGTGCGCTTTTCTGTCTGTCTGTCTGTGCGCTTTTCTGTCTGTCTGTCTGTTAGTGCGCTTTTCTGTCTGTCTGTCTGTCTGTCTGTCTGTGCGCTTTTCTGTCTGTCTGTCTGTTTGTGCGCTTTTCTGTCTGTCTGTCTGTCTGTGCGCTTTTCTGTCTCTGTCTGTCTGTCTGTCTGTGCGCTTTTCTGTCTCTCTGTCTGTTTGTGCGCTTTTCTGTTTGTCTGTCTGTCTGTTAGTGCGCTTTTCTGTCTGTCTGTCTGTTAGTGCGCTTTTCTGTCTGTCTGTCTGTTTGTGCGCTTTTCTGTCTGTCTGTCTGTTAGTGCGCTTTTCTGTCTGTCTGTCTGTCTGTCTGTGCGCTTTTCTGTCTGTCTGTCTGTTTGTGCGCTTTTCTGTCTGTCTGTCTGTCTGTCTGTGCGCTTTTCTGTCTCTCTGTCTGTTTGTGCGCTTTTCCGTCTGTCTGTCTGTCTGTGCGCTTTTCTGTCTCTCTGTCTGTTTGTGCGCTTTTCCGTCTGTCTGTCTGTCTGTCTGTGCGCTTTTCTGTCTCTCTGTCTGTTTGTGCGCTTTTCCGTCTGTCTGTCTGTCTGTCTGTGCGCTTTTCTGTCTCTCTGTCTGTTTGTGCGCTTTTCTGTTTGTCTGTCTGTCTGTTAGTGCGCTTTTCTGTCTGTCTGTCTGTTAGTGCGCTTTTCTGTCTGTCTGTCTGTTTGTGCGCTTTTCTGTCTGTCTGTCTGTTAGTGCGCTTTTCTGTCTGTCTGTCTGTCTGTCTGTGCGCTTTTCTGTCTGTCTGTCTGTTTGTGCGCTTTTCTGTCTGTCTGTCTGTCTGTCTGTGCGCTTTTCTGTCTCTCTGTCTGTTTGTGCGCTTTTCCGTTTCTCTGTCTGTCTGTGCGCTTTTCTGTCTCTCTGTCTGTCTGTGCGCTTTTCTGTCTGTCTGTCTGTCTGTCTGTGTGCTTTTCTGTCTCTCTGTCTGTTTGTGCGCTTTTCCGTCTGTCTGTCTGTCTGTCTGTGCGCTTTTCTGTCTCTCTGTCTGTTTGTGCGCTTTTCCGTCTGTCTGTCTGTCTGTCTGTGCGCTTTTCTGTCTGTCTGTCTGTTTGTGCGCTTTTCTGTCTGTCTGTCTGTGCGCTTTTCTGTCTCTCTGTCTGTTTGTGCGCTTTTCCGTCTGTCTGTCTGTCTGTCTGTCTGTGCGCTTTTCTGTCTCTCTGTCTGTTAGTGCGCTTTTCTGTCTGTCTGTCTGTGCGCTTTTCTGTCTGTCTGTTTGTTTCTGCGCTTTTCTGTCTCTCTGTCTGTCTGTCTGTGCGCTTTTCTGTCTGTCTGTCTGTCTGTGCGCTTTTCTGTCTGTCTGTTTGTCTGTGCGCTTTTCTGTCTCTGTCTGTCTGTCTGTCTGTGCGCTTTTCTGTCTGTCTGTCTGTTTCCGCACTTTTCTGTCTGTCTGTCTGTCTCACTGAAATCTGGGGGTAATGAGCTTTCCTGGGCTGTTTATTCATTAATTGGTTTCTCTCGGGGAAAGTGAGTCTGCGTGTAGGGTTGTGTCTCCGTGTGTGTGGGTGTGTGTTTGTGCATGTGCAGGAGTGAGTGCATGCATGCGAGTCTGTGTGCATTTGTATGTATGTGTGTGTGTGTGTGTGTGTGTGTGTGTGTGTGTGTGTGTGTGTGTGTGTGTGCGCTGTTTCTCTGTGTTTGTATATACACTGATGAGCCAATATATTATGACCAGCCACAGATTGAGATAGATAACTTTGATCATCTTGTAACAACAGTGCACGTTAAGGTCTTTAAAAAACAAGCAAACAGTCAGTTCTTGTAGTCATTGTGTTGAATGCAGGCAAAACTGGACCTTAGGTACAAGGGATAAATGATCATGGCCTGAAGAATGGGTTGGAGCGTGCTCAAGATAGTAAGGCTTGTGAGTTGCTCCTGGCTGCAAAATTTCTTTTGCAGCTGAGTACCGGATGGACAGGTTTCCTCATTATCATACCATTTAACCATTATCACATTATGAGTGAAGAGAAGCTGTTAATCAAGGTTGGAGGAGGTAATGTGAGTGTAATCGCATTGAAAGCGGCCAGTAATAAGAGGGCCAGTGTTTTTCCCCGGAGCATGCATGCCCTCCTGAGAAGCTAATTGGCTGGTATGCGAACGAGGAAACCTGTCTACCTGAGGACTCATTTGCTCAATTTGCCTCCTGGCCAGCAGTGGTTAGTACCCACAGGCAGCTATCTGGGGATGGACAAACTATAAACCATCGGCAGGGTGTTGGGCTCCCAGGATTCATCAATGCACAAAAGCAACAAAAACTAATCCTGTCTGGTCCGACCCAACAGAAGGGCTGCTGTGGCACAAATTGCAGTGAATTTTAATCATGGATACGATAGGAATGTGTCACAACAAATGGTCCATCGCACGCGGCTATGTGCGGAGATAAGTAGTTGCAAACCTGTGCCCATTTTAACCCCTGTTCGCTGTCAAAAGCGCTTACAGTGGGATCATCAGAACTGGGCCAAGGAGGAATGGAAAGAGGTTGCGCGGCCCCATTAGTTCTGTTTCGTTTTAAATCATGTATCTCGACCACTTACGTTTGCCGCTTATGTGGGGAAGAGATAGCTCCAGGGGGCGCTGTGGGGAGACGAAAAGCTGGTGGAGAGAGTGTGATGCTCTGGGAAATATTCTGCTGGGTAACCCTTGTTCGGCTTATCAGTGTATGCGCAGGTGTGTGTGTGTGTGTGCGTGTGTGTGTGTGTTTGTATGTATGTAAGTGTAGGTGTGTGTGAGTGTAATCGAGTATGTGCGTGGGTGTTTCATGTGACCCCCTCTGACAGCACGCCTGGTTGTGTGTGCCGTCCTCATTTGCCTCAGGCACCAGCAGGGACAGCCCCGGTAATGTGGAGAGGCCCCCGAATCGCAAACCCCCTGTGAAAAAACCCAGACTCCCCCAGAACAGAAACAAATCCCTGGACTGCCCTGGTACTGTGTGTGCGGGCGCGTGTACATGTGTATATTTGTGCATGTGTGAGTGCATGCACTCCTCTGTGAGTGGTATATGCGTGTTCCCGTGCTTGTATTCGTGTTCCAGCATGCGTGAGCCTTTATATGGACTGTGTGCCTTGTGTGTGCGTGTTTGTGCATGTGCTTGAGTGTGCATGTGTGAACATCATAAAGAAGCCAAACTTTCATGTGAGCTCAGTCTTCTGTGTTTGTGCGGACTTTGAGGGAGGGGATGGTTGTGCTTGGTATCGCATTTGCAATCCAACCTAATAGACGTATTAGCTTGTCATTTGAAGCGCAGTTTCAAACACGCCTCTCTTTACAGTCCATGAACTTCTTGGCAGTGGCAGGTTTCTTTTTAATTTTTTGGCTCTGTAATTTTAGTACTTTGGATTTGAAACCAATGGATATGAGGTTACTCTTGAGACTGTCTGATTTGTACGGCTATTTTTATCCATCTCTCCTGAACTATAAAGGATGCGCAAATTTTTAGGGGAGTCACTTTCCAGATGCTAAGGCATTGCACTGTTCGTCACGATTCAGCAGTTCTGCTCAAGTCCCCCGGGCCGTGTGGCTTCGAAGAAGATGTAGAAATCTACTGACCTCAGCAAACTGCATCGCCACTTAAAGGGGCACTGTCACAGCCGAGCATGCATAGTAAACTATAAACAACTGGCCAATTTTTTTCAAGCTCATCGCTGGTGGAAACGGCTTGTTTAAGTTATATTGCTGTTAATCATAGCTGTTCTTTCCAAAAACAAACTAGGCTTATGCCGTCGGAGGCGACAGCTTGGGGTATATCCCCGAACGCCCCCAATCCTCCAATTCCCCAATCCTCGAATAGACCCAATACAATATAAAGCCCCTCAGGTCATGACCTTTCATTTGTACTTAATTTCAGGTCAATCGGACAAATGGTTCTGAAGATATTGCCAAAATGGACATTTTTCCATCACAAAGCTCCACCTGGTGGCAAAATATTGAAGCATACCGGTATGATGTCATCATGTGACATGTTGTGAGGTTATGACCTTGCAGTTGCACATAGTTTCATGTCAATTGGACAAATGGTTCCAAAGATATGGCAAAAATGGTGAATTTTATGTGACGAAGCTCCACCTTGTGTCAAAATTTTGAACTAAACAGGTATAATGTCATCGTGGGACACATCCTCAGGTCATGACCTTTCGTTTGCACTAGATTTGAAGTCAATCAGACAAATATTTCCAGAGATATGATAAAAACAGTGATTTTTCAGTTTTTGGCCCCTGGTGGCCAATCTAGAAATTCTAAATTGTCCAAAATCTTATCAGTTCTTCCACTTTATGATACTTGCGGATATGCAAAACATGAAATTTCTAATTGCAATATACTGAATACTGAAGTTATCACGTTAACACGTAGGGCGGCGCGGCGGCGGTCGGACCAAAAACATAATATCCCCGAATCGACGTTTGGGGATATAAATAATTATGTACTTGAGTACAGAACTCATGATAGATTTTATTTCAGTTATTTTTTTAACGTCCATTTTGCTTGCTGCTATGTCTGCCCATGGATATCGGAAGGAAACGCACCCTCGTGGAATCTCCTCTGACCTCTTTGTCTATTATGTTTGATTACATGCAGTATGCCAGGAAATAACTAAAAGGGAAGCCAAAACATTTAAAAATGAGTATGACTAGGGCGTTAAAATCTCAGTTATATTGCGAGAGATCAGAATGAATCAAGAACAACCAAATAATATTTCTGATAACCCGTGAACATCCAGAATGCATCCTCAGCCATAACAGAGTCTATTTTGGGAACATGATCATCAACATTATCATCATTATTGTCCCAATTTTTTTGTGGTCACCACCATTAGTGCCATCTTCATCATCGTGACCATCGTTATCATCATCGGCCTCGCTGTGAGCATGACCATCATCATCATTTTCATCATCATCGCCATCATTATTATTGTCCGAAATCTTTGTCGTCACCACCATTGGTGCCACAATCGTCATCATCACCATCGTTATAATCGCCATCATCATCACTGTCAGTATGACAATCGGCATCATCTTCATCGTCATCATCATCAGCATCAACATCATCGTCACCAATGAGATCATTGTCATCATTATTTTCTTCACTGTAATTTCCTTCACTGACATTATTACCATCATCACTGTCATTATCATGACAATCATCATTACCGTAATTATCTTCACCAACCGTATGTTATTCACAAAAATGTAAATTCTTGATGTGTTCTTTTGTAAATGTAAGGGTTTGTGTGTAGGTTCAGGCGTAGGTTTATGGACACTAAACAAGGTAGAACATAACAGTGTCCTATTAGGTTGGAGTTGGGTGGGAGTTGAAATGTTGAGCAGGAGTTATTATCTTAGGTGGGAGTTGTCATGTTGGGCTGGAGTTGTCATGTTGAATGGGAGTTGTGATGTTGGGTGGCAGTTGTGATGTTGGGTGAGGGTTTTCATGTCAGGTTGGTGTTGTTTTTCTTCGTGGGACTTGTCATGCTGGTTGGGAGTTGTCAAGTTGGGTGGGAATTGTCATGTTAGATGGGAATTGTTATGTGTAATTGTTATTGTCATGTTAGGTGGAGGTTTTCATGCTGGGTGAGGGTTTTCATGTCAGATTGTTGTTGTCTTTCTAGGTGGGACTTGTCATGCTGGTTGCGAGTTGTCAAGTTGGGTCAGAGTTGTAATGCCAGTTGGGAGTTTTCATGTTGGGTGGGAGTTTTCAACTTGAGAAGTAGTTTTCACGTTGGTTGGGAGTTGTCATGTTGGATGAGAGTTGTCATGCCGATTTAGAATTTTCATGTTGAGCGAGTGTTGGCAGGTTAGGTGGGAGTTGTCTTGTCAGTTTAGTGTTGTCATGTCGTTTGGAGTGATAATTTTGGGTGGGAGTAGTGATGTAGGTGGAAGTTGTCATAACATTTGGGAGTAGTCATGCTGGGTGGTAGTTGTCATGTTGGGTGGAAGTTGTCATGACAGTTGGGAGTTGTCATGTTGGGTGGTAGTTGCATGTAGGTAGGAACTGTCATCTTGAGTGGCAGTTGTCATGTCGGTGGTAGTTGTCATGTTAGTTGGGAGTTGTTATGTTAGGTTGGAGTTGGATGTAGGCGGGAGTTCTCATGTTGGGTGGAAGGTGTATCTCAAGAGTTGTCAGGTCGAGCTGGACTTATGTTGGGTGGGAGTTGTCATGTTGAATGGAAGTTGTTGTGTCAGGTTGGAGTTTCCATGTTGGGTGGGAGTTGTCAAGTTGGGCAGGAGTTGTCATGTTGGATGGCAGTTGTCTTGTTTTTTGGGTGTTATGTTTAGTGAGACTTGTCATGTTGAGAGTTGCATGTTGGGAGGGAGTCGTCATGTCAGTTTAGAGACATCATGTTCAGTTGGTGTTACGTAGTTTCGGAGTTATCATGTCAGTGTAGAGTTGTCATGTCGGTTGGCAATTGTAATGTTGGGAAGGAATTGTCAAGTTGGGTGCAAGTTGTCATGTCAGTTGGGAGTTGTCCTGTTGGGTGGCAGTTGTTATGTGCGGTGGGTGTTTTCATGTTGGGTGGGTTCAGTCATGTCGGTTGAGACTTCTCATGTTGGGTGGGAGTTGTCTTATTAGGTGGGAGTTATTTCGGTTGACAGATGTCATGACAGTTGGGAATGGTCATTTTGGGTGGGAGTAGCATGTTGGTGGCAGTTGTCATGTTGAGTGGGAATTGCATGTTGGTGGAAGTTGTCATTTTGGGGGGTAATTGTCAAGTTGGGTGGGAGTTATCATGCTGTTTGGGAGTTATCACATTGTGAAGGAGTTTTCATGTTAGGTTGGTGGTGTCATGTTGGGTGGGAGTCGTCATGTTGAGTGGGAGTAGTCATGTTGGGCGGGAGTTTGCATGTCAGGTGGGAGTTGCCATCTTTTGTGAGACTTGTCATCTGGCTGGGAGTTGTCATGTTGGATGGAGGTTTTCATGTTGGGTGGCAGTAGTCATGTCGGGTGGGAGTTGTCATGTTTGGCGGGATCTGCATGTAGGTGGAAGTTGTCATGTTAGTTGGATGTTGTCATGTCGGGTGGGAGTTGTTATGTTGGGTGGGAGTTGTCATTTTGGGCAGGAATTTTAATGTTGGGTGGGTGTAACATGTAGGTGGGATATAATTGGTCCAAGTTCAGAAATGACAACGAGTCAAGTTGTCATCTTGTCCAAATAGATGTCAGGCATGCAGAGGGCAGGCACCAATCCTCACACTTCTCTTTTATAAGTTTGTTTCTCTTTTTATCCCTCTGTATTTTTTGTTTCCCCCGTTCTCTCTCCACAGACAGTGGCGACACGACTCCTAGCAACAAGGAGCCGTCGTGACAATCCCAGAACTCACCTGGGGGAGGCCATGGAGGAGGGGTTGCCATGACAGCTAGGAAAAAAGAAAGTTGGGGAAGGAGAGAAAATGTGGGAGAGAGGTAGAGAGAGGACAGATACAGAGGGTAATTTGTGTATATCTTGCATATCTTGAATGGGTCAGAGAAAGTATGTATGTTAGTCCAGGAGAGCTTTACATCATGGGGTCTATTAACATGCCACATGCTGAAAGGTCTGTATCACTCCTGCAGTAGCCCACACATTCTAACTTTGTTGATGTTCTGAATACTAACAGCAAGGTAAGGAACAGAATGGTTGTAATACACACCAATGAGCCAAAACATTATGACCACATGCCGGGTATACTGATTGTCCTCCGTGTGCCACCCAAACAGCTCAGAGCCGCTGAGGCCTTTGATGATGTCCTGTGGTATTAGGCACAAAGATGTCAGCATCCTTAAGGTTCTATGAGTAATGAGGTTGCCTTGCCATTGATTGGACTTGTTGTTAGAGTACATCCCACAGATGCTCGGTCAGATTGAGATCTGAGTTCTTTGAAAGAGGCCACTGTCATCGTGCAGTACCGTTGCCATGGTAGGGTGTACCTGGTCTGTACTGGTGTTTAGGCCAATTGCACATGTCAAACTGATGTCCGGTAGATTTCCTGGACCCATGGCTTCCCAGGAGAACATTTAACAGAGCATCAGACTTTTCCAGCAGCTCTTCTTCCTCCCCCAGTGCATCCTGAAGCCATCATTTCCCCTGGTAAACAGAATGCATGTACCCAGCCATCCAGATACAGTCTGTCCACTGTAGGCGCTTTAGTATATTCACCATGGGTTAGGTACGAAGCCTTATATACAGCTGTGCACAGTGTGCTGTGACACGTAATCATTAACATTTTCTACAACTTGGTGCACAATAACTCTTCTGTTTGTTTAAACCTGATGAAATAACCTTTGTTGCCTTTGCCCATCTATGAGCCAAGAGCACCCAACACCCTCTTGCCAATTCAAATTCTATCCCTCCTCAGACCCTTATTGATAGATATTCACCACTGCTGACCAGGAGTACTCCACAAATCTTGTCGCTTTGAAGATGCTTCAAACCAGTCGTCTGGCCAAAAAGACTGGGCCTTCCGCTCATTTTTTTCCGCATCCAGCTTGCAGAAAACGAGAACCACCTGTTATCGAACGATCTAATGTTTTCTAGAACTTGACCATTGTTACGAGACACATTTACAAGTTACGAGAATCGTAATCGCGAATCGTTATTCGCTTCATCTGTAAATGGTCATAATGTTTTGTCTCAGTGGTGTATGTTTGGTACTGTAGTCCCGCAGGAGAAGCATCTGTTGTTAGAGGAGAAAGAAGAAAAGCAGGAGTTGATTACTTGGTCAGTCTGAAGAGTCTTCACAGAGACACGGGATACCCAGCATCCTCTTGCCATACAGTGTCCAGAATGCAATGCAGCAAGCAAGCCCTAGAGCTATGATTAGCACTTTAAGAGTTTAATGTCCCTTAATTCTCTCTCTCTCTCTCTCTCTCTCTCTCTCTCTCTCTATTTTGAATCAGTCAGGTGATGCTGTTACGAACTGTTATTTCAACTGTTGCGGAAAAATTAAAGTCAATTAAAGTTAAACTTTCTGCACTAACTGCTGTGAAAACAACTGTGCTGCAGTTTAATGAGGAGCCCAGAACTGTGAACGTTCAGATCTCATGTAGTTTTTTATCAAGATTATTATGATTATTACACTGTAAATAATTCAGCTGTGTTGGAACAGGTAATGGGGTGTGTTTTTCTTCGCTAATTGCGCGTCATCGATGTTATTGAGCTTCTGCCCCTCTGAGACACCTTTGGTCAGTGTTGATATTGTTTGCAGTTGTCGAAACTTGAATAAAACTGTTGATAGATTTTCTTGTTGGGTTGAGCTTATTTTTTATTTATTTCTTCCTTCCATGACTGAAATATGGTATATTTTATAAAGTTCACTGAGACAAAAAATAATGTTTACGTGGTTATATATGAATGAATAAAGACACTGACGAGAGCCCTGAGAATGCGAGTGACTTTTTCCTTTGTTTCCACTTCTTGCTGGGGGTGGAACAGATTTGGGAGGGGCAATATGTCGTGACTTTTTGGGACTTCATGAACTACCTGCTGCTCTGCTCCTGACAGTTTGTCTCAACTTAGTCCAGTGGTTCTCAAACTCGGTTCTGGCGCCCCCCTGTGTTTGCTGGTTTTTGTTCCAGCCACAACTGCAATTCTAGGATTTTAAAAAGCTCTTACTTTGTCTTAATTAGCAGCATTCCATGTTTTGAGCAGTTATTTACCATCCTAAGTCACATTTGGATGGACATATCCATTCTGCTATGAAGAATAAAAACCCTTGGGGGGGGGGGGGGATTGCTCATATTTTTGAGGTCATCACGGGTGAAAATTTAACTTAATTGTGGCTAATCAACGCTGTTTATCATAGCTGTTCTTTCCAAAAACAAATGCATAAATGAGGTACATTTGAGGAGTTCATTAGGAAAGAGCTGCAGAAGCAGGAGAAATATATTGAACTAAGTACAGGGGCAGGACATGGTGCATGACAAAGTGCCCCAGGATCATGCACGCGTCATTGATTTTGCCTCTATTTGAGCTGCAAATATGGATTGTATTCTTGTGACGTCATTACCCAAACAGAATATTTAGCCATTTTTCTTCCCTAGCTTGTGTTTCCCTCAAGGTGAAAAATCAGTTCTTCTGGTCCAACTTTTTAGTCCAAGGGTATGGGGGGGTCATTTAAAGCCCTATTTTATGAGTTATAGTTTTAATGGAAAAAAAAATAATAACTATTTATTACTACAGGAACTGTAATGGGCTCGAAGTGTCACATAGTTTCAACACTACAATGTAATCAGTTATCAGATCAGCTGTCCCTTCAAAATTGACCATTGTCTCATAGCCTTTCAGAACAAAACTTTAGCTACGTACATTGATCGTTCACAATGAGAATGTTTTTCTGAAACCTTCTACAAACAGCTAGCTCACCTTTTTGTGGAGGGGGTCTGGATCCTGTTTCGGCAGAGATGAAGCAAGGAACTGTGTGTGTGTATATGGGCAAGCCTAACGAAAGAACGAGCTAGTTAGCTTGTTGTCTGTTGTGCGTGTAGATTTCTTTGTTTGTGTTGTGAAAATTGACATAAGCAAGTTAGTATTTGAAAGGGCACGGCGCTCGTTCTCTGCTGGGGGTCAGCATCCTGGTTCCAGAAGGAGAGGAAGCAAGAACAGAGTGAGTGTAGACTATACGAGCTATGAAATACGACATGACAAGGATTTCCACATTGTTTCAAAATGGGATTAGTTTTTGTGACAGACTAATTACAATCACATTTACGCAAGTCTGTGCTGTCGCCTGTGCATCCGAACTTCAGATTTAATGAGCAGTAATGCAGTACAATTATATGAAGTGAGACATTTAATGGATTAATCTTTGCAGATGAGTCAATCAATTGCTTGCTAATTAACAAAGAAAGCAGTAACAGTTCCTGAGAAGTTGAGTCAAAAGGTAAGGATTCTGCCTAAACGGAACAGAATTCCGACACCACTTTACTGCTTTATCCATGTTTATCATCATCGTCATCATCATCATCTTGTACACAAATGTTCTGACCAATGTCTGTAATTATTGCTACAAAAATATTTTTGTCTATCAAGCATACTTTGCATTTTATTCCCTCAGTGATTTCTTGGCTCCCACCATCTAAATGTAGCCAAAAGTTACAGCAATTCAAAGCCTCAATCCAACACACCGCTTTCATGGGGGCACATCCTTCGCTTTCACTGAGTTCAGGAGGAAGTCAATCAAGGTATGTTATTTTGTTTTCTCATTTGAATAAAGTGATATGGAGATGGGAAAAGCAACTCATTTCCTATTTGAAGAAAGTGATTAAAATGGGAAGAGTCATTCATTTCCTATTAGAGGGAAGAGATATGAAAATAGGAAAAGCAACTCATATCCTGCTTCCTATTTGAAAAAAGATAAAAATAGGCAAAGAAACTCATTTCTCCTTTCAAAACTTTCAGTTTTTGTTTACCTATATTCATGCAATACTTGTATTCACAAGCATGCTAAATAGAAAATGGGTTCCAAATTCCATTTTACTATTTTCTTTCTAGTAGAAAGCTCAAAAAAGAAAAGGAAAAAGGGAAGTAGGAATGAAAGTGAGGAAGAAGAATACTGTATATTGTAGGAATGAAGGCTGCAGCCATTGGATGTTGTGCAAACGGTCTTTTTAGTGATATGCACGAAGTAGGAAGATTTATAAAAAGTGAAATCGGAGATGGGAAGGCAGTGAGAGCAACGCGGGGTGGAACGGTAGTGGTGGAATGTAGAAGTTACTGGCAATACGATAAATTATTGAAAATTACAATGTTTGATCTGACAAACGTGGTTTGTTTTCCAATGAAAACAAACACAAACTTTCAGGGGGTCATAAGCGGCGTGCCGCTATCAGCTGAGGCCAGTGATTTTTTTTTTTTGAAAATCGAAGGAGTTTGTGAGGCAAGGAGGCTGAAAACACGAAGGGAAGTAATGGAGATGGAAAGCCTATCCGTTCTATTGGAATCTAAATCTCAGTTACCCGAGAGAGTATTTTTAGATTATGTCAGTTACCTGGTTCGAGAATATGTAAGGGCACCACTCAGATGTTACTGGTGTCAGGAGTATGGGCATGTGGCTGCAGTACGTAGGAGTAGGACACATAGATGTAGAAAATGTGGGAAAGAAAATTGTTTGGAGGATGAGTGTACTGCTAAGGCTCAGATAGTGTGTTTTCACTGTGGGGGAAACCATGAAGTTGGAGTGCAAAAGAGGGAAAAAAGAACAGGAGGTGGAAAGGATAAGAACAGAGGGGAGAGGGTCGTATGCAGAGGCTGTTAAGAGGGTGCAGATGGAAAAAGAAAAGGTGGGGAAAGAGCTGGCTATAGCGTTCAGGAAATTGAAAAAGCAGATGAGAATTTCATAAGAATGGGAAGAAGACCCTTTTTGGCTTTTATTACTATGGTGGTGATATGTTCTAAAGACCTTGAAAGTAGAACCGAGAGAATCAAAATGGCGATGGATGCAGCACAAAAATGTTTAGGAATAATGGATGTTAAAGGGGAAGAGATTCAAGGGATTTTGGACAGAGGGTTTGGTGGGGGTCAGGTGGCAGAAAAGTGAAGTTTAAGAATGGGGATTGAAGAAGGGGATAAGATCGATATTTGTTTTGTTTTGTTTTTTTACGTTCATGAACTTTCTTGATACGGTTAAGTAATTTTTTTTTTTTCTGCGGAGGGCAGTAATACGCCTAGTAGCGTCCATACAGCAGTACATCTCTAAAGAAGAAGACGAACCTATTGCCATTTTAAGCGATATGTTTCTCAGTGTCAGCGTTTTATCATGCATTTTAAACATACCAGAATCAAGAAGAACATGTAAGGTATTTATTTCACAGTTTTTTTTTAATGATGATGATCATATTTGAGGACACCAGACTGCAAACCATTTTGGTTCGCTAAAAACCTCAACGTTAGCCTCAGACCGTTTTACAACTCTCGTGAACCCAGGCGAACGGAGTTTTACTACGTATAACTAGGTTCCAGAATGTTGAACCACTATGCTTACGTATATACACAAAAGTTTATCAACATTTCAGCGCAAAGGTCATTTAGACCGATTTTTCGTGAACTGGAAGAAAAACGGAATTTTCGTCCGAACGTCAACACTGAATTGCGTCGGTATGTTAGAAAATAAAAGCGTAACCAACGCATAATAAATAGCGGGCTTCCAAGATGTATTCTCGGTTATACAGTAGAAAATCAAAGTGATAAGACTAAGATTGCGGACCGCAGATCAGTCGTTTTTTATTATACATGCTGTTTATTGTTGCCCCCTGCGGGCTGTTTGGAAAAATAATACGCAGTCGAATGTCTCTTCCACCAAAGATCTTTGCCAACTGATTTTACTTACTAAACATAATTCCCGGCTGAAGAGATGGTTTATGCCAGTCAGGGAATTCAGAAGATTGCTTCAAAAACCTGGTGCAAGAATTTTGCTTCTGGATCTCACCACTCCGAAATTGGCCAACTGAAAAGTCACCACTGGGCTGTCTATCAGATGGGGAGGGGGGGAGGGGAACGTCCATAAGAAGTTGGCCTTTTCATAGCCCCAACCCACCCATATCCAACTTCTATGCTATGTTTCCATGGAAACGGCTGAACTGCCAGACGGAGGGAGATTGCATTGTTGCCGGGTAACCTATGATTTTTGGAAACACCGCCTGTGGACTTGGAAACAAACAAATGCAAGTGCAAATAGTAGCAGCAGGCTTGGTATCTTTTCTGCGTCGAAGGAAGGGTCTCTTCCTCAGGCCATAACGTTTGCACATTTCCTAATTCCTCCCTACCTTGGTTTTCTGCAGATGAATATTTTGCCTGCATATTTAATTAATGTTTCAGCAGTTATTTTAGTGACTGAAGTTGATTTTCCATGGCGCAGCTTGCTGTGTTGGGTTGTACACACTGCTACTGCTCTGCTCTCTCTCATTGCCATCCTAGAGCTCCAAGCAAAACTGGCTTCCCAACTGTCTATGACTCATTACACTATGTGGCAGAGGAACTTAAATCTGACACTTTAATCTAGATCCAGTCCTGGTTTTGAGTTTTACGAGGTAATGGTTGGACAATTATTCCTATATTGGTCTGCCTATCTTAAGCTGACTCTCAGGTAAAGAGAGAGGGGGAAATCGGCACTTCTCCACCCTCGGGGACTGGGATTTTAAAAAAGGGGGCGATATGGGATCCTGCTTAATTTAGCTGAGGGATGGGCAACTCCAGTACTGTAGGGCCGCTGTTTCTTCAGGGCTGTGTAAGTTTCCACACGAGTGTGGTCAAGTGAATTCACTGATGGGGTAATGAGTCCACGCACCTTGATTTCCAGGCAGTTGTACTCTGCTAATTGAAAGGAGACCACAGAAGGCTGCCCACACACTGGCCCTCCAGGACTGGAGTCACCCTTTACTGCTCTAGCTCTTCCTCCTGTGGCCTGTTGCACAAAGCAAGATCACAGGGTTGGCTGGCTAATTGAACAGGTGAATTTAATTAAGGTCCAACTCCACACGTTTTCAACATGGAGTTGGGGCATTTTTGAATTTACTCATTCAATTGCACTGGATAAATCCTGGAACAGCCCATTTCAATTCAGTCTATATTCCCGATTCTGAGGGTTCTGTGTTTGAACTGGTGCTTATCCAGCCAGCTCAGTGAATCCTGCATTGTGAAACAGGGCCTGGTGGTTTTAGTTTGCCCATGGGTTTTCTAATGCTGGTAAACAGACTCCCGCCTCATTCTTATACCAATGGTCATCTTCAAAAATGAAAACTTGCCTAATTGGATACAATTTAATCTATTTATTTTCCATTTTTATTATTATACGCCCGTCTTAAGACGGGACGTATTATGTCATCACCCCCGTCCGTCTGTCTGTTGTCTGTTAGCAATTTCTTGTCCAGGGCATAACTCCTGAGCCGCTTGAGCTACATTCGTGATACTTCACATACACGTGCACCATCACTAGGCGCTGTGTCGCGCACCATGATTTCGTTCACCCGGTCAAGGTCAAGGGTCACATGGGGCCCAGATGGGGCTTGTCCGGAGCATAACTTCTCAACCGCTTCAGATACATCCATGATATTTCACACACACGTGTACCATCACTGAGCGGAGTGTCGCGTACCATGTTTACGGCCCTCCCTCCAAGGTCAAGGTCACGGACAAAGGTCAAAGCTCACATGGGGCTGTTGTCTGTTGGATATTGGTATCATGTTGTCTGTCCACTTCCTGATCCATGTTCATGACGGGCGTATTACGCACCGTTGGCGGTGCTCTTCTTGTTCATAAATGGCATATTCTTGGCTTCTCGAGATAATGACTGTGATTGACAGTAATTACCATGCAGTGTGCCGAATGCACTGTAGAGGGCAGTAAAGTAACAAATTTGTATTGACGAAACCCTTGAGAATCTTGCCACTGCATGCTTTTCACCATCAGCTATTTTTTTGTGAGAGCAGTTTATGCGACCTTGCCTTTGGGCTTTTTTTAGTTACAGGGTTTTCTGTCAGAATATGAGGTACTGTTTACTTGAGAACCGAGAAACAAGGAAAACTAGACATACACAAAGACGCATGAAAACACTTAAATGGTTACTCTGGCAAACCAAGAGACTGACAGGCACAAACAAATAGATTGATCGATTGACTAGAATTGTTATTGCTTTGAGTTTTTTTTTTTTGGTTGTTTTTATTCATCAATTGATTTAATTTCTTAACCAGAACTGTTCCATCTGTAGCGTTCGATGTGACAAAGGTACAGTGTGTTCAAGTGTAAGTGCGGTATTTTTTTCAGTAGGTGGCAGTGTAAACACAGCGCATTTTATTTCTGTTTGGATGATGAGCATCCGGCGGTCTCGATAGACTCCGGATTAAATACTTTTTCATTTTTTTTCAAATTTGGCAGCTCCCATTTTGCTTGAACCTGGAGTGTTCAATCACCCATTATTGTGGTAGACTCTCTTTACTGACTGAGCCAACTGAGCAGCCTCTGGGTTCAATTCTTTTAGACGGCCATTAAAATTGAGTAGCATAACAATCGCTGAAAATCTTCACTGAAGAAAACCAAGGACTCACTCCGACTATACTTACGGGGAATTTTGTGCTGGATATTTATGAACATAAATTTTAGCTTACATATGTCATAAAGTTAGTAAAATTTTACTGGCAATAAATAAAGTTGTTTTTCTTTCTTTTTTTTTTTTTTAAGCGTGAGAGAGCTCTGAATTCTGTCGCCGCGGTAACAGGCAGGGCATTAGAGCGAGGCTGCCTCTTCAGTCACGACTGAAATGCAGGAAAGAGAGCCAGGCACCAATCCATCTACCGAGGAATCCTAATGCTACCCCCGCCAATTTCTCTCCGTTCCTGGCTCTCTCCTACACACACACACACACACACACACACACACACCCCTAATCATAACCTGGGTATAGAGCAAAGACATCCTTGTCAATTTCAGCCCCCTCTATCTTTACCTGTCCAACTCTCCCCCTTTCTTCCCTCACTCTCCTGCTCTCCCCTCAACCCGCCTCTCTTTTTATCCTGCTATTCCTTCTCTCAATCTCTAATTCTCTCCTATCTTAACCTGTCCTCTTCTCTGTCTTACCATCTATCTCCCTAACTGCATTCTCACCCCCTCAAACTTCACTCTCTTACCATCTCTCCCTCTATCATTTTCACCACCCCCTCCCCCTTGTGGTTCCCCGGTGTAACAACACTATGTGCTTCACGCTGGTTTCAGGATCTTGTCTCTCACTATAGGGTGGGACCGTTTAACTTCGATGCTTTGCTCGAGAGTCACCCCGAATAAAATATGTGCATTCCTAGAATGTGCCAAGTGAGTGTATATGTGCGAGGATGACGTAGCACGTGGACTTTTGGACATTTTGACCTGTGTACATCAATTCGTCCATTTTCTAACCTGCATAGTCCACCCATGATACAAAGCGACTGTGGGTTTCCCCCTACAGTCTGGAGACACGAGTGTTAGGCCTGTGTGATTCTCTAAACTGCTCATAGGTTTGAGTGTGTGAGTGAATGGTGTGTGCGTGTGTGTGTGTGCGTGTGTGCATGTGCGTGCGCGTGTGTTTGCCCTGTGATTGATTAAAAAAAATTGACATGGATGTTTCCTGCCTGTCATTCATTGGCTGCTGGGATGGGTGAACTCCAGTGCTCCCAGTGACTCTCACCAGGAATAAGCGGACTGGATAATGGATGGATGGATGGACGGGTTTTTCATTCTCAATTCCTCAGTTCCTCTCCCTCTCTGCTGTCCATCCATTGTTCACTTTCTTTCATTTGTACAAGTCCTTCCTGCTCCTTCCCCATCCCTCTATTTTTCTTCCTCTACGCATCCCTTCAGCCGTCCACCCACAGTGTCCTCTCTCTCTTTCTTATGATTGGACATTCCAAACAAGAGAAAATGGAGGAAAGTGTTTAAGACTTTTTTTGTTTTTTGTTCAGACTTGAGAAACTGCCAGTCCTCTGCAGGGATTTTACTGGCATCTAAAGGACTGAAATTATTTTAAATAGCTTTTTTAATTCTTGTCACATGGGCACTTCAGAATATAATGCTCATCTCCTCCTGAGCCCTCCATCTGCATGACATTAACATATTTCATATTTCATATGTGCCAAGGCAACCCCGCATCCGAGGTCCCTCTGGTCTTCTCTGCAATGCATCTGCTGAGTTCAGGATCTAAGCTGAATTCATATTTTTAATAAAAGCCATGTCCAAATCATATGGAATAGCACCAACAAATAATGATTTAACTCCCATTCGGCCGTGTAACACGACCCGTCCCTGAGTAACAGGATTGATGTGGGTCTTTTTTTTCCTTCGTTTCGCAATTTTTCTTCTGTCGTGGTTTTCATTCTGTAATGTGAATATAGGCCACTGGATGGCAGTATTTACCTTTTTTTTTATTCAGCTCAGACTGGAGCTATGTTTAGACATGTCCTGGACATGTCTGGGGCAAGTCCCCGAAAATAAAAAAAAAGAGGTCTAAATGTGGGTGGGGTCTACAAAAGAGTATATAAGGAAAAGAATTGAGACAGTAAAGTAGTAGGAGAAATTGCAAGAAGAAGGATACATGCGACCAGACCTGTCATTTCTGTTCAAGACCTGTGAAGTTTCTTTTGTGGATTTTTGCCTGTGTTAGAGCATTTTCCTCACCCAGGACATCACCAAGCCACCCCAACAAACAAAGGGACTGTAAATATTTCTGTTTTTTTTTACTAATCAATCTTGGTCAGTTAGTTAGTTGTTATTAGTCTTTGTTTAAAAATTAAATGTGTTTAAGTTTTTAAAACTGTGTCTGTCATCCCTTGCTGTTGCTGTTGTGTTGTAGATTGTAATAACAAATTGGGGCCATAACAATTCAAATGGGTTGGGGTTCCCCCATCCTCAAGCAATTGGAGAGAGACAAATTCTTCAGAAAATTACGCTTTATTGAGACATATTGATGAATATAAAGCAGAGTTATTTCACACCCAGTTTTTATACCTTCATCACAGGAAATATCTTCCAAATATGGGTTTTCCGCCCTCTCATGCTACAGTGGTTCAATAACGTAATGTCTGCTTCCTACTTGTTTTTTTTTTTGCAAAATAGCTACTTCAAGTCAACTTCATTCTTGAAGAGGACCGTCACAGGTCGTCCCAGAGACAGGCAAACCAAAACACTGCCGACTTGCCTTGAAAACTTCAATCAAAAGACCCTCTTCTAGCGTAATATTTTTTATACATATTTCTGATTCATGTAACGCATATAGTTGTGCTACTGTAAGCAAGCATGTATAACTATATGATTTCTGATGATGGTGAAAAATAATGATGACTGAACAGATATTGCCTGAATTAACTTAATAGATGTCAATCAAAGCTACAGAAGCCGACTGCTTATGTGTGTGTGAACTGCTTTTATGTGTGTGTGTGTGTGTGTGTGTGTGTGTGTGTGTGTGTTACCGCTGCCTACATAATATGGTTACTGATTATGATTATTGTTAATGGTTATTAATTATGGTCATTGATTTACTGATTAATATGATGAGAAATATTAAAATATGATCCTCAACACTTCGACAAGCATGTAGCCTGCCATTTTTTTTTGTCTGTTTCTATCCAACGTTTTTCACTGTTTAGACATAATGATTCCACCATTTCAATAGTGAGTCTAAATCAGGTTTGTTGGTGGTTTCACAAGCGCTCAGGCAAAACAGGGCAAAATAACATGACAGACGAGAACAAAGTCACGCAGTACTCTGTGTTAAGACCACCAAAGAAGGCACGCAGTCTGAAACGCAACCCAATGACAGAGCACACAGGACAAGTCTGGGAATGAGGCATCACTTTTGACTGATAATTCAATGAAGTCACATGGAACTTTAATCATCAATTTTCTTTTGCCTATCTTATTTGGACCTTGGAGTTATACAGCATACTGTAATGTGAATATAGGCCACTAGATGGCAGTATTTACCTTTTTTTTGTTTAGCTCAGACTGGAGTCATGTATAGACATGTCCTGGACATGTCTGGGGCAAGTCTCAGAAAGTTAAAAAAAAGAGGTCTAAATGTGGGTGGGGTCTGCAAAAGAGTATATAAGGAAAAGAATTGAGACAGTAAAGTAGTAGGAGAAATTGCAAGAAGATGACCAGACCTGCCATTCTGTTCAAGACCTGTGACGTTTCTTTTGTGGATTTCTTTGACTGTGTTTGAGCATTTTCTTCATCCAGGACATCACCAAGCCACCCCACTAAAAAGGGACTGTAATTATTTCTGTTTTTTCTTATTTATCAATCTTGGTCTTTAGTTGTAGGTTGTTATTAGTCTTTGTCTTCGTTAAAAATTAAATGTGTTTTAGTTGTTAAAACTGTGTTTGTCATCCCTTGCTGTTGCTGTTGTGTTATAAATGTAATAACAAATTGGGGCCATAACAAATTGGGGGCTCAAGGTCCGGGATAGACCATTGTGTGAGTAATTTATTGAAAATCTAACATTCCAAATTGTGAAATTGTTTTTGTGAATTTTCCTAGATATATATTGACAACAGCAATGGATGATTTCTTGGCATCACCAACCGTAGGGGTTTTGAAGTCTTTTAAAAAGACAGAACTGCTAGAAATTTGCAGACAGTTGGAGCTGACAGAGGTAAAACCAGCCATGCGAAAAGCAAGACTGGCTAGAGAGATAGTTGAATATTACATTGATGAAAATGTGTTTGCACCAGGAGATCTGGAACAGTTTCCAGTGGAAAATCCAAATATAGAAATGGAACTTAAATTAAAAATGCTAGAGATTGAAAGGGAGGAAAGAGAAAAAGAAAGGGAGGAAAAAGAGAAAGAAAGGGAAGAAAGAGAAAAAGAAAGGGAGGAAAAAGAGAAACAAAGAGAATTTGAGAGGGAAGAAAAAGAAAAACAAAGGCAGTTTGAGTTAGAAAAATTAGCAAGAGAAGAAAAACAAAGAGAATTTGAGTTAGAAAAATTTGCAAGACAGAGAGATTTTGAATTAGAGAAGTTGGATAGAGAAGAAAGACTCCAAATGGAGCAACTAAAAATTAAAGTAGCAATGAAAAATAAATTTTGTGCTAGTCAGGAGGTAAAACTGGTGCCTCCATTTTCGGAAAAGGATGTTGACAACTATTTCCAGTGTTTTGAAAAGGTAGCAAAGAGTTGCCAGTGGCCAAAGGAACACTGGCCTCTGATGTTGCAAACTGTCCTTAAGGGTAAAGCTCAACAAGCCTATTCGGCTTTGTCTGCCGATGATTCCTCTGATTATGAGGTTGTCAAAAAGGTTATTTTGAGAGCTTATGAGTTGGTTCCAGAGGCTTACCGACAGAAATTCAGAGGTCTGAAGAAATCTGAAAATCAGACTTATGTTGAATTTGCTAATGAGAAGCAGGTTTGCTTTGAGCGCTGGTGTACTTCTATGGAGGTCAAGGATGATTTCAACTCACTAAAAGAGATGGTGTTAGTTGAAGAATTCAAGAACTGTGTTAAGGATGATGTTAAGACCTACCTTAATGAGAAGCAAGCACTGAACTTGCAATCAGCTGCCAAATTTGCAGATGAATATGTTCTCACTCATAAGTCCAAATTTCAGTCTAGCAGTAACAATAAATGGTCCCAATTTCAGAAAAAGGGTTACGGTGATACCCAAGATTCCTCACCCAAAGACAAAGACAAATCTGGTGATGGTGCTCAGAAATCCAGTAACAGGTCTGATCAAAGTGTGAAAGCTGACAGTGACAAAAGTGGTCTAGTTTGCAATTATTGCAAGAAATCTGGTCATGTTACAACTAACTGTTGGTTCCTTAAAGCTAAGAAAGAAAAAGAAAAGGATACCAAACCAAATGCCTTTGTGAAAACAAGGTTAGAAACCCCTGTAGTAGATAACCGATCTGCTAAATTGCCTGCTTCTTGTGGGGCTAAAAAGCCTAATACAGCTGACTTTGTGAGAGAGGAATTTCTTCCATTTGTGTCAGAGGGATTTGTGGCTCTGAATGAGCATACTACTCCTGTCCCCATATATATCCTAAGGGATACCGGAGCTTCTCAGTCACTTTTGTTGATGGACTCCTTGGAGTTACGTGATGAGACCGCTTCAGGGGATTTCATACTTGTACAAGGTATTGAAGGGAGGACTGTATCTGTACCCCTGCGCTCTATATTCTTGAAGTCAGATTTAGTTACAGGACAGGTAAAGGTGGGACTTATGTCAAGTCTACCTATAAAGGGTGTTTCTCTGTTGCTAGGCAATGACCTGGCTGGGGGCAAAGTAGTTCCCCCTGTACATCTTACTTCACAGCCGAGCACTGAAAATGGGGATGAGGACCCATCTCTGTATCCTTCTTGCGCAGTGACTCGTGCTATGGCCAAGAAGGCTAAAGAAGATGATGTTGTGGTGCCGTCCAGTACATTGAATAGTCAGGACTCAGGTGGTTCGCCTCATGACTCTGATTGGCCTACTATGGTTTCTCCGTTTGAGGACTTATCAGATACTTTTATCAGTTCTCTATTCAGCCAGCCGGATGGCGGATGGGTCTGGTGATTCTGATGTGTCTGGAGACTTGTCTCTGTCCAGAAAGCGGTTGATTGAGGAGCAAACTAATGATCCTGAAATTGGTGTACTAAAGAGGAGAGCCCTTCCTGAAAAAGAAATAGATGCAGTTCCAGTTGGGTATTATCTCAAGGATGGTGTGTTGATGCGGAAGTGGCGCCCTCCTGATATCCCTGCCAATGCAGATTGGGCAGTGGTCAGGCAAATTGTTGTTCCGAAGGTCTATAGGAATGAGATCTTAACAATGGCTCATAGTTTACCTTTAGGAGGTCATCTTGGTGTTAACAAGACTGTTGATAAGATCATGAAACACTTCTTTTGGCCTGGGCTTCGGAAAGACGTTTCCAACTTTTGCAAAACCTGTCACACTTGTCAGGTAGTTGGAAAACACCAGTTAGACCCACCTGTAGCTCCATTGCAGCCTATCCCAGCATTTGGGGAGCCATTCTCTAGGGTCATTGTTGATTGCGTTGGTCCATTACCCAAGACTAGATCTGGAAATCAGTACTTGTTGACAATCATGTGTGCATCTACCAGATTCCCCGAAGCCATACCTCTACGTAACATCAAGGCAACTGCAATCTCGAAGGCTTTGATAAAGTTCTTCACGTTGTTTGGTCTTCCCAGGGAAATTCAGTCAGACCAAGGTAGCAATTTCACTTCAGGATTGTTTCAGCAGGTTGTGTATGAACTAGGTGCAAAACAGATTCTTTCTAGTGCCTATCATCCAGAAAGTCAGGGTGCCTTAGAGCGGTTTCATTCCACTCTCAAGACAATGATGAGGACTTATTGTTATGACCATGAGAAAGACTGGGATGAAGGGGTTCATTTGCTGTTGTTTGCAGCTAGAGAGGCAGTGCAGGAGTCTACTGGATTCAGTCCATTTGAGCTAGTGTTTGGTCATGAAGTGAGAGGACCTTTGCTATTATTGAGTGAACAATGGCAAGAGAAAGAGCCGCATATCAGTCTGTTAGACTATGTTGGCAAGTTCAAGGAAAGATTGCGTGCAGCTTGTGACCTTGCCAAAGAGAACTTGAAATCAAGTCAGGGAAAAATGAAAACTTGGTATGATCATAAGGCTAGAAGCCGTGAGTTTAAACCAGGAGACAAGGTCCTTGTGTTGTTTCCCTTGCAGTCCAATCCATTGCAGGCTAGATTTCATGGTCCTTATGAAATTCTGACAAAACTCAATGATCTCAATTACATTGTGAAGACTCCAGATAGGAGAAAACCAAAACAATTGTGTCATATTAACATGCTAAAGCCTTATCATGACAGAAATGCTAGGGTTGCAGCTGTCACTTCAGATTCTCCAATGGTCGAAACGTGTGAAGATGAGGGGGAGTTTCAAGATGATGAACCAAGAATTAAAGCTGAAGTTCTTTCATGTAAATTATCAAACACTGAAGTGTTGCAAAATCTTGATGTAAAACTCCAGCACTTAGAACCCTCACAGAGAGATCAGTTTGAAAGGTTGATCAAGAAATATGAGGATTTGTTTCCTGATGTTCCAAAGAGAGTTACTATAGCCTCTCATGATGTAGATGTTGGTGATGCCAAACCAATAAAACAGCATCCATACCGGATAAATCCTGAAAAGAGAAAGATTGCTGAGAAAGAGGTTGAGTACATGTTAAAACATGATATTATCAGACCCTCCAACTCCGATTGGAGTTCACCCTGTGTGCTAGTTCCAAAACCTGATGGAAGTACTAGATTCTGTACAGATTATCGCAAAGTCAATGCTGTAACTAGAACTGATGTGTTTCCAATACCTAGGATTGATGATTGTATTGATAGTGTAGGGCAAGCAAAGTTTCTGACCAAGATTGATTTATTGAAGGGTTATTGGTGTGTGCCTTTAACTGAGAGGGCCAAGAGCATCTCTGCTTTTGCCACACCATCTGGATTGTACCAGTATGAAGTCCTACCCTTTGGCATGAAAAATGCCCCAGCCACGTTCCAAAGGATGATACAGTCTACAATCGCCGGATTGCCACACACGGGTGCATACATCGATGACCTGATCACATGGAGTGACTCCTGGGAAGAACATCTAAAAGATGTAGAGACGTTGTTCCAGCGCCTGACCCAGGCTAACCTGACTGTTAACCTGAGCAAGAGTGACTTTGGTTGTGCTACTGTCACCTATCTTGGCTACGTCATAGGCCAGGGTAAGGTGGCACCCATAAATGCTAAAGTCCAAGCCATCATGGACTTTCCAGTTCCTGACAACAAAAAAGCTTTGCGCCGCTTCCTTGGAATGATCGGGTACTACCGCAAGTTCTGCAAGAACTTTGCTGAGATTGCTCTCAGTCTAACTAACCAACTGAAGAAAGGCGTAAAGTTCACCTGGGATGATGCATGCCAGAGAGCTTTCGATCACCTGAAGTCTCTGCTGTGTCACTTCCCCGTGCTCAAATCTCCTGACTTCAACAAACCGTTCTCCATCGCGGTCGATGCTAGCGACCAAGCTTGTGGATCTGTGCTCCTACAGAGAAGTGACTCTGATGACATTGAGCATCCCGTGGCATACTTCTCCAGGAAGTTCAATCGCCACCAAAGGAACTATTCCACAATAGAGAAGGAACTGTTGGCTCTGGTCCTTTCTTTACAACACTTTGAGGTTTATGTTTGTACAGGACAAAAGCCAATGATTGTGTACACTGACCACAATCCGTTAATGTTTTTGAGTAAGATGAAAAACAAGAATCGGAGATTGTTGAATTGGAGTTTGATTTTACAGGAGTTTGACTTGGAAACTAAGCATGTGAAGGGTACAGACAATGTAATTGCTGATTGCTTATCCCGTGTTTGAATGTGTATATATATATCATGTGTTTGAATATTGTATGATATGTATATATAGACAAGTGTTCACTTAACCATTTTGTATTGAAAAGAAAAATTTTGCCTTTATGAGTCAAAATTTTTCCCTTTTGGAATGGAGGTGTAATGTGAATATAGGCCACTAGATGGCAGTATTTACCTTTTTTTTGTTTAGCTCAGACTGGAGTCATGTATAGACATGTCCTGGACATGTCTGGGGCAAGTCTCAGAAAGTTAAAAAAAAGAGGTCTAAATGTGGGTGGGGTCTGCAAAAGAGTATATAAGGAAAAGAATTGAGACAGTAAAGTAGTAGGAGAAATTGCAAGAAGATGACCAGACCTGCCATTCTGTTCAAGACCTGTGACGTTTCTTTTGTGGATTTCTTTGACTGTGTTTGAGCATTTTCTTCATCCAGGACATCACCAAGCCACCCCACTAAAAAGGGACTGTAATTATTTCTGTTTTTTCTTATTTATCAATCTTGGTCTTTAGTTGTAGGTTGTTATTAGTCTTTGTCTTCGTTAAAAATTAAATGTGTTTTAGTTGTTAAAACTGTGTTTGTCATCCCTTGCTGTTGCTGTTGTGTTATAAATGTAATAACAAATTGGGGCCATAACAATACATATACAAAATTTGAGAACATGACTACTTTTCCCTCAGTCGCAGTGTTGGGCGGTGGACAGAGAACAAGGAGGGCGATAAACACGTCTTTAAATAGCTTATTAGTCTTGATCTGTTTTCGGTCAGTTTCTCTGGTAAAAGACACTTGAACTCTCCCCTCAGGTGTAGCTGATTGTCTTCGTTAAGGCGAGAAACCAAACGCATCACTTGAACGCAAAAAAGAGCATCTTTTTCAATTAAACAATCATTACGCACAGGTTTGACGACTTCCTTAGGATGTAACAAAATTTTGCGCGGAAAATTCACTGTGGTTTTCTCGTGAAGAGTTGCCTATTAAGGCATGTCAATTAAACATTTTATAGAATTTATTATTCACACGCCTGAACATTTCATTATAAGGGAAACTAACATGTTGACCAAGAGCAATGACTGAAATCGGGTCACTAATCTCATCCGTTTCAAGGGATGTTTTCCGCCCCCTCGGTTTTCCGTCCACTGCCCGCCACTGCTCAGTAGACTTGAAATCTAAAACTAAATATTTCCCTCTCTCAGTGGCTGGTTTTAGATATGGGCGTAAACCTTGTCTTCCCGAGGTGACATCACATCGTGCTTGAGTCATCCACTTCATTTCATCGGTGAGGAGCTCAACCAATCACACAATTAAGACGAATCTCTCCCTCCCCCTGAAGCTTTCGTGCCGCCACCCCCATACAGTCTGCGATTAAGTTCTGATGAGTCTACTCAGCAATTTTCATAACGCACTTTATAATACGTTTTTTTTTCCTACTCAAATGACGGTGGGTACTTCAGCACAAAGTTAATTTTGAAATATCAATTAATTTTAAGATTAATTCTGTGCTCCCAAGGACTTTAATTCACCAAAAAAAAAAAAAAATTCCAAATTCTTCTTTTATTAAATTTTACTGCCCCCACTGCTACTACTAATACTCAGCTCTCCATGGTTATGAGGGTAAAATTAAATCATAAAATTCAACCAACTTGCTCACGACATCAGTAACTCCAGCCGCTCTCTTATGGTTGGGAAATCCAACAGGAGAGAGATCAATGGCTGACCTATTTCAGTCTAATGCAGAGGCCGCAAGAGAGTCATTGCACGACATACAGCGAGACGAGCAAAGGATTTTGCAGATGAGTGTTTTACAAGATATTTCTCCAGTAAGCACAGCTGTGCTGTGATTGGTGTAAATATTTGCTGGCTGCATGTGAATGATATAAATCATCAATAAGCAGGTCTGCGTTATATATGTACATTTTTACCCGTGAACAGAGCTGTATGTGATTTATGTAAATCTCCACCAATAAGCAGAGCTGTGTGGGACTGATGTCGATCTTTAGCAATAAGCAGATCTGAATGTGATACGTGTGAATCTACTGCTCCGCAAATGAGTAGAGCTGTCTTATTTTGATAAATCTTCACCAATAGGCAGAGCCATGTGTGATTTATGTAAATGGTCACGTAGTAACACACCGCAGTGGGTAATTTATGCAAATATCCACAAATGAGATGTATTTCAGTATCCACCAATAACTGCAGTAATGTGTAATTTATGCGTATCTCAGTCGATAAAGTGACCTGCGAGTGATTTAGGCAATTGTCCACAAATGAACAGAGGTCTTCGCCAGCTCACTCCAAACTCACATTCTTGTACAATATCAAGAGATGATTCTGGTGAAGGTTCAGGTTGAGATAATCCTGGTGAAGTTTCAGGTAGAGATGATTCAGGTGGGCAAGATTCTACTGGAGATGACTAAGATGAGGGTTGAATTGCAGGAGATTCAGATGGAAGTTTAGGAGATTCAGAGTTGATTTAGGTGGAAATGATTCGAGTTGGAGTTCGGGTTGAGGTGATCTGGTCACAGGTAAGAGATGAGCTAAAGATGACATAGTTAGAGGTGGTTCAGGTGGATTTTAATCACCTGGAGATGATTCAATTTGAGGGCACATATGATTCAGCTCAAAATGATTCAGTTAGAGTTCATTTTAGCGGACTGATTCAGGTGGAGGCGCAGTTAAAGGGGCTGTCCTTGCTTCGTGCTAGCCTTGTGATGACATTGAATAGAGGTCAATGGGCATGGTGCTAATTTGCTACTTATTTCTTAGACTTCTTCCATGGACTTGCGTTCATTCCCATCTTAGGGTTAGCATTTAGCGAGGACGATCCCTTTCAAGCAAAGATTGAGTCGGTTTATAAGTTCTTGAGTGGGCAGAGTGCTCAGGGAGTTTCGGCTCTAACGCAATACTTGTAGCTCTCTCTTTGCACTAACACTGCATATTTCCTCTCTGGCATGACCCTTTATTCTCACATTATTGACACGCTTTCCTCTGACGGCTCTCGAAGGCGTTTTGGAGTTTGGGGAGTTTCAGTTTTTTTTGGCATTTAAATTTTTTTATTATTATTTTTTTTTATCAGGAGTGACTCACCAAACCTGGGACCTGAGCATGTCGGAGAGGCGTAATTACAGTAATCACGCCTCTCTCCCAGCCGCAATTATATTCCTGCGCATGTCATCAGAGGCGTTATTATGAATAATTATACTGTATCAAAACCCACCCCCTCGCCATCCTCCCTTCCGCGGCCTCCTCTTCCGTCAATCAGTTTCAAATATCCACTTTGCCGTGAAATGCACATCACTGTGTGTCACCACAGACTGCAGAGAAAGCTGCCAGGTTTGAGAAAATGTGCCGCGCCGGAGGAAACGCCGAGGGCTACCAGTGGTCCCTGGAAGAAGTTGGTATGTTGTTTCGCCCGGGTCCTGAAATCACGGTTCTCGGGGTTTGAGAACTGCTGGTTCTCCGCCCACCCTGGGAGCCAAAAGTAAAGAGAGTTCGGCCAATCCGAGGCACTCAATGTTCATGTACTTACCTGGGATGAACAAAAACCTGGGCTTGATTTGAATTGAAGGTCCACATTTGAGGATCCCTGCTCTGAGAAGTTGATGGGTATAGATCACCAAGGAGAAAGTTGGTATACTCTCCTGTGTATTTCAATGGCTTTTTGGCTGATAGGAGGTCATACTGTAAATTGACAGAGGAAGGGTGCGTATGTTACAATCAGATTGTGACACTTAAAATTTTTTGTCATTTCAGGACACGACTGGTTTCAAAATCTGACTAACAGGTATACATTCTATACTTTTGTATACCTTACACAAAACCTCTGAAGAGTTTCTGTGCGCTTTTGAAATAATGGCAAGTAAATACGTCTCTCCCAGATTTAGAATTTGATCTAGACGGAACCGGATAATCAACTACTTTCAAAATGTTGTTGTCAAGCCAGTCATTTTATTCTATAAAAAGTGGAAATTTGACCTTCAATATATTGAGGGAATTTTCTTTACAATTCTTTTATAGTAAATCGCATAACTTTTTCCCACAGTATAAGTATGATTATGCTATATACCGCATGTATATTGCCATTTTCCTTTTTAAACATGTTTATAGTACAGAGGAATGCTGTACTATACCTCCGGCCGTCCAGCTCACCGGTCTACTAAACCAGGATCACACTTCTGTCACTATCCTATTATCATCTGCACCTGTTTCCTGTTTTCACTGTGTGGCAGCAGTGTGTATTTAAGACTGAGCTTTTCTCAGTCTCTTTGTGAAGTCTGTATAACCTCATGCATGTTTGACATAGTAAGTTTTGCATAGGCCGTATCTACAGTTTAATTTAAAAGAACCACATTTACTGTTTTCTTTCTGATTTGTAATACTGTCTTCTGTAGTGCAGCCCTGCCTCTGTATTACTCAGTGTTAACTTTCGGGAACCTGTGTTCCAGTTTGTTTCGCCTTTTTACATTTATGCCTTCTGCGGTGCATAACATAACCAAATCCATCCCTGCACTTGAGTTCAATTCTCGGATTCCTGTCCTCCGTGCCTCAACACTCTGCGCTACGGGCAAACGTTACAAATCCAGAGGAGATAAATCTCTGTAAAAGATGACCTGATTTAGGTGCGCTTGCTCTCTAGCTCTTCGTATGATGATAATGTCCCTGGTACGCAGATGACAAGCTTAGGATTGATGTGGATTTCAGTCCCCAGTTATCCCTCCCACCCTCTTTCTTGGTGTGTCTGGCTGCCTGTGGAGTCGGTGTGCAACACGAAAGAACAATGAAGTTTAACACAGTGCAGGAGTATATCACGCCATACTGCTCAAGCCACTCCGTTAAGCAAGAAGAACACAGCGCCACTGTGAGCCTAGGAGAGGTGCTACACACGAGAGAAGTAACGTGAACTAATTATTAAAACAAAAAGAGCGATACTTTAAAACACTTATGCACAGATGCGAGCATGTAGTGACGCACACTTGCATGCGCACATGCTTTAATTATTAAATTCTAATGTACCATTTGTGATTATTGACAGCACAAACATAATAACTAGGTCAAGACATGCAGTGTAGATGTGTAAAATCATTAAAACTGTGCAAATGCATAAAGATCAGAAACGTATAATTGTCAGTGGTCCATAAACTGTTTATTTTATTTTTCATTTCCAGTTTTTATTCTTTAATGCTGTAATAATGTCATTCATTGCTTTGTTTTCTTCCTCAGTCTTCCCATTTCCTGCTTCTTTTCCACATGTCTTTGTTTTCATTTCACTCCCGCTCTAGCCCCGCCCGTTCTGCGCATTCATTGGACCACTCATCCCCTTGTTTGTAGCCATGCCCCTGCTTGCACTCCCTAGTTCTCACCACACCTGATTTGAGCTCACCCCTTTAATTCCTTTGCTATTTGCAGACAGCGTTCAATTTCACTCAGTTCTGTACCAACAAGAAGCCCTGCTTGGCCAACATCAAGGTTAACTGAAGAATTTAACTGAGGCCCTTTGATCCTTGGCATTCATGATACATGAACTGATTGCATGTATTTTTCCCATATTGTGCAGTTTAGAAAAGCTCCAAGCTCAGTGGCTCACTTTTTGTCTTGTCATGGTAGATAAATGAGAATGGATATGTAAAACAGGGTTCTAGATCACTCTAAATAAATTGTAAGTGATAAATTCAGTATCTAATTATTCACCACAGTTCTCTTGAGTTTTGAACCCCTGAAGTCTGTGCTTGAATTTAATTCAGCAAGACCACGTGATTGAGAGAGATAACAATGTTGATTTTCTCAGAAGTTTTTGGGATGCCCCGAAATCTTTAAAATATTGACACACTTAGTGATGACTTGATCTGGGGAATGTCCTCTGTCATGAGTGGGCTTGTTCACCTGTTGAGACTGACCAAATGTGTCCAAAATAATAATTCAGTTATCAATATGAATATCAAAGTCATTATTTATTAGGATATGGTGGTAATTACTGATAATAAAGAACAGCTTGTGAAACCCTTGAAAAAAGTTGGTGGGCTGTTTAGGTGATCTGTGAATGCACAGGAGGAGAGTTTCTGTGGTACATTTTAATCTGGCAGAGAAGTATTCAGAAGATGGATAAATGCCAGAAGGCAACTGCTTACATAAGGACCTGTTACAAACTTGGCAGAGTGGAAGCCAATTGCGGGATTAACAATGAGCCACGGGGATGCGTTAATTATGAGGGGAAATGGGAGGCGGCATGGAGCTCCTGCTGTCCCAAAACATTTCTCACCCTATAAGGGACACCGGGGAGGAAACCCAGGATTTCAAGTAACCAATCAGAGTAACCCCTTAGCCTGGGACAATCCAGCCCTGACTGTAACCCCTTAGCCTGAGAGAATCCAGCTCTGACTGTAAGCCCTTAGCCTGAGACGATCCAGCCCTGACTGTAACCCCTTAGCCTGAGACGATCCAGCCCCGACTGTAACCCCTTAGCCTGAGACGATCCAGCCCTGACTGTAACCCCTTAGCCTGAGACGATCCAGCCCTGACTGTAACCCCTTAGCCTGAGACGATCCAGCCCTGACTGTAACCCCTTAGCCTGAGACGATCCAGCCCTGACTGTAACCCCTTAGCCTGAGACGATCCAGCCCTGACTGTAACCCCTTAGCCTGAGGCGATCCAGCCCCGACTGTAACCCCTTAGCCTCAGGCGATGCAGCCCTGACTGTAACCCCTTAGCCTGAGACGATCCAGCCCCGACTGTAACCCCTTAGCCTGAGACGATCCAGCCCTGACTGTAACCCCTTAGCCTGAGAGAATCCAGCCCTGACTGTAACCTTTTAGCCTGAGACGATCCAGCCGTGACTGTAACCCCTTAGCCTGAGACGATCCAGCCCTGACTGTAACCCCTTAGCCTGAGACGATCCAGCCCCGACTGTAACCCCTTAGCCTGAGACGATCCAGCCCCGACTGTAACCCCTTAGCCTGAGAGAATCCAGCTCTGACTGTTGCCCCCTAGCCTGAGACGATCCTGTTGTGTTCTGTGGGTTTTGGTTAGTCTATTTTAGGTTTTATTTTTATTGTGATGTCTGATGGTTTTAGTGTTTCACATTTCGTATCTCTCCCATTCCGGTCCACGTCTTACCCAGGTACGGTTTTTGTTTTCTCCCCGGTTGCGTCATTAGTTTGTTGCCGTTTTTGTCTTTATAGATTGTGTCACTGTTTCGGGTGATTTAATAGATTCTGGGATCAGCCTTCCCTCCGATCTCGTTTGCTTATTTCCCCTTGCTTTTCTATATTACTAACCCGTACTAACAGTTTGTTGTTTTCTAGAATTTACTAACCAAAACCAACACTGTACATAAGGCTAACATTCTAACGAGCACTCGGGATTGTACAGCTGCACTTACTAATTGACTAAGAATCTCTCCGCATTCGCCCTGTTCTAGTCTCCGCCACCTGCTGTCATTTAATCTATGTCGCTATATTTCTTGCAGATTCTCCGCAAATTTTCTCATCCGTCCTGCCTCCTACTCTGTGCACCTAGAAGTTCTTACCCAGTTTATTTATCCCGTCTTTGGGAGAGTCTTGTGATCCTCATCCGTGTGTTTTCCTGTTTCATGTAAATAGGTTTCCCTCGTGTTCCACCCCTTGTTGTTTATATTATTTTTACCACCTGCATCTGTCCGTGCCCCTCCCTATATATTCCCCGGCTGTGCAGAGCAGGGCAGATCTGACTTCACTTCATTCCAGTTCTGTGCCAGGCTAAGATCCAGCCCTGACTGTGACAAAACCAGCAACCTACATTGACAGGACAATCAGAGTGACTATAGCTGGTAACACTAGCGGAATTACAAGACAATCAGTCAATTAACAGGAGCAACTTGGAAGCTCCAGCCTTTTGGGCTTGGCTGGCCCAAAGGACACCTGAATCGGCAGACCGGTACTGGCAGGCTAGAAGGACTACAGCCTATATAGCAGCTGAAGCAAAAACTTGGGTTGGGGAGGAATTTTGAGAGGCCATGGAGAAAGACTTTGGGGGGGCCTCAAAGAGGTTCAGATAAACTGTTAGATGACTCAGGGAAGGGAGACAGGCCTTTGCCCAGGCTGTTTACAGCAGGGGTGGGGAACTGCTGACCTCTACTGGGGATGCTGTCTGGCCGTGGCAGGCCCAAGCACTGCATTTAGGGGCTATATAGTGGCATAGAGTATTTGACAGTGAATGACGGCTAATGTTGCCCAGTTCGATCATGTGTTTGTCAAACCTGATGGCAGAACCGAGAACCAGCCAATTTTTATCCAGAAAGGTGCCTTCTGTTGTGCTGTTGAAGTGGTCCCTGTATTAAAGGTTGCAGCAGAACCTGTGAGATTTTCACAGAGGAGAAGCAGGTGTTTAATGAGATGGTGTGGATGTGAGAGCACTTTGGGGGGAGGCGAGGGGAGGGGGGGGGGGGGTTGTTGAGGTAGAGAAGCCAAAATAAGCAGGAGGGAAACGTGTGTGAGGACTCCACAGCATTCGAGAGACACAGCACTAGTCACACCGATCTCACACGATTAGGCTTATCGCTGTAACTAATGGATTAGTCCCAATTTGACAGTAATGCGCCCATTAGACACCAAGCATCATAAAGTGGATGAAGATGAGAGGAGAAAAGAGAGAGAGAGAGAGAGAAAGAGAGAGCTGAGGTGACAATATTGCTTTTCCGCAGTTGCATTTTTAAATATTTGGACTTGTTCCTAATGGCGGTTTACTCGACACAACAGAGTAGAAGCTGTTTGCTTTAATTTGCAGTTAAAAACCTTTCAAATTCATATCCACATGCTTTGAGACTGCATGAGCGAGAGACGGAGAGAGACGAGTGGGGATTGAAGGGTCTGTGTTAATGTGAGGTATTGCTAAGCCTGTTATTTGCCTGGGGGTATTTAGGGGATTAGAACACAGTGACTCGGGCTGTAGTGTCATGTAATACCATCTGTCTGCGGATAACACCGCCTCCATCGACCCAGGTCAGCAGTCGATATCACAACCACGAAAACAAAAAAAAATAAAGAGTGCAGGTTCCATCCCATATCTTTTACATGTTACATACTACATGCATCAGTGTGAACAATTGTATGGCTTTCTTAGGGCCGCTTGGTAAAAAAGTATTGAGGTTACCCTGATTCAGCCACTGATAATTTCAGAAACATTGAGACCATCCTTCATGAAACTGTTTTTTTATTTTTTTTATTTTTTTGTGGAATGTAAAGTTGCTTTCACACCGGACGCGAAACGAATTTTTCGCACGGCAGATTACATTCATTTGCGTGTATTCGTGTCTTTGCGTGTAATCTGTTGTGCGAAAAATTTGTTTTGCGTCCGGTGTGACAGCGGCGTAAGATGTATGAATTATGTTTCTGCTGTGAATCTACCTCTTCCCAAATGATGCCCTTTTGAACTGGTTCTCTGACCAAAGACATTCTGTTTCACATCTTAATGTTACTTTGACTTGTAGCCATTGATTTGACTAGGATGCCTCAGAACCTATTTATTTGTTTGCCATTTTAAAAATATGTGACATACTACCTCACCGTTTTATGAATTTGTCAGAATTCATGTCTTAATTAAAACACTAAAGCACTGGAAGATCAGCTTTTTGCATTGTGAAGATTTAATTAATTTGTTACTGGGGTCTTTTATTTTATAATTGAACAGCACACTGAAAGTTAACTTCTTATTGGTTTTTTCAGACTCATAATGGCCAACAGACAAAGACAAGCTCGATACACAGCAGCAGAGGCCTTAAGGCCTACACTACAAAACAAAAGCCCTAAATTATTTTACAATTTTTTTTGTGTGTGTTAAATTCTGTAAGAAAAGACAGAAGTTGTAGTCCAGAATGTTTTACAGCTGCATGACCTGCAAAAATCATGTATGTAATGCCAAAATTTCTTTTGTGGTGCTATGACTTGCTAAGTGTAAGTTAGTTATTGCAATATTATTGCAATGTTATTGCATTTATAGTACATCATTGATATTCAGCAGTAATGGATTTTGTTCTTCAACAAAGTTATGTGTATTTGCTGCATTGAATTTGTTCTTACTGCATTGATTTCAAGGTATTCCCTCCTAGGGTCCATGCAGACCCCGCCTGGTGGTTTGTGTATGTAAAATTGACCAGTAGGATGAAGGTTAATCCACCGCCGGAAAAGGAAAAGGGATTGTTTTCGTCACGTTTGTACTGCAGCGGTGTGGTGAGCGCGGTCCCGGAGGAGTGTAGCCTCTGAAAAGAAGCAAAATGGAATTGGATGGAAGTTCACACACGGATGTGGTTCAGCGGAAAAAAAAAAGTTCCACGATCGTCAAACGCCTGCTGGAAAGCATACTTTTCTATGATTTTTACTTTAGAACATCAGGGAACACCAATGACCACTGGGTGAGTTTCACGTCTTTTCAAACAAACGTTTAATGTTGTTTTAGGACAGATTTAGCCGTGCCCATTGACATTACATTAGCAGCTGACAAGGGCTAACAAAACGACCCAAACACAGATTTTCATCAAAATTTACTCCTGAGCCATTCTATTTCATGGTAAACCAGCGAGAAATGAGGCTTAAAGTGCAAAATGGCCGGAATATTCCTTTAAGTGAATTTGGAAGCACCCTGAGTCTTGATTTCCTTCCTTTCGTCATTCGTCTCTCTGGTGGGCGGAGCTAAGAACAGGAAGCAGTAGGAAGGCTGTAAAAAAAATTGTGATTGCGAATGAAGCCAATGTCTCAGCCCTCTGCTCTTTGTTAGGTGCCATATATATCCAAGAGTACAAACATTCTGCGTGTTCATGTCATTCAATAAAGACAAATACTGAGGGGTAATGAACTGGGATTTTTATTTATTCTTACCATCACTAAACACTGCGCAAACAGTGATGATAAACTCCTGTGACTTTGTTTCATCGACACTTTTTCAAACACCTCCACTTTTTGTCGTCATTGTCCGTCCCACGGATGGCAGTTCTTCACTGTTCTCTCTGACCTCCCCACTCATCTTGTTGTATTGGAGTGGACTGGATGAGCTCGAGGTCAGCAGGGGTCACCTGGGGTCAGGAGGAGGTCAGCGAGGGGTCAGTAGAGATTTGGAGTGGAAGACGAGGCAGCTGTTGGGATATGCTTGGAGCTAGCAGGATGCTGCCTGACCTTTGTACTGTCAAGACTAAAGCTTGCCTCATACATCGCCCGATGCCCATTTGACAAGGGCCATATGACCAAAATGATGTTTTTTTAACGGAAAAACGTCTCTCAAAAACGCTGTCTTAAAATCATGAGCCTGTGTAATATTTATTGTGCTGCTGTCTTTAACAGGTCTCTCATGGCTAAATTCCCAACCTGGCTCTTTCAGCCAGACGCCTAATCATCCCCTGATCTAATTGGCTGTGCAACTTGTCCTCTCCCTCCCCACCTCAACCCCCAGGGCTCCCTTAAAAAAGAGATTTCAATCTCAATGGGGCTTCACTACTTAAATAAAGGCTAAATAAAAATACAAGGGATGCAAAATGTCCAAGAACTTCTCAGTGGAGTGAAGCTCAGGACAAAGTTCATTTGGAAGACTATCCTTTGGTGTGCTTCACCCAGTAGTTAATTTTTTGATTAGTCAGCTCTCTTACCTCAGGCATGCTCACTCATTATCCCAGCTGCGATAGTGTGAGGCTGTAAATTGTTGACTGAGAGATTAGCTGTGCTATCAGCTGAGCGTGTCTGTCCAATACCACTGCGACACTCGTAGGCCGTTTGCCTGTCATCCTGCTGCTGTCATTTTTACTCTTTTCCCCTTGGACTCCCCACCGCTTTTACCCATAATGACTTCAAATGACGACCCTAGGGGAGGCTAGGGAAAAGGTGCGTTGATATACATATAGGCCTTAAATGTAGTCTTTATGGGGAAAAGAGTTAAATATGATTCTCTCTCCACTTCTAGCACATGTAGGCTGGTGTTGTGCGCACCCTCCACCTCCCCATTACTGCCCAGCCTTGGCAGGTTCATCAGCGTTATCATTCATCATCCTCATCAGCCTATCGTCAGCCTATCAGTCCGCAGAGTCATCAGCTTCCACCGCCAGTATCAGGACTCCATGGGGGGATTTATCCTGCTGCGGCTCAGGGCAGATGCTCCTCAATCACAAAATCTCCCTGTCGAGTCTAAGCTTAGGTCATCAACACCAACCATTAACCCGTTCAGTGCCACGCCCGAGTATACTCTGGGTAGAAGATTAATGTGTCAGTGCCACGTCTGAGTTAACTCGGGTTTTGATAGTTCCGGTTTCTAACATCAGGTGGCAGCAATTTTCCGATGATTAAAAATTAGCAATCGGCAGTAAAACGCGCTGCTTTCTTGTGCAACGATTGGAGAGCCAACCCCGTGCCAATGCCGAAAATAAAAAAAAAACACTGAATGGGTTAATCTGTTAATGCAGTAGTCTGAAATAAACAATTTCTTTTCATAATTCAGTGGTCCTGATTGAAATAAAGATTAAAGACACAAAACAAATTTTTTTAAAAATATGTTGAGTATGGCATGGTAAGCCTGCTTTCGCAAACCGTTTTTATCAGACTGTTGGATCATTGAGCTCAGGAATTCACTGATAAGGACGCCATATTCCTCATGTCTTTTTTGTGCATTTCCTAAAGTGTTATCACAAATCTAAATTTGCACGGCCAATGTAGACTATTTTCCATAACATAAACGAAAACGTCACAGCGTTTTGCATTTATAAATTTGCAGAGCGTGCGGTTCCAAAAAGCGGGCGGAGATTGGCCGTATGGACTCATTACATCACGCCGCAATTTTGCTCCTGATTTCCCTTCTCACCATGGGCACCTGCATTTTCCAGCCAATTAATGGTGCCCCGCTTGAACGGTATCACCCGGGGACGCAAACCCTAATGGAGCCGTGGGGAATAGCTTCGGCACGGTTCGTTACCTTCTCTAAACGAGATTTCAGCCCGGCCCGAGACGCTGAACGAGTGGAGCTCTGCTCGCCAGTATAATGACATTTTTCTTCCCTGTGCTTTCTGTAAACAGCGTGAAGATTTAAAATGATTGACAGTTTTTCATTCCATTTACTCACATTTTAAGTTTCAGTTTCGGTGCGCTGAACTTATTACACACCCCTCATGGACTCCCAGCATCGCTGCGTGTGTCAGTGCAGCTCAGCTGTGTATATACAGCAAGAACACCTGCAGTTGAAGGCCTGGACACCTACCTAAATACACACTCACAGTCACCGGGACATGTACCTCAATACACACACCAAAGGCATCAGACCGTAGGTGCGCACATCCAATGTATTGCCGCTCGCACACTTATGTTGAGATTGGGGCCACCACCAGGGATTTCGAGCCTAATGAAACGGTTTGACATTGGAGCACATCAGCCCAGAACATGTGACTTCACGTTGTTAGAGGTTTCAAGGAGCTCTGCTGGTCGCAGTCCATCTTCCTCTGCCGTTTGCCACCCCTGAGACAGCCGTTTCCACAAGACCAACAATGCAAACACATTTGGGTTCATATGGAACGCTTTGTTAATGTGGGTATTTTAAAATATCTATTGAGCTCCTGCAGTGAGAATGTGTGAAGCATCAATTTCGATTTCAGTATGGACAGACACGAGGCTTGTGTGCGTGCATGTGTGTGTGTGTGTGAGAGAGTGTATGGCTGTGTATGCATGTTTGTGCATGTCAGTGAGCATGTGTGCGCGCATGTGTGTGTGTTTGCGCGTTCGCTTGAGTGTGGGTATATATGTATGTGTGCGCAATTACGTGTATGTTTGTGCATGTGTGTACGCATGTGTGTCTGTGTTTGCGTAGGTTTGTGTTTATGCATTTGTATCTACTGTGTGTGTCTTCATGTGTGCATGAATCTGTTTGTGTGTGCACATGCATTTGTGTGTGTATGTGTGTGTGTGTGTATGTGCAGTTGCATATGCCAGTGTACAGTATAAATGTGTAGAGTAGTGTGCTGCGATGATTATACACCACCACTTTTGTCTAAAAGGGGTCCTAATATGTTACTTTTCTAAAATTTCTTGGTGAAAATGTATTGAAAAATACTATTGCAAATACTAATGAGAACAAAAAAATCATTCCCACAGTTATATTGAGGTAAAATATGGGTAATAAACAAACGCAATGAAGGTTTTTTTTTTTTTAATGAAAGGTGACGTAAATTTTATTTTTTGACTGTTGCATAGCCCAAGTGGATGTTTGAAGACTCATTCCATGATTATTGATGCTAAATAATTTGGTTTTTGGTTTGGTTTGTTTGTGTCTTTGTTTGTTAACAACAAAACTGATGGCCAGATTCACCCCAAACTGTGTGTTGGGATTTCCACTGACCCAGAATAGATGCCTATTGCATTGAGGAGAAGTAGGACAAAGTATGTGCGAGGGGCTGGGAGCGTTGTGCCTGGCACCACTTGTTTGAACTGGTTTGGGGCAAAGTTCTGCAAAATTATCGCTGATGGTCAGTTATTCCAGTGTATGAGGTGAACTTTGGTGACAAGAACTTAGAGCAGCGTCACAGTTTTAAACACAATGGCACGATAGAAGAAGCTCTTTGAGATATTCGTAGCTGCATTGTGGCCTTACACGATGCTGAAGACATTAAATGCTGCCATGGCACTGTAAAAAACACCATCAAATGTTTCAAAGGTTCACTGAAAAGTAGTGGCAAGAGAGGCGCAAAACGGGAATTAACTGCCGCTGATGTTCTTTATCTGTGTATAACAAGATGAAAAAATCGGCGGTTGACAGCCCAACAACTCCTTGACGATATTAATTGTGCCAAACAAAAAGAGATGAAAGTTCCAAGATCTTCCGTATCCAGACGCTCATGTAAAAATGGTCTGATTGGGTGTGTTGCTGCCAAGAGCTGGCATGATCTAAAATAAACATAAGTTTACCAAGAAATTGGATACCAACGGACTGGGAACAAGTGCTCTGGACCAACAAAACAAATTTTGAAATTTTCTAATCTAAATGCAGAACGTACATGCCCCAGAGAGTTGGAGAGTGTTTCAAAACTGACTGTTAAACCCCTCCATAAAACAAGGAGGTGATAATATCATGGTTTTGGGTTCAGTTTGCGCGAGAGGAGCCGGTGATCTCATAAAAATCGACAGAATCATGGATCAAAAGTAGTATCACAGCATCCTTGTGAGGCACGCATCGCCATCTGGAAATAGACTGATTGGTCGAGATTTTATTTTCAACAAGATAATGACCCAAACACACACTCAAAAAAATATTTGAAAACTACAGTACTGTGCAAAAGTCTTGGGCACATTTCTCAAAAGGCAATTTCATGGGACAAATCTGCTGCAAAAATAATGAAATTAATACTTTCTAATAAATGAAAGATGTACTATCCAGAGATGTAAACTGTTATAAATTAAATAAAACAAATATCAGGTGTGACTATGCATTACCTAAAAATCTGGGACACTTTCTGGTTGTGCTATAGTTCATAGTTTGGCTTTTTGGTTGTTCTGAGCAGAGTGAAAAACTCTGTTCCACTGTTCCTCTGCAGACTGACTGTCGCATTGTGTCTCTCCCTCGAGTATCTGCAGACGGCCATGTGATGGTGACATCAGGGCTCCGTCAAGGGTATATTATCTGTTTCAACTGTTTTTTATTGAAATCCCAACATTTATTTATGAATAAATTAGAATTTAGAATTCAAATATACTTTCAATGTTCAGCAACACTAATGAGGAAAACAAAAACTAAACATCTAAAGCCAGATGTTAATTTTTGAAGTGCAGGGTGCTTAAAACTTATGCACAGTACTGTGTGTCAGGAAGATTAAATGCTGTAATTGAAACAACTAGATGGTGGCCACACCAGATATTGACTTTATTTTCTCAAAAATACATTATTATTTTTGATTTTGCTATATATTGTTATTTGTTTACTTATTTTAATCTATACAATCCAGTATTACTTGTACATGAAATAAATACTTGAATAGTGTTTGGTTTCTGACTTACCTTCATTTTTGTTAACTGCATTATAATTGCAGCACTATACTGTGTGAGTGAGTGTGTGTGTGTGTGTGTGTGTGTGTGTGTGTGTGTGTGTGTGTGTGTGTGTGTGTGTGTGTGTGACGGGGAGGTGAGGCTTTGCCTATTTCCGTCTCCTTTGTCCTGTTTTCCCTGGGGTGGTGTTGATTTAACACTAAGCTTTTCCCCCGGAAACTGAGATAAGAGCAGAGCGAAAGAAAAAAAAGAGGGAGGGAAGAGACAGAAGGAGTGAGACTGAGAAAGAGAGGGAGGATGGAGGAGTAGAGAGAGAGAGAGAGAGATAGGAAGGGAGTGGGAGAGAGATTGGTACTCTAGCAGCAATAAACTTATATACACACCCATGCAGACACACACACACACACACACACATATGCTGCTGTCAGGATTATTGCGGCCAGCTTGAAGGGTCATTTAAAAACAGCTCATCAAGCTCTGCTCTTTGAGCAAAATTAGAAGATCACAGCGAACTGTTAATGACCTGGCCAATGACTGCACTGGGACTGTTTGAGATCACGGTTCTCTAGCAATTGCTTATTGGGACTCATCAAAATGAAGACGTTAAAACAGACTGAAGTCATGAAGCAAACAAAGGACGATGCTTGTGTCTAATTACAAGGTTAGAACTGTACTGATGCCATCGCTGATCGCAGCTCGAGGGCTGCCCTATGGGAAAGATGATTGCAACCCCTGAGACTGCCACTGGGTGGAAGTAGAGAGTTGATTACGCCCACAATCAACTATACAAAATCTAGTCAGAGTACACGACCTATATAAACAGTTTTAATAGGCCCTTACAGTGCATATCGGAATTGCAGTTTTGTTTTTCCCTCAAAATTTAACATGGTCCAAAACAGATACCTGAGGCCATTTACCGGAGACTCATGAGCAATGTGATTGGTCTTAATCAGCCAATTGGTGAAAGGCATTTAGAATTGCTTGCACTGGATCACGTTCTATTGGATATGCATGGTTATGATGCGATCTTAGTCTTTAAAAGTAATCTTAACTAGTATTGATTTTATTACAACAATTATAATAAGGCAAAAAAAAATAAAAATCTGAATTCAGTCGTACTTAGTGCAGTTTAGCCCTCTCCTTTGTTCATATTCTTTTTAATTTTTTTAAATTTGAATTTTTATACTTTGCTCAGTCATTCAGTCATGTAGTAGGGCACCTCCCTGCCTCATCATGAACCATGTGATCAGTGCAGACATAAAATGCCTGGACCTGTTACAATCATATCTTTGTGCGTTTTCATTCTCTCTTTCTCTTCTTCTGATTCAATGAAATATCTGCAGTATTATTGTGATGATGATAATTATTATTGTTTTTGTTGTTGTTGTAGAATTCTTCCTGGATTAAATCGAACGATATACGATGAAACTATCTCACAGTATTTGAAGACCAGCTTAAATAGTTTGAAAGCCTGACTGTGGTACAGACGGCTCTTGTGTCAGAAATAAAAGCAACAAGTGGCAAACTGAGGTTCAGCTCGACAACTTATCTCACTTGGGAACAGATTATGTTGATCCCCTTTTGATTTAACTCAGAAAGCGAGTGAGAGCGGGAGTGCTTGTGTGTACATCAGGAGAGAGAGAGAGAGAGAGAGAGAATGATTGAGAAGGGGAGGGAAAAAGAGAGAAGTGGGGATGATGTGAGTGAGAGAGAGAGAGAGCAGAGGGGGGGAACAGGACAGGGACAGTAGGGGGAGGGGGAGAGGGAGGGATAGAGAGAGAGAGAGAGAGAGAGAGAGAGGAAGGATGAGATTTAGCGACACCGACAGGCAGCATATCTCCACACCGTGTCAGACAGTCGGTCAGTCAGTTATTCGCTGTCATGGTGAAGAGGAAGGCTCACCAGCGAGGCCTCTCTGTGACACCCGGTAAGAACAGAACACTGTCTCTACACCCTTCTCCGTCCGTCTCCCCGCTTCGGACAGGGGCATAATGATGTGGACCCAGTCAAACCCCATTCAGGACTGACCGCTGTCTTTCAATCTGCCCTGGTGAAGCGATTATTATTCTTGTTGTAGCCGTACAATTCTTGTAGTCCTCGTAAAAGTAGTTGTCACAGTAGTGGTAGTGTTGTCCTGAATGCTAGCTGTCGAGCAGTATGTATCGTCATTTGAGTCAGAAGCCCAAACAGTTCTGCCATGAGCTGGGGTGAGATGGTGCCGGCGATGAGCTCTCCGGCTCTCTGCAGTCCGGAATAGAGAGAACAAGCCGGGGAAAGGTTTTTTTTTTCTTTGCTGAAATATTGCTGTTTCCTGACTTAACATTGTTTTTCATACATTACTTTGCAAAATTTTTTAAACACATTGCTCATGTCTATGTTCGATGTTTCAGTGAAATATCAGCAGTATGTAAATAATCTTAAATGACACAAAGTGTGATTGCCGGGCAGTCAAGATAAAATAATCTAACTTTGGGATAACCACCTAAATGCTGTAGTTGATAAAGAAAAATTGTTCGGCAAATTATTTCTATTTTCTAAGAAAAGATGTAAGATCAACCTAAATGAATGCAAAGTGGACTGAAAAATCAAGAAGAAACGGACCACAGGTGCAGCGTATCCGTACAAACTTTCAGAGTTCAGGTTAAATCTTCAGGACCATACAGATGCCATAACAGTAATAACAGTAATTCTAACACAGTAATTGCCAAAAATATGGCAACTTTTATTAGTCGTTCTACCACTTTTATCATGATTTGGAGAGGTTTTTTTTGTGATTCAAAAAGCAGTTATATTAAATATTTCTATCTCAAACTTCTTGAAAATTGTTGCCGTTCAAATACTCTTGTTGGGTGTTTGGTTTTCCTGGGCATTGGGTGGAGCACTGCAAAAATCTGAGGAAACCTGATCAATTTGGGCAGATATACATATGAATTTTGCAAAGATGAAGTTTTTTTTTTTTTCCGCTCCCCAGTGTCAATGCTGTATCTGTGGCTACTTCATCCATCTTCTTCAGCTTATATTTAAATATATAACTCTGGGGGGAAAAGGAGCCTCTAATGCTGTGAATGTGCATATTTTTACATAAATATGAAGTTATCGCACAAATATGAGCTAACTGACGTTTACCCTTTTCCCTTATTGGAAAATTGGGGAGGCCATAATCCTCCAGGAATATGAAATGATTGTTGTCAGTTTTTCTTAGAATTGATTTTAGATCAGAGATGTTGAGCAGTCGCAGAGGATTAGATTTATTGACTCTTTATGGAGAAAGAGAGAAACATGATTAGTGTCATCTTTTGAGATACGACAATTTTTTCTGTTAGCGTAAAAAGTTTGAGTGGTCAGTGTGATTTGAATAAAAATACTTGTCTTTCTGAATGTACTTTACATGAAAGGTTTTGTGTTTCTGAAAGTTGTTCTCTTTTTTTTTCGTTAACGTGGACACGCTTTGGGAAGTTAAAACTGATCCTCACAGATGTGATCTGTTGTTTGCTTTGCTCGCCCGGATGCATCATGCTGTGAATTTATTTAAGCCTCTGTGAACCATTCACAACATGTGAGTTTTGGTCAGTGTCATCAATTATCGTTAGTTTCTGTGAATTCACTGATCCTGCAAGGTATTTCAGCGTCTCCAAAGAGAAAAATGGTCAAATGGTGCTTCTCCCTCAGTTTTAATTGCCAAAACCCCTTCGGAACTGTCATCGCTGAGCAAAAATGTAAGGGATCCCTTTGAATCCATGATCACTGGCCCAAATTCCTGGGGATCCATTTGAATATGTGATTGTTGACCCAATATCTATGGTATGCCTTGGCTTATGTGACCTTTGACCTGTTCATTGACCTCGAGCAAATGGTATTTTGGCATTAAGAGCTGTACAGTGGTGTCGTATGACTTTTTTTTTTTTTTTGTGTGTGTGTAAGCAAAGGCAGCTGGTGTTGCACAGTAATTCATGGGAGCGTTCGCGTTGTGCGCCGACTGCTGCATAGCAGGGATTTAAAGGGCTGTACTGTCTGAAGCGGGCAGTTAAATAGCCAGCTGGGCAGGGGATGTGCGCCCGTAAGCCGTGCACAACTCCTCCGATAAAGACGCCCTAAAGTCAGGCAGGTGGACAGGCCTAACTGGATCAGAGGTTAACGGGGGACAGTTTAAAGGCGTAAGGGAATGTTCCGGATGCAGTCTGAGGGCCGATGCAGTGATTACGATGGGGAGGAGGGGGAGAGAGGGGGGCAGAGTTGGGGGGAAGTTTGCAGCTGGGCGTTTGCTCATTGATCCGGGTCTCTGACATTGTACTCCGCAGGGAGGAGTCATGGTGATGAGCAATAGAAATAGATGGTTGACCAATGAAGTGTGCAGCAGTCAACGCATGGAGACAAACAGAATTACCTCTCTTTAGCTCTGTGCATATCTGTCTCTCTCTATCTCTCTCTCTCTCTCTCTCTGTCTTTGTCCTTTTTGCTCTCTCTTTCACTATCAGTATTCTTCACTGGCATATCAAATCCATTGATTTGTCTTGTCAATTCTTTTTTCAATCTTTATCTACCTCCCTCTCCATTCCCTCTCTCTCTCACTCACTCTCTTTCACTCCATTGAGAAATGAAAAACACAAATCTGAACCCTCACATAGTCCAGAGAATGGCACAAGAATGGCCCTTTTACTTTGGACTAAAAGATATAAAATCAAATTGGGATAATGTATTGTAACTGCAGAGGCCAGGTACTGTGAGTTAGCAGGAATTTAGAAATGAAGGGGGTTCTGTTGGCCACCTTTATTCATGTCCAGAAGAAAGCAAGCACATCTTTTTTCCATATTTGACCCATTGAAATTGATCTTTATTAAGGCCTTTAGAAGAACTGCAGGAGTGACAATTATCCAGGCACATCCATCAACTTCATCCAAAATAAATGATGGAGTCCAACTTCTCACACACTCACACACTGTTACAAACATATGCTGCAAAACACAGACACACACACACACACACTCATGCAGACACACTATGTAATTAATGCAAATATGCATGTTTATTTGTGTAAACCTCTGCAAAAGAAAAATGTTGAATTTTTTTTTTCTAATATGAGGCAAAATGAGTCCTGGCATGCGAGTCAATGCACTTCTGGTTCAGTCTGAAGCGTAACTATGGTAACTTGTTCCTCTGATACGCGCTGAATTAAGAGGAGCACATCAGAATGAGGCATTTGTAACTAAGCGGCAGTCCATTTTCCTCTCTCATAGGGGACCACCTCTCAAAGCAGAGCACGAAAGGCCAGGGTTGCAAATGGAAGGAAACGTTTTGGCTAATTTCCTGTGACTTTCGATTGATTTTACACTTCAGTACGGCGTAAACAATTTCATCTGAGCTCAAGTCAATTTTGTGGCATTCTATTACTCAGATTAGCCCCCACCGGCGGCTGCTATCTGAGATGACTGTGATATAGCGGTGGGGTTAGATTTTCCATCAGTCAGTCCATTAGTTTGTCATATTAAGACTCACCGATCAGTTTGTCCGCAGTTACCCGTACTGACATTGAGAAGGCTTCAGAACTGCGTGAGTATCGTAGTCCAATAGAACAAGCCATTTATGACAGAGACATCATGGCATGTGTGGTGTACTAAACAGAGCAGCTATGTGGTGCAAGATGTGTGCATTAAATGTGTTTACCAGTATTCTTCTCACTTCCAGTTACTCAGTTCGAATTTCAGTTCTGGCACGTAATGACACATCATATTTACTCATAACAACGAGCAAATAAATTATTCGGTAGAAAATATCCCAAATTTAATTCATACATTTGAAGGGTATGCTTATTAATAACATATTGATATTTACGAAAAAAAAAAAACAAGATGCTGATTCATAAAAATATTGAAGCAAACAAAAGAATTAGTCAGTTTATCAGAGAGATCATATTTTCACCCTCAATCCTTCAGGAAATGACAAATTGTGCCATTAAAGTAACTGTTGAGCCGCTAATAAGGTTCTCTCTCTCTCTCTCTCTCTCTCTCTCTCTCTCTCTCTCTCTCTCTCTCTCACTCTCTCTCTCCCCTTTTCCTCAGTCTCTCCCTATTCTCAGGATTACTGACAAAAGGACCCCACTAAAATCATTTAAAGGAGAAAGTGCAAATGAATGGAACACTACCTCGGCTGTGTCTCTACCACTGATGCAGGAGCAGTGACTCATAGAGAGGGGCTTTCACAAAGATCTCCTCATTAAACACTGCAAAACAAACGCACACTTCGGCTCTAAAACAGATGAACATCCTCCTTCAAACCTCTCTGACACTCGTACCTCACGCATGATCATACACTATTATACACACATCGCCTGAAAGCACACGCTAACACAGAGACGTCATTTGTGAGCGCGTGCTGAGACAGACTCATTACCTGTTAGCGCGTCAGTGCAGACACAACACTCGTCAGCGCACGCAAACACAGACACATCTGTAAGCAAATGCAAACACATATACATTCTCTGTAAGCTCTTGCTAACATGCAAGCATACCTTCCAAGCGCATGCTAACACGGATACATCACCTGAAAGTATGTGCTAACACATTTACATTCTCTTTAAGCTCATGCTAATTGACAAACATCGCCTGCTCGCACTACTATATATCACCAGTAAACACATGCTAACACTCAAGCTTGTCACCTTCAAGTGAATGGTGGTAAAAAATCACCTGTGCACACACACTGATGCACATACTTAACCAGCAAACAAAAACTAACTCACACATATCTGTAAGCATGCTGGTGAATATATGCTGACACAAAAACATCACTCATTGGCATGTATTAATACACATATATCACCTGTAACGGCAGGCTAACACACACAGATCCCTTGTAAGCACACGCCAAAACACACGCAAAATCCACAGGCACGCCTTAACACTCACATATCACCCACAGACACACACATTACCCACAGGCGCATGTTAGCACTCACAAAACACCCACAGGCACAGGCTAACACGCACACACAGCTCACTCTGCTACCATGTCCTCACCCCCTATCCCTCTTCCCTCCCTGCCTCCGAGCCCTTTAGCCATGGAGTACCTCAACGATTTCGATCTACTGAAATTTGAGGTCAAGCCGGACACGCCCCCTCCATCACTGGCCCCCGGCCCCTACCAAAAAGCCGGCCCCCATGACCCCTCCAGCCCCTCCTACCTCAGCCAGGCCACGCCCTCCAGCCTGAGCTCCACCCCATATGACTCGCTGCCCCCGTCCCCGACACTGAGTGACAGCCATCCCCCTCCCTCCTCTTCCTCCTCTTCCTCCTCATCCTCTTCTTCATCCACACTTTCTCTCTCCTCCTCCTGCCCCTCTCTCCCCCTCCCTCTCGCCGTACCAAGCCTGAGTTACCCCAATAATAGCCCCGCCTCCAACACTGCTGGCTCTGCCCCTGGGTCCGCCCAATGCTCTGGCCCCGCCTCTTTGGAAGATCTGATCTGGCTAGCAGCCCTGCAGCAGCAGTTTGGAGGAGCTGACTGTGGGGCGGGGCTGGGCGGAGGCGGGGCCGGGGAGAGGGTGGGGCCTGGGGGGCCGTACTTTGGGTGTGAGGATGCTGTAGAGGCCCTGCTCAACTCTGCAGCAGCTGCAGTCAACTCACAGGTAAGAGTGTGTGTTCGCCTCTGCGTGCATGCGTAAGTGTGTGTGTATGTGTGTCAAAGAGAGAGAAAGCACGTGTGGGGGGTTGTGTGTACGTATGTGAGTGTGACCGTGTGAGTTCTGTACATGTGTGGGCAAGTGCGTGAGTGGAGATGAGATTTGAATTTTCTTTCGATTTCTGTCAAAATTGCACCCTGCACCCTTCACCAGATCATCAATTCAGCACTCAATGAGCTGTGCTCTATTTTTCTTCTTCATTCGCTCTCTTCTCTCTGTGTCTATCTCTCTCTCCCTCTTTGTGAGCTGTTAGAGTATGAGACAGTCTGTCAGGAAACCCATCTCTAACTGGGCTTTTCCACTGGCACCTACTCCGCTCTACTCGATTCGACTCTACTCCGTTTATTTGGGTTTTCCATCAGGTGAAACCTAGTACCAGTATTTAGCACCTAGTACCAGGTACTTTTTTAGAACGGACTCGGCCGGGGTTCCAAGCGAGCTGAATCGAGCTGAAAATGTGACGTCAACAGAATGCAGGCCACTGATTGGCCAGGGAGTGATGCTTGCTATGATGACCCCACCCACGGTGAGGTGGTGCTCAATTGTAATGGAAAACAACCGAAACCAAGTAGAGTCGAGTCGAGTAGAGGCGAGTGGTGCTAAAACCGTGTAATGGAGAAGCGGCACAAGTTTCACAGCTGTCAAGCAGTATTTTAATCCAAAATTGAAACTCCAAGTGCTATGTACAGTGTAATTTAATATAGAGCCAGAGCTCTGACCACGTGTGAAGTGGCCGGCTGCATTTGAGTGGTCCTCCCTGCTCAGGGAAATTCCTTAAAACTCCTTAAAATGACCCAGGAGTATTTACATGGCGGCCATAAAAAGTGCTGTTTGAAATCTCTTAGTGTTCAAGGAAGGTGCTTCAACGCTCCCGCTCTTATAGAACACATCACCATCCCACAATTCCTTGCTGCAACACTACTTAAATTGATCCACTATCCATATGGCCATTCACGACAACAAACAAACATGACAGACAAGGGGCGCATGATGACGTCACCAAGTGTTAGTGCGCTCGGATTCTCTTAGAGCAAGGCTCATCTGTCCTGAAGTCTTTATCAATTATCCTTGACACCTTTCCTTAACCTCATGAAATTTTCATTAATGACAAAAAACCTACTGACCCATATGTGGTTTGGTAAAATACAGCTGTTGTGTTCAAACCTGTGGAACTTCAGTCCTATTTTAAATTCTGGCAATATCAAGGTTTATCCCAAAGGTGTCCTGTTGAATTACAGGGAAATGTATGCAAAATTATGCACAAGATCAAGAAATTGTTCATTTGATGTAATGCTGAGGCCATGAAAAAACATGGCGTACCGAGTTTAAATATTCCTTACCATGTAAGTGTGATGTAGCTTCAGTAAAGCGCTGCAACTTGCAGAAACAGACAATTTATGTGACATTGTCCTGGGATGTGAAAAAAAAAGGTTTTTAATGTTGAATCTACTGAAGGGAAAACTTAAGTGAAAAGCTTAGAGTCTGAGGCAGGGGTCCTCAATCTTTCCCAGAAAGGGCTAGTGTGGATGCAGGATTTCATTGCAGCCAAGCAATTACACACTTGATACTATTAATCAACCCCTGAACTCTTCGCTAATAGGCTTGATTAGTAGCATCAGGTGTGTAGCTACTTGGTTGCAATGAAAGCTGCACCCACACCGGCCCTTTCTGGGAAAGATTGGGGACCCCTGGTCGAAGGGGCTAAGGAACAGTGGTAAGGAATGAAATGATAGGACGTGATTTTCTGACTGTTTGACCATGGCTGATGCAATTGTCTCTCTCCCAGTTCCCGATGTTGGCCCAAAGCTCCAGCGCGAGCCTCCAGGACTCGGGCAGCGACAGCGGAGGTGACTCCTGCACCAAAACCACAGACCCCAGCTCCCGCGCCCCCCTCCTCTTCCTCTCGCCCGGCGCCTCTTCTTCCCTGCCAAACCATCTCCATCATCATCATCATCATCACCCCCATCTCCCCCTGCACGGCCATCAACATCACCATCATCACCTTCATCATCATCATCTCCAGCTCAGCCAGGTACAGAGGACTGGCCTCGCTCAGGCAACGTGTACGACGCATGCGGGGTTTCGCTCGGCTGAGATTTACTGCGAAGTTGTGTTTGGAATGGACCCTGAATCACTATTAGAGCTCTATGTAGCATATTGGCCATTTTATAGAGCTTTTGAAAATGTCAGCTTCTGATTTACAGCGCTATATCGTTCGCTAAAATACTGTCCCCTGGCACCTGAAAATGTAGCGTACAGAAGCTGTACTGTTGATTTATTCTACAATCCCAATTCGGAAATAGTTGGGACAAAGTGTAAATTGTGAATAAAATCAAAATGCAATGACTTTCAAATCACATCAGCCAGTATTTTGTTCGGAATAGGACAGAAATAACATAGCAAATGTCGAAACTGAGAAATTTTAAAATTTTTTCCACAAAATGAGCTCATATAAAATTTGATGGCTGCTACAGGTCTCAAAAAAGTTGGGACAGGGGCCTGTTTTCCATGATGTAGCATCCCCTCTTCATTTTAACACAGAGTGGAGGTCTCTGGGCATTGAGGAGACAAGTTTCTTGAGTTTAGCCATTGGAATTTGATCCCACTCTTGTTTAATACAGGCTTTCAACGGCTGAAGAGTTTTGGGTCTCCTTTGATGACCTTTTCATTTAATTATGCGCCAAGCGTTCTCACTTTGTGAAAGCTCTGGACTGCAGGCAGGCCAGTTCAGCACACGGACTCTTCTACTACGAAGCCATGCTATTGTAATAGCGGCAGTATGTGGTTTTGCATTGTCCTGCTGAAATATACAAGGCCTTCCCTGGAACAGATGTCGTTGGAGGGAAGCATATGTTGCTCTAAAACCTTTATATACCTTTCAGCATTCATGGTGCTTTTTAAAACTTTTTAAAATGCAAGTGTCCCACACCATATGCACTAATGCATCCCCATACCATCAGAGATGCTGGCTTTTGAACTGAACGCTCATAACAGGAGGGGTGGTCTTTCTCCTCTTTAGCCCAGAGGACACAACACCCATGATTTCTAGCAAGAATGTCAAAGTTGGACTCGTTTGAACACAGGACACTTTGCCACTTTGCTACAGTCCATTTTAAATGAGCCTTAGCCCACAGAACTCAGCGGCGCTTCTGGATCATGCTCAACAATGGCTTCTATTTTGCATGATAGAGTTTAAGGTGGCATCTGTTGATGGCACGGCGGACTGTGTTTACAGATGTGGTTTCTTGAAGTATTCCTGGGCCCATTTAGTAATGTCAATGACAGAATCATGCCGGTGAGTGATGCAGTGACGTCTGAATGCCTGAAGATCACGGGCATCCAGGAAAGGTCTTCGGCCTTGTCCCTTGCGCACAAAGATTTTTCCAGTTTCTCTGAATCTTTTGATGATGTTATGCACTTTCGATGATGAGACCTTCAAAGCCTTTGTAATTTGACGTTGAAGAACATTGGTTTTAATGTTCTCCACAATTCTTTTACTCAAGCCTTCACAGGTTGAAGAGCCTCCGGCCATCTTTACTTCTCCTCTCTTAGACATCCCTTTTATAGCAAATCATGTTACACACCTGATGCCAGTTAATATAATTACTTGCTAAATGTTCTTTCAGCTGATTCTCTTTTATATTAATTGCTTTTACAGCCCTTTTTTTTTGCCTGTGTCCCAACTTTTTTGAGTCCTGTGGCAGCCAGTAAATTGGAAATAAGCTCATTTTGTGGATAAAAATGTAAAATGTCTCAATTTCAACATTTGAAATGTTATCTATGTTCTACTGTAAATAACATATTGGCTCGTGTGATCTGAAAGTCATTGCATTTTGATTTTATTCACAATTTACAATTTGTCCCAACTATTTCAGAATTGGGGTTGTACCTTGCATTGGGGTGTGCCTCATTAAAAAAAAAAGAAGGTAAAGGAACATAACCTGAGGCGATGTTTTGGCATTTGTTTATGCAACTGAGGGAATAATTAGGAATTTCAGGTGCAAGTGTGTTAATGAGTAAGTGAGTGAATGAGTTAGTGAGTGAAATGGTCAGTGATTGAATGAGCAAATGAGTTAGTGAGTGATTAAGCTAGTGATGGAGTTAGAAAGTCGTGAGTGATTTAGTTCGTTAGTAAGTGAGTGAATGAGTTAGTGTGTGAGTTAGGGAGTGAGTGAGTTAGTGAGTGAATGAGTGTGCGGTTCAGTGTGTGAGTGAGTGTGATTTAGTGTGTGACTAATGCTTAGTTCCCACTGTCGTGCACTCCGTTATGAATGCCACGATTAGCCATTCGTAGCTGATTGTGGAACTTCTATGAAGCTGCTTTTACACCGGACACGAAACAAATTTTTCGCACGACAGATTACATTCGTCGTCAATGCGAATATATTCGCGTCTTTGCATTGACTTTGAATGTAATCTGTCGTGCGAAAAATTATCTTCGCGTCCAGTGTGAAAGCAGCTTAAAATTTCAGATTTGGATATGAAGTGATGGGATGATCATGACTGTCCATTAATCGTGTTGACCGTCGGAAATTTTTGAACCATCCGTAACTTTTCTACGATCAACACGACTATCCTGAAGATCTGATTAGATCTGATAGGATCACCATTAAGACCACAATTTCAATCGTGCCGCGGATCGTGATGGTGGGAACCTAGCATCAGTGAATGAGTGAGTTTGTGCGTGTGTGTGTGTGTGTGTGTGTGTGTGTGTGTGTGTGTGATTTAATGCATGACTTAGTGAATGAGTGAGTGAGTGAGTGAGTGAGTGAGTGAACAAGTGTAAATTCTGAACACAGCCCACATCTCTTTGGCCTCTTCAGTGTCTTCTGCTGTTTCAGGAGTGAGGTCACAAATGGTACATTTGAAATTTCCATATTGAATGTCCTAATAATGATGTAACACTCATTGATAACCGAAGGTAACTGATCAATGGTTCTCGGGAAACAGACCCTTTAGAAAGTCTATTCTTAAAAGGATATGTTGGCAACAGTCATATCTGTCAAGTTCAGAATACTGCAATGCTTGAGATTTCTGTAAAAAAAGAAAAAACCTCCATGCAGAATGTGTGAGCATGTTAAGGGGCTTGGATGGTGTAATTCTTTCACAGAATTTGCAAATTTTGTGTTTCTGTATCTCTTGCATTGGCTATCGAATGTAAGGTGAATTCACTTAAGTTTTGCATATGTCTGCGATAGATTGGCATAGAGTGCATGGGATTGCCTGAGTCTTGAGTTTAACTTGTGAGATTCCACTGCTGTTGTCTGAGATTTGGCCCCAAATACTCAATTCATGTAGCTTGAGAGGTTGGAATATTATGGTCGAGAGACCTTCACATTATTGGCTTATTGAAATGGGATTTGCATGAGCAGCATTATGAAAGTGAGAAAGAAACAGATGAGACAGAGAGAGAGAGAGAGAGAGAGAGAGAGGAGGGGGAAGAGAGAGGGATCATGTAGCAAAGGATTGAGATGAAGAATTAACAAATGTGTGCACGTGCACAAGTCACTCTCGCAAGGTTAACGTGCACATTCCCAGGAATATTTGTGTCTTTGGGCTTGAGAAAATATGTCTCTGACGAGCAAGGAGAAATGTTGGCGAACTCCTGGTCTATCACTTGTTTGTAAAGCGCTATCTGTCATTTGAAATCGTTACTCACTCTGTTTTTTTGCTGTTGTATTCCTAGTTATGTCCCTTGTCAGTGAAGGCCGCTGGACTGGAAGGCATTGTTGAAGTGTAGGAGTGTTGTGGGTTGGGTACAGTCCTATAGAAGTGTGAAGGCGCTGTTGATGTATAGGTGTGTTGTGGGTTGGGTACAGTCCTGTAGAAGTATGAAGGTGCTGTAGATGTATAGGTGTGTTGTGGGTTGGGTACAGTCCTGTAGAGTTATGAAGGCATTGTTGACGTGTAGGTGTGTTGTGGGTTGGGTACAGTCCTATAGAAGTGTGAAGGTGCTGTTGATGTATAGGTGTGTTGTGGGTTGGGTACAGTCCTGTAGAAGTGTGAAGGTGCTGTAGATGTATAGGTGTGTTGTGGGTTGGGTACAGTCCTGTAGAAGTATGAAGGTGCTGTAGATGTGTAGGTGTGTTGTGGGTTGGGTACAGTCCTGTAGAAGTGTGAAGGTGCTGTAGATGTGTTGGTGTGTTGTAGGTTGGGTACAGTCCTGTAGAAGTATGAAGGCACTGTAGATGTGTAGGTGTGTTGTAGGTTGGGTACAGTCCTGTAGAAGTGTGAAGGTACTGTAGATGTGTAGATGTGTTGTGGGTTGGGTACAGTCCTGTAGAAGTATGAAGGTGCTGTAGATGTGTAGGTGTGTTGTGGGTTGGGTACAGTCCTGTAGAAGTGTGAAGGCACTGTTGATGTGTAGGTGTGTTGTAGGTTGGGTACAGTCCTGTAGAAGTATGAAGGCACTGTTGACACGTAGGTGTGTTGTGGGTTGAGTACAGTCCTGTAGAAGTATGAAGGTGCTGTAGATGTGTTGGTGTGTTGTAGGTTGGGTGCAGTCCTGTAGAAGTATGAAGGCACTGTTGACCCGTAGGTGTGTTGTGGGTTGGGTACAGTCCTGTAGAGGTATGAAAGCATTGTTGACGTGTAGGTGTGTTGTGGGTTGGGTACAGTCCTATAGAAGTGTGAAGGTGCCGTAGATGTGTAGGTGTGTTGTGGGTTGGGAACAGTCCTGTAGAAGTATGAAGGTGCTGTAGATGTGTAGGTGTGTTGTGGGTTGGGTACAGTCCTGTAGAAGTATGAAGGAGCAGTAGTTGTGTCGGTGTGTTGTGGGTTGGGTACAGTCCTGTAGAAGTGTGAAGGTGCTGTAGATGTGTAGGTGTGGTGTGTGTTGGGTACAGTCCTGTAGAAGTGTGAAAGTGCCGTAGATGTGTAGGTGTGTTGTGGGTTGGGAACAGTCCTGTAGAAGTGTGAAGGTACTGTAGATGTGTCGGTGTGTTGTGGGTGGGGTACAGTCCTGTAGAAGTATGAAGGTGCTGTAGATGTGTCGGTGTGTTGTGGGATGGGTGCAGTCCTGTAGAAGTAAGAAGGTGCTGTAGATGTGTAGGTTTGTTGTGGGTGGGGTACAGTCCTGTAAAAGTATGAAGGTGCTGTAGATGTGTAGGTGTGTTGTGGGTTGGGTACAGTGCTGTAGAAGTATGAAGGTGCTGTAGATGTGTAGGTGTGTTGTGGGTTGGGTACAGTCCTGTAGAAGTATGAAGGTGCTGTAGATGTGTAGGTGTGTTGTGGGTTGGGTACAGTCCTGTAGAGGTATGAAGGCATTGTTGACGTGTAGGTGTGTTGTGGGTTGGGTACAGTCCAGTGGAGCCGTGATATTCGATAGCTCTGAGGCTGGTGGGGGCAGGTCGCCTGATTATGGTATATGGAACATACAGGTAGGATTATATTGGCTATTATTGTTGTGTATAATCCTGCTCACTGTCACAGGCACTCAGTCAGATTAACAGACGAATCAATCAACAGACTATGCACAGAAATGTCTCGGCAGTACCTGTCCCCCCCCCCCCCCCCCCCCCCTCTCCCCCCATTGCCTCTCTCTCAATCTTCCTCCCACCCCCACACAGCACACTTCCTCTCTGACTCAATCTCTCCCTCGGCCACCTCCTCTCTAATCTCCTCTCAATCTCCCTCCGTCTCTTTCTTATCCATTCTTCCTACTCCCTTGTTTTCATTCTTTCTCTTAGACAAACAAACACACTCTCTCTCCATCTCTCTCTCTCACACACACACACGCATACACACACCTGCGCATGCAGACTTGTACGCACACACATGTCGACTTTTATTGGACTGATGTCGCATGAATTAAGCTGACTCCTGGTTTAAAATCCATTTTGAATGGAGGCTGTCTAAACAAATTTAAAATTTTCCTCAAATAAGTATATATTGTGTCAGTGAAACTGGCACATAAAGGACTGATCACAATGTAGTGTAAATATATTACATTGTACAGTCACTGTATGCTGAAATAATGCTTCATTTTTCTCTCTCTCAGAGTTGTGCGAATTGACTCAATGAATACTTGTTACATCTTCATGCATATTCGGTGTAACCTTTTTCTTGTTTTTGTACTTGAAAGCCGCTTTCACACTGGGCGCAAAACAAATTTTTTGCGCGACAGATTACATTCAAAGTCAATGCAAAGACGCGAATAGACGCGAAACGTGTGTATTCACGTCTTTGCATTGACTTTGAATGTAATCTGTCGCGCGACAAATTCATTTCGCGTCCGGTGTGAAAGCGGCTTAACTCTCTCGCTTTGTTCCCAAAGAATTTATGTCAGGGTTAATAATACAAATGCCTTTTTCTGCATTTCACTTATCTCTCCTAGCGTATTGAAACATATGAATGATCCCTGAGGCATGAACCTCACAGCAGGCATAGATTCATCAGGCAAAATCAACAGCCCACAAAAAAAGCATTTGAAACCGAAGAAAATGCAATTTCTTCAGCTTTTCCACAGCTCCCTCAGTGTAGTTATCAGCGAACACAATAATCCTGCTTTATAAAATTCCCTTTCGCACTGCTCTGAAGTATTTATGTTACAGTTATTTCGCTTTTTATCCAAGATGGCTTAACAGTTGATCAACCCCATAAAACCTACAGAACCATAATCGGGTCTATTAAATGCGGCTGCTGCATTTACACCTGTGGAACTTCAGGCTGATTGTAAATTATTCTGGAGATCTTGAGGTCTTTACAACAATGTCATATATGTCCTGGATAAGATGGATAAGATAAAGATGATTTCCATTTGGTGTTATACTGTAGCGATAAAAATATGGCTTCCTGGGATTGAATATTTCACTCAATACAAGTGTAATGTAGCTTCAGCGAAGCACTGCGACCAGTAGATACGGTAAATGTCTTCTATATTATGTTATACAATTGTTCTACAATATGAGAAAAAAAACTGCTTTTTCTGACTTTCTGAACCCACTTAAGGTACAGCCTCTGTGAAAAAATTGAGTTTATGGGGGTAAACCAGACCAGACACCCATGATGCAATGAAGGGTAAAGGGCCTTGCTCAAGGGCCCAACCAGCTGCACAGGTCTTAAAGGGACCACAGTGGGATTTGACCACTAACCTCCTGAGCTGCAGTGAAGCACTGTGGACACGAGGCTCCGTTCAGCCCCCCTGACCTGCCTGCGCCTCTCCCGTCTCCTCCCGCAGTGTGGCCTGGAGGAACGCTTCTCCGACGAGCAGCTCGTCAGCTTGTCGGTGCGGGAGCTTAACCGCCACCTTCGGGGCGTGAGCAAGGACGAGGTGGTGCGTCTGAAACAGAAGCGTCGGACGCTGAAGAACCGCGGCTACGCCCAGTCCTGCCGCTACAAACGGCTGCAGCACCGCCACGCGCTGGAGTCCGAGAAACACGTCCTCACCCAGCAGGTGACCGCGCCGGACGACGCAAATGCACGCATTCACCTGCACCAGACCGGAGACGGCATTTTGGAACCAGAAGGGCACTCAGTGGAGCACTTACCTCCACAGCGCCATATGTCAGTACGAGAATCCAGAATATATTCCGGATCACTTTCAAAATTGAATCAACTCATCCCCGGACCACCATCTGCCATATTTTCAAACTTCGTGCCGATCTGTTCATAACTTTCTGAGTAATTCTGGTAACAGACAGGGAAACAGACAAACGGGGTGAAAACATTCATCACGACTGCGCAATACTGATTACAACTGCACAATTTAAAGTACAACAGCAAAGATCTTTTAATAACTCTGCAGAAATAACTACTGCGCAAATCTAATCGCAACTCTGCAATTCTAATTACAACTGAAAAGATCTATTAATAACTTCAGTGAACATTCACAGCTGCGGAGACCTAATCATAGCTGCAAAGTACCAGTTTCAACCTTCCAGAATAATTACAATACCGCAGAACTAATCACAACTGTAGAGATCTAATAAAAACTGAACAGAACTAGTCACTCCTTTGCAGACTAATCCAAAAGCACTCAGAACTAACTCCAAAGGCACAGAACTAATCACTGCTGTTCAGACTATTCACAATATTTCAGAACTCAATCACAACTTTTCAGGACAAATCATGACCAGCACAATTGTTCGGCAAAAATCTAAAATGTGACAGACTAATGAAACCACAGAAATCTAATCACATCAGTGAAGGACTCATCCCAGCAGCTTGGAACTGATCGCTAATGTGCAAATTAACCACAGGTATATTGGGCCGCTCATCACTGCCTGCAGCGATGCATGATTAGCCGTAGCCACTTATGAACAGTCTACACTACACCGTAGACATGAATCGTCTGAATGTAGTGCTCGCTAATAGCGGGGGCACGATGGGGTGAAATGTTTTGCTTTGGCAAAATACTTAAACCATTTGGATTTGAGATTGAATAAAGCATATAAGGCAGAACTAGAGAAAGTAGTCTGTTTTGAAGGAACAGTCCCATTTTCAGCTTTGCGCGGTTAACATACAGTATGAATATACTCATCTGTCACAAAAATTAAAATTCAGATGAGCTATATTGACATGACCAGCACGCCGCAGATAAATACTGCCAAAGCACTGATGCAACGAGGAAGTATAAGATGACCGTAATTCTGAGAATAGTCATCTATTTCTGTCAATCTTCCTCTCTCCTTCTCTCCGCCTGCCAATCAATCTTCTTTCTTTATCCGACTACTCCCTCTCTCATTCCTCCATACTCTCTATCCCTCTTCTTTCTCCTCGCCCTCCGTATTTCTCTTTTTCCCCACATATGCTGTCCCTCCCTTTCTCTCGTTTGCCTCTCTTTCTTCTGCCTTCTATCTCATCCCTTCATTCTCTCTTCTTCTCACTTTCTCTTCTCCTGCCTCCCTCTCCCCTCCTCCCACTCTCTCTCCCTCTCTCTCTCTCTCTCTCTCTCTCTTTCAGTTGGAGCAGCTGCAGTGTGAGCTCGCTCGGGTCCTCAGAGAGAGGGACACCTACAAGTCTCGCTACGAGAAGCTCGTCAACTCCAGCGAGGCTCCGCCCACACACGCCAGTCATCCCGCCTCTCCGCCCGACTACTTCCTCTGAGGGCCGCCCCGTCATCGGGGGCAGGCAGGGCGAGGAAGGGAGGGAGGAAGATGGAGAGAGTCGCAGGCAGCTGAAATCCTAAAATGTCTGCGCTGCCGGACCTCAAAGTGGGGAGCCGAAGGCTCTGTTCTGCAATCGGCCTCCAGAAGAACATCTCGAGGTTGTCGTTTTCCAACTGTCAGAACCCGGACCGATAAATTCACTGTTGATCCACCCAACTAGCTTTATTATTTTCCAAAAACACCTGTCTGGTGAGAATTGTGCGAGATTTGAGCTGCAGTTATCACTGGGAAACAGGGACGCCACTGGAGATTGATGGATGGGGGGAAAGTCTTTATTTGGGGGAGATCGGGTCTGGCCTGGTCTCCTCCAGCTATTGATGAGTCACACAAAGACTATGCATTATAGGGGGGGCTAAAGAACATTTTTGAAGGCCCATAGGCGCCGTAAAGCACGCCCAGCTACACCCGTGCTTGGATGTTTATTTGGGCCAAAGGAATGTATAAAGAAAGTTTTTTCTTTTCTGATGCAAATCTCACAGGAGAGACGACAGACTTCAACCTCAAAAGACTTGATGTTCCTGATCCTCCTACAGAATCAAATCCTGGCTTCAGAAGACAACACAGACTCACTAGACTCTGTATAGCAAGCAATAATAACAGTTCTACCTCTGAAGAGTACTCATCTAAAAGGGATATGCAGGCAGCAATAAATCCGCAATATACAAATTTTATTCCCACCTACTGTAAGCTAAGGAACCGACTCTGCGAGGAAACAACCAAAAAATCCAATTCCTCCCCTTTTTAACTAACTGCAGTTAAAGTTTTACTCTGCTGTGAGTCAACTAGAGTATCACAGATGTTGAACAAAGTCCTATGGAGATTCGACCATACTTTTGTCATTAATAAATTGTGGCTGCCACAGTCAGTCAAATACATGCATGCAAAACTGGCTTGTAACCACTGTTCTAGATTTATGACACGTCTTATTATTAACATAATAACCCTAGTGAAGCAACAGCATGTTCTGTTGAGAGCCAGATGCAACTATCATACAGTCATTTCATCTCAGCTGCGTGTCCTGTCCAGAGGAATTATACAAATTTTAATGTGAACATAGACCCAAAACAATCCAAGACTTTAGCCATCGGAACAATAATAAAGTTTATTGGGTCATATTTTTTTAAATCGTAGTATACACTCCTGTGCAAAAAAAAAAAAAAAAAATGTGTTAAGCCCAAAATGGCAATGCCCTTAACAACAAATCACTGGTCATTAAATTAGCAAGAAGTAAACAAAAAGATAACGTAGTTTATTATTGAATTGTTATGATCCAGACAGGAAACCAAATGCAGATTTCGGGTCCAATCCAGAAGGGAGTATTTATTAATAGGCATACGGTATAAAAAAGGGAAAGGCCGTAGCCCAGAGCTGTTCCAGCTAAGCCCACAGAGCTAAAGAAAACACTAGAGTGGACACAAGACTAGTTTTGGCAAGATTTACGTCGGCCATCTTACCGAAGGATAGCGGCCCGCATAGAACTGTGAGAAATCTTCGACCAAGGTCGTTTAGAGGTGGAATACAGAGATTATGTTGATGATTTTCACATGAAGTAAGATTCTAAGGGTATATTAACCTAGGTGAAGTTTGTATATGAGCATATTGTGAAAAATAGAACTAAAACTTGATGCTGATGATGCTACAATTAACAGATTTATCCCTTATTATATATAATATTTTTACTGTGAAAGTAATTCAGTGTTTTTCATTTTATTTAATGTAGTCACATATGCACATGTGCTGCGTTTGATTGCGCGATTCCCCTGCCCATAACTTACACAAGATGGTTGACACGTCTCACGTTTTCTGGTTGGTTCAGCCAATGATATGTCCACTCTAGTGTTTTCCTTAGCTATGTGAGCTAAGCTTTTTGAGGACTGGATTGGGTGGGGGCGTGTCTATGCCCAGGCCCGTGGCTGTCCTAGGGCAGAAGCCAGGCGATGAATCCCCCTCACAGAAGCAGCACTGCTACCCAACAGCACCAAAGGGTTTGGCAGGAACGCAGTCCAAACACTCGAGACTGAAGGCTTGGGAGCTGTTCCTAATAAAGTGACTTAGAGGAACAGGCAAGAACAAAGGATTAACAACAACGCGGTTCCAGTATTGGAGACTGACACAATATGAGGCTTGGGAGCACAGACTCTGAGGGGTAATTATATTTTTCTTTATCATACGCTGAGAAGAAGAGCGTAACTCTATACTAGAAGAGACAAACTGACTGTAAAGTTCAGTTTGGTATTGACTATCACAGTACAGCAACCACACTGACTCCACAATAAGATAATTTGGACGGGACATTCACAAAACGGGTGAGGGATGCAACTGATAACACCAAGGAGCAAGAGAAGTGGCAAAACAATTAATCAATTAAACAGCAAAAAACGCATGCAGACTGTTGGAAAGGGGGGGTTTCTAACTAAAGACAGACGAGCGCTGTAACAGCGATCGTTTTTCCCTTTGGTTTCTTTAAATGTTTACAACGTGTGGGCAGCTTTTTTAATGTAAAGAAGAGTTGAACGATATCTGAATATTCTTCTTCTTCAGTTATTAGTTAACTGTGGGGAGCAAGCTATTCTGTAATATTCTCCAACACCCCAACCCATTAAGTGACTTTTCACGGTCAAGCAGTTGCCAGCATTGTCCCTAATAGCTCACTGCAGTAAAAGTTAAGATTAAAATTGTGTCACCGGGGTGCATTTGTTTAATTCTTGCTCATTTTTAACCAGTTATTTATTTTTAAGACCAATTGCTCAATATTTTGTCATTTTGGGCTCTTTTTTTGCCAAGGTGTACAGTATATGATGTCTCAACATACTGTGTGGCAAATGGGGTTCAACAGCTTTTATTCCCTGTACTTTCTCTTGGATTGTTTTGTGGTCAAACCTTGAGAAGTAACACCATGAAACCAGGTCTTAAACATCATAAATCATTTCCGAAGTCGTACAATTTACATTTTATTAGGTGAAATAACACGAGGAGATAATTATTCTGCGTGATGAAAAGACCAGTGCTTGTATTGTACTGTAATTTTTCATATTTTCACCAGATTATTTGTCTTACAAAAACTGTGTGCAATCATTAAATTTTGGAGAATGAAAAGATGTGCATATTTTATGAAGCAAGACCCATTTTAGCAATAAAAATGCCAGAATTTATGAACTTGTGAAATTAAGTCTTTGAAAATATGAGCAAGTACCCATGGGATGGTCCTGTAAATTAAGCTATCTGGTGATGATAAATGGTGTTGTTCCATGAAAAGGGCTGGTTGTGACAGCAGACTGTTGAGGGTGGAGCTTGATACCAGCACCACCCACATGCCAGCGCTGATAGGTGAGCTCGGCTATCAAACCCCACCCATTAAAATTCAACACTGGATCCAAACAAAATTATTCCTAATAATGTGAATGTGACCCCCTGAACTGTGTTATCAAAGCAATAGGAAAGAAATACTGCACATTATTATGTTTAGGTAAATGTGAATGACAGATGTTGAATCCAAGTTGTAGTCTTCCTCAAGTCCAACGTCATAGTCACTTGGACTCCAATACCCATATTCCCACAGGCATCTCCATGCTTCCTGTCTCTGTTCAGAAAGTGCTCAGATGAGCTTTCTAGAATGATAAATTAGCAACCTTTTAATTATGTATTTATTGATTATTAATTGTTGTATTTGTTGTCACAATTAAATTATTAATTTATGATTTTAATTGCAGCTTTAGTTTTGGGCTTTGGTATTATTATTCTTATTCTTATTATTATTATTGATGGCCATGAATGTGTATTGTTGTGTGTAGTGCTTTCATAAAAATAAACCAACAATTTTTCAGACCTGAAGAGGAGTTTGGATTTCATTTGATTTCCATGACTGCAATCTTCAGATTTACACAACAAAATGCATTTTTTTTTTCACATTGCCAAGTTTCAAATCCCCAAGGAGACACCAGAAAGATCTCAGAAAACCAAACACAACAAACTTTCTCTAATTCTCCTGATGTGCCTCCCTCCCTCACCACTGCATCTCACTAATGTTCTGTGATGTCATCACAAAGGCCTTCAGTGCTGAGCTGTTTTATGTGATTCCTATACCTGCCGTAGCCCTCAGCAATATGTATCTGGTTCATGCACTGACCTACTTCAGCTCGTTGCATTATGGTAAAAGTTTATATACTCATATAGGCTACCTACTATAGCGCTTCACATTATGCTACATGTTACGTACTGATTTTAATAACTAAGGCACTGTATGCTACCGGTTTATGAACCAGCTATAGCTCTTCGCTTTAAGCCGCAGTTTTGTGTACTGATGTACTAGCCATGGCTCTATGCATGATGCTGTATATCTGCATACTGACTGCTAAAATCAGCAGTTACTTGTGACATAGTCGCGGTATGTGTGCAGTTCTTACTTTATGTAAGTCACTCTGCATAAGTGCGGTTGTTGCCTTTGTGTCTAACAGTTAGACTTGAGGTAGATCAGCTGGTCTGGCAAATTGTTGAGGGTTTAAATATTTTTCAGATTATCTCTAGCATTATTTGGCAAATCATTATTTCATAGAACTTTTTATCCCCTGCCATGAAGTGGTATACAGGCTTGGGTTCTGTCCATTCATCCATCCTTCCTTCCATCTGTCTGTCAGTCACCCTTTTAATGCAGACAAGCTATCTGGAAAACAAAGACAGTTACAAAGGTCAAATTTTGGATACTTTACAAGCTTGTCATGATCTACGTTGAGTTCGAAAATGGATGCCAAAGGATGTTTATTCACAGAGTTATGGCCCTCGATAGTGGTGGGGGAGTAGTGATGAACATGTCGTCTTGTTAAATAAATACTATCTTCAACCCAATCCTGTCCCCAACAAGCCAACCCAACAATGCCCCTCCCCCTACACATCCGCTTCAAACTTTTCACTTTTTACAACAACCCGAAGCCCAGCTTCGACCTCTTGGTCCTCTCTCCCTGTCCTCGCCCCCTCTACCTTTCTCTCTCTTTCTCTCTCATTCTCTCTGGGTCCCTCTATAGAGAGATAATGACCCGGCTCAGCCGTCCTTTCTCTGGGAGGGGGTAGTGATGACATCATTAGCTCTACCCCCGGCTCTCCCCCTGACAGGAACAATATGGGGATTAGGGCTTAGAATGGGCCGTGACAATACACTGCCCGGGCTTTTGTACAATATTAGGTATGGACCAGGGACCGTCGCATTGTGAAATACTAATACACATGTGCGCTCCAACACACACTGACACACGCACACCCACACACACATACACAATGTAATCTCAAGTACGCGGACCAAACACGTAGATGATCACATCCAAATGCGCATGTGTATATGCACTTGTGCACACATGCACACACACACATAAAGTGCACACATGCACTTGCATAATATAGCAGAGCTTTCACAATTCAAAAAAAATTGATGATGATTTTTTTACTGAGACCACCAACCTGGTGATGAATGAAAATTCAAAAATAATCCTTGACTCATTCCCCAACGTGAAAATATGTTAGTAAATTATGCAGCATTACTTTGGATTTTCAAGGACGCATTGAGTCTTTTTTACATGGAAATATTAATTATTTTATTTATGGCACCACATATATAAAACAAATGATTAAAAATTTGTTAGCCATTTGCCATAATAAATTTGGAATTGAAGCACTGATTACTAAAACCCCACAAGTCAAGTCAAGTGTGACTTATGGGGTTTTAGTAATAGGTGCTTCAATTATCTGTATAAAAAGTCCATTTGATTTTTTTAAATGTTTTGAATAAGAAAGTTTTGGGGAAAAGAGGAATGAACCAAAACATTTCACTCCAGTGTATTATCCCATTGTGTGTATTTTTTGTATTTTCTAAAGATATATTCAACTGAGTTGAATTTCCATTCTCTCTTATTTCATTCAAATGTTTTTCTTAGGTTTCCAATGAAACATGCATTCACTGTATGTGTCCAAATGATTGGACACTTGTTTAAAATGATGTGGAATCATATTTAATATTTGGTTGTATATGCTTTGCATGCAATGACTGCCTGGAGTCTGTGACGCAGCTGGATATCTTGTTCTGTCGTGTCAGGAGATAAAGCCATATTCCATTTCTGTTTGTCATTACTTGTACATTAATGCATGACTTCAGACTCCTCAGCCTGAAACGCAGTGGTCGGTGCCATCCAGGCAAACTTAACGGGAAAACCGCGAAAAAAAGCGCGATATGTTAGGCTGAAGACAAAAACTTCCTAGAAGAAAGTGACTGCGTGCAAGAGCTTTCTTAGTTTACAGGGTTGTAAAAATGTCAATTTGGTGCAAAACTAGCACCCCGGATTGTGTTTCAATCATGTGCTAGATGTGCTAGTTTAGCAAATCACAGTGATTGTGACGAACAGTTGTTCATGTGCGCGCAACTGCGATTGTAAACATAGTGTTTCTGTTCACATCGCGAATTCGCCAAGACAACCAGGAGACCGAGAGAGCGAGACCGTGAGAAGGCACTGCCCCATTGCCACTTTTCGTCTGCAACTATCCTTGATGAACTTCAGTAGTGTAAAGCGGAGGACAGAGACACTGCCCCCTCGTGGATACGCGTGTGCCTTCTGTAGGCTAATTAATCGTATCACAGTCCCCCAAAATTATTTCATTCTCAGACTCCACAAATGATAAATTTGACTACGTAGTAAAACAATTTTTCTCTCTTTTATGCGTTACCCAAACGAGGCGACGTACTGTGCGAGAACCGTGCCAGAATATGATGAGAAATTGTTGTTATTCAATCAACAAGAAATGAATGTTAATTAGGCTAGTTCTTAACGATGGGGGTTCCCCTCCCGCGTCCTCGTGAGTCATCGATGCTGAGAAGCGGGAGCTTTGACACTCCGGGGAGCGCCGCGCACATATGCCTCTGCATACGGGCTAATAAATTATTCTAGAAAGAGAGAAAGGGAGAGAATAAGAGAGAGAGAGAGAGAGAGAGAGAGAGAGAGAGAGAGAGAGACAAAGGCGTGCTGATGCACTCTCAGGCGTTGCTCTCGCTGCCAGGTAGGTGCAATCAATACTCGTCCTCGTACATTTCCTCTGATATTACCGACTCGACTGAGAGCGCAAGTGAGGGAGAGCGAGCGATGCGCGCTCCTGCTCACGGCGTAGCAAAACACAGGTTGCCACAGGTGCGCGGACACAAAGAAGATTACGCGTGAATATACCTTCGGCCCGGGGAGCAGAGGTAGGTTAGAGGTGTGAGGGTGGGAAAGGGACGTTTGGCTGGGCATCTTTCCAGACTTAATTCCAAGTATGTGGAATTTGCGCTCGCTAAATTGTGCTTACATGAAACGTTCAGTATCCGTCGCAGAACATGATAGTTGAACGCACACTAGTGACTCTTATTCGGCGCTTTATACCGTAGCCTAATTGATTTCTTTTCTTTTTTTTTAAGAAGAAGACATGGGCTAAGGATTGGCGGACTTGAGTCGTCGAACCTTCTTTTGATACAACCGGCATCATCGCACCTCACCTTCACAAAAGTCCAAACAGTCCGCTTCAAATGTGGGAACTTCGTCGTACCGCTGTTCGGCCGGTTCGACCGGTGCTTTTAAATAATAATAATAATAACAATAATAATAATATCAGCGTTGTTAACCATTTTCTGGTTTATGGTCGAAACTTGATCACAAATTTGGCGACGGTTATTACATATTTTAGAATAATGGAAAAGGTGAACTACTCTTTGAAATAAATTGGGAATAAAATCTCTTAAAGTCTGATTATTAATTGGCAAATGAAAAAATACGCTAAATTCGCTAAGAATAAATAAATGAACTCATAGCGGCATCATCATATCAGAACTGGACCTTCTGAATATGCATTCCAAATAATTTAAAATATGGCAGCTCTGTCTTCCACCACGCAGAGATGATTGGTGTCATGCATGTCGCACGGTTTCTCTGCGTCAATATTTATGGTTATTATGACTATGGCTTTGCACTCTGAGGTCATGATAAAATAAGAATGATTTGTGTTTCATATGGTTTTGCTTCAGTTCATCATTAATTGTGGCTGGTAGCGGTAGCTATTCTGGCACAGATGCAAAAGGTGCAGTTAAGTGTTCAGTTGTGATCAAACGCGATGAGTGGTGGTTTGTTATGCTAATCGGGTAGTGTTTCCCTGACACGCTCTGAACACTGATAATTTTCCCATCTATCGGTCCCGTCTCTACCGAGGGTCAGAAATTAACTAATTAACTGCTTTTAATTGGCACTGATTGCTGACTTGTTGGCTATCTCTCCCGCTCTCTGTGTGTGTGAATGATATTGTTTCATAAATACTGAGGTCAGTGATTATGCACTCACGTTTCAGTGTTTGTTTACAACATAGTTCGGTCGGGTCAGTGCAGGTTGACGCCTGTTAACAAATTAGCTGCTTTTGTACCAAATCATGACGAAAACCACCTGCTGACATCAGCTGTTTCAAATAGTATCATCACTCAAATTTTTTACCTCATTACTTGTCCTCAATTGCCCCCATCCCAACCTTTTTTTTTTTGAGTCCTGACAGGCAGGAATGGATGAATGTATAGGGGAGACCGGGGGTTAGACTTCGGCCCCGGGGTTAAATCCGTCACCCCAAAATAGCCGCACAGGGCTACACTGGCCAAGCAGCATGGGGTTATTTTGCCAGGATTAGTAATAATAATAATAATAATAAATGTATTTATATAACACCTTTAAAGCAATACAGCACAAAGTGCTTCACAAACAGCTAAAAATACATGTACATAAATACAACAAAATGGGGGAAGTATAGAAATTAAACGTCAAAATAGGAAGAATTAAGATAATAAAAGGAGGCATACATGAAAACACACCCATAAAAAGAATTTAAACCGTAAAATCAGCAAAAGCAAGCCTAAAAAATGAGTCTTTAAAAGAGATTTAAAAGACGATAAAAATTCAGCATTTCTAATAGGAAGTGGCTATTCGCCCCGCAGCTGGGTGAATTGGGGGGAAAGAGATCAGCTATTTGCCCCGCAACGGGGCCGGCAAAAGAAGCAGTTCTGCTATTTGTACCGCTGTGGGGCGGATAAGAGAAGCACTTCTGCTATTTGCCCCGCAGTTGGGCTAAAAAGAGATTTTATAATCCGCCCCGCTCTTTGATCTTTCGCGCTGAACCGCCGCGGGGCGAATAGCCACTTCCTTTCTCAAGGGAGGCTGTTCCTGAGTCTCGGAGCCTTAACCGAAAAGGCTCGATCACCGTGTGTTTTTAACTTGGACTCTGGAACAGCCAATAATGCTTGCTTAGAAGATCTCAGCAGTCTTTTAGGTCTGTGAGGAATTAAAAGCTCACATATACTGTATATTTTGGTGTCATGCCATGAAATGCTTTGAAGGTAATTAACAAAATTTTTAAATCAGTTCGGAATTGGCCTGGCAGCCAGTGCAAGGATGCCAAAATTGGAGTAATGTGGGCTCTTTTATTTGTTTTAGTGAGCAATCTTGCAGCTGAATTTTGAACTACTTGCAGTTTGTTCAAAGATTTCTCACTCACACAAGTAAATAATGAGTTGCAATAGTCTAATCTTGACGTGATGAAAGCATGAATAATTTTTTCGGTATCTTCAAATGACAGAACAGACCTAAGTTTAGCTATGTTACGGAGTTGCAAGTAGTATGACTGTACAAGCTTCTTTACGTGGAGCTCAAATTTGTATTCAGTATCAAATATCACACCGAGATTTCAGGAAGAGGGCCTAATGTTACAGGCAAGAGGTCCCCGGGTAGTAGCCCCGGGTATGCCGAAGTTGCCCCGCTTGTACACAACTTTGCTGTCAGGAAGTCTCAACCAGCCTCTCTTGACCGAGCAACGGCCTTCAGAGAACGCTCAGTTTGTGATTTCTTCACCAAGTTGGGTGAGCTGTATGAGAAGCGCAAATTTGAACCCAAAGACAAATGGGTGACAGATGAAACCGGTGTTACAACGGTACAACAGCCTGGGTACATAACCTTGCGAATAAACTAAATTAATTAATTAAATTAATTAAAAAAATTATAATTATTATTGTTGTTATTATTACTATTATACTTGTAATATCCTAATAATAACTAATAACTAATGATAATAATAATAATAACAATAATAACAACTACTTCTACTAATAATAATAGCGAATTATAAATCAGCTGATTGCCAACTATGACGATTTTACCCCACCTATCTGACGAAGTAACCCCGGGTATGGGTTGCTTCGGCATGTTTGTGATATATCAAAAATTGAATATTGTGACATAAATGTATGTTATATTGAGATTGTATCAATACAAGCTTTGTTGGCGACATTCTGCAATACATATATAACGTAAAGGTATTTCTCTAAGTTTTAGCAACAGAGAGTTATGGAGCCAAATACAAAATCATGACGTGGTAACCCCGGTCTCCCCTATTTACAAATTATGCGTAGTTGACCGGACAAAGCATTAAAAATTTTGCCTTTATTTTCTGTCTGTAATGAAATAAAAGCCAATATAAATGTAGAAATCACTTTCTGTTTCTCTGCAAGTTTTCCAACCCTGCTGTAATTTCCAGCTAAGACCAGCTAGAATTCTAAGCTGGTTTAAGATGGTGTGAGCTGTATTTTGAACACCATTATCTGGTCATAGCTGGTCTAGATGTTTACACCAAGATGAAGGTGGTCAAAACTTGTTAAGCTGGTATTGTCAGCTGGAGTCAGCTGGTCTAGGGCTGTTTGACCAATTAAAACTGTCCAAAACACAGCTTTAACCAGCCTGACCACCCTAGGCTGGTCAAAACCAAAATTTTCAGCAAGGAAGTTGGGCTTGTCCACGTTCATGGTTGGGCTTAAAGTTTGAAAAAAAAAAAAATCAAAATTTAGGACTCACGGAAATGTTACAAAGCTATCCTTATAAGCTCCTCATGAAAGCCAACACACTATGCAGTTATTGTTAGCTAGCATTAATTAGCTGACCAAACAGCTCATCCAACTAGCCAAGTTACTGCATAGTAGCAACTTAAACGAGCAAAATTGAACTACCAGTGTAAGTTTTCATGAGTATTGCGAATAGCTGGTGTGAAGTAAAGGGATTGAAATGAACACTAGCTAGCTAGCTTGTCTGGTGATAGCAAGTTCTCACCAAATGTAATTAGCTATGTGAATGTGCTATTTAACTTGCCAATCAGTTTTGAGTTGATACCCTATGATCTGAAAAATGGACAAATTTGTTTTATTCTTTCAGTGTGAAAATATGACTCTCTCAAATGCTCCACCCCAACGTAGAGGAAGTACCCCTCTGCCAATCAAACACCAACTCAGAAGGGAGGAAGCTGTAAATGAGGACTGTGAGTGGACGCCGGGGCTGGGTGGGGCCTCACCTTCTCCAATCAGCTTCAGTCCTGCGGGGGAAGAGCCAGTTTTGCCGGTAGAGCAGGAGGGACCCCTTCGGATCACGCTGCTGGGTCAGAATGGGGTGGGGAAGTCTTCACTTGCCATCGCGCTCGCCGGGGAATTCGACAGGACTGCCTCCATCGACTCTGAGGGTACACTGAATGTGTATGTGCATGTGTGTGTGTTTGTTTGTGTGTGTGTGTGTGTGTGTGTGTGTTTGTGTACAGGCTTGTATTTCAATCTCTTTTGGGGACATTTTTGGATCACAGCAAGGTTACAGCTACTTTAGGATTAGGGGTTAAGGTTATGGTAAGTTTAAAGGCAAATAAAACACCTTCTTCAGCTCTGATGTAAAAAAGTATATTCTTCTCATTCCATAAATATTTTGTAGCAAATGTTTGCTATTTTTGTATACGGAGCAATCAAAACCTCAAACCTCTGACATACAACTAACGAAGCCTCCATTCCGCATATTTTAGCCAATCCAAAAAGACTTTGTGTGGCAATGTCTCTGATGTTTTGACACACTTGAACACAAAGAAATCAGCGGAAAAGGGTTTACAAATTAGTCTTTATTATCACTCTTGCTGCAGCTTCATTTTACGCCGAATGATCAAGGTCTGATATTACCAATCATTATGAGACCCTGAGCAACAAAATCAGTGGTAATGCTGCTGTGTGCAGGTGTTGATTGCTCCAACAAAATCAGTTTCCATGCTACTGGTGGTGAAATCTATCAAAACACGTGAAACTGGAAGACTTCCATGCAAAAGAATTTAAATTCTGCACGATAATCTTTTAAATATGTGTTGATTGAATCATATCTGACCCGCGTTCGTATGAAACGTTGCCTTTCACTCTCAGTATAGTGTTGGTTGAATACAAAGTGGGACTCGGCATTAAAACATTATTTTGTTTTCTGAATTAAAATTTTTAATTAATTATCTCTTTTGTTATGAAGAGTGAGATTGCTGACTATGATATGAGAAAATGATTATGCCACTAAAAAGCCTGAGACTCACACCATATGCGTGAGAGTTGTGAAAGGAACGGGCTTAGATTCCAAGTGCAGGTCAGCATCGGCAGGGCGTTTATTAGGATTAACAAAGCTCATGGTCAAAAACAGAAACAGATCGATAGCCAGGCAAACAGGGTAATGCAGAATAGTCAGAATCAGAGTCAGGGGACAAGCAAAGTAGTTCAGTAACCAGAGAATCAGTCCGCACAAAGACAGTAACAAAGGGGCTGAGCTAAGGGAATGGAAGGGGAAGGAAAAAGGGAGTTGGATGGGATAAGGGAGAACACAGGAGAAACTAAACAGATGGGTACAAAATGGGAATAAGGGAGAACGAAGTACTAATCAATCAACCAGCAATCAACCAACACTATACAAACAATCAAATACAAGACTTACAGGAGATTTCACAAGAAACGAGCAATCAACAATCGAAACCAGAAAAGTGCAGAAACAAGACTTGACTAAGACGAGCTCTGGGAAGAAACGAGTCGACAAGAAGCTCAGGAAAAAGTGGGCCTTTTAAACACAAACTAATTGGGCGGAATCCCAGCTAAACACAGGACAGCTGTAGAGAGAGGTGGAGCTAGAAAAGCAAGGACAGTGATAGGAGAGAGAGGGGAAAAGTTCTAACTCTCTAATCTAACTAAACACCCATGCCTCACTAAACTACTCTCAGGTGTGGATAGCCAATGAGAACAGCAAGAGAGAAGGAAGAGGAAATACCTCACCGAAATACAGGGAAGAGAGTGTGATGAAAAAGACAAGACACCACGAGACAGAAAAAAGAGGAACACACTGAAGACCAAAGACAGTGCAATCTTACAGACACATACAGACTCTAAAAGAATAAATATGATAAATAAATAAATAGCGAACTAAAACTAATAAAACAAACTAAAAACAAACGTACAAATCACCGATTTCTAACAAGTTGCCAGGTATGCAATTTTGATTGACGCTGATTTAAATGCGCCAAATTACGCGTCCAAATGAATGATCGTCGTCTTATCTAAACGGGGAGAAATAGCAACACCTGACAGGTTGGAGTGTTTTCTGAGTGAATCCATTGTTAATTACAAAAATAATTGAGAACTATTTTAAAGAGATGTCCTGTGCACCGCCACATATTTTTTTTCACATATTTTATTTTTTTATCTTTTGAGAATAAATAAAGGTTTGAATTGAATTGAATTCAAATGTCTAGACTTGCTTCACTTGTACTGAAGATGCTATGTTGAAGTACATTGTAAGGGTCACCTCACACTTTGCTAAGGTATTCCAGTGACTGTTGGTGAGGAGTTTACATGTAATACATTTTCAAGCAGACAGAAGACTTGGAAAGTTGCAGGTGATACACTGTGTAACACTGACACTTAATGGTTGTTGAATTTTCTCCCTGCTGAGGAAGGATTTGGGCTCCATAGTATGAATGGTAGTAGGTACAACCCACTGTCCAATGTACTGTGTAGCTGTACTGATTATGTACAAAGAGCAAAACAATGTTTGTTTAAGATAAAGTGGGTCAGCATAGTTTCATACCACATCATCTTCTGGGCCAGACATTTTACCCCCTTTTTATATTGTACTCCACACATTCAGGCTGAGGGTTTTAGTGGGCCAGCCTGTTTCTTACCCAAGGTATGTTCTGGGCTCGTCGAGTTCATATATCCAGGGCATATTCTAAGCAATTGTTTCATACCCTTCTAGGCTGGATTATACCGCTACTCATGTGGTCGAAATAATCAGTACTACAGCATATCTCAATTTTTATTTATTCCACAAATGTTAACACATCTACATTTCTTAAGGAGAAATATGAAATGTCTTTAGCTACCACAAACTAACAGGTATTTGTAGACAGCAGGATAACTTACAGTGATGTGTGAAATTACTGTATTTGATATTAAGGCTGGCTGGGCAGCGATATAATATGCCGTTGGGAAGCTGATTGTTATTGGCATGATATTAAAGCCATTATAAATTATGAATTATAAAGCCTTAAATAAGGTAACACATAAACAGTCAGATTTGGCTTCTGCGCAAAGGGGTTAAACATACAAGCATTACATACAATTTTTTTAATTAAGTGGTGTCTGTATTGTATTCTTATTGTACTGTTTTTTATCTGTATTAAGAACTCATTGAGTGCACCTGCATAAATAAGATTTTATTGCTCACTGCTGCCATGTAGGACAAGGGGCAGCAACCTCTTTTTGTAAAACTGTGACCTACTATAGAAACCGCAGGGCAGCTGTTGCCTTATGGGCTGCCAGGCACTGCGCCTTGGGCACTTTGAGGTCCAACTGCTAGTCTGTAATTGTTATATCAGACACCTTTCTTCTGCAAACAAATTCAACATGCCTTTATGCATGCGTATACATTAAACTTTGCGCTTCATCTTACATGACCATTATTCAAGAAAGTAGCTATAGTTTCTTACCCTATTTGAAGGGAAGTCATGAAGTCCACCAAGGAAATAGAACTTGAAATGTAAAATTCAGTGGTAAATATAAACAATAACAAAGTCTAGGACATGTATTATCAACATCTTTTGTTTTGAGTACAACTGCAGCTTTTCAGCACAGAGGATGTAAATATATTTCAACTATCACTTAGTTTTTCAATTCTTCTTCTTATTTCTATCTGTGATACTGTCATTGGGTTTGTTAATTGCATGGTGGTACATGCACAATGTATGTGCCTTAGCAAAGTGTTAGTTGGCCCTTACGATGTATACAGAGCATCTTCAAAACATGTGAAGCAAGGCTAGCCATGAATTGAAAAAAACATATGGTAATGTACATTCAAGTTAACAAAATAACTTGCCCTGGACCATAATTTAGACTGAGGAGTTGGACTCAAGGGGGTATTCTTTGGCCTAGGCTGGTATATACCCCTGGGGCAGGAGTATATTCTGTCCTGGGGGGGTACATTTTGGCCTAGGCTAGAATATACCTGGGCATATTCTGGCCAGGGGAATATGCCGGCCTGCTACACCAGCAAGGTACCCCGATTCCAACATGCATGGCGCACCGCCAAAAACATAAATTTGATCTTCTCGAGCTGATTCAGTCATTAAAAATTTTTTCGAAAATTACCCAAGAATACATGTGAATTTTAAGGCTGATGTACTTTTATTGGATTGGAGCTGAAAAAAGGGTTTTCTTTAACGGTAGAGTGAGGTCAAGGTTATGGTTAGGGTAGGCACATAGTGGTTATGGTTATTGTTCAGGTAAGGTGCTAGGGAATGGATATATGTCTATGGAATGTTTCTAAAATACACTGACAAAAACTTCCAACGCAACACTCGGGTTTATTGCAACACGTCGTCTTCTTACGCTAAATTTAACAATACATAACAAATATTAAGATTCAAATCAAAAACACAATTTTAGAGTCAGGAATGAAGAGCAGATTTTTCCTGGTTTCCAATTCATTGCATCAGTTGAAGGCGCAATTCTGGATCACAGAAGTCAGTATCTTGTATGGCCTCCTCTGGCGTCACACACAGCCTGGATTCTGCGATGCATGGAGTCAATCAAATGCCGAATTTCAGCCTGTGTGATGCGGTCCCATTCCTCCTGGAGTGCTTGACGCAACTGTTGGACTGTGGCTGGTTCTGGATCACGCCTTCTCACCCGGCAATCCAGAATATCCCATAGATGTTCTTTAGGGTTTAAATCTGGGGAATACGCAGGCCAATCAAGACGCTGAACATTATTCTGCCTCAGGTAGTCCTGACAGATTCTGGTGACATGTGGTCTCGCGTTCTCCTGTTGCAGCGTTAGGCGATAGCAATGGACGAGTGGAACTGCGACAGGGGTAAGGATGTCGTCACGGTAACGGGCCGCACTGAGGTTTCCATCGATGAAAATGAGGTCTGTCTTGTGTCTACTGCTTATTCCAGCCCAAACCATCACACTGGGTCCACCCCAGCGGTCACGCTGCAGGATGGTAGCGTCAGTATAACGTTCCCGTCACCTACGCCATACACGCAGTCTTCCGTCAGACACACTCAACTTGAACCTCGATTCATCGAAGAAGAGCACCCTGTTCCACCTGAGAGCATTCCAGCCCAAATGTGCCCTTGATCATCGCAGACGGACGCGGCGACGTGCAGGAGTCAACTCCAAACCACGGCGGGGACGTCGGTTGTGCAAGTCGGCTTCACGCAGGCGGTTGCGTACGGTTTGGTCCCTAATCCAGTTCTGGTGACGACCTCTGTTCTGAGCAGCAGTGACTGTAGCTGGCAGGAAGCGATTGCGCAGGTGCTGGAGATGAATATGGCGATCCTGCTGAGGGGTGGTGACGCGTGGTCTGGGGGCACGTGGTCGATCACCGGTGCTTCCTGTTTCATTATACTGGCTCCAGAGACGCAATATGGTCGACACATGGACGCCCAGGTTCCTTGTAACCCGTCTTTGTGACATTCCACCAGTGAGCATACCAACGGCTCGCTCTCGCTGATTTTGACCTAGGCGCGGCATGGTCACACGTTGACCCAGGATAATACAAAGGAATGTTGAAGTTGCCCATTGCTACGGCTATTTATCGACCAAATTCTCAAAGGATTGGTCAATGAGTTCTACTCAACCTGACGGGATAGGCAAAATTCTAAACAATGTGCAATCAAGCGGAACGAGCTGCCCACACGACAAAATCAAAACAATTTTCTTAGCTTTTAAGTTGTAGTTGATGTATCATGGCTCAAAACCAATATCCCATTTTATGTACACCGAATATTTCAAAACTGTATGTGTCGCGTTGGAAGTTTTGGTCAGTATACATGAAGACACACGTGTGTATGCGTGGGTGTGTGTGTGTGTGTGTGTGTGTGTGTGCTTGATAGTTATTGTGCGCATTTGAGTCTGTGAGACTGACCAAGTGTGTGTTTAAGTATATGAGGCTGTGTGTGAGATAGTATTATTATCTGACTGAGTGAGAGGTGTATGTTTGTGTGTGTGTGTGTGTGTGTGTGTGTGAAAGAGAGAGATAGAGAGAGTATTTGAGTTTGTAGAAAAAGAGTTTGAATTTTTGTGCCTGAGAGTATGTGTTTGTGTGTGTCCCAGAATGTGAGTTTGAAAGTAATCGTTTGAGTGTGTGTGACTCAGAGAGTGTGTGACTGCGTGAAAGGATGCGAGAGGCTGTATTTGAGGGTGTGTGAAAGTTTGTTAGTGTGTGAATGCAATGAGTTAGAGACTTGTCCTAGCTGGACACCAAGGGAATACTGTGTGTGTGTGTGCGCGCGTGTGTGTGTGTGTGTGTGTGTGTGTGTGTGTGTGAGAGAGAGAGAGAGAGAGAGAGAGAGCAAGTGTATCCATATTTATCAATACTTGGGGTCTGGGGAGCATTAAAAATGCTTTGTGGTGACTCAGAGACCCAAAGTGTGTAGTCAAACATGAAAAAATATTATTTGGGAACAGTTTTTGGGTCCTTATGAACAAAAGGCTCAATTCTGGGCCAAGCATTTGGTTTAGGTCTCGGCTTACACTTGGGCTTATAGTTAGAAATAAGCCTAGTTTTGCTGAAAGGTATTAGAATTATGCTCCCGGACAGGTTAAGATGAGGTGTTTGGGTTGAAAATGGGGTCATTTTGGGGAGGTAATCATTTAGGATCAAAGCAACAATAAACGTATAACAGTCAGCAAGCATTTAAAAAGGGCACTGCTCTTCAAATTCAAAATTTTGGTTAGAGGCATCTCCGGTCCCTCTTCCCCTAACTCACGCGGTCGGCCAGGTTAAGGACACTGACCCTAAACGAACGAGTGCTAGAAGACGGCGCCATGAAACTTTGACAATGGCAAGCAATGACGCGTCCTACACGGGAAGTTAATCAGATGATTTTTTTATAACTCTGGCAATGTCAGCGAGATGCATAGCTAGCTATGTCCAGAAGCCGATGCTCAGCCTCTTATCCCGAAAACACACTCTGGAGTAGGAGTTACTTATTTCCAGACACCGATAATACAATGCTGAACTAGCCATGATAAATATGTTAAGGTTTGCTTACATTAGCTGAAGCTCAGTGCTTACCAGCTCAATATTAGCCAACTCGGTATCTGCCTGAAAATCCCTCTGGGCTCTAAGCTGTCTCCATCTTACAAATGCCTCTCCAGTATTTACCCACGGTTCACTATGTCTCTGGTCATGGAGATTATCAGAAGGATGCCAAAGCTTTTTAGGTTCCTGTAGCTGTTTATACAATTCTTGCTTTCATGGCTGTAGCGCGCTGCGTTTTTCTGCCAATTTGTTTCATATCTGGTCACCAGGGGTGCCGAAATGGGCAGTGGGCGGGATTCAACAGGCCAGAACAATGGGATGGAAATTTATGAGGAAAAAATACTGGCTGCATCATTATTGTTGAAGAAGCCAGCATTTCAACTTACAGTTTTTTTCTTCAATTGCTTCAGCACAATTTTAAAAACAGGGCCTGGTTTTTCAAAACACTTTAGCACAACCACGCACCCAATAAGCAAAACACCTCAGATCCTTTGCAAAATGAAACACTCTTGTAAAAACTATACTCTTATTTACAAAAACTATATTTGTTTCCATATGAAACACACACGTTTCACATAACTTAATTCTGTTTGAACCACTTACACATTATTGTGCTTAACCTAAAACACTTTTAGTAATTCTGACTCCCACTGATTAGTGTACTGTAAGTGACGTACAGAGAGAAAGTACAAGATACGGTAAATTCACCAAACACTACACAAGACCAATGCTGCAGGCTGATGTAAATATATCATTTATTTCTCTCCAGATACCCAAACCAGTCAACATCATGGAGAATCACGACAAACCATGTCCCAGTTTTTATGCTGCTACAGTAGTGTGTATAACACTGTTAGCTCAGCAAACGTCAGACAAACATACAATACTGTAATATTGTATCCAGAACAGGCTACAATTCCAGTAAAATAAATGTATGTAGTACAGGAAATACCAGGCACTATCTCTTTGCGGAGTTGGATCTGGCCAGAGAATTTCATCCACATCCCAAGCGATATCCTCTTTGAAAAGACAACATGAGAAGAATCGTCTTGAATGTCAAATCCATCCTTGCACAGCTGCAGCGTAAAGTTGGTCACAGGCCTCCTCCATGGCCTGAATGAGGGGTACCTGAGCCTGGGGCCACAGATCGTAAACTTTCCACTGTCATGCTGAGAAAAACTCTTTCATTGGGTTCAGAAAAGGAGAGTCTGGTGGAAGGAATAGTACTGCAAACTGTGGATGGTGTTGAAATCAATTTTGGACCAGACTTTCTGGTGGAAAGACACATGTCCCAGATGACAATGTATTGTATCTGGTCGATTTGTTTTACTGCTGTGAAGATGTTGTGCAATCGGTCCAAAAATGTGAGAATGTGAGGTGTGTTGTAAGGGCCCATATTGGCATGACGGTGGAGGACCCCACTCTGTGTAATGGCAAACACAAATGGTGATGTTACCCCCACGTTGCCCTGGGACATTTATAGCCCTGTGGTTCAGCCCCCCCTTCTTGCTTTTGTGAGGTTAAACTCTGCCTCATCAGTGTAAATGAATTCATGCAGGATTTCCTCAGCATCAATATGTAAAACTTTCTGAAATACAATGAAAGACAAGATTGTGTTGTTCAGCATTGATCCTGTGTACACTACTCAATCTACATGTATATCTGCTAAGATCTGGCTGAACTCCCAGTCCAGCCTCCCTTAGCGTCAGTCTGTGGTTCACGACATGATCAACTAGTGTGGTGCTAATTTCATTTGATAAATTTGATCCTCTTTTCCTTTGAGCCCGTTCTTCTCCAGCTTCAGGCCTTCCACTTCCTCTACCTCCACCTCCACCTCCAGCTCGGCCTCCGCCTCTCCCTCTCCCTCCTCCTCCTCGCTGGATCCCCCCTCACACCCTCACTCCTCTTCCTCTGATTCCTTCCATTTTAGCTGAAGACAGGTGAACTCACCTGCTGCATTATTATAGTGCTTAAACCTGATTGGTGTGTCTACAGTTAAGCAATCATGTGTTTCCGCACCTGATGGCTGTGTTTAACCAATCGGCTCATCGGTGTGGTTATTTGATAGTCAGTACTTTAGAACTGCAAGGAAGAGGTACCATGATATACTTCTATGTCTAATGTATGCAAATCCGTTTAGTGTTTTGCAAATCACAGTGTGTATTGTTTCGCAAAAAGTGTGCGGCTGACATTGTGCTTATAGTTGCGCAACTCTGGGCCGATGTTTTGCTCCTTGTGTGTAAGGTTTTGATAATTGTGCAATACTTTCGATTTTAGTGTTTATGCAATCGGAAAAAACTGTAACTTGTTCCCTTAACCTCACATGGCATATCATTGTTATTTTAGGATTGAAGTACAGTTAATACCGATTGTTCCTTTAGGTTAGAGCTTGAGTTAAGGTAAAGGGTTGGTAAGGGGTTAATATGAAGGTTGATTTTTGGTTTGGGAGTTTGGAAATAGGATTTTAGTGCAAAAATAATAATTTGGTCTCCATGATTATAGAAAACAAGTATGTGTGTGTGTGTGTGTGTGTGTGTGTGTGTGTGTGTGTGTGAGAGCGCGCGTGTGTGTGAGATTGTGTGTGCGCATGAGCATGTATGTGTATGTCTGTGTGAGTGCGTGTGTGCGTGATTGTGTGTGCGTGTGAGCATGTATGTGTATGTCTGTGTGAGTGCGTGTGTGCGTGATTGTGTGTGCGCGTGAGCATGTATGTGCATGTCTGTGTGAGTGCGTGTGTGCGTGATTGTGTGTGCGCGTGAGCATGTATGTGCATGTCTGTGTGAGTGCGTGTGCGTGATTGTGTGTGCGTGTGAGCATGTATGTGTATGTCTGTGTGAGTGCGTGTGTGCGTGATTGTGTGTGCGCGTGAGCATGTATGTGTAAGTCTGTGTGAGTGCGTGTGTGATTGTGTGTGCGCATTAGCAAGCACATGTTTGGAGATTTGTCTGAGTATGAGGCAGAATTTTTAACAGCCTCTCCCTCACACAGAGCGTCCATCGGCAGTGTGTTATCAGTCAGCAGAAAGTGAAATTGTCCCTTTCTGAGTGCTGCAATGTTCTGAGGGTTACATCACCAAGAGTCCGTTGTCATAGTAACCAGCTGTGTGGCCTCCACTTAACTGCACCGCACTGTGTGTTACTGGCAAACTGGCCGAGCAATCCACACCGTGTGTGTGTGTGTATACAGTATGTGTGTCTGATTGCATGACTGTGAGTGAGTATCTGTGTGAAGGTGTGTCTGTGTGATAGAACAACTGTGTGTGCATGACAAGGTGTGTATGTGTGTATCTGCGATTGCCTGACTTGTGTGTGCGAGCGAGTGCATTTGTGCGTGTGAGTGCATGACTGTGCAAATGAGAGGGCATATCTTTGCGAGCACGCAGCTGAATGTATGGGTGCGTTTATGTGCCACACTGAGTGTGTGATTGTGTGTGTGAGTGCCTGACTGAGGCTGTGCATGAGTGTGTTTGTATTTGTCTACTTTCCGTGCTTCAAATAGGCTAATAGGTGCATTTGCGTCTCAGGCGAGGGCTACGTTCGTACGGTTACCGTAGACGACGAAGAAAGCACTGTCATCATCTACGACAACTGGAGACAGGTGAGCCTGGCCCCGCCCCTAACTCTTTTTCCCCTTCTCACAAACATGTCTACGGTTCTTTCCATCCATGCAGCAAAGGACCCTTGTAGAAACAGCTAGAAAATCTAAAATTGGAAGAGGATTTCTCTCTGCCACCTCGGGGTTAAATTTTCACGGAAAGGCTAACTTTTAGAGAGAATTTCAAAGTGATCAAACATTTCCTCCCTTCACACATTGGGTTTAAAGGGTTTGAGAGTCTGAAAAAAAAAGATACTGAAACAAGACCTGTGTCATTTTGTAGGTCTTAGTGAGCAGATAAAGTAAATGCAAAAATTTAAAAAATCTGTTGGGATTTTTTGGAGAAAATCCATTTTTTATGTGGCAGTCATATTTGAATTGAAAAATCCTAAGAAAGGGTTAATAATAGCAAGCCATAATGTTTTTTTTCGATAGTTTGACTTATTAGATAATCATACCACAGGGTCACATTGGTGAAAATACAAAATGGTTACCATGGTAACCAAATTAATTGTCAAAAAATATGAAAATATTAAATCTCTGAATATAACCCCTCATGTTGCTCAAAATGTTGGTCAGCTTTAATCTAATAGTCCTAAACTCTTTTTTTGTGTGGTAGGAATAATTGGCAGCTGATTACATCATGTATAATAGGCCTTTTCATTCATTACCTCAGCTGGAGTGAAAGTAATGCCCATGTCGTTTTCATCATTATTCCTACTTGGGAGTTAATGCAGCTTAAAGGTTGCTTAACCTTACATTCATAAAAGCCAGAGCATGTGGAAGATGGGCCTTTCCATGACTGACATCCTACCATTATGGATCACAGCGAAGCTCGCTCAAAAGTTAGTTTGCTTTGCTTTCATAAAGGGTGTTTCTCCATTGTGGGTGAAGTTCACCTCATCAAAACAATTCAGGATAACATAATATCTCAGTATGAGGTACATGACTGCCGTTTACCAGCATCACTTTGTGACACTTGTAAAACAAAGGTTTATAAGATGAGGCAATTCAACTGTCTGTGCCAACTGAAAAAGGTAGTTAAAGGCCAGCGTTGGATCATCCCCAGAGTTCAGTCTTGTGACTGTTTGATTTGTCAAGTGGTGACAGTCAATGGATTCAAGGCCAGGCAGATACAAGGTAGCCTCAAAAGAGCCATCCAGCAACACCCTTTGCAAATGCATCTGCAGCAATGGGAAAGATGGTCACTTCCTGCTTCGGACAAAGCCTAAACAGTGGATGGGAAGACCATGTTGCCGACTTCTGCGGGGCCTATGCGAAATTTTGCATCTCGATCACACCCGAATTCCACATCATCAGAGACCATTTGCGTGAGTTCTGTTAGTGCCATGGTTCTGGATTGGCTAGATATTCTGAGCAAGCTTTCGAAGCAGTTCACGCTGACTTCTCAACATTCTGGGAGAGGCATCAGATAAAGGATAGCAGCAACAAACTATTTGGTTTGCGCTTAAAGCAAGCCGTCAAAGAGTACAGTAGCGCACATGTCTAAGCATTACATTTAGCTAGAACATTTTTGCCAAGTGAGGGTTAAAGAAAGGAGATGGACTACTATTACTATTCTTCACATTCTTTTGATCGACAACCCTGCAGACGAGACTTTCAGAAATAAATCACCAAAGCGCAGAAGCTTTTTAACCCTTTTACATCAATTTAAAAATTCCAAGTTGGGTCCCGATGAAAAAGTGGATTCTCTCCAAAAATTTCCAACAGATTTTATTTTTTATTTTTGCATTTTCTTTATCTGTGCACTAAGACCTACAAAATGACATAGGTCTTGTTTCACTATCTTTTTTCAGACTTTAGAGCACTTTAAACCCAGTGTGTTCAGAAGCTGAGACCATAAGATTATGGTCATGTATGAAAAATGGGGAAAATGTTTGTGTCCACATGAAGAAAAGGCTTAATTCTGGGCCAAAGGCTCGGTTTCGGCTTTAAGTTACAAATGTACTCATGGCTATGATTTGGTCTAGGTTTACAATTAGGTCTTATAATTATGCTCAAAGTTAAGATGAGGTGTTTAGGTTTTATATTGGATAATCCTGGGGAGTACAGTCAGTTTGGTTTAAGCATTTAAAATGGGCACTATAGGAGAGGGTTGTTTCTCCTGGGCTCCTCTTCCCTGGAGGTCATAGGTAAACACAGGGCTGTTTTCTTCCATCCTTCCTTTTCATGTTCCCTTCATTCTCCCTCTAGCATTAAGTTCCTCCTCTCTCTCTCTCTCTCTCTCTCTCTACCAAGTTAGAATAATTTACAGTCTATTCTCATTTCAATTAGATGTATTTTACTAAAATCCTCAACCACTGACTCAGGCTACTCTCACCGCAGTCAGCTGACCTCTCTGTGCACAGTCATAGCCAATCACGCGCAGACCAGACTTCCTTACAGTACTGCACAGCCAATCACGTATTGTCCTCTGGGTCTGACAATGAAATTCTGTGGCACACTCTCTAACACCTATGCCCACGAATTGATGGCTGACTATTTATAAATGTGTTATTTACATGCTAATTAACATGTTATATATTGTATGAACCGAAAGCTTTGAGAACACTAGCTGAAGTACTGCTGACCTAGTACATTCTGATAAACAAACATAGTAAAATACAATACAGAGCAAATACTGACATCTTAATGGTCCAGAAATCACTAAGGACTATGAACAATTTATCATTTAGCTTTTAGCCAAAGTGCAATACTGGAGGAATGCTGCTTTGGAATAAAGCATCTGGTAAATATATAAAAAGTACTACTACTAATACTACAAATACTACTACTACTACTAGTACCACTACAAATGCTACTACTAATACCACTAATACTACCACGACTAATAATAATGATAATTATAACAATGATGATAAAATGAACTTCTCTGCTCCTGATCAGGGAAGGTTATGCTACAACATTGCAGTTTTTTGTTTTGTGTTTGACGGTTCATCTGGAATGATCCGCAGAGTTAGCACAGTGAAAACATAAAAAGACGGAGAACCCAGCGGATAAAATGAGCAGGTGGTTTCAGCTTTTCTCTCGAGCGAGGACGAGCCGCCCCGCACGGCACAGCCAACACGACCTCGCCCGCTTTCTCTGTCTTTATACTTCACACGCTCGGAGGCCAACCTGCTCGCTCTCTCTGACTCATTTTTCTATTTGCGTGGCTGCCATCACACTGATGATGTTCCTTCCAGCTGACAGAGCAGTTGTTAATGGATTTGATTGAATCAGGTGACGGAGTGGAGTGGATCTAAGCAGTGGAGAAAATGCCTTCTGCAGCAGTGAGAACTGTTTTTGTTTAGTGACATTTTGAGCCTATGTTTTGGGTGTTATTGAGTATTTGTCTCCACGAGCATTTGCTGACCAGAAGTTGCATTGGTGAGTCTGTGGTTTGGTGAGGGGATGAGTAACTGTTTGTGAGGGTGTCAGTTTGACTGTGTCTCTCTGAGGGTGTTAGTGTGACTGTGAGTGTGTGTGAGTAATTTCACAAGCTCTTAAAGGGCTTTTAATGGCACCTCTTCGGTTCAGAGTCCATTAATCCAAAACTCTCTGTTCCTCTGCCGCAAATCAACTACTGCTGTGTTTGTTTGTGTGCAGTGAGGCTCCCGCCGGGAGTGCCTATTTCACACTACATGGTTGTTAACCTCGATTTAGTCATTTTTAAGATTCCTATAAAATCAGTCTTTGCCTGATAAGTGTTGCACAGCCCTCCCCAGTCATGAATCCAGTGAGAGCATTGCTGGGCTGGAAATGCTGATGTCACGTGGCATTTTTAACCCCTTAAACTCTGACTTTTGCTTGAATTTCCTTTCAATTTAATTTTTAATTTATTGCACTTTATGGATACATTCAATGATAGTCACATACATGCACAATAGAGCAAAACTTTGGAACACAATTTAAAGCATTAAATAAAACATTGAATGCACCCAAAGGGCAACTAAATGAGGTCAAAGACCTATTTAAATATGGCACCCATAATTTAGAACAAATAATTTAAACCGTATATGACTACTAAAAAGTGAGTCCAAGTAAAAGCAGCAATAGAAATTAAATTAAAAAGAACCATAAGAGCACATCTCACAGTTCAAACTGGTCGACACCTGGAGCACCGACAGAAGGTCACCAAGGTACAGGAGCTAAGCTTTTCAAATACATGTTGTGTAAATTGACTTTTAAAAAAAAATGACTAGAGCTATTGCACCTCATGAACATAGGAATATTGTTCCACAGTCTGCTGGCCCTGTTGAAATAACAGTGATGCAAACTGTTCAGAATGAAATCGTGTGCTCTTAAACTTAAAAAGATCGTCAAATCTGGAAACAGGACTTAAAAACCTTGACAAATCAATTTCAAATCTATCATAAAAACAACCATGGAAGAACATCACATCCGCAATTTTCCTGTGAAAAGAAAGTGGCAACAATTTAAAGTCAGTAAGCCTTTCTTAATAAGTCCTATCTGAACCAATAACTTGGCGAGTTACCCTATGTTGAACACTCTCAATGGCTTTTAAATCACGTTTACTGTGAGTATCCCACACTTTAGAACAATATTTGCTGTGGATCAACGCTTTATTAAGTGTGACATAAACATTGGCACTGGCATTTCCTCCTCAAACCCTTTTTATTGCACTCAAGCTCTATTAGCACTGCTAGTTATCACATCAATGTGCTTACCCTTAGACAACGAGGAGTCAAAAGTGACTCCTAAATCCTTTGCAAGCATAACTTTGTGGAGAGGTCGACCATTTATGTCATAGCAAAACTGATATGGGGCACTTTCCCTACTGACAACCATGTATTCACATTTCTCAATATGAGAGTTCATTTTTTACAATTTAAGCCAGCTTAACAACCTGTCCAGGTCACCCTGTAACTGATAACAGTCACTAAGATTGTGTATTTCTCTGTACACTTTGCCATCATCAGCAAACAAATCCATGAAAGTCTTTTCATCAGTTACGGACGGCATATCATTGATGTAAAGTGTGAACAATAAAGGACCTAAAATTGATCCCTGGGGAACGCCTGATGTGATGGCACAAAGATCTGATTTAACACCTTCAACAATGACCTTTTGCCACCTGTTTATAAGATAGGGTGACAACCATTTCAGCAGGCGACCACCTATTCCAAATGACCAGATCTTTCGGATAAGTAGGTCATGGGGCACTGTGTGAAATGCCTAACTTAAGTCCAAATAAACTACGTCAACCTGTCCTCCACGATCAAGTATTTGGCTCAAACGGTGTTGAGTTTGGGTGAGCTGTGTTGCAGTCGAGCGTTTATTCATAAATCCATGTAGACATTGAGTGGACAAGACGTCTTTATGAGTCAAATTTGAATTTCCGAGTGTACGGACTGTTGGACATGCTGCGAGAGCAGTATGGAGGGATTTTGTGGTTTTTAAATGTTGTTTTTTTACGCTTCAACAAGTGGTCTCTGTTGACCTCAATTGATTTGGATTTATTTTCAATGCTGTTTTTCTTTGTAACTCCAAAAGTGTTTTGAGGAATAATGAAATTCATGGACCCTTCGATAAGCCTTGGGTTGAGTAGATGATGATTGAATTTTCATTTTTGGATGAACTTTTTCCTTTAAAGAAGGTGTAACTTGCCACAGGCTTGAATGAAGGAGCAGCATTTGATTTATGGGCATAAGGGATTGGTCAAGTTGAAGAGGTAATATGAAGCTCTACATTACTCATTCAAATCAACTTATGGTTAACTCCTTCCCGCACATGCCAATCTCAGCCCGATAGCTGGTTTGATCTTATTGTGACATCAATGAGGCTAGCATCACCAACCCTCTGAGCCGCAGTGAAGCACAATAGCCGCTAGGCTATCGGTGAAACTTCTTTTAATGAGAAACAATCTCTGTAGTAAGTTTTGTTTTTGTTCTAAATCATGTAGTGCGCACAGAGCGAAACTCAAAGACGGATGTCAGACCCTATGCCTGAACAGACCATCTGGGACTGGACACTGTTTTTATTTCCCCTTTCTTGTTTCATAGCTTACTCTTCACTGGAGGGTAATGGGTGCTGATTGGCTGATTGTATCTTACTCCTGGGACATGCAGTTACTTTTTCCTTGACTTACTGTGTCGTAGTTGATTAGCTGGAATGAGTTTGATTTGTGAATATTGGAGCCTGTGATTGGGAATGAGTGATGTGATCGGTCCTTATAATTCTGTTGAAGGTTTTGCGGCATGAATATTGGTAGATATGATTAGGTGAAATCCTAGTGATTTTTATCAAAGTTGGTGAAAATGATATTGGAAAACTGAAATATGCTGCAAAATCATGCAATTTGGAGTCTGCTCAGCACAGTTCCTGGCTCCAAGTCATCCACTGCCTCATATACGAAGACCTGTATTACGTCCAAAAACTTTTAGCACACGCAAAACCAATGGCTGGCCACACTTAATGTTTTGTGACATTAGTAATTTGTGCCATTAGTTTTGAGCATGCCAAATTATTTTTCTCATGCCAAAGGTCTCAACAAATCTGGCTGTAACCACAACAGATGCAGCGATGTACCGAGCACCTGACTCTACCGAAAAACATTTCTTACTTGTTCAAATGGTACAGTGTCTTGACAAACCTATATATGGATTAGACAGAGGAAAACAGGTAAAACTTTACAATAAGCGTACATTAATTAGTCCCATAAAACCTGCAGACATATGGGTTAGTCTAATACAGCTGCTGTATTCAAACCTTTGAAACTTCAGGTCTATGAGGGAGAAAAATATCCTCAGTCAGGGCCAGTGGACCAAGTACTCCTCTCACCCTTGTAAATCTATCTTCATGGAATGGACACGTTCTCCAGAGTCTGATGCAGTTTGGTTTATTGTAAGTAGCTCAAAGTGAAATGCAAAAACCTGGGCTGGTCTGCGCAAACCAAGTAGCATTCATTCTTTAAGAATCACCTGACACAGACTGACCTCTGATTAACAAATCTCCTATTTTATTGCTTATTTCAAGCCCCATCCGGGGCGGTGATAATTCTGACACTTTCTACCTTATCAGACATCATTGCTCCTGATTGGTTCATTATCTTAAATGAAATTTTACCAAAGGTACAAGTTTACCGGAACTGCCTTTTTAAAAAAGTGTGAATTCAATTTTGGCCTCTACAGTTGCTCATGCGCTGCACCTATCCTCCTAAAAATTAGGGGTCTCCGGAGGATTCAACTATCCTCTGGGTTTCCATTATTTTGGGGACCCATGTTGGGTCCTTTGATTCCTCCGGAATAAACTGGATTAAGCTAGTTCATACTAGTGAGGGCTCTTATTAGCTGACTACCGATATGGTCACTCTGGAAGACTTGCTTACATAATCGGCCTTGAGCCGGCCACTGGAGCTCCTCATCTGGTTTGTTGACGGATTTATGAGTTTTTAGCTTTTTCACAGCTATGTTAATTATTTTCAGTGACTCAGAAAGCCAAATGAACCTGCCTCAGTTCTCCTCGCTGAACCGTGATTATGGTTACCCTTTGATTTTAGAATGTTTACAAATATTTTACGACCAAATCTATTTTCAATTGTAGAGGAGATCCCAAGGTTTCCAAAGATCCTAAATACAGTGAAATGTGTATAAAATGATGTACTTTTGTACGAGATCTAGATATTTTCCATTTGTTGTAATGTCGTGGCCATAAAAACATGGCATCCTGAGTTGGGATATTTCTCTCAGTATAATTGTGATGTAGCTTCGGTGAAGCCGTGGAACAATCAAATACAGAATAAATATGACATTGTCCTACAATGAGAAAAAAAAAATGCTTTCCTGACAATATTCACTCTTAAGGGAGAACTTAAGTAAAAATTTCAGTCTAAGAGGATAAAATTCGCAAATGCTGAAATAAGCATTAACTAACAGTTGATTAACATTTAACTAATGTTTATTGTCATTATTAACTGATCATATTCATGTAAGCTAGGGTATGAATTTGAATTGTTCATTAGTTTCATGTATTTCTTAAGGGATATGTTATAGATGTTTTCGATTTCACAATAAGGGACAAGCACCATAAATAGATGGGTAATAAGGTTGCATAATGCTTATCCGGCTGGGTCGCCTGGTGTACAATGTCTGATACTGAATGACTCGAAACACCCTTTGACCCCAGGTTACATCACTGATGATGCATCCTGGTGCGTCGGAAGATGTATCTATTCGATTCAGCAGTCTGGTGCATTATTTATCTGTTAAATAATTGATAGTTCATGCTAAATACTGAATCAACTACTATTAACTAATATACTTTTACAATAAGGTGCCACCAGAAAACCCATATTTAACTTTTCTGGCAGGAAAGATGCGACAGCTAACCACGGTGATGCTAATGAATAGCGCCTCTCAAAAAGAAACCTAAATGTGACTGAACTGGTGGTTACAACCCTCAATTACAAAAATGTCTGGAAATGAGTTCACATTTAGGATGAATGCTTTGTGAATGACATACAATGGGATACTTAATATAGTCACTTTCCCACCACACTTCAATTATATTATCCTTTTTCGAAGTTGCTTTCATTATACTTTCAATATCATTGCATCATTTTTTTGACTGAATGTTTGCTAATCCTCATGGTTAAGTCCAGGGAAAGTCTGAAAGTGCGTTATAAAGACCGCTTGAGAACAACTCTGGGAAGAGCAGCCTTCCGATTCAGCCGAAGTCTGATTGTGTTCCCTTGGTAGCAGTGAACAGGTGGTATGATTATGGGCATTTATGATGGAGTTAGAAGCTAATGCTGGTGGGATTTCTTCAAAAGGCTCCTTTTTACAATGAGCAGCATCTCCCTCTCTCCCTCACTCTCTCTTTCTCTCCTCGACTCCCTCAGGACCTGTCAGCGTTGAGGTGCGAGGTGTGCGTTTTGGTGTTCTCGGTAACGGACAGGCGGAGTTTCCACCGCACTGCCCAGCTTCGTCTCCTACTGAGGGAGACCCATCCACAGACTCCAATTATCCTCGTGGGCAACAAGAGCGACTTGGTCAGGACGAGAGAGGTCAGCGCCGAGGGTAGGTCCCGTCGACCTGGCTTCACAAGGGCTCTGTTAATCGTATCAGCGAAAATTTTAAAATAGTCTGAAAGTTTCATGGCTTTCAATAAAGAAGCTGTATTTCATGAGCCTGCACACGGAATCGCTGGGTGGAGGTTAGCAGTATCAGTCGGGGAAAGGCACAGTGCTGCTGCGATGAAAGGCTCCTGCGGAAACGTTATGTCCATAAAACAAGATTGCGAAAACACACGTCTGAAGTTGAATTATGCTGCATGGATTCAGGCGGACGGTTGACGGCAGATGAAAACAAAGCTTTCTGGACAGCACCGGGAAAAATGAGTAAACAGTCTGGCAGAATGATGCTATTATTAGCTTCTTGTCGTCCAGATTGTCTTTATTTTCTCCTTGAATAAGGCAGCTGCATAACATTCAGCAGTACAGTCTGTCACGAAGGAAGGGAGAAAGTTTAAATACAGACCCAACTGTTAGAAAAGTTAGGATGCTATGTAAAACGTAAATAAAAACAGTATGCAATTGTCATGGTTTTGGTTGTGTGTGTGTGTGTGTGTGTGTGTGTGTGTGTGCGCGATAAGGACTTTCTCTGTGGCTCTCGTCCCGAGACAACATAGAATTTCGTTACAATCGGATTCTTTACCCAGCTGGCCGATTGGACCTGGGCGGCGCCTTGCCGGACTCTATATAAGCCGGAGGTCCGCCACGCCTCCTTTGCTAGAGTATCTGATTTTAGCTAACAATTCAGCTAGAAGATATTTCTAGTTAGAGTTTTGTGCGAAATTCTTCGTGTTGATTCTCTGGGAAAATATTAGCGGGGGGATTTCCTTTTGATTTCTTCCCTCGTTCTCATGAGGTTCTCACCTATTAAGGTGTTTTAGAATTCTCTTTTCTCGAGACTTTATTTTGTTGCTTTTACTGCAGGGCTGCATGTGGGTTCTGTTTTTTGTCTCTGCCAGTTTCTCTCTCTCTTCGCTCGGCTTCCGGTTTCTGATTGCTAAGTTTATATTTTGGGAAGCGCGATAGTTAATTCTCTGCCGGTCATCTATTCATCCTGCTGGTGATTTTAAGTTCCGCTGCATTTGGCCTCTGAATTTCCACCATTACAGCAATGATTTGCAAATCTCATAAACCCACATTTTATTCACAATAGAACACAGACAACATATCAGATGTTGAAAGGAAGACATTTAAACATTTCATGAAAAATGTTTGCTCATTTCGAATTGATGGCAGCAACACATCTCATAAAAGTTGGGACAGGAGCAACAAACGACTGGAAAAGTAAAAGGTACTAATACAAAACAGCTGATGGGGCATTTTGCATCTGATTAGCTTAATTGGCAACAGGTCATTAACTGGGCATTTAATGACTGGGCATAAAAAGAGCATTTTAGAGAGGCAAAGTCTCTCAGGAGTAAAGATGGACAGAGATCCACCAATCTGCAAAAATCTGTGTCTAAAAATTGTGGAATGATTTCAGAAAAATGTTCCTTAAAGGTACCATCCCAGGCGGCTGGACTTACGATTTTTTTTTTTTGAATTGCACCGCTGATAAGCACCCACCTTCTCCGTACAATCAGGAATCACCCAAACCAAGCCCCCACCACTCAGTTCATGCGCGTGCTTCATTTCACCTCAAACAGCTGACCGGTGCGGCCGGAGACAGCATTACAACACAGACAGCATTAACAGTGGTGGATATCGATGGCATCACACAAAGCCACCAACAACAACACCATCTGTATCTTTCAACACTGCATTCACAGCATAACCAGGGCATTATAACCTACACACGTTTCCTAGGCTAATGCCAGTCTCTAGGCGTACAATAACAAGCAAACATTAGCTACCCATTACTAGGCTGTAGCTAACATTACTTGGCTAAAACCAAAAGTAGCCTAGACCTAACTACTCAATGTGTATAGACTACACTTTCTGTTTATGCACAGCATAGAGACAAGAAGCTAGCTTACCAATCAAAGAGAAATTGCGCTACTAGTGTGTCAATTTTAAAACCTTTCAGTTTCTTCAGTTCTCTCCAACATTTGAATGCTTCTCTGCCTAGGGATACTTGAGTTGCATTTGAAATTTTTACATATTCTATTCTATCACGCATATTTTCAATGAAGGTTTTTGTCTTTTTGGCTGATGGTTGACCGCTGGGTGCAGTTGGAGGTCGGAAAACTGGTTGCTCGTTTGGCTGCACCATGACTCCGTCCGAATGCCTAGCTTTCTAGCTATTGCTGGCCACCTAGCTACAGCCAAAGTATGTGCACATTGGAATGCACGCGCAGAATAGCGTGCACGTTGATTTGGCAGTTTGACTAACAGACGGGCCATCCAGTTAGATTTGTCTCTTTATTATGTTTGAATCTACAGTACATTATATCGTCAAAAGATTCCGAGAATCTGGAGAAATCTCTGTGGGCAAGGGACAAGTCAGACAGTCAATATTGGATGCTCGTGATCTTCGGGCCCTCAGGTGGCACTGCATTAAAAACAGGTACTTTTTTAGAATTGGGGTTGAATTTTAACTTTGGACCAAAGTGCAGTGGTCCACACTTTGCACTCAGCCGAGGTGGATGGGGTATGGCCACACCAGGCTGGCCCACAGGGTATTCATGCAGTTTTGACCCCTCTCATTTATCCAAGTTATAAGGAAGAGTGCAAGGATTTGAGCCGCCATTTGCACTCTGTTGTAAACTGAAGAGATGCCAGTTAAAATAACTGCCGAAAAAAGGAGCCAGTTTATAAAATAAGTTTTTGTGAAGATCAGACCCAAGAACATAATTTTGGGCCATGACCTCCATAATATCACAAACATGCCAATTAGGACCGTCCTAATTGATTGATTGATTGATGTTATGTAACATCTATTTATGCATCTGAACCCCCCTCCCCCAATGTTAACAGCAACCTCGAGACTTTACTCAGAATTTGCTGTTTTTATTTACTAAATCCAGCTCTGTAGAGATGCTCAGAGTTGTAGCACTGTGGTTATTGGCAACTACCCCATGAAGTTTCTGTCTCTCCCAGCAGGAGAGCTTTGAGTTGCAGCCACAGTTATTTTTTTCTTGTTGCTGTTTCTGGTGTTTGGCTGGTGCTATATCTTTTAACACAGGTCCTCTCACACTTTTGCCACCTGAAATAATTTTGCTGTTTTTGTGACAAACGCACAAGCAATTCAGCACCAACACTTCGGCACTCAGTTGGTTTCCCCATCTTGCTTTGGAGACTTACCTATTGAAGTGCTCCAAATTAGACCTCCTTTAAGCGGGCACATGCTGCTAATTAGCACTAAAATCAACAGCATTGACTGGTATGGATAAATGTGGATTTCAGTGTTAAAGCCACTTTCCTGGGGAGCCTCCCTTTGGTAACTGCTCTTCACACACATATCCTCTTTCAGATTTCACCTTGCCACTAATGTTTGGTTCCTTTTAGCTACTTACAAAATTATCCCAAAAACAGACAGACTTTGTCTGAAAGGTACTCAACTCTACACATTTTGACTAGACCCTACGGGCAGGGTGAAACCTTCCAATCTCCGATCACAGATCGACTGTTTACCGACAACACGTGACACTACTCTTGTAGTTATTATTATTATTATTATTAAAATTATTTATGACTCGCAGATGTTGTAGAGCGTGCTAACATCCTCTATCGGTTGCAGATGTTTCAAAGTGTTATAAAATTCTCTTTGAGGAGCAGAAGTTGTACAGGGTGCTATGACATTCTTTACGTGTGTTAAATGTTGTACAGTTTGTCATTCTCTTTGGGTAGCAGTTGTTGCACTGAGTGGTTTAACACTCTCTATGGGAAACAGAAGTTGTTTAGGGCGGCATGACACTCTCCATGGGTAATACATATTGTTCAGTGTGTTATAAAATTATGGGTCAAAGATGTTCAGTATTTTGTCAAATCATCTGAGTGGGTGTTTTACAATGTGTAACATGGCATACTTTATTGCTAACAGGTTTTGTGCAGTTTGTTATAATATTTACTCTAAGAAGCAGATGCCGTACCGTATTGTAGAACATTTTCTACGGGCAACAGATGTACAATTTATTACAGCATTTCTCTGAGTAGCAAATGTCATTAAGTGTGTCACCACATTCATAATTGGGTGACTGATGTACATAGGGGATCTCTAAGATCGTCCGAGATATCACATCTCTGAAACGAGAGGAGTAATTTTCATTAAAGGCTCGGAAGAAATGAAAATTACAACTCAAGTTTCATCAATCTGATATCTCGGGCTCACAAGTTTGAAATCCTATTTCTCCCATTAATTTAAGAGTCGTTTTATTCAGAAAATGTAAAAATAAAACGTTTTTTTGAAGTGTCAAATAACTAGCGCATATAAATAATGAAAATTCAAGGGCACTGCAAAGCGTCCAGAGGACTGGTCACCATTCAGCACGTGCGCACAAGATGAAATTACATAGTTCATATTTTCTGCCAGTTTTAATATTACACTGTTAAAATGACACAGCAATATTATTTCCATACCTATCAGTGCCGTAAAACAGTTCTGGTGAGGCAAATCATGCAGTAACTTTTTGTCATCGGAAACTCGTCGCTGTGACATAGTGCGCCTTGTACTGATATGCGCTCTTGCAAAGTTTTAATTGAAGGGAAAAAAAAGCATGTGCTACATGTAGCCTGTGTGTATTAATGTGAGGCTTAGATAAACGACTATGTTCAGAATTACGGAATGGAAATGACATCTCCTGTGACAATTCGGAGGAGGATTCAATCGCAAGGACACGGCTTCACCCAGCTGGCACAGCTACGTTGCATTTCGGCTGATGGAATGAACTCCACCGGAGATGTTGCCAGGGCCCAGGTCGGCTATTTTGAAACTCGTTAGACACAACTTTGAGAGTTGTAAAGAAAGTAGTCCCGAAACAGTTGAAGCGTTTCATTGGTTTAAGTTTGCAAATGAATGAAATTGCAAGGCTAGACAGCTGTATTATATGTTAATAATACCAAACCTGTATCTCATTGGTTGTATCACATTGAATTTTAATAATTTATGGGATAAAGTGTCTTATAACATTCTCTATGAGTTGTAATTTTGTACAGTGTTATACATTTATCTGAGGGGTAGTTTTAGTGAGTAATAACATTCTCTATGGGTAGCATATGTACAGTGAGTGATAGCATTCTCTACAAACAAAATATGTTGTACAGTCTATTATGACATTCATCATGGGAGCCAGATGTTAAACCGTGTGGTGTAGCATTCCTTATGGGAAACAGATGTTGTACAATATGGTATAACATTCTCTGTTGGTGACAGATGTTATATAGTGTTTTATAACATTCTATATGAGAAACAGATATTGCTCAATGTGTTATAACATTATGGGTCGCTGATTTTGTACAGCATTTTATAAAATTGTCTGAGTTGATGTTTCACAAAGTGTAATCACATCCTCTGTTGGTCACAAATGTTTTAAATTCTTCTTGGGTAATTGATGTTGAGCTGTATTAAACATTCTGAATGGGTGGCCATGTTGCATAGAGTGCTACATAATCATCTGAGTAGGTTTTTAGCTGCGACCAAGCAGCTCTATGAACGCTTCTGTCTGTCTGTCCGTCTGTGCCACGTTTTTGACCATGTTCCTGTCGTCGTATCATCATGAAATTTTCAGAAGTTATTGACCTTCACCAAAGTGATGTCCATGCACAAGGTCGAGGTCAAAGGTCAAAGGTCAAGTTCGCAGAGGTCACAACCTTGTTTGCGGGTTTTCGCGCTGTAACTCCAGTTAGAATTCATGGATCGCTATGAAATTTTGGAAATAGCTTCTAGGCATAAAGGAGGTGTTCCCTATTGTTTTCCAAGGTCATTTGTCAAATCCCAAGGTCACAAAGGTCAAAAAACTGTCAATTTTGCCCGATTTGACGGTTTTCGTACCGTAACTCAAGTTTCATTCAATGAATGGCTATGAAATCTTAGAACAATCTTCTTGGTATAAAAGAGGGGTTCCCTATTGATTTTCAAGATCATTTGTCGAATCCCAAGGTCACACCGGTCAAAAAAGTGTCGATTTTGCCCCGATTTCACAGTTTTCGCACCGTAACTCCACTTTAACTTCATGGATGGCTATTGCATCTTAGAACAAACATCTTAGAACAGCTATTAGATCCTTCTGATCTACTTGTTTATGGTTTATAATAACAATCTATATGGCAGCGAATGTTGTACGGTGTGTTAAAACATTGTCTTTGTGTAGTAGAGGTGCATTCCCGATTACAAAAAGTTGGCATGTGGTGTAAAATGTACATGTAAACAGAATGCAATGATTTGCAAATCTCATGAACTTGCATTTTATTCAAAATAGAATATAGACAACATATCAGATGTTGAAAATAAGACATTTAACCATTTCATGACAAATATTAGCTTGTTTTGAATTTTACGACAGCAAATCATCTCAAAAAAGGTGGAACAGAGCCATGTTCACCATTGTTTAACATCCCTTCTTTTAAAAGTAATCTGTAAACATCTGGGAAGTGAGGAGATCAATTGCTGAAGTTCTTGGAGAGGAATATTGTCCTACTTTTTTCAGATGTAGGATTTTAGCTGCTTAACAGTACTGGGTCTTCTTTGCCGGACTTTTCATTTTATGATGCACCAAATGTTTTCTATTAGTGAATGGTCTGGACTGCAGGTAGGCCAGTTCAGCACTCAGACTGTTCTACTGCGAAGCCATGCTGTTGTGATCGATGTGGTCTGTGGATTGGCATTGTTTTGCTGAAATATGCAAGGCCTTGCCTGAAAGAGACGTTGTCTGGATGGGATCATATGCTGTTGTAAAACCTCTATATACTTTTCAGCATTGATAATGCCTTTCCAGATGTGTAAGCTCCCCACATCATGGGCACTAATGCAACCCCATACCATCCGAGGTGCAGTCTTTTACACTGTGTGCCAATAACAAGCCGGATGGTCCCTCTCCTCTTCAGTCTGCATGACACTGCGTCTGTGGTTTCCAAAAGAATTTCACATTTTGATTAATTTGACCACAGAAAGGTTTTCAATTCTGTCTCAGTCCATTTTAAATGAACTTTGCAGTTTTTCCGGATCTGTTCACATACGGCTTCTTCTTTCCATGATACAGCTTTAGCTTGCATTTGTAGATTGCACGTCGAACAGGGTTCACAGACAATGATTTCAGGGAGTGTTACTGAAGTGATTTTTCTGAAATTGTTCCGCAAGTTTTAGAAGCAGTTTTTTGCAGATCGGCGAAAGTCTGTGTTTTCTAAAACTTTATAAAAATATGTGTTTTACAGTAATTATGTGGTATATTGGTCGAGGACGTTGTGCAACGTGTTATAGCCACAGTTATAACATTGCCTGTGGGTAGTAGATGCTGTACAGTGTGTTATAACTTTCTTTATGGGTAGTAGATGTTGTACAGTGAGTTCTAACATTCTCTACGGGTAGCTTTGCCCTTCTTTATGGGCAATAGATGCTGTATAATGTGTTAGAACATTTACTATTGCCAGTAGATGTCCTACACTGTGTAATCACTTCCTGTTTGGGTAGCAGATGTTGTACAGTGTATAACAGCATTTTCTATTTGTAGCGATGTTGCACCGAGTATTAAATTCCCTATGAATAGGCGTTGTACAGTGGGCAGTAACATTACGTATAGGTGGCAGATGTTGTTCAGAGTGTAATGACATTATTTTTGGGTCACCGATGCTGTGCACCTTGTTAAATTCCCCATGGGAAGCAGTGTCGTACAGAGTGTTGTAAAATTATCTGAGCAGGTGTTTTACAGTGTGTACACTACACTAGCAGATGTCATACAATGTGTCATAAAATTCTCAATGAGTAGTAGGTGTTATACAGGGTTTCCTCCGGGGTTTTTTAAAACCGTGGCGGAGGGCTTCAGCATCGAGTCGGAATTCAGCATTATCAGGTGTGGCCAGTTTTCATTAATCAGCACGTAGGCGATGTAATAATTGAAGTCTATGTGCATGGATGTTTATCAGTTTTACATGCGTCACAGAGGATTTCACATGGACTGTAATATGAAAACCAATTATGAACCCCGGAATTGGAATTAAATTGAAGAAACAATTAGGCAGAGCAGGATGTGCTCACAGCAAACACGGAAGTTTATCATCATAGTTTATCTTTTTGCAAAGTGAACAAAATATTTTTTCTCTAAACGTTGCACACATTGCATTAACAAGAAAGCAGTCCGTTTTACTGCCGATGGCTAATTTTTATTCATTATTCATTAGAAAACTTGTTCATCAAGCAAAATGATTGACAAAAGGTCAAGAATTATAAATGCTCATTTTAATTTAACAGGGAGAACTGGCGACACCTGATTGTCCTTAGGATTTTTGGAGTTTATATAGGGGTGGCGGCTTTTATTTTGCTGTGGCAGTGCGCCACGGTCAATTACATGTAGCGGAAACCCTGTTATAGTCTTTGTGGGTTGCAGATGTGGAGTGTGTTGTAGCATTCTCTATGGGCAACAGATGTTCAGTGTGTGTTAATATTCACCAGGATGGGATACATGTTGAGCACTGTGTCAGAGCATTCTCTTAGCTAAGTAGGTGTTGTAAAGTGTCTTATAACAGTTTCTGTGGGTAGTTGATGTTGTGCAGGGTGTTACAACATTCGGTCACACTTTATTTTAAGTGTTGCTCATAAAGGCTTTATAGAGCATGTATAATGCCTTCATAAATGAGACATACTGTCTTCATAAATCATACATAAGAAAACATCATGCTTTGCAAAGAGTGAAATTACACATCCTTCTTCAGCATGTGATGTCAGATGTGATGTAACTGACGATGTCACTTAGCTAGTGGCTAATTGCGATAAAGGGTGAAATTGTCAGCTAAGTGACATTGTCATTGTCACATCTGGCATCATTGAAAATGGGATGTGTTATTTCACTCTTTACAAAGCATGACATTCGCTTATGTATGATTGATGAAGACATTATGTCTCATTTGTGAAGGCATTATACATGCTGTATGAAGCCTTTATGAGCAACACTTCAAATAAAGTGTGTCCCAACATTTTCTTTGGGTAATAGATGTTGCGTAGAATTTTATAAGATTCTCTAAAAGTAGCAGATGTTGTAAAGTTCGTTATTACATTCTTCTTGGGCGAGTGATGTTGTACAGTGTGTTATAACATGCTTTATGGGTAGTAATATTGAACAAAGTGTTATAAAATTGTCTGCACGGATGTTATTCAGTGTGTAATACCACTCTCTATGTGTAGCAGAGGTGTACAGGGTGTAGTAACATCCTTTATGAGCAGTATATGTTGTACAGTGTGTCATTGAATATCTCAAGTAAAAAAATAGATTTACATCTGCTGTACAATGTATAGCTCCTGTAGGTGCAGGAGTCAGGGCGTATGATAGTGCTGCTTTAGTGCAGTAAGATTCTTATGAATTTCGGTTGCTATGTGTGCAGGTGTGAGTTCAAATTCTGTCAGATAAAAATAAATGAAGCGGGTAGCCATGCTTTATCATGAATATTGGCAGCCGGTTGATGTCACTAGGCTTGGGGTGCTGGAATCCGCCTTGGTATTCATGACATAACTCATATTTGAGTGCCAAATCGCCCTCAGAGCAATGGCACCCGTCTACAGGCATCCCAGGGAATAACAAAAAGCATGGCATGATTATTTATGAAATAAAACATGGACAGACTCTGAATTGTATTCCCTTGCAAGCTAAAGTTACTTGGTCACTAGGCAACAGAAGTTCAGTTTATATGCTTGGCTGGCAACCAAGCAGATTCATTGTCAGTTCGCCTTTCATCCTTGTGTTGAAGTTAGTGGCTATTTTGCTCTTCACGTTAACTGTAAGATTCTTAAATGGGAGGCGTTTTGAATTCACACTTCGACCATGATGGCACCAGTTGGAATGAGTGATGCATTCAGCCTTACACATTTCCTGTTCTGAAAGCTGATGACGGATGGCTCCTGCTTTCCAATGATCAACTTGATCCTCTCACTCTTATATACTGTAGCTTTATCCGGTTTCTGGCTGTTGAACCAGAGTGAAAATTACAATAATGTCCTTCTTTTGCAGGCGATTATTCTTTCAGAGAGTTGAACGATTGAATGTTCTGTTATGGCCCCAATTTGTTATTACATTTACAACACTACCGCAACAGCAACAGCAAGGGATGACAGACACAGTTTTTAAAACTCATACACATTTAATTAACAAAGACAACAACTAACAATAATGACTAATCTAATATCTACAACTAATGACCAAGACTGACCAAAAAAACAGAAAATATTTACAGTCCCTTTTGTAGGTGGCTTGGTGATGTCCTGGGTGAGGGAAAAAGTCTAACACAGGCAAAAATCCACTAAAAGCTTCACAGGTCTTTAACAGAATGACAGGTCTGGTCACATGTATTCTTCTCCTTGCAATTTCTCCTACTACTTTACTGTCTCAATTCTACTCCTTATATACTCTTTTGCAGACGCCACCCACATTTAAACCTCTTTTTTTTATTTTCTGGGACTTTCCCCAGACATGCCCAGGACATGTCTAAACCTAGCTCCAGTCTGGGCTGAATAAAAAAAAAGGTAAATACTGCCATCTAGTGGCCTCTATTCACATCACAGTTCTCTTATGCGATGTCATGCATCTGGAGGTACCTCTTCTTTCTCTTTTTTATAATCTCTCTCCCTGTTAACCTCTTCTCTTTCCTCCTTCTCTCCATCTCTGTCCTGCTCCCACTTGCACCTCCCCCCTCTCTCTCTCTCTCTCTCTCTCAGAGGCGCGCTCCAGTGCCATGCTGTTTGACTGTCAGTACCTGGAGCTCTCCGCGTCTCTGGAGCACCGCACAGCCGAGCTGCTGGAGGGGGCCGTGAGGGCTGCCAGGGGCCTGCCCCCGGGACCCGCCGGGGCCGAGGGGGGCCTGGGGGATGACCGCAGGGAGAGCCTGACCACCAAGGCCAAACGATTCCTCTCCAACCTGGTGCCGCGCTACCCGAGAGAGAGGGAGAGGGAGGCCAGCAGGTTCTTCAGGCAGAAATCACGATCCTGCCATGACCTCGGGGCTCTGTGATGGAGGAAGGGAGAGAGGGAGGGAGGGAAGAGGGTGAAGAGAGAGAGGGGGAGAAAGAGGGAGGGATGGAGGGAATGTGGGAGAGAGGGGTAAGAGGACAGAATGTGACAGAGGAATAAGTGACATAATGCACTGTAAAAAAAAAAAAAAAGAAAAGTTGTCTCAACTTAAAAAAGTTAGTGTCCAGGCTGCCTTAATATTTTAATTTAACTGAATTTAAGTTTATAAGCTGTATATTGCCAAAACTTGTCGTCTCAAATTCAATGAGCTTCACATTTTAAGGCAGGCTGGACACTAAGTTAAGATAACTTTTTTTTTTTTTTTGATAGAGTACAGTGCGAGTTTAAAGGGACAGTCTAAAGACAGAGAGATGGAATGAAAAAAGTATATACATATGAGAGAGAGGGGAATATAGTAAAAATGTAATAATAATAAAAATAATAATAATAAGCTTACCTCACATTATATGTAGTATTTGCGCATATTTGTGCCAGTTAGTCTGCTGACACCTTGCCCTGAACGGCTCCTGGAGTACTGGGTTAGAAACGGGTTTTTGATTCTGGGATCACCCTTCCACAGCTGGAATGGGGAGCCCTTCTAGTAAACATCTCAACATCAAAAACCCTCGATTAAAATATTCAGAAATGTTAAGGCAACGTTTCCCTCATGCTGTGTAGAACCCAGTCTCTTCTCACAAATGGTATTTATTTATTTATTACTATTTTTATTATTTTCTTTCCAAATTCATTTCCATCTGCCTTTGAAATTCAGCTTATGCGGTGGCAGACTCAAGCCTCTTTTTTGTCTTTCTTATTTTTCTTTTTTGAAATTTTCAAGCTTTTATTCCTGACCCTGTAAGGGTAAAAAAAAAAAAAAAAAAGGTGGGGCAAGGGACAACAAACGTCAATCGGAGTTTTTTTTTTTTTGCATGGCGTTCGACAACAACGACCAGCGAGTTTTTGGCCAGTCCAGGGTGGCAGCTGCTGAGGTCATGGCATTGTAAGCATCGCTGCCCCCAACTGGTGGTGCATGACACCAATAAGTGTATTACTAAAGCCTGTCACGGTTTTGGGGGCATCAGAGTGGAGCCGTAGATATGGCAGCGGTACGTCACGCAGCAAGCAAGCCCCCAAATTCAACTCGAGGCGCTTGCTAGTGCAACCGGGGTTCTGGTAGGACACGGACGTGCTTGTACAGGGAGTCGTGTAAATATTTGAACTGCAACAGGGTATTAAAGGATCATTCCATTACAGTATGCCTGCCCACAGATTAAATTAAAGCGTGACTGAATGTGGGATTTAAGAGGATCCCAGTGCTAAAGGTACACAAGTAACAAAACCTCCGTTTTAAAAGAAAATTGAGAAAATGGTAACTAAACAAGATGCTTTCCCATCCTTACCTCACAATGTGTGAAAATGTGACTGGCGTGCTTTTGGCACTAGGCTCTTCAAATTAAAATGCCCTTAAAAATGTAATCCTCCGTGGGTCAAGCGCTTCGTGTCTGTCAAGAATAGTCATCCTTTGTTCTGAACACACATGACCTCATGGTAGAGCGAAAACCCATAAGTTTGGAACATAAATACTCAGATACAACAAACTTTAGACACTATTAGATGCATTTATATTTAGCTAATGCTTTCATCCAAAGTGACTCACAGTTGGTTAGACTTAGTGGGGGCCAACTCCCCTTGGAGCAATGTGGCTGAAGAACTTAGCCTCTGGGCCCAACTGCTGCATTGACCTCATTGCGGCTACACCGGCCACCAACGGTCACCCACCCCCGAGTCAAGCACCTGGGCTGCAGTTTGCACTAACAACAAGACTTTGCTAACCGGGCTCCTGGTTTACCAACGGACAAGGCTAAGCATTAGGCAGTAGACATTGCTGTGCCTGCATGATCTGGCAGGTTTGGACTCCTTGTACAGAAAAATACAAAAACACTTAAACACTTATTGTTGTAACATATCATGATAAGGAATGCTTTTTTTTGGGCGGAGGGGGGGAATGGTGGATTGAGTGGATTTTGATGTACGTAATATAATGGCAAAAGAAAGAAAAAGAGCCGAAGTGTTGCGCGTGGGTGGCGGTTCAAATAGCGGCCAGGTTCACCAGCTGTAGTCACCTCATCATTTTTATTTGGAGTAAAATCCTGTAAACATTGCACCGCACTGTGAAGGTGTCACGTCATTGGCCATCAGCCATGCTCGCTCATCTAGAGGACCAATTAAAATGTGTTTTGTTTGAAATTACAGCAATGTATGGTTATCCTGACTACTTGTTGGTGCGTGCACATATGCTCATCTGGGAAAGTATGTGTACGATGCATGTGTTTGAGCATGTACTCATGCTCTGAGTGTGCCTGTTTATGTACATGTGCAGTATGTGGGTGGGTGGGTGCGGGGATGTGTATGTTGGTGTACCCTAGTGGGTTGATCTCCATGGCAGCTATAGAAACCCACCCTTCCACATAGGGTCCATTCTGCCACCTGATTGGCTGGAGACAGGCTCATCCGGCCTGCTTATTGGCTTGTGTAAAAGATGTTGCTAACTGTTCCTGAAACCTTTCCAATCAGCTGGCTAAATTTGAGTGACAGCTAAAAATGTTATTTTCTGATCCTGACATCGGTATAGCACTGTCAGGAGTTACTGTGCAAAAAATTGGCTCTCAGTAAGAAATCAGCCCTCAGAAAAGGCCATTTAAATACCTTTGAAAAGGGGATTTAATCAAGCTGGCGGTTGGCTATGCCTTTTTTCCACTGACCAGCCAGCTCATCTTATCTGGTTCCTGGTTACATACTCAAAATCAAAAAATTAAGATTGATTAAGATGCTACAAAATGTTATTCTCTGTAATGCATCAAATTCACTTTGTCAAAAAACTGCATTAAAATGCAGTGCTTGCTAAGTGAGCTAGAAATGTTGATACTCGGACAGCTGGCCATCAATGAATTTAGTAGGTGGTGGATAATAGGCTGCGCAATATCTCAAGTAGACAGGTACCAGGTTCCTGATTAGAAGCGAATAAAAGAAATGCACATCGATCTCAAAGCCACCATTTCCTTATTTCCTTAAGCATGGCGGAACAAAATGAAATTACTACGATGAATATTGTAGTTATTGGTAGTCAAGCAGCAAAGCTGTGTTTCTACCTTCTCTTGTTCATTATCGTGTTCTTCTGACCAGGACGTCAATGGCTGCCTTTTGAACCATATGGTAAGTTTGAAAATTTAGCTCGCTAATTGGGTACAGTCACAGACTTTTTTCACCCAGTTTCATGTCTCCACCTTGTATGCTTTAGTGTAACCAATGCGTCAAAGTTGGAGGTGCATTCATGCAAGCAACATTTCTATTATAGGCCCAATTTTCGATAATGAGGCACTGTTAAATTACTTGGGTCAAACAGAACCTCATGAAGATGAAACTTGGTACATCAAGCTCATTGTGAAGAAGCATAAAAATTGGTATCATTAGACCTCTAATGGGTCCTGCAATGCGCAAGAAAGTGTTATGGCTCATAAAAGTCAATGCATTCACGTCAACTTAATTGATGTGGCAGCCATATTAGATTTTATCAAAAGATTTCAAAATTTTGCATGAGATTTTTTTCTCCAATTTACACCACATTTGCTAAAGATCATCTTCAAAATTAGCTTCACAAAGGTTATCCAATTGATTTTATATTTACAAAACTGTTTGACTGTTACAGCTAAATTTAAGACAAACAACAGAACATTTGCTCACATCTCAGTTACTCCCAGCCTTTGCTCAATTCACATTAAACTTGCCATCAGTGTTTGCAACCAGGATTTTAACACAAGTTGCCAAGGTGTCTACTCAGCGGGACTGTTTGGCCCCCTCATTGCTGCTTGCAGCTATATTTCTAGATTCCACAAGTATTCTCTCCAGCACCGTTAATGTAGGATAAAAGTGAGCAGATCAGTAGGATCGTTAGTATGTGGCACACAAAGCTGTTATAGAGCCCAGAGCCTGATTTCCTGCATTGCAGTCCACTTACATTGGCATTACAGCTACAGCTGTGCTTAAAGTGGTCAGGTTTTGTTTTGCTTTACCAGTCAGTCTCAAAACCACGCTGCTACTCTACACGTCCTCCTTATTTTACAGCATTTATGGTAACAATTAAGCTGAGATGCAATTAAGGTCCATGCAAGAACATTTAATGCGTTCAGGGCCAGTGTGACTGACTCAGATTAAGCCTTGCCCAATATTAGGTTCAATTTTTAATGAAAACTCTCATTCGTAAATTTGTGTATCAGAAGACGGCAAACAAAAGTTGACTCCGCTCTACATCATCACAGGGAGGATGAGGGGTGTACAACTGAATGTTTGCATGCACATACGTGGGTGTATGGGGGGGGGTGCGGGCAGTGGATGAACGTTGCTTGGTGACCGTTGTCAGGGAGACAGGAGACCTAGATTCTTTGTGACATGAAAGCTCCTATTTTTTTGTGAGAGAAATGATGGGGGTGGACAGAAGTGGAAACAGAGAGGTGGAAGATGAAGAGAATGGTGAGAGTTAGGAGCGAAAAGACAGGACACAGTCGAGGAAAAAAGGCTGACCCAGGAGGAGAGGGTGGGGGATTATGAATTAGATTTTCGTTTATTGGCGGATAGGTGAACACAACCGTCATCAGCCGTGGCTGCCACGTATGGCTTTTCCCTCGACACTGCCGAAGAGACACAAACTGAGGAGACTGGTTTAATCTTGGCCTGCATTCCTAAGCACTGACCCCTCTGTGTCCCAGGATACCCACCGGTCACACCTGGCGTCCAACTTCTCCAGCACCACCGGATATTTTCCACCCGCCTGTTCACCGTCCCACACATTCCCATCCGGCATAATTGCAACACCGTAAACCCTCACTGACTCCAACCCACATACCACAAAAGATAAAGATGCTTTGAACAATAGCTGATGTTTGTGTCTGTGTGTGTGTGTTTGTGTGTGCGTGTGTGTGTTTGCTATGCTGTGGTGTGGTGAGTGTGTTTTGAGTCTGTGTGGGCTTGTGTGTCTGTGTCTGTGTGTGGTGTGGTGTAAAATATTTTCTTGAATACTCCTAGGTACAGAAATTGAAAAATATTTTTTTTTAAATCCCAAAAAATCATCGCATCACTCAATCTCAAACTTGCCTTGAGAAAAAAAAACATAGAGAGGGAGGAGCATCAAATGAAACGAGTGAGAAAATGGAGCTCCATTGCCCTCTGGTGGGAGCGCAGAGTCAATGCAATTTATATAATGCAAGAAAAAGACAGCTCCTTCTGGTGGCAGTGCTGAGTCACTGTCATTCAGATGAAAAATAGAAAAGGCAAGTGTTGCCCCTGGAATCTGGCCCGTCATGACGTTGACCTCTACAATTCACACTGTCACTGGCTGTAACATTACGTGCACCCTGGCTGCCCACTGTGTCTGTGTGGCGCACCTGAGATCGTGACAACTTATGGCCTGTTTCACAAACCCGCAAAACAGTATTAGAAGGATATGTGGCCTAATTTTCCCCGAGAAACCTCCAAAAATCAAAGCGAGCAGAACCATTCCCAATTTGACACAGTAGAATTATCTGACTAAACTTGTGATCCAGTTTTATGACGTACCCCCAGGTTGTCAAATCAAAAAAAACTGTCATTTTGAGGTAATTCACCAGAAAACTACACTGTACGGAACTAGGCTTTTTTATTCAGTCCGTGTCCCACATTTTAGAAGGGTTCTCCATCTTATTCAGTGCAGTAATCCAGGTAAATCAGTAATCCTGTAAATCCGTATTCTGCAAACACAGTAACTGTGCATTGTGATTATTTGAGGGGATGATTGGCCTATAGTCTCCACATTCCACTCCTTCATGTATGTGAACACATACAAACCCAAATGCATAACAGGAAAAGAATACAAAACATAAATGTAGCACATATATTCCACTGATGCTGCAAACCAAGACACACAACCAGTAACACGCAACAGGAAAACCTGAAAGTCCTCGCAGAACATGTAACCCGTCACAGGCTCGAGGACAATCTGAAAGTCCTCCAGCACTGGGTGCAGTGGGATGGTTTTTCTCTGCAGTGAACTGCTGTGCATTGGGTCAGATCCCGCTTCACATTTCACCCCCAACCATGCTGGTACCAGTGTGGCGGTTTCTCTCTCGCAAGGCTCTGCTGGTGCCTCCTTAAGTGTGGCGACTCGGCTGAAATGCAAGGGGCAGTGGTTTGGCTGCTCCCCGGTGTGACTCCATCGGTGTGGTGTTGGGTGTGCGGCCTGGTGAAAGGCCTTAGGAGCAGGTCTCTCTCATGTGTAGACTCTCTGGAGCCTTTTCAGTCCTCAGGACTCAATAAAAGTCTTACTGCCCTGGTAGATGCCTGGTAGTCTCTTCACTTTGCAAGCCTGTCTGCATTTCTTCCTCTGTGGTTTCCTGACCAGTCCCACGTTTCTGCACGCTAAGAGGGGGTGCGTGCCTTCGGAACAGGTCGTGGTGCGTTTAACTGCTGAACTAGCACTTTAGAGTCTTCAATCAGCACCTTCCTGAAGAATGGAATTAGGAGGGGAGGTTGGGTTGGAGATGGAGTGTAAGCATTTACCAGTGCACCGTCATGCACATGGTGACATCACAAAAATAGGCTTCAGATGTCAACACCATTAGGGAACCTTGCCACAGGAAAAATGAGACTTTTAATTTAAAGGCATTTTCCTGGTGAAAATCTTTTATGATCACAAAGGAGTTTCAAAATGAGTCTCTTCTAAATGTAATGGCTTTGCCAAAACCCAGTCTCACAAGAAGTATGCATCGCGGCAGAGAAATAATTCACATTGATTACTCCCAGTAACCAGGAAAACCACGGAGGCCACAGAGAGGGAACAGGGATCCGTGCTGATTGGCTTTCAGACATTTCCTTGAGCAAAATGTTACCATATAAAACAAACAGGCAAAAGAAAACAAGAAGTGTGGAGTTAGACCAAAAGCACACACACCTCCAAAACAAATCAATGCTGCCACCAAAATTTGACTGATCTGCATTCCACAGGCTAATATAGTAAGATTGGTAGCCGCGGTGGAAGACTGCAGACGCACGTGGAAGAAACTGACACAACGGCAGCACCCAGCTGACCAATGTAAATATTTCTTTACTAACTGCACTACTCTGCTCTCAGTGGCTTTGAATGTTCAGTGTCTGGCTGATGGGTTGGAGCCGCGAGTAAACTGAAGAACTGAAGACAAGGCCTGGGCGAGGGGCGTGAAACCTTCCCTCTGCACATGACCCTGACTTTTTAGATTTTTTTTTACGGTACACTTTATTGAACCCAATGGGCTAATTTTTCTTTGGCATTGAACCCATCCTATCATTAGGAGCAGTGGCCTTCCACAGTGCTGCGCCCGGGGAGCCACTCCAGTTCTAAAGCCAGTTCCTTGGTCAGCGGTACTAGTAGGAGTGTTCCTATACTGCATGTTCTTCAGAGGCTCAGAAAGCAAAGGAGATGATATGATTACCACTGTAAGACTGATCTCGGGTCTGGTTATAATTTCAAATACCATAGACTTATCCATTATGGCCAATTGGCTGAGCTAAGATCATTTTATAACTTCAAATAGCCTAAAATGATCCATTATGACCAAAAGCCTGATCTAAGATCAGACTGTAACTTTGAGTGCCCTGAAAGGGCATCGTGTATCAATTGACCTATGGCTAAGCCCCACCCCCTCCACTGACTTGGACAACAATCAAAATTTTAGAACATGGGGTTAATGGCTGGTATTATAGAGGGAGATATTTTTCAGGATGGTATCGATTATTTTGGCGAGAGAAGGCTCAAATATCATCAATAAGTCAGCAAATAGGGTTACACTATGCATTGGAGGGATACATTAACAAATTTAGAGTGGAGAAGGTCAACAAAAAATGTAAATTAGAAGCTAAAATTTTCAGGTCTGAGTGCAAACGCGATCAACCGCATCTCGTTTCCGTCACCCTGTCACACCACAAGATAGAGGATCAGCATTGTTAGTGCACCGCGGGGTAATAAATCTAATATACGTATTATTATTGCTAGCTACCAAATTTAAGAAATCAAACCTGACATGACTGAACCCCTTTTAAGCAAACAAGGTGACATGGTGAACAAGGCAGCCAGGAGCTCACCTTAAGCCAACGTCCATCAGCACTGAAGTTAGCCATAGAGTTCACTAACTTTAGCTAACATTAGCTAACTTAGCGATGTAAAAGAAAATGTTACATTAATCTCCAGCAAAGTGACAAGATATCGTCTTAAACACAATGTCGACTTAGCTTGGAACAAATGTAGACATCCTTTTTGAGCTTTGTGAGCTATGTTAAGCTGAAAGTGGGGTCTTCCACAAAGCTTTAAGCTGCTTTCACACCGAACGCAAAACAAATTTTTTGCACGACAGATTACATTCAAAGTCAATGCAAATGCGCGTCTTTGCATTAACTTTGAGGGCTCTAATTTCGTAGACCAGGCGCAGGTGCGGCGCAGGCACAGCGAATGGGGGGTGCGCAGCGCCAACGGGGTGTGTCCAGGCATATGTTGCAATTTCGTGCCCGGCGTAGCCTGGCGCAAGTACTCCTCTGTCCCGCCTCTGCCCCTCCTTCCAGCGCAAGTTGGCAAAGAAGGCGCGTTTGGGTATAACACAGCCGAGTCAAATATTGCTCATTGGCAAGAGAAACGATGGATAGCGTGTTCCTATTATTACAGCCTGTAGCTGCTTAAAATTTTGGGATTAACATGCATGGACAACAATGCAAGGTACGTTACACATTTATTTTCAATATGTGATCTTAACTCAGTACGAGATCATAGCAATCAGGCGGTATTCCTTTCCCCCACTAAAAACGATAAAACCAAAGTGACAATAATAGTAGCCTAGTATTAAGCCGCTTGCACACTGGACGCGAAACGAATTTTTCGCACGACAGATTGCGTTGAAAGCAATGTCTTGTGTCCGAAAGTCTGACAGGGTTTTAATATATCTCCGTATCCGACAGTCTATTATTGTTTTTAATTTCTTCAAATGTACTGACTCTTTTCGATATTAAACGTGAATGTTTTGATAAGAGGGCTCAGTTCTTCAAGATGAGTACAGAGAATTTCAATTAATGTTTCTGATTAAACTCTGCTCAATAAAGTGAGTCGACACTGGCGCGAGACAATGCACAATGCCTCCGTGTCTGACAGCCAAAACAAAAAAAAAGGAGGACGATTAGTGTTGTGTTCTGTGGGTCTGTGTGTTTGGTGAGTCAATTTTAGGTTTTTATTATTTTGGTGATGTTGGTTTTTAGTCCATGTCTTAGTGTTTCACATTTCATTCCTCCCTCCCGTTATTCCAGTCCACGTCTTACCCATGTACTGTCTTTGCTTTCTCCCCGGTCGCATCGTTGTTTGTAGCAGTTTCTGTCTTAACTGATTGTGACACTATTTCGGGTGATTTAATGGATTCTGGGTTTCAGCCTTCCTTCCTTTCTCGTTTACTAATTTCCCCTTGCTTTTCTATATTACTAACCCCTACTAACAGTTTGTTATTTTCTAGAATTTACTAACCAAACTAACAATGTATATTAGACTAACATACTAACGAGCACCGGGGATTGTATAGCTGCACTTACTAATTGACTAATGATCTCACAGCTTTCACCCTGTTCTAGTCTCCGCCTCTTGCTTTTCTTTCACTGGCTTTGCTGTGTTTTCCTGCAGAACCTTCTGCATTTATCTTATCTGTTCTGTCTCTTTCTACTTCACTGTGAAATATTTATTTAGTTTATTTATCCCGTCTTTAGGATTGTCTTGTGTCATGTGTCCTCGTCTGTGTGTTAATGTTTATCTGTTTCATGTAATTAGGTTTCCCTTATGTTCCACCCCTTGTTAATTATATTAAGTTCCTGCACCTGTGTCTGCCCGTGCCCCTGCCTATATCTGTCTCCAGCAAGCAGCCAGTCTGAGATCTGACTTCGCTCGCCCGCGCCACACCTCTCCTTGCCCCTGTGCACTTGCCCTCTGGTCCCCATTATCTTCTCTGTGTTCTCCAGCCATCATGCCCCAGCCCAGCCTGCCCTGCCTGCTGTTTCCCGCACCAGTACCGTCTGAGTCTGCCCCCCGCCTGTTGTTTCCAGAGCTTTCTTCCTGCCAGCTGTGCCAGTCCTGTCCAGTCCTGTCCGCCCTGCCTGTCGTCTCTGAGCCCCCTGGTGCCCCCTGATGTCTCCCGAGCCCTAAGTGTTCAAGTCGTCTCCCGAGCCCCAAGATGTTCCTGTCGCCACTCCTAGCTGTTCCTGTCGCCACTCCTAGCTGTTCCTGTCGCCACTCCTAGCTGTTCCTGTTGCCACTCCTAGCTGTTCCTGTCGCCGCTCCAAGCTGTTCCTGTCGCCACTCCAAGCTGTTCCAGTCGCCACCCCGAAATGTTCCTGTCGCCGCTCCGAGATGTTCCTGTCGCCGCTCCAAGCTGTTCCTGTCGCCGCCCCGAGATGTTCCAGTCGTCCTCGTCTGGCCCCTCCTGATGTTTCCCCTACCCTTCTCCCGGCCAGCTGTGCCTTCCGAGTCAGCCACCTGCCAGCTGTGCCCGTCTTCTCGTCCTGTGCCTGCCCTCTGCCTTTTGTCTCCAGCCTCTGTTCCGAGCTGCCACGTTCCCGAGCTTCCCGAGTTCCCCCTTCCGAGTTGTCCCTATTCCGAGTCTGCCCCTGTCAGTTCTCAAGTCTGCCCCTGTCAGTTCCCAAGTCTGCCGCCTGGTGTTCCCTTCAATTAATTTTGGATTCCTGAGTTCTCCTCCCTTCAGTGCTGTTGCACGGTGTTTCCGTTGGCCGGAGTGCCCCGTTTTTCCCTTTTTTCTGAGTTTATTTAATAAATAATTTTTGGATCCCTGCATATGGCGTCTCATCCCCCTTTGTCTCCTTGTTTCCTAGTCCAGTGTTTCCTTGTTTCCAAGTCCCCAGTGTTTTCCCTTCTCCAAATCGCATAACAGATTAGAACAGATTGATAACGAAATATAGAATAAAAAGAAACATTTTAACAACAGAACATCCAACGAACACTGCGATTAGTTTATTTGCAGGTCATCTTTTTTGGATGTTCTGTCGGTTGGTGATGTATATGTATTTTTATTCTTTATTCCGTTATAAATCTGTTCTCATATCAATACTTTTATTTTTTGCTGGACATGGAGAATTTTGCATTTCACGTCGGACAGTCTTGATCGAGCATGCGATCATTTATTCACACTGTCAATGGTCATGGAATTGATTTGCTCTCTGATTACAAGCACTATTTTATCTCTGCTGTGGAAATAAAGCGTGAATCTGTTCGATCCATCTGACTAATTTTCAAAAGAAAGACCGAATAAAGACTGCTGTCTATCTTCAAGGGAAGAAAACAGACAAATAAAAAGACCAAAAAAATAGCTCTTTGCATTGACTTTGACTGTAATCTTCGTGCAAAAAACTTGTTTCGCGTCCAGTGTGCAAGCGGCTTTACCGACCATAGAACGCAAGCATCATATACGCACTGCCTGATGCCGAGGCAGTTTTTAGTTGGCTGAGAAAGATGTGAAGTCGTTAATTTGCATCATTGATTCAGTTGCGTTGATTAAGTTAGGTCGAGTTTCCATTACGTGTGCCAACCGCCTTTGATCTGACATGAGGACAATCGATATAGATACTACAATTTATGTGCAAACAGTTACATTAAACAGTGGTTGCTGTAATTATTTACTGTATTGAAATGTGCCTGACATTCTGGAAACCTGCCTGTGAGGTTTCGGTGACGTGTTCGCACTATGTGCTGGTCAGCCAAATTACCACTGCACGGAAAATGAACCAGGTGGGAGCTGGCGAGCTTTCTGCGCAACTGCAGCGCAGAATTTTCGACAAAATTGTCACAGCGTCTTGATGAATAAGTGACACCTCCCCCTACTACGCCGCCACACCCATCTCGATGCATGTTAGTCTGTGCACGGTGTTGCACATAACGAAATTACCATTGCGCGGGCTGTGCCGGACGAAATTACCAATGCGTGGGCTGTGCCAGGCTACGCCACCTGCGCTGCACCAGGAAATTAGTGCCCTGAGTGTAATCTGTTGTGCGTAAAATTAGTTTCGCGTTCGGTATAAAAGAAACTTTATCCAGAGGAGACACTTCTCTCGGTTATGGTGTGCCTTTGGGAAGGGCATAAAATACACCCCATCGCCCAGTCTCTCGGGATACGTCGTATCGGAGTTAAATTTACCCAAAGCACAGTGTTTGACTGTTATTTTTTATTTACTCAGAAACATTTAAAACCCCATAAATGTGAACGATTCGGAGTTTCCGTAATGCATTTCAATTCTGATTGGCTCATTGCATTTGAGGGCGGGGCTTAGCCATGGGTCATTTATGAGCCAAAGCCTGATCTAAGGTCAGAATGTATCTTCAGATCCCCTTCAAGTGTCCATCATGACCAAAAACCCTGATCATAGGTTAGGTAGTGACTTTGAATATCCTCAACTCATCCATTATGACTACAAGGGTAATAATAAACCCACCCACTACTATAGTACTTCCATGTATAAGTCACATAAGAAACTGGTGGTTTATTTACATGTGTCACATGGTGCATGTAACTAATGTGCAAAAAACATGAAATGAAGCTCATTTCAAACCATGCATGTAAAACACGTTGATTACACCTAGCAGTTCTACACAAGCACACACTACACTTTACTTCCACATGTAATTCATATAACAAACTGGTGACTTTTACACGTGTCATAGGTACATTTACCCAACCTGTAAAAAAAAAAATGAACTGAAGCATGTTCCAAACCATACTTTGATTGAACATAGCCATTCTAATAAAATGCGCACCACACTGCGGTGAACAGCAAGCCTTTTCCATACACGTTGATCTCTTAGGATTCCCACCTGTATTACCTTCAGTAGGGAAAAGCGGGGTAAGATGCCCCCCTTAAGCTAGAATTTTCACGACTGAAGGTAAACAACATGAATTAATTTTTTTTTTGCTTGAATGGATAGTATGTAAAGTTGGCGATCACATCTAGAAAGATTTATGAGACAGTCACTGCAGATATATTTTTAAATGTTTAATTACTTTTTTTTTTTTAAAGGTCATCTTACCCCACCCCTGGGGGTAAGATGCCCTTCTGGATGGGGTAAGATGCCCCTTATCTAGAATAACTTGTAAAGCCCAATACAAACTGGTTTTACAGCATTTCACATGAGTAATTATCATATTATAGCTGGTACACATCAACATCTTTTTAGAAATTTCCTTGCTAAAGAAATGGGGAAATAAAGAGGTACATCCTCCGCAACTTAACTCTTTATTAACACACTAAACACTAAGGCACAAGTGATGGCAAGGTACTGATGACATTAAATGCATCAAGGTATAGATGGTTATATCTTGTGGACTACTAAAAAATATGCGGTACCACATTAGATAATCATATAGCGGTATGGAACGTATATGAGTATCCATGAAAAGTCTTTAACATTTGAGCAACCATAATGTATTTCACCTGATATATTTCTTTTAAGGCACTTATGGGTATTGATGTATATATATATGATTCATCGTTGTGTAACTCCATATGCCCCTATTTTTAACATGTATGGATACACTTAACTTTCCATTCCCAAGTTCTTTATAAAAATCATCATGTCTGATACACATTTCCAACAAATAGAACATAATTTTTTTAGAAAAAACCTCATAAAACAATGAATATGATTCAAAATGGGGTTAGATGCCTTCATGTAGGGGTAAAATGTGGGGCATCTTACCCCAAACCAAAAAAGGAATCTTACCCCCAGGACTACCATATTGGTTTTGGCTCATTAACCGCAAACCTATTAAAACCAAAAAAGAGTAGGGATCAGAGCGTTACATTGACATGTCCTACAGACTCCAGGAACATTCAAATACTTGTGGCAAAATGATTCATTTGGTTATTTTTTATAAGAAAGACAGTAAAAACACCAATACTTTGAGTACTCACGTCAGTTGCTCTTTTGACTTATCTGTCGCTCAACATTTCCCTCCAGGTGGCAGTTGTTATGACTTGGATATCACAACAAAGAGAACCAGCAATGACTACTTAAACAAATTTAGGTCACACTTTAGATGAAGTATTGCTCATAAAGGCTTTATACAGCATGTATAATGCCTTCATAAATGAGACATAATGTCTACAGAAATCATGCAGAAGCAAATGCTATGCTTCGTAAAATGTGAAATAATTCATCCTTATTCAGCATGTGATGCCAGATGTGACAATGGCAATGTCACTTAGCTGACAATGTCACCCTTAATGACATTTAGCCACCAGCTTTGTCAGTTACATTGTCAGTTATATCACATCTGGCATCAGATGCTGAATAAGGATGTGCTATTTTACCCATTACAAAACAAGACATTTGCTTATTTGCTTGATTTGCTTGATTTATGAAGACATTATGCCTCATTTATGAAGGCATTATGCATGCTGTATAAAGCCTTTATGAGCAACACTTCAAATAAAGTGTAACCCAAATTTATTCTTCACTGATTAGGTCCAAAAATTTCTACAAATAATCCACTGTGCAATCTTATAACACTCTACTGCCACTATATAACTCTGATGCAAAAACAAAAACCTGACCAAAATCACGGGATTTATATAGACTAGAAACATTCTGGAGGGATCTACAGGAGTCCTGGGTGATCCAGTACCCTCCAGGCAAGAAGATGCCAGAAATTTCTAGAAAGCACTAGTTTCATCACAAACATGAGGTATTGCATCAGATCATGTTTTGCTACAGACACACCACCAGAGGTTGCTAAATGATGAACAAATAGCTGACCAGTAAGGCAGCACAAATCTAACAAATCTCCATTTACAAATGATATACAGAGCTGTCCATAAAACACACATACATACCACAGTGCATTTGTCTCAGTCAAGAGCCACATACTGGGCTAAGCTGAAATTTAATTATAAGCACACTAACCTAAATATTTTTAAGATCCTTCAGTAGTAAAATGTGTACATACAAGTATTTCCTTGAATGTAAACTTTTTTTCATTTGTGAAATTATATTCTAAAAGCTTACAAAAGCTTTCTGTTCGAGTAAATTAATCTCAAAGCCTCATCCAGTACAGTGAAAATCGCCACGCTCGTGCCCGTCAAAGCCTCTCAACATAAACACAGAAGGCTCAGAGAGGATCTAACCCACTGTCTCATAACATGGACTGCATATATTCAGTCCATGGCTCATACTTATTATTATAGCATTTTAATAAAATGATATCGTTACATCTATTGCCGTACTTTAGCAAGTGAACTAGAACATCAGATCGAAATGATGACACATAGCTCTTTCTGTAGAACTGGGAACTCGTCTCAGAGAAACTGTGACTTGTGCGTGTGATTGCATTCTGCGTTCAATTTCTGTTCCTCTTCTTTGTAAGCAGTGGCTTTTACCATGCATTACATGCAAGAACCTTTGAGCAACTGATCTACAAATATTCCTCTTAATCAGTAATATCATGCAGCTATTTATTATTGGCTGAAAACATCTAGCTACCTACCACACGGCAATTACTGATATCCAAAAAGGGTCTGGATCATTACTTTAATAAACTACTTTTCTTTGTCTGCTGAAGATATGCATGCAGCAGCACATCCCCATTATTGTCAATGTCAATTCTTCCTATGGCAGGAAAACGAGTACGAATTGCATTCACACACATATTGAAAGGTTTCTGTTCAAAGACAGCTGATAGCTGCCTATCTATAGCTCTGTCTCTGAGCCAAACGTGGAAAGATTTGGAATATCCACATGGCACGCGAGTTTATAATGATTATTTGACCTTGGGTAGTGGTGGAGATTGGGTAAACTCCAATCTTGGGAATGAGGCTGGGATACACTGCGGGCAAGTTGCAAATTCATTGGAGGGGACATGCTTTATCCACTTACACACTTTCAGTACTGCTCAAAAGTTTGCAAACCCTTTCTGAATTTGTGAAAAATGTGAACATTTTTTAAAGAAAACATGAATGGCCAGGCAAAACACATTTCTTTTATTTATTATTGGATTCATATGCAACTGTAGGTCATGTAGAACAGTATAATCATCAAATTAAACATGGCAATACGGGAAAACAATGAAATTAACCCTGTTCAAAAGTCTGCATGCCCCTAGTTCTTAATATTGTGAATTGCCCCCGTTAGCATCAATAACTGTGTGCAGTCTTTAGTGTTAGTTGTCAATGAGGCCCCTGAGTCCCTCAGATGGTATAGCTGCCCTTTCCTCTTTGCAAAATGCCTTCAGCTCCGGCAAATTCTTTAGTCATCTTGCATGAACTGCACGTTTGAGTTCTCCCCAAAGCGGCCCAATGATATTGAGGTCAGGAAACTGTGATGGCCACTCCAGAACCTTCACCTTTCTCTTCTGCAACTACTGGCAGGTCAACTTGGCCTTGTGCTTTGGATCTTTGTCAAGCTAGAAAGTCCAAGTCCATTTCATGTGCAGCGTTCATGCTGAAAAATGCAAATTGCCTGCCAGTATTTTCTGACACCATTCATCATGCCATCAATTCTCATGAGACTCCATGTCTTCAGAGCTCACCCCAAAGCATCAGACAGCCACCACCAAGCTTAATAGTGGGTATGGTGTTGACTGCTCTCCAAAGATACTGCTGATGGTTGTTCTATTTTGGTCTCGTCGCTCCAAATGACAGTATTCCAGAAGTTGTGTCAAGGTGTTGCCTGGCATATTTTAGGCGGGTTTTTTTGTGGGTTTGGTGCAGTAATGGACTCCTTCTAGCAACTCCACCATGCAGCTCATTGTTGCTTAAATACCTCCTGATTGTGCACCTTGAAACGACCACACAAATTTTTTCTGGAGCATCTCTGGAGGTAGCTTGTGGATTTTTCTGTGTCCTGAACAATTCTACCGGCAGTTTGAGCTGAAATCTTTCTTGGCCCAGCTGACCATGTCTTGGTATGAACATATCCCCTAATTTTCCACCTCTCAATCACAAACTGAACAGTACTGACTGGCACTTTCAAGTCTTTGAATATCTTTTTATCCCCTTTCCCATCTTTACAAAGTTGAACTTCCTTGATGTGAAGGTCCTTAGACAGTTCTTTTCCACTGCCCATGGTTCAGTGTCTTGCCAGATCAGTGCATCCACTCTGGAGTTAAAAAAATGTATGACTATATACAGACACTAGTTAAAATTTAAAAAGCCACAGGTGTGGAACCCTTAATAGCCATTTAAAGCTGAGTGTGTCACCCTGTGTCTATATAACAAGGTCAAAGATTCAAGGGCATGTAAACTTATGATTTGGGCTGTTTGGGTGATTACATTTGCCATCATGATTTAAAAAGAAGCCAAACACCTATGTGATGATAAATTATTTCACATGATCACCATCCTGGAAAAAAGATGAGTTTTTGGCATGATGAGTCATATTTTCAAAATAAATGGCAGCATTTCACAAATTCAGCTAGGGTATGCAGACTTTTGAGCATAACTGTATACCCAAAAATATTATATGGTGAGGTTGATGCGTAAATATCTGGACAGTGACATCATTTTAAAGAGCTGTAATTGCTATAGTTATCCTCATGCAGATGCAATCACCACTATCCAACAGAAGGCCAGACTGACATCTTTAATTTGCCGTTATGTGCATTCATGTGGAGATTGCTGAGTAAGAATCAGAACCCCCACTGCATATGTGTGCAGAATATAACTATCTTGCATGAGAGATGAGCAGGACTGAAAGCTGGGCCATGTCCGAATCAGGACACTTTCCAAGTATTGAGTGCAAAACTTGTATAATCAATAGCGGATTTGAACTTGGGGTTAGTTTGATCCCTGGCTCGAGACAGTATATCAGTATAAGTCTTGAACAAAATCTCATACTCAGATGGAAACAAAGACTGATTTAAACAAATTTTATGTGAATTTGCCTGAATCATTTTTGGAAGGGTGATGGACTTTTGCAAAGGTTAGCAGTCATTAAAGGAAGTTAAACAGTGCTGGCCACTTTATGGAACTAAAATGTGTGACGCAAGTATGAAAATGGGTGAGTCAGTTTTTTCAGCAACCTGAAAGATCAGACAGAAATCTAATGGACAGTAATTGAGTGAGAATTATTATTGCATGAATAATGTGATACAGTATAATTACACGGATCAGTCAATAATCTGACTGCAATCAGCAATCACCGTCATAACTTTGATGAGTTTCCTTTTTTTTTTCGCCGACAGAGCAAAACAGGAAGAGAAAGTGAAATTAATAACCAGTTGCTCAAAGAGGTTACTTGAGGCAAGGACTTCGGTGGAATGGCTTCCAGCTCGACTTTCCCACAAGAAGATGTCACCTGTATTATGTGCATGGACATCTTCAAAGATCCTGTCATACTAAAATGCAGCCACAGCTTCTGTAAAGCCTGTCTGCACAAGTGGTGGGATGAGAACGAGGCGAGAACATGTCCAGTTTGTCAGACAGAAACTACACAGGATCCCACTTGCAATCGGGACTTGAAGAACTTGTGTGAAGCCATGCTAAAATGCAGGATCAAGAAACCAGCTTCAGCGTCGGAGTTGCTCTGTGGTCTCCATGGCGAAAAGCTGAAGCTCTTCTGTCTGGACGACGAGGAGCCCATCTGTGTCATCTGTTCCACTTCGGTGAAACATGAGAATCACAAACTGCGACCCATAAAGGAAACAGCATTGAAGTACAAGGTTTGACAATATTATTTTATCCATAGTGAAAGTTTTATCCCATTAATGATGAAAAACCAGTGTGATACAACCCATGAGATACATGTTTGACTGCTGTTTGAATTTGTGCTAGAACCCAGTCCTTAGAGACCAACCATCTTGTAGGTTTTGATTTCAAAACCAAATTTGCCACAGCTTACGTCTAGCTGTTCAGTGATGAGTGCTTTGTGCCGGAGCGAATACCTACGGGACAGTGGGCTGAGGGCTCAATAGGGCTGAGATCCAGTGAGTGCCCTGGCCAATACATTACAGAAATAATACCAGCCAGTTTCCTCTCTAAATAGGTCTTGCATAATTTCAGGTAGTGCTTTACATTGTCCTGTTATAGGATGAAACTGGCTCCAATCAAACACTGCACACTGGGTATGACATAACATTGCAAAGTGGAATGACAGCCTTTCTTGTTTATATTTCTCTGCCGAGAAGGCAGAGTTCCAAAGAAATCACGCACTATAGCTGCACTCTGCTCCGGTGTTTCTACAAACCCCCATTTCAATGAAGTTGGGAGATTGTGTAAAATATGAATAAAAACAGAATACAATGATTCGCAAATCCTTTTCGACCTATATTCAATTGAGTACACTACAAAGATAAGATATTTAATGTTAAAACGATTCAACTTAGTTTTTACGGAAATATTCACTCATTTTGAATTTGATGCCTGCAATACATTCCAAAAGAGCGGGGACAGGGGCATGTTTACCACTGTGTTACATCACCTTTCCTTTTAACAACACTCATTTAGCGTTTGCGAACTGAGGACACTAATTGTAGAGGCTTTGTAGGCGGAATTCTTTCCCATTCTTCCTTGATGTATGACTTTTGTTGCTCAACAGTCTCCGTTTTCATATTTTGCACTTCATAATGTGCCACACATCTTCAATGGGAGACAGGACTGGACTGCAGGCAGGTCAGTCTATTATACCCACAGTCTTTTACCATGACACCACACTGTTGTAACACGTGCAGAATGTGGCTTGGCATTGCCCTGCTGAAATAAGCAGGGATGTCCCTGAAAAAGACGTTACTTGGATGGCGGCATATGTTAGTCCGAAACCTGTATGTACCTTTCAGCATTAATGGTACCTTCACAGATGTGCCAATTACCCATGCCATGGGCACGAACACATCCCCATACCATCACAGCTGGCTTTTGGAATTTGCGCTGATAACAATCTGGATGGTCCTTTTCTTCTTTAACCCGGAGGACACAACATCCATGATTTCTAAAAACAATTTGAAACTTGGACTCGTCAGACCACAGCACACTTTTCCACTTTGCATCAGTCCATCTCAAATGAGCTCGGGCCCAGAGAGGCTTGCAGTATTTCTGGGTGTTGTTGATATAAGGCTTTCACTTTACATGGCAGAGTTTTAACTTGCATTGTTGCGACAAACTGCATTAACTGACAATGGTTTTCTGAAATGTTCCTAAGCCCACATGGTAATATCCTTTACAGAGTGATGTCAGTTTTTAATGCAGTGCCGCCTGAGGGGCTGACAGTCATGACATTCAATGTTGGATTTGGGCCTTGTCGCTTACGTGTTTGGATTTCTCTGGATTCTCTGAATCTTTTGATGATATATTATGGACTGTAGATGATGAAATCCCTAAATTCCTTGCAATTGCACAATGAGAAACATTGCTCTTATACTGTTGGGCTATTTGCTCAAGCAGTTGTTCACAAATTGGTGAACCTCACCCCATCCTTGCTTGTGAACGACTGAGCCTTTTGGGGATTCTCCTTTTATACTTAATCATGACACTCACCTGTTTCCAATTAACCTGTTCACCTGTAGAATGTTCCAAAGAGGTGCTTTTTGAGAATTCCTCAATTTTCCCAGTCTATTATCGCTCCTGTCCCAGCTTTTTTCGGAACATGTTGCAGGCAGCAAATTCAAAATGAGTGAATATTTCCAAAAAAACAATAAAGTTTATCAGTTTGAATATTAATATCTTGTCTTTGTGGTGTACTCAATTGAATAAAGGTCAAAAAGGATTTGCGAATCATTGTATTCCATTTTTATTCATGTTTTACATAATGTCCCAACTTCATCGGCGTTGGGGTTTGTGGGATGGGTCTAATTGAGTAAACCTGTTTGAACCTAGTGGCCCCTCTAGATGGGATGCCAGTCCATCGCAGAGAACCCCCCAGCTCTTAGTCAGGTTTCCCTGCCTATTTGCTAGTACCCATTTGTACACCTGGGTGGAGTGAGGCGTGGAGTTTGGGAGTAAAGTGTTTTGCCCAAGAACACACCATGAAGGCAGATCTGAAGTCTAGCCTACTTGACCACTGCGCTACCGCGTCTCCCAATGGCTCTAATGCAGAGGACAAATTATCCCACAATGTTCAATAAAGTATGTCTTGTCTAAAACTCACACTATTCCGCTATGAACAGGTTCTCAGCCCCTTGGTTCATCTGCCCTCACACATGAAGCAACATTAGAATGCACTTTTATTTAGAATTGGAACTGGTTTTCTATCAAGGTGAGCCTTAAAACATGTTTTTATGGAATATTTTTAAACCCAGGAGGAAACTGACCAAGCTCTGAGACCTCTGCAGAGGAAGCTGGAGGCCTCTAATGAAGCAAAACAGCGGACCAATGAAAAGGCAGATGCCATCAAGGTACACCTCACAACCTACTGCAAACAGCAAAGTATCATGCTAGCGCAGATGACCTCTTCAGTCCCTACCATATTAACACAGATTAGTACTTTGCAGCAGAGTATCATGCAAACACAGTTTACCACCTCAGCCTGGGGTACCATGCCTATACAGGTTTGTACTTTAAAGCAGAGCACCATGCAAACACAAATTTGCACTTCACAGTAGAGTACCACGCTGACGCAGATCAGCAATTCATTATGGAGTGGCCTATCATGGTAATACAGATTCATATATCACAGTATGTTAACATGCTAACACGGATTAGCACCTGTCGGCAGAGTACTATACAAAACGGATTAGCATTTTATAGTTAGTTGCATCATAGCAAGACCCCAGCAGTTCATTTTGAATGAAACTACTTCTAGTGATGGGTGTCCATGCCTTCACATTGATACTGTCTCTGGATAAGATGTATGCAGGCTGATTTTGCCCCAGCTATCCAAAACACAAATATCCTTTCTCAAACTTTGAATTCTCTCAATGTGTGGTTCGTCTTTCACACATGCTCAATATGTGTTCTATGGTAGCTGCACTCAACTGCACTTGTATTTATGTTTCAGGGAAATACCTAACTTTGACTTGTGCAACATTACCTCCCATGAATAACAAAAGGTCACAAGTGACATTCCTAATGATTCCTGTTTTTCTGCATCATGAAGTAATACAGTGGCTTTAGTATTAAAATTAAAATTTAACTTTTATATCAGACAAGAAAGCGTAGTTCTGCATTCATACCAACTATTTACCGGCTATATTACTTTGTGGTGCAGAAAAACAGGTTTCATCAGGAATTTCACTTGCAACCTTTCGTTATTCATGGGAACGATTATTTCCACTTGGGCCATATCATTCAAAATGGCTCTGAAATAGAAATATGACCTCAATATCCAACTCTCTGCCCAGTCATACAATGGGCTGGAACAAAATTTCCCACTATACTGTGCCACCTCTAGGAAAAGAGCAATAGAGGTAGCAATGGGTGATTACATGCATATAGCCAGGATGTGAAAGGGAAAGCAAGCCCGTGGTGTTGCAATGTGATATAACAATATTGTCTTTGAATCGGTCTAGTCTCCTCCATCGAGTGTACAACCCCATTTGGGACACTGAATAAAATGTAAATAAAAATAGAATGCAATGATCTTCAAATCATTTGAACTTTAAATTGATTTGAAAATAGTACAAAGACATCAGATGTTGAAACTAAAATATTTAATTGTTTCTTTGGAAAATATGCACTCATTTTGAATTTGATGCCAGCAGCACGTTTCAAAAAAGTTGGCACAGGGGCTTGTTTATGACTGTGTTGCATCACATCTTCTTCAGTCAATACTCCGTAAGCCTTTGGGAACTGAGAAGACCAACTGCTGTAGTTTAGAAAGCAATATGTTTTCCTAGTCTTGCTTCATTGCTTGCATTCATTCTTGGAATCTTTGAATAATATTTTGTTACATTGAGGATAAAATCTCTGAATTCTTTGCAATTTTGAGTTGAAAACGTTATTCTTAATTTCCCCACGCAGTCTTTCATAGAGTGGTTAAGCCTTCACCATATTTACTTAGACTTTTAAACCTAATCATGTTATAGACCTGTTGCTAAATAATCTAGTTAGCGGTGAAATGTTCAGCCAGTTGTCTTTTTTTTAGCATCAAGCAACTTTTTCCAGCCTTTTACTGTCCCAACTTCTTAACCCTCCTATTATCCTTGGGGTCAATTTGACCCCATTCAATGTTTATCATTCAAAAAATAATAGTTTACTTTTTTATTTGGGTTCATATTTCATGAATTTTCCTAATTTGATGGGTTCAACTGATTAAGCATAAAATTATCACGATGATATTTTTGCAATGTGCTGAACACATATTGCACGCATTGGTATTCCTCTGGGGTCAATTTGAACCCAAGCTGTTTAAGCTGTATAAAACTTGTCTGTGTGTGTGTGACCTCACATCCCCACACATGCAGGTGCAGAGTTGATACATTGGAGACAGGGGGGCGGGGAAAACAACTTTTCCCACGAGAACTTTGATGCGTCTCGTGGTGTGGGCATGTGGGAAACAACTTCACTTGTGAACCCCTGCCAAAATGAGGAAGCCAATGTAGGCTTGCGAGCTGCTCACATCCAATTCTCTTTAACTACACATGCCTCCCCTGTAAAATTATCATCTCAAGTACAATATTTTCAAATGATGGTCATATGAAGAGCTCGAATAATGACTTTATGTCTTCAACATGGCTGACTGTATGTCTGGTGGGACACTCATAGCAGCACGTCTATCTTTGGTGCTAACGTGACATGGGGAAGGGGGAAACGATATTCTCATGAGAAGTTTCCTGCACCATAGGGGGGGTCACCAACATCAATCAATAGTGGTTAGCACTACTACCTCACAGCAAGAGGGTCGTGGGTTCAAATCCGGCCTAAGGCCTTTCTGTGTGGAGTTTGTATGTTCTCCCCGTGTTCGCCTGGGTTTCCTCTGGGTACTCCAGTTTTCCCCACCCACAAAAACATGCATCATAGGATGTATGGCTGCATGCGAATGTTTGGTGGTGGGTGGAGGGGCCGTAGGCGCATACTGGCAGCCACGCTCCCGTCAGCCTGCCCCAGGGCAGCTGTGGCTACAAAACATAGTTTACTACCATCAGAGTGTTAAAGTGTGAGTGAATGAATAATGTATCCATTGTGAAGTGTCTTTGAGTTCCTAGAAGAGCACTATATAAAATTGATCCATTATTATTATTATTATTATTTCTGTTATTATTATTATTATCATTATTTTTATTATTATTATTATTGTTATCTTCATCATCATCATAATCATTATTATTATTAATAACTAAATAATAATAATAATAATATTATTATTATTATTATTATTATTAATAAGATACATTAACTCTAAAACTGGTGCTGGTGGCGCTACAGGAAAGGTCACATCATCACCAAAACCAATAGGCTTCATCCTCTTGTGGTTAAAAACGTTGCCAGTTAATTTGAGAAGATCTGTATGAAAACTTTCTAAGATACATAAATTCTAATTTAAAGGTCTGGCCTAATGGTAGCGCTAGAGGACAGGTCAACTCACTGACAAATTTCATTAACAAGGGGATATTTATGTATTCAACAAATAAACAAAGCGCCTGACACAAAAACTTGGTCAACAATTTTATGTAAATCAGTTTCTGGAGGCAAATATCCCTGGGGTCAGATTGACCCCAAGGGTAAAATGTGCTAGTAATACAAAACCCAAAACCAGTGAAGTTGGCACGTTATGTAAATCGTAGATAAAAACAGAATACAATGATTTGCAATTCCTTTTCAACTTATATTCAATTGAATACATTGCAAAGACAAGATGTTTAATGTTCAAACTGAGAAACTTTTTTTTTTTTGCAAATAATCATTAACTTAGAATTTAAAGGCAGCAACACATCGCAAAAAAGTTGGCACAGGGGCCTTTTTACCACTGTGTTACATCGCCTTTCCTTTTAACGACACTCAGTAAACGTTTGGGAACTGAGGAGACCAATTTTTGAAGCTTTTCAGGTGGAACTCTTTCCCATTCTTGCTTGATGTACAGCTTAAGTTGTTCAACAGTCCGGGGCCTCCGTTGTCGTATTTTACGATTCATAATGCGCCACACATTTTCAATGGGAGACAGGTCTGGACTACATGCAAGTCAGTCTAATACCAGCACTCTTTTACTACGGAGCCATGCTGTTGTAACACGTGCAGAATGTGGCTTGGCATCGTCTTGCTGAAATAAGCAGGGGCGTCCATGAAAAAGACGTTGCTTGGATGGCAACATATGTTGCTCCAAAACCTGTATGTACCTTTCAGCATTAATGGTGCCTTCACATATGTGTAAGTTGCCCATGCCTTGGGCCCGAATACACCCCCATACCATCACAGATTCTGGCTTTTGAACTTTGTGCCTATAACAGTCCGTATGGTTCTTTTCCTCTTTGGTCTGGAGGACACGACGTCCACAGTTTCCAAAAACAATTTGAAATGTGGACTCTTCAGACCACAGAACACCTTTCCACTTTGCATCAGTCCATCTTAGATGAGCTTGGGCCCAGCGAAGCCGGCGGCGTTTCTGGGTGCTGTTGATAAATGGCTTTCGCTTTGCATTGTAGAGTTTTAACTTGCACTTGCAGATGTAGCGACGAACTGTAGTTACTGACAGTGGTTTTCTGAGGTGTTCCTGAGCCCATGTGGTGATGTCCTTTACACACTGATGTCGGTTTTTGATGCAGTACTGCCTGAGGGATCGAAGGTCACAGGCATTCAATGTTGGTTTTCGGCCTTGTCACTTACGTGCAGTGATTTCTCCAGATTCTCTGAACCTTTTGACGATATTACGGACCGTAGATGATGAAATCCCTAAATTTCTTGCAATAGCTCGTTGAGGAATGTTGTTTTTAAACTGTTCGACAATCAGCTCACGCATTTGTTCACTAAGTGGTGACCCTCGCCCCATCCTTGTTTGTGAATGACTGAGCATTTCAGGGAAGCTGCTTTTATACCCAATCATGGCACCCACCTGTTCCCAATTAGCCCGTTCACCTGTGGGATGTTCTAAATAAGTGTTTGATGAGCATTCCTCAACTCTCTCAGTCTTTTTTGCCAGTTGTGCCAGCTTTTTTGAAACATGTTGCGGGCATCAAATTCCAAATGAGCTAATGTTTGCAAAAAATTACAAAGTTTACCTGTTCGAACATTAAGTAACTTGTCTTTGCAGTGTATTCAATTGAATATAGGTTGAGACGGATTTGCAAATCATTGTATTCTGTTTTTATTTACGATTTACGCAACGTGCCAACTTCACTGGTTTTGGGTTTTGTATATGAGTATAATAGGAGGGTTAAAAACATGTTACTTGTTACTGTCATCAGATTCAAAATGAGCAGTAATTAAAAAAAGAAAGAAATTATCAGTTTCACCATTTGTCACTTTGCCTTTGTCCTATTTTCAGTTTAACATAGGGTTTTAATTGGTTTGTGAATAATTGCTTTCTGTTTTATTTACATTTAACTCTGTGTCTGAACTTTTTTTGGAAGTGGGGTTGTATTTCTTCAGAAATACCAGATGTTTTTTTTTCAGAGCCAAGCTGAATGCACAGTGATGCAGATACAAAAGGAGTTTGCGATACTTCACCAGTATCTGCGGGACGAAGAGGAGGCCAGAGTCACCGCCGTGAGAGAGGAAGAGGAGCAGAGGGGCCAGAGGATGAAGGAGAGGGTGGAGAAAATGGAGAAAGAGATTTCATCCCTGTCCGACACCATCAGAGCCTTGGAGGAGGAATCAGTGACTGATGATATTTCTTTCCTACAAGTAGGCCCAACCCAGATAGAAAAAAGTGATTGAATCAACATTGTGATTTTGTCAGGCTGATGATTGCAATCAACATTGATGTCAGATATTAAAAAAAAAAAAAACATTAAAAGTGCTCGCTCTGATCAACATGGAAATAACAATGAATTTCCAATCAATTCTGACAATGAATCAACCTTGATTCAACTTTGATATGATCAAAATTGAAAGAATGTAGAATTGCATCAACATTGATTCAACCAAATACGTATATGCATTGCATTATACATTGCAATGCAGTCAGTGATGTCACTGCCATGTGCCTGAATGGCAGTGATGTCACTAATAGAAAAGTTTGGAGCAACCCCTGCAGAACTTTAAAACATGACAGAGTAAAATTATTTTTTAAATGAGGCATTTTAAAAACAAATTTAAATGCTGAAAAGGTCCATTAAGTATGGTATACTGCAGTGGTTCGCAATCTTTTTTACAAAGACCCCACTTGTTTTGGGGTTGACATGTTTTGGGGGACCCCATACTTGATTTTATAAATATATATATTTCATAGGAGAATATTCGAAAATGTGATGTGAGCTTGTCGATTGGCATTTCCATTTTTTTTAGAAACCAAGGTTGAGAACAGTTTCTTTACTGCATGCACTGCGTGCTCTATTAACAAAAGAACTATAAAACAGTTATTCAGTTATTTAAAGATTCAAAATTAATTACACTTTTGTACTTCTTTGGTAAATTTTAGCACACACACACCTTTTCTTTTTTTTTTTTCTTCAAAAAATCCAATCTGCATGTTGATATGCATTTACACAACAGGCACATTGGTACATATCCGATACACATCAGATACATATCCGAACAAAAACCACATTTGAATGAGGTCTGGTTCCTATCTGACGGATCCGATCGAGGGCAGAATCAATGCGTTTTTTTTTCTGTTTACACATTTGAGCAAAAGATCCAATTCGTGTCACATTTAGCCCGCAGTGTAAATCAGGCCTATGGTGAGAGTCATGGGTTTGTTGATGCCAACAAGGAATCGGGAACTTGCTTTAACGTCGCATCAGAGAGAAAATAGGGAGTTTTTGCAACTACGACGGCAGGCGTCTGGGACGCTAAACTGATGCCAAAGTCGATTTGTGCACGACCCTGAAACTTCTTCCCTATTCTCCGAATCTGCTACGGTAGTAGGCCGATTTCTCGTTCGTTGTGGACATTCTACGATGGAGCGTGATGGAGTGCAACCATGCAGTCTATCAACACTTGGCTGCATCATCTGCATTCAGAGCGTGGAGTATGCAAATATTCGCTCACACCTCTGGCTTTTTTGATGCTTCGTAGACATGGATTCAACAGCTAGGCCTACTGCTAGTAATGCTTTTCCTGTGAGTATACAGTGACTATGTACAACGCCCAGTCAGGTTTATTTCCTTGTCCGAGTGGGCTGGAGCGAAACTGCATAACCACTAAGACCTTTAGTTCCCATTATTGAAACTTAAATACAAGTTAGTTATTGTTCAGGAGAGGCTCTGTCAATTCAAAGCAGTTCTCCAAGAGTCTGTAAATTAAAGTTACAACACGAATGTTTCACAGAAACAACAACCAAGATTACACGCGCGCACAATAGAGGGAGTGCACCAGCAGCTGGTGTCACGCACCGTCCCCGTACTCCTTTTGCGAAACTGCTCGTAAGTCAGATGGTGGCACGAGTGCAGGGATGGTCACAGTTGACCGCTTACCAGTGTAAAACTGCACCGTTGTGGTTTGCGAAAACTCCCTAATATCTCCACTGGTGTTCATTTGATCAGAGCTACCCTCTGCCCTCTATTGGTCTGACAATAATACTTCCAGTAGTTTTTTTTCCCTCAAGCAGTCTCCCATCCAAGTTTTAACCAAGTACAGAATTGCTTAGCTTCTCTCAGAACAGTACAAATGGTGGTAGGCAGCGAACTTTGTTTTAATCAATCTGAAATCATCTTATAGTTGATATAGTTGATTATAGTATAGAGCGGGGTGGGGGTATCTGAGTAATAGGTACTCATCTTCATACTCCATCCAAACTGCCAGAAAATATCAAGCTCAAAATACCATATTGCTGGCAAGGAGATCGAAGGACTGTGTGGTGTTGGGTCTGATGTTAGGACAATTTTTTTGAGTAACTGATTTGAGCTGACCATTTATTCTCCTCTTTTAGAACTACAAGGACACCAAAAGAAGGTTTGTACACTCCTGACAGTCTCCAATTTCTGTTGTACCTAACCAAAACTGAGCACTGTATTGACTCCTGAATATTGTTGCAGAGCCCAGTACAAAGCAACTGATCCAGGTGATCCAGAGGTTTTTGAAAGAGTTATCAATGTGGCCAGACACCTAGGCAACCTGAAATACAGAGTGTGGGAGAAGATGCAGAAAATTGTTCAATTCAGTGAGTATATTGCACTGTCACTACCAGTGGTGGCTGGTGAACTGGAAATAGGGGAGGCTTGTACCCATCCCTTAAAAATAATGGTTGGCCATGACCTGTTTTCAATCATTCATTGAAATTACCATTACAGGCACTCCGAAAACTCTCATCATTATCAGGTGTGGTCAGTTTCATTAATGCCACATACCTGACAACTCTCGCGCATTCGGCGTCAGTTTTCGTGGCATATTTACGTTTCCCTGCTGTAGTCAGCAATTATTCAATCGACACATGTGTAAGAGATTCTCGTGCAGAATTGAAGCCCTTGCGCAGGTAGGTTTACAGTATCAGTTTCGTGTGCGATACCGCACCGTATGGAAACTAATAATGACTGCGGACTTCTCACTCTTTTCCTTACTCGGGGGTTGGAAGCAACGCAAGTGTTTCATGATCGTTCCAATTGTTTAAATGAAATAAGATCATTTGAAACGTCTTTATGCAATTCCATTGATTCCAACTCCAAACTGTTATGGGATGCTTTGAGCTTCCCCTATTGCTAGTGCATCATTTGCCACTGGTCACTCTTGTAAACTTTATATAAGCATGCCTGAAAATTGGCGATAAAGCGGAAAAACTGTTGGATTTTATGATATCGGGCAGGAATTAAGTGCAGATGCAGAGTACAATCCAGAAGGTAGGATTATTAACTGTAGAACGGTAATATGGGGACGGAATCACAGCAGATGCTATCGGGGTGGAACCCCAGAAGAGGATGGCACAGTTTCTTCTGGGATGACTGCCAGGTGATGTGCACACTTTGCCAGAGTGGAAATGTCCCAGAGGAGAATGGAGTAGCTCAAAGGGAACTTGGTTCCAATCCTGATGACCGCAGAAAGATTAGGAGCTTGTTCCAAACAAACTTGACAAAGCAAACCGACTGAGAAGGGTTAAAGGTCCCCTATTATGCTGATCCTTCTTTTAATACATACAAGTAAGTTTGGAGGTCCATGCTCAACCCCTGTGAAGTTTCTAAGCATAAGATACAGGGGTTTGCCGTAATCTGAGAACGCGATTTTTCTGAACGTGATTTCCTCTTTGAACCGCTTGTCCTGAGATCTTCACGAAATCTGGGCAAAACCTGATGTCAGGTTGTTGCATGCAATCAGGACAGACCTAGCCAGAGCCAATCACGACGCTGGACCTATTCACCCCGGAATTTATTATATCAGACACAAACGAGCCTAAGTCATTGAATGTATTGATTTATCAGTCTCCCAAGGCAGTTCATACTTGTTTTTTTGGATGCAAAGAAAAGCACAACTATTTTCTCTTCCAAAAGATGATGCCACCAGAAATCAGTGAGTAGCTTTTTTATTTGCTGGCAGCAAACACCCACACTCAAAGGGAATGTTAACTGTTTGTGCTCGGCATTTCACCAAAGACAGCTTTGTCAATGAAGGATAATTTGACGCTGGATATGCATCTCAGCTGCTTCTGAAACCTGGAGCAGTTGCATTGTTCAAGCGCTCGGAGCCATAAGCTGTAATTAATGATATAATCGCAAATAATGTAAGTGAAGCTAATGTGTTATGAGTGGCTAGCAGAACTGCTAACAATAGTTAGCACTAACAACTGGCCTCAAACGCAGGCTTTGTAATATATCTGAAGATAAAGCCTGGATCTAACCTAAGTTACTGTTGCTAATGTTCGTGTCCTAGCAAGAGCAAATAATATCAAGGAGACATTCAACAGAAGGTGTGTGAACATAGACCTCATTTGAAGCCAACTTTTTATATTCCTTTGTAATTTTGATGCTTGGAACAACTGTTCACGGTAATGGAACTTACTATCTGTAAAATCTGTATTGCAGGGTAATGTTTGTCTCTGTCATTGTTATGACCGCTTGGTTACTACTGCATGTTAGTTCGCATTCCGTGCAACTTCAAAAATGCTCCTAGTTAACTTATATGCAGCAATGCAGATTTATATGCTTGTGTTACTTTGGTTAGCATCAAGGTGGTAGTTTCATTATAAGGTTACCTGACCGTAGCCGCTACAGTTGGAGCTAATTGGAGAGGTGCTGTAAGTGTCTGCAAAGTTGGGTTGATAAGGCTGCAGTTAGACCAGATGTAGACTTTGGGGAGTTTAGGGCACGTGTTTGGGTTTGTTTACAGTTGCTGTGAAACGATTGTTTTTCTCATCCCTGACCGGGGTCAGCCAGGTACTTTACCGTGGTGTGGGCTAGCTCTCTGATCCTACCACAGTGAGAGCAATCATGAAAACGCACAGTAACGTGTCTGGTATAGCAAACTATTTCTCTGCATTACTGTGGTGGAATTTCATCCACCTTTGAAAATTGTTTTGGTTAATAAAAAGCCAAAAAAAAGCGGTGATCGGATAAAGATTTTTTTTTCGGTAGAAGTTATCGATTCACTTGCTCCTCATAAGCAAAAGGTACATAGTTTGTGTGTTTTTGCTACAAACTCATTTAGTAGCTTGGTGTCGGAATTGCATTTCGTTTTGGTGGAAATGGTTAACAGGAGCTTTTGGCAAAGTTTCGGGTCTGCACCCTCCCCTGAAATCTAAGCGGCCAGGCAGCCAATCAGAGCAGCGCCTCATTACCATAGCCTCCCCGCCCACTCAAAACAGCTCATGTTTCAAGCCTGTACAGATGGAGTGAGAGAAGAGGTCTCACTAGGCCTGGATGCCTGAGGTTTTTTTTTTTTTTGTAACTGAATTCTTAACATTATTCTAAAGACCCATCGGGCATATTTTAAACAACTAAATACAGCATAATATGGGACCTTTAAGATGAACTTGGTCCCAATCCAACTTGACCGTGGTCCCATTCCTGGACACTGAGTAGACTTGAAAGCTTGTTTGAATTAACTATGTAAAGAGAAAAGCATCTCTAATTGCTGTAATTAAAAACATGATTCACTTAATGAAGAGTTTTTACGAGGAATACTGAGTGGTTCTAAGCGCATATAGCAAATTACAATCTGGCACCTTGCAACTCAAAGCAGGAGGTTTAAATACACATCCAGGGTAATCAGGAAGTGACAGTGAAGAAAAAAGAAAAAAAAAAAACTGCTGGGGAGGGGAATGCTGACAAGATGGAAACAAATCAAAGCAGACATGCTTCTAATAGACATACATGTTGCTGAATAGGAAGAGAAACAGAAGGCGTGCACACAAAGGTTGTGACAGTTGATCGTGCATTTTATGCAATGCAATGGTTGCTCATTTCACCATGAACATAGAGATTTGCATAATCAACTACGGCTTTGCATAATCAACTGATGCATTGGGTTGCTCTGTAATTGTCATGGTTTTGCTCCTGCCGGATACAAATCTCAGTCCGGCGGTAGCTAGGACCATGGGCCTAAAGATAAAAGCAGGACCCAAATGCCAGGCTGGGAAAAAACTAAAAACTGAAATAAAAGAAAACCCCAACACAAAGTTAAAAGTGGGGAGCAGTAACAAAAGGTAAAAAATGGAGAATGCAGAGACAATGTGGACTGGCTACCGCGAGCCCTATGTACCTAGACAATCACCTCCACCTTAACGAGCAACAGATGCAGCTCGTTAAGGTGGAGGTGAGAACAAGCCGCAGGGGAGTGACTGCAGGGTGAAAACCCTTACAGTAATCACAAAATGTAAAGGTTAAACATCATAAGAAAGCCATCAATTTGAAGCTATTCATTACTTTTTAAAAAAATTCAGAAGTTACGAGAGGACGGTCAGACTTGTGCGTATACGAGAGAACTAAAATGACATTAATCTGTTTTCGTTGGACCTGCCTGCTGAGGAAGGGGTACAAAAAAATCATGTCCTGTGGTTTATTTTTTCTATCAAATGAACTTGACATGAGATCGATAAAAAAAGCCATTTGTTTTCGTGCGAACTTTGATTGTTATCAGATAGCAATTCATTTTGATTTGGAAACTTATTCGGACTGAGGTATCCAATGATACTATGGGTCGATGTCAAGCTCACAGGGGGAAAAAAAGGAAAAAACCAACCAAAACAACAATCAGAATACCATTGTAATGAACTTCTACACTGTTATAAATTGGCACCTTTTTTTGCCAGTTATTTTAATTGTAATTTTACTATCAGTTCATCACAGAAGTTCCATATACATAAACTGTAAACCACAGTTACATGCGCTCAGTGTTCTACTTAAAATAACAAGGAGACAATGCGTGAATTTAACTGTTAAGTTGAGTCAATTTATAACAGTGTATGACCTTGACACCACTTAGTTCTCCACAGCAACTACAAACCATTACCATGCAACCCCCTCCTACACATTACCGACCACCTTTAGTGATTTAAGAAATCACTTAGGAGAACTAGAGCAACTACTTTGTCGCACTGTACAAAACCCAAAACCAGTGAAGTTGGCGCGTTGTGTAAATCGTAAATAAAAACAGAATACAATGATTTGCAAATCCTTTTCAACCTATATTCAATTGAATACACTGCAAAGACAAGTTACCTATTGTTCGAACAGGTAAACTTTGTAATTTTTTGGAAATATAAGCTCATTTGGAATTTGATTCCTGCAACATGTTTCAAAAAAGCTGGCACAAGTGGCAAAAAAGACCGAGAGAGTTGAGGAATGCTCATCAAACACTTATTTGGAACATCCCACAGGTGAACGGGCTAATTGGGAACAGGTGGGTGCCATGATTGGGAATAAAAGCAGCTTCCCTGAAAAGCTCAGTCATTCACAAACAAGGATGGGGCGAGGGTCACCCCTTAGTGAACAAATGCGTGAGCTGATTGTCGAACAGTTTAAAAACAACATTGCTCAACGAGCTATTGCAAGAAAGTTAGGGATTTCATCATCTACGGTCCGTAATATCGTCAAAAGGTTCAGAGAATCTGGAGGAATCACTGCACGTAAGCGACAAGGCCGAAAACCAACATTGAATGCCTGTGACCTTCGATCCCTCAGGCGGTACTGCATCAAAAACTGATATCAGTGTGCAAAGGACATCACCACATGGGCTGAGGAACACTTCAGAAAACCACTGTCAGTAACTACAGTTCGTCGCTACATCTGCAAGTGGAAGTTAAAACTCTACAATGCAAAGCGAAAACCATTTATCAACAGCACCCAGAAACGCCGCCGGCTTCTCTAGGCCCAAGCTCATCTAAGATGGACTGATGCAAAGTGGAAAATTGTTCTGTGGTCTGACGAGTCCACATTTCAAATTGTTTTTGGAAACTGTGGACGTCGTGTCCTCCGAACCAAAGAGGAAAAGAACCATCCGGACTGTTATAGGCGCAAAGTTCAAAAGCCAGCATCTGTGATGGTATGGGGGTGTATTAGTGCCCAAGGCATGGGCAACTTACACATATGTGAAGGCATCATTAATGCTGAAAGGTACATACAGGTTTTGGAGCAACATAAGTTGCCATCCAAGCAACGTCTTTTTCATGGACGCCCCTACTTATTTCAGCAAGACAATGCCAAGCCACATTCTGCACGTGTTACAACAGCATGGCTCCGTAGTAAAAGAGTGCGGGTACTAGACTGGCCTGCCTGTAGTCCAGACCTGTCTCCCATTGAAAATGTGTGGCGCATTATGAAGCGTAAAATACGACAACGGAGACCCCGGACTGTTGAACAACTTAAGCTGTACATCAAGCAAGAATGGGAAAGAGTTCCACCTGAAAAGCTTCAAAAATTGGTCTCCCCAGTTCCCAAAGTTTTACTGAGTGTCGTTAAAAGGAAAGGCGATGTAACACAGTGGTAAAAAGGCCCCTGTGCCAACTTTTTTGCAATGTGTTGCTGCCTTTAAATTCTAAGATCATGATTATTTGCAGAAAAAAAAAGTTTCTCAGATTGAACATTAAACATCTTGTCTTTGCACTGTATTCAATTGAATATATGTTGAAAAAGATTTGCAAATCATTGTATTCTTTTTTTATCGACGATTTACATAACGTACCAACTTCTCTGGTTTTGGGTTTTGTAGCAACAATGTAATATCCTTGTAACGCCTTACTAAGACCCCAAGCAACTGCATAATTCAAGGCAGCAATCTTATTGGAAGACCCTAGACAAACAATAGCGACCAAATTTTAATGCTTTTAAATCCATGTTGTTGGACCCTAGTAACTATATTGTAAATATTCGCAACCAGGTCCTAAAAAACTAATAAACAGCTTACTCAACTACAACAGCTGATCAGTGGTAACTGTGTTTCAAGTAATGGCAATAGTAGTACTAGTGACAGTGACGTTGGAGCAATCACACCCTTCATTCTCTCCATTAGGATATTTGGAAATACACATCACTGGCTTGGTTTATTGTTTATTTCTGGGGCGTTTGTTAGTTGCCTGGCCTTGGTTTTTTTTTGGGGGGGGGGTTTCGGTACAGCTCTCATGGTCTCTCTCTGACCTCTATGCAGCGCCCATCACTCTCGACCCAAATCTCAAAGGATCTGATGTTACTCTGTCTGAGGATCTGACAATCCTGAGATACAGCGGGGAGACAAAGCCAACATCTGAAAGTGACTGTGAAGATGAAGAGTTCGGGTTCGCAGTTGGATCAGAAGGCTTTTCCTCAGGAAACCACAGCTGGGATGTAGATGTTGGGGATAATCCAGCCTGGTTTCTTGGTGTTGCTGAGAGGTCATATTTTGATGGGGAAACTGACTCGGGGGAAATTTGGACTATAAACCTTTGTGATGGAGAATATGGTGCAATGAGCAGGACAGGGAAGGACGTTCGGCTGAAAGTTAAAAGGATAGTGCAAAGGGTCAGAGTGCAGTTAGATTGGGACCGGGGCAGGCTGTCGTTCTCCGACTCCATAAACAACACATCTCTGCACACTTTCAAACACAGGTTCACAGAGACAGTGCTTCCTCTGTTTTGTCTTGTGTCTGACTCTGTTCCTCTGAGAATCTGCCCATTGAAGATCTCCATAACAGTGGGGTAGTGGTGCTAAGATGGAGACGGAGACATTCATGACAGTGGGACAGGGGAACAATGACGAGGGTACAGAGAAAGAGCGTAGCAAACAAAGAGAACAAGAGCTGTTCTCACTCTCATTGAAAATTTAGATAAAATAATATAATTTGGATAAATATTCACATTCAAAACCAACATGAATCAGAGAATACAGCTGTGTGGGGATATGATAAATAAGAAGTGGCAGTCCGTAGGCAGAAACAGCGGTCCAGCAATAACCTCACGTTTCACTGCCTAAGCCTCTTGTAGTTTACCTCTCCCGGTTAGCACCAGTTGCTCAGACTGATTTGTAGAACCAACGTGAGTCTAAGTTATTTCTGAAAGCCTTGTTTTACATTCACTACCAGCACTTAAAAACTGAGAAAGTGCATCTTTTTTTTGAGAAATTCCCAAAAAACTTAGAATACACCGAGGTTTACTGAAGATTTGATGCCAACTCGGTAAACCTCGGAAAAATTATACCGAGGTATCCCGAAGTCTGTCCAGTTTGCTTATGTTTGGACAACACCGCAGTAAACCTCGATTAAATTTTCCCGAAACAAACCGAGGATTGTCCGGACCACTGAAGCTCAGAGATCATATCAGTATTCCTCAGGAAAATTTCACCGAGGCAGACCGAAGTTTGCCTGCTATGCCTATGCTCACACCAGAACAAAGGGGTGTTGTGAAGACGGCCAAAACTCATCAAAGACCTCCCGCCAGTACTGCCGTCCAAACACCAATTAATTATGCATATTACAAGTACTGCCTGTTCAACGAGGTGCAGTGTAATTAAGACAGGCACCAGATGCAGTATGGATGAAGTACAGGCTTACAGTACTGAATGTTGAACATATTCTGAATACTGAACATGTGTTTTTGTTGTTCTGACTATAATGGTGGTGTGTTGGTCTTTGCCGATTCCTGTACAGCACAGACGGAGCAGCTGAACTCAGCCTGTACTTCATCTGGACTGCATCTAGGGCCTGGCTTAATTACACTGTAACCTCGTTGAACAGGCAGTGCTGGTAATTTGCATAATTAATTGGTGTTTGGACTGCAGTACTGGTGGGAGGTCTTTAATGAGGCTTGTGTTCTGACTGTCCTCACACCTCCCCTTTGTTCTGGTGTGAGCACAGGCCTAGCAGACAAACTTTAGTCTATCTCGGTGAAATTTTCCTGAGGAATACCGATGTGGTCTCTGAGCCTCAGTGGGCCAGACAATCCTCAGTGTGTCTTGGGAAAATTTAACAGAGGCTTACTAAGGTGCTGTCCAAACTTAAGCAAACTGGACAGACTTCGGGATATCGGGATAAAATTTTTCTGAGGTGTACCGAGTTGGCCTCAAATCTTCAGTAAACCTCTGTGTATTTTAAGTTTTAGTGGGAATTTCTCAGAGAAAGGTGCACTTTCTCAGTTCTTAGGTGCTAGTAGTGATTGCACCACGAAATTATGCAGCGTTTTGTTCTGCACTTCAATGACTACATGAAATATTGATATGTCTTTATAATATCTGCACTCGCGTAGCTCGTGAAACAGCTCAGATTTGCATAAATCAGTTTGCAAGCCTCATTAAGCAATTACTCACAAGAAACCATTCCATAGTCTGAATGTAGTGACAGCTAAAGGGCATTGTTAGGTACGATGCACAGCTGAGTGACGGTGAGAATAATTGCTGCGCAGTCAACAAAACTTTAGGATTTTTTGCAATTATGTTTCCATCCCAACAATGTTGTATCAATTATATAAATGTTGGCAATAGGCATTCATTTTTTCACTATCATTTCTTATTGTGGAAAGTTATTGGTCTCGGTCATTCAGTCAATAAATTGTTTTATTGTTAATCAGGCGAACTAATCAGGCGAATGAGAGCAGTGAGAGGACAGTCGAGCGGTAAAGGGTCACTGAAGCCCCTCTGAACATGTGACCGCACGCCACTATGAATACGTGCACTCCAAATCATCAAGAAGTCGAATAGATTAACAGTTCTCTGTCAAAATCATTCAATCTCTATTTTACTGCACTGAATATTTGGGTTGATACTTCCTTTATTTTGTGTTTTGTCTAATTTTGCATATTGTGGTGTGTTTTTTGCATTTACATATTAGCATTTTATTCAATATTGCAAAGCTAATCTACTTCAGAATTAAAAATGCTGAGATTATTTCTGTACTCTTCTTTTGGTGATTCCAGTTCAGATATTAGTAAGTAATAAGTAATTACTAGTAATAAGTAATATGATGTCATGGCATGACATAAATTTCTGGCTGTTGGGCGAGACTATGAATTCTCTGAATGCTTGTTACTTATTGAAGTTGTTTGATGCACAACCCTAGTACTACATAAGTTAGGACATCAATGTAAAATGAAAATCAATTCAGAAAGGACCATTTTGAAAAATGCATTGACTTTCTGCTGTATACCCACACGGAAAGAACCTGTATAAACATAAAGGTTTTAATTTCGGGCCACATATAGGTTTCACATATATGCGACAAACAAAAATTTTCCATTTTTCATATTATAGGTACGTATATGTACCTATAATATAGGCAAACGACCAAATAAAACTTTGTTGTTTTGGCATTTCCAATCCCACCCAAGTCTGGGATAACCAACTAAGAGGCTTTGTCCAAACTCTTAGGTTTATTTGCATATGCGGCCCCAGTATAGTACACAGTGTTATTACTAGCGCCTCCTTATCAAAAGTCCCCCATATGAGCCGTCGCAAGTTCAGAACGAGCCAAGAATAATTAATGAATAATGAGGTCAGAGTCTTATTTACAACCAACCTTTTAGCCAACAGGATGCGCCCAGGGGAACTCTAATCTACATAACCCTTCCCAGCTGGCACTTTTCAATTTATATCCCTGTAGCGCATTGGCCAATTCCTTGCTACTTCTGAGAGATGCCGACCACTGCTGGTTGATACAAGGCGGGGATTAAAACCTATATGTTTATCTAGGTTCTCTCCGTGAGGGAATTTAAGAATCCTTGTTATTTCATCCCTGTAGGAAAAAGTCTGGGACCTTTAGTAGCTATACAAGCATCTCAGATAAGACAAGTGTCTGTTCATTAAAACAGAAATGTAGACTTTCTCTTCAAATTCATTAACCACAGTGAAATGCTCAAATAGTTGCGGGGATGAAAATGACTTTTCAAGGGCATGTTTATTTGAATGTATGTACTTTTATTTTGTTATTTTTGTTTTATTTTGCTACATTTAGACTAAGGACCTCTGAGCCATATTCATCTAGAAACTGCATTACAGACAAGATAGAAAACACTATGTTTGGTGGATGTAACAGTGTAGTGTATTACCTTTCAGTGGATGTGAATGAGCTGTAATGATTTGAATCCAGTTTTATCTAATGTGGTGAATCTGGCAATGACTTAAACTTGAAAAAATGCTAAATTGATATAATTAATATAATCAAACCATTTTGTTTTTATACATTTCCTTCTCTTCCACATTACACAAATCAATCTTCATAGAATGGAAATAAGCATGGTCAAGAAAGAATTGATGACCTTGTTATTGTTAATGTTTCAGGAAAAAAAAATGTAAAAAATCATATTAGATATTTGTGTTGATATCATAGCTTTTTGTCTCCTCTCACATGTCATAGTTAATAGTGTCTGGTTTACACATAACATGCTGTTGTCACATGTCAACATGTATTTAGGATCAAATGTGATGCCAATTTTGCATTTACACATCAGAGTTGGGTCAAGTACAAGTATTTTTAAAAGTACTTGGTCCAATCACCTGTACTGTTGGCATTCAAAATGTACTTGAGAACTTTCTCAAGTACAAGTACTTTTCATGGAATGTGATATGTTGGATTACGGCCTGTGTGCGTGTGTGTGTGCGCGTGGGGGTATTGCAATATATACCTAGATGATTTTGCTTTTACTATTATGAGAAATAATGGCAAACTTGTACTGCTATATCTTTGTTTTCATCGTGCATTTGCAATATTTACAATTATAAGTATATGTTAATATGTCAATGTCACTATCTCAATTACCATGAAGACTACACAGTGAAATGCTAATCACGGGTCATAACCAGAAGATTGTGAATATGTACATGGAATGACAGAATCATACTGAAATCAATGGCTTGCATTACTGCTTGTCAGCCTTGTTACATTTGACAAGGATCGCACATTCAAAAGTCTTGTCGTGCATCCTGGCACGATCAGGGCGGAGTATCTTGCCTGCCGCACTGAAGAGCCTCTCAGCTGGGGCTGATAAGGCAGGAACATGCAGATACTTTTCTCCAAGGATGGCTAAGCTGGGGAACCTGCTGGCAGAGATCCTCCAGTTGGTGAGTGGGTCATCCTTCTCTTCAGTGGTGGGCTCAGCTGGGGAGGTGTAGACTTCTGAGCTGGGAGGTGGTGGCCTGTCTGCAGGGGCTGACTTGAGGAGGAAGAGGCAGCTCTTCTTTCAAGGAGAGCTGCTGCTGCCGTCGGTGGGAGGGATGGATGCTGGGCTGGTAGCGTTGATGAGGCGGTTGATGTCGGACTTGACAGCTGCCAATTCCTCTTCAGTGAAGCACTCCAGCTCGACCCTTGGATCAAGGAAGCTGGCCACTGGTAGGTGGTGGATGATGTCTGCTTGGTGAGACGTTTGTCAGAAGCTTTCTGCAGACACTTGACAAACTTGGCGTTGTGGTGAGGGTTGATGCCGGCAAGGTAGAGCTGGATGCTGCGGATGACTGGTATGACCGTACTACCAGTGACAGACTGGTCAGCTTGCATGGATTTATTCACCCCAACAATCATGTCCATAATGTCAAGAAACTCCTTGAGAATGTTTCTATCCTGAGCTGTGAGCTTAGTGGTCAAGTTAAAAACTAGAATGTGCTGCACAAGAGAAGGATCTGGGAGTGATTGTTAACCAAACCCTCACAGGTTCTAGCCATTGTGCCGTAGCAGTTAAAAAAGCAAATCGGATTCTAGGATACATTGCCAAAAGTATTGAGTACAAATCTAAGGAGGTGATGCTTCTTCTGTACAACACGTTCGTTAGACCACATCTGGAGTATTGTGTACAGTTCTGGGGACCATACTTTAAGAGAGATATAGAGGCTCTAGAGAAAGTTCAGAGAAGATCCACTGAGCTTATTCCGGGTATAAAAGATGAAAGCTATGAGAAGAGGCTGAAGATCCTTAACCTCTTTAGTCTTAGGAAAAGGAGACTCAGGGGTGATTTGATTGAGGTCTTTAAATATGTTAAAGGGATTAACAAAGTGAATCATGTAGGATTCCTTCGGCTAAGTGTTGTTAGTAGAACTCGGGGTCACAAATGGAAGTTGACCAAAGGTAAATTTAGCACTGATATTCGGAAATATTTCTTCACCCAAAGAGTAATTTCAATGTGGAATAGCTTACCTGACCATATTGATGAGGCAGGGACCTTGGGGGTTTTCAAGAGCAGGCTTGACCTAAAGCTAGATACCATTGAGTCATTTAGTATTTGAAGGGATATATTCACAATAGTATAAAGAAACTGGCAAGCTTAGTTGGGCTGAAAGACCTTTTCTTGCCATTCATGTTATGTTATGTTATGTCATGTTAAGTTCAGTTTATCAAGCTTATCCTTGGGAACGTTCAGAACGGAGCTGACACAAAACACACTTGAATGCCAGCGAGTGTTGCATGCTGTGAGGGGTCTCTGCTCCTGCTCGAGCTGATCGGAAGAGATGGTAGATTTGTGGACGTGGCTGGCAACTGACTTGCACCTGGAGATAGCGGAGCCAAGTTGTGGGCAGGCTTTGATGGCATCACTGATGCCGAGCTGTTCTGTGTGGCAGCAGCAAGACTCATGGTCTGGGATGTAAGCGAGACGGTTATCTGTATCCTGCTCTGACACTTCCTCAGTGTCAGACTCAGAGTCACCGCAGTCAGTGTCACTGTCTGAGGGAGGGGCGGCAGTTGCTGAGGCAGTAGACTGGGAAGAGAGCTGCTGAGCCAGCTTGACACCGAAGACAGAGTTCATGTTGCTGGCGTTGTCTGTGATGATGTGGGTGATCTTGGATCCAAGGTCGTAGGCTGCTATGGCTTCCCCGTAATGGTCGAGTGCACTGTCAGCAGTGTGCCTGCCACGGACACGCTCGCGGGCCTGCATGACAGTGTGGAGCTGCCAGTCAAGGATGAGATGATCTGTGATGCCGAGGTAGCTGCGCATCTGGTGACTGGACCCGAGGTGGTTGGTGAGGGAGGCAACCCGGGCAGAGTTGCCTGATGTTGCTGTGGCTGATGGAACGGCGCTCAGGCAGCAGTTTGCGGGCGAGAGTCTTGCGTGTTGGGACAGTGAAGCAGGGCTGGAGGGAGCTGATGCAGCAGCGGAACTCCTCATCATTCAGCAGAAAGTGGGGTATGAAGGGGTTGTTAACAAACACAGCGATGAGAGCATGTCTGAGCTCGATCTGATGTGGATCAGAGTGGCAGTGCGGCACTTCCTGACCTCCTTAGGTGCGCTGAAGGCATGGTCTCCAGACATGGTTGTTGAGGTTTCCCGTGGCGTAATTGGCAGGGGAAGGTGCTGGCAAGGCAGACATGTTGATTGCTGGGTGCTTTCTCTGCAAGTAGAAAGAGGTATGAGTCATAGTCAAGACAAAAATATTGTTTCAAAGCAAAAACAAAACTTTTGTATGCAAGAGGCCAGAGATCATGCCTACATTGTTGTTTACATTGTGTTCAAATAAAAATTAAGAAAATAAACAAAATAAATCGTATGGATGAAGGAATGGATTTTTTTTTTTTTAGGACAATGAATACTTAAACATTTACACAGATATGCTTACAAAAGACATCAGAGTCAATCTACCTCTGGATTGTCAATTTTACTCCAAGCCAGTGATGACAAATGATAAGCCACTCCCATAATAGTTCATCTAGTTCTAAATTTGTTATTGTTCTTTGCCTCTTCAGGTAAATATAGAATACCAGCCTATAGATCACATGGTCTATGACTACAGGGGTCAAGACAGATTTAATTACTTAGCGTTACGAACCTATTAAGGCATTTTACAGCTCATTCAGACTAAGATAGAATACCAGCCTGTTAACTGGTTGTATGGTGCTACATGGGTCAAAAGGTATGTAATTGCTAGGCACTAGGAACCGAGTCGATTTAATGCATGTCGCTGTTTACCTGTCTCACTGTGGTTTAAGGCATGTTACAAGCAGAGTCATTGGCAGCTTTTACTAGACCTGGCAGTTTTGACTAATTGTCTAATATTATTTCACACAAAGCCCAAATGAGATTTAACAATGCTATCTTTGAATAGTTATATAGAATACATATCTATTGAAATATAATGTAAGAGTAAATTGTCCTTACTAGCTATGAATCCAAACTAACTAATTTGCACATGAAGTCAACATGACTATACATATTAAACAATAAAATATAACTGAGCTAGCACTGATGAGCACCACGTATCAAGCTACCAGCCAATATCTACATGAGAAAGAAAAGTTTAAATATGACAACAATACCAAACTGATAATACCAATGTACAAAGAATCTTACCTTGAAGTGTTTTATCAGGTTTGAAGTTGCTGTGAATGATGCTGATATCTCAGCTGGACAAAGTTTGCACTTTGCTTTGAAGTTACCAGTAGTGAATGTAGGTATATCCACATGATCCCAAACAATAGAACGCTTCTTATCCATGATGTCAGTGTGTTAAGTGAGTGAATGACATGCCAGATGTCACTCTTGTTTATATAGCAGCCCAGTAAGTGCTCACACATGTTGATATTCTCCTCACTTAACTCACCAGAGTACTTAAACTTCTCAGGTGAACAATCTAACTACTCAGTTGAACATTTTAACTACACAGTTTAACGTTTCAGTGGCCCACTGTAATTAACTGACTAAGTCATTAGCCACCTCAGTTACTAATGATCAAGGCAAGCTATTTAAAGATACTACTCTGTTAACCAAATCAATTAACAGACACGAAACAAAACAAAAAATTCAAACAACCACTCAAACAATTGCTAATAATGATGGATGAATCAAAATAACATCATAGTTGATTAATAAACAATATAATATTACTCATGTTTAAAAATGTGTGTTGGATATGTGAAGGGACCTACCGATGAGAGCTGAGTAAAAGGAGTGTGTTTCTTTGTATGTGGGCAAAGTCGATGAAAACTACATTTCCTATAATCATTTTTCTGTGGCGAATTGTAATGTTCTGTTTATTGAGCCAAAATGTGTGTTTTCCTATAACGTACCCTCTTAGCCAATTAGAGAGCAATTTGTTGATTGTAGTTGAAAATCAAGAGAAGAAGAAATCAAAATGGTGATAGATGCTGCACAGAAATTTTTAGGAATAATGGATGTTAAAGGGGAAGAAATTCAAGGGATTTTGGAGAGAGGGTTTGGCGGGGGTCAGGTGACCGTACAGTGAAGTTTAAAAATGGGGATTTAAGGAGATACTGTGCAACAGGAATATAGTCTGTAACTGCCTGATCTCTCGCCATAACCGTCAACCTAGTATATGGCGGTAATGCCCCATGTTTCAGGAGGTAAACCGGCTCAAAAGAGGAAAGAAGAAGAAGAAAGGGAAGAAGACGCTAATTGAGAGGCGCATGACTCGAGGGAAACGAGCAGTGGAAACTGTCTTTTAAATGCAAAACTTGAAGTGAAGTACGGCCAGGTTAACCGCGTTTGTTTTCATGAGGTTTGAAAACGTATTGCGCGTTAATTAGAAAAAGTGGATGTTTCAAGCTAGTACTGTCGTGAGTGACTGTCAGCTATAACCGCTAGCCGTAGCTTGGACCAGGAATAGCATTATCTAGCCAGCGTCGCTAATGCCTGTGAGGACGAACGTAGCTGCTGTACTGCGTGGCTACACAGACGACTGCCTGTTGCTCGCTGCTGCCTCGGAATCTCCGCGCTTTACCCTTTTGACTAGCTTCTTCCCCAGTATCGTGGATCCGTGAGTAAAGATTGTCGCTGCATCTCAATAGAGTTCCGGGGGATGACATCACACCCACCCGGAAACTGAAGTTGCCGCCATTTTGGCAGCATTTGATCGCATTTGACAGACTGGCAAACTGTTTAGGTGCCGCAAGTTAAACATGGTCGACGACTGCTGTGCACCAGGTTGCACAAATAAAAGAACTAAAAATAAAGATAAGTCGTTTTATCGAATTCCTAAAGACCCCGACTGACGTGCAAAATGGATCAGCGCAATAAAAAGAGCCAAAAGCAAGCAAAACAAAACAGCACGATGGGACCCCCCGGCTGTTGGATTCCGCTTATGCAGCGATCACTTCATATCAGGTAAGTTACCAAGCACAAAGCTTACTAACGTAAGAATTTTCATTATTTAATACTAAGTTATAATTGTGGTTTCTGATCAGTGTAATACTACATAGAATTGAATTATACCATATAATTTGCACGGCTAACAATGTCATGTTTTGCTAGCAAGCTAACGTAGTAACCAAAACCCAGTTAGATAGCAGCTCACGTTACTGCATTGTTTCTATTTGTCTTGTAGGGAGCAAGAGTGATAACCAGTTAAGTCCGGACTATGTGCCATCTATTTTCAACTACCTGCCATCACCAGAGAAGATTAAAAGAAAAATGCGGCTGGAGGTCTTCAACAGACATCAAAAAGCAAAACTTCAGAAGATCGAGCAGGCCATGCTAGGCATGTGCCGATGTGAAAAAAATTAAACGGGTTCGATATTGAATTAAAAACCGAATCGAACCGTAATACCGATTTTGACCACTTGGTGTCGCATTTGCGTCTTTTTAGCTCGCCGGAGATGAATTTCCGATTGTCGTACCTACGTTTGACAACAATGGAAGGCGTGGCTCATTGCGTTGCCACCACTGGTTGCCACCATTGTAACGGGTCGTCTTCTCCATCAGTCACAGTCTCCCGTTTGTAAATAGCCTATTCGCCGGCAACCTTCTCCTCTGTGCTTTTTGGGAGAGAAGTGGTCGCTAATTTGTGACCAAGAGGACTTCCCAAAGTATTTTTTTTTTGGGCGGTGGAGCCGCTTTTGCGGCTTTTTTTTCCAAAAAACATTTTGTCCTTTGCATCCGCGCAAAGTGCGCTTCAAGTGTAACGTTGAATTCAATCAAAATCTAAATTAGATGGAGCTGTTCAGAACTTTTCCGGTGAAACTTAGTGGCTAAATTTCTCAGTACTTTCTACTGGTCATCATCGGCAATGTCACTAGTTCAGTCTCTGGCAGAAGATAATCTTTTTCTAGCCCTGTTCACAAAACCCTGAAATAATATGCTGAAGTAAAAAACACAGATCTCGGACATCGCTCACACACTGTAAAGACGCTGCCAGAGACCTAACTAGTGACATTGCCGATGACCAGAAAGTACTGAATTCCGAGGAGCCACCAAATTTAAATTGCATTTCATGCGTCCATGAATGCTGTAGATATTTTTTCGGATATAGCTAGCCAGCTATAGATGAACCTGGAGCGTTTAATATTAATAATTCTCCTCGCGGGTATGTCATCATTTTGTGACTCCAGATATTCTGAACCACGAAGCAATATGACGATGGAGTTTGTTCTGAACATCTCTATCTATTGTGACTGAATATAACGTCACACTTTAAGCCCACGACCTTAAACGTGCAGGCTCGCCAGCTAAATACATTCACACATACTGATAGAGAGAAAAAGTGACTCAATCGTAACGAACGTAAGCATTATTATCTGCTACGCCGAAGAAACACTAGAAATTTGCGAGTGCATTTACTGATGATCTTGGGCTAACTCAGGGTTAACTGCTGAAGATTAATATGATGAGCTAAAACAAATAAACAGATAAAGAGACGATGGATTGGTAAACGTTTTCAGTGAACAGTTGGGTGGGTTTAGTAGTCGTTCAGAGGTGCGCTTCAACGCATAAAAGTACGGAACTGCGAGTGGGCAACTCACGTGGCAATGTTTTGATATTATTCAAGAACTCACTAGAGTGGGCGTGCGCGTATACAAATTTCAATACAAAATGGTTAAGTGAACACTTGTCTATATATACATATCATACAATATTCAAACACATGATATATATATACACATTCAAACACGGGATTAGCAATCAGCATTTACATTGTCTGTACCCTTCACATGCTTAATTTCCAAGTCAAACTCCTGTAAAATCAAACTCCAATTCAACAATCTCCGATTCTTGTTTTTCATCTTACTCAAAAACATTAACGGATTGTGGTCAGTGTACACAATCATTGGCTTTTGTCCTGTACAAACATAAACCTCAAAGTGTTGTAAAGAAAGGACCAGAGCCAACAGCTCCTTCTCTATTGTGGAATAGTTCCTTTGGTGGCGATTGAACTTCCTGGAGAAGTATGCTACGGGATGCTCAATGTCATCAGAGTCACTTCTCTGTAGGAGCACAGATCCACAAGCTTGGTCGCTAGCATCGACCGCGATGGAGAACGGTTTGTTGAAGTCAGGAGATTTGAGCACGGGGAAGTGACACAGCAGAGACTTCAGGCGATCGAAGGCTCTCTGGCATGCATCATCCCAGGTGAACTTTACGCCTTTCTTCAGTTGGTTAGTTAGACTGAGAGCAATCTCAGCAAAGTTCTTGCAGAACTTGCCGTAGTACCCGATCATTCCAAGGAAGCGGCGCAAAGCTTTTTTGTTGTCAGGAACTGGAAAGTCCATGATGGCTTGGACTTTAGCATTTATGGGTGCCACCTTACCCTGGCCTATGACGTAGCCAAGATAGGTGACAGTAGCACAACCAAAGTCACTCTTGTTCAGGTTAACAGTCAGGTTAGCCTGGGTCAGGCGCTGAAACAACGTCTCTACATCTTTCAGATGTTCTTCCCAGGAGTCACTCCATGTGATCAGGTCGTCGATGTACGCACCCGTGTGTGGCAATCCGGCGATTGTAGACTGTATCATCCTTTGGAACGTGGCTGGGGCATTTTTCATGCCAAAGGGTAGGACTTCATACTGGTACAACCCAGATGGTCTGGCAAAAGCAGAGATGCTCTTGGCCCTCTCAGTTAAAGGCACACACCAATAACCCTTCAATAAATCAATCTTGGTCAGAAACTTTGCTTGCCCTACTCTATCAATACAATCATCAATCCTAGGTATTGGAAACACATCAGTTCTAGTTACAGCATTGACTTTGCGATAATCTGTACAGAATCTAGTACTTCCATCAGGTTTTGGAACTAGCACACAGGGTGAACTCCAATCTGAGTTGGAGGGTCTGATAATATCATGTTCTAACATGTACTCAACCTCTTACTCAGCAATCTTTCTCTTTTCAGGATTCATCCGGTACGGATGCTGTTTTATTGGTTTGGCATCACCAACATCTACATCATGAGAGGCTATAAAAACTCTCTTTGGAACATCAGGAAACAAATCCTCATATTTCTTGATCAACCTCTCAAACTGATCTTTCTGTGAGGGTTCTAAGTGCTGGAGTTTTACATCAAGATTTTGCAACACTTCAGAATTTGACAATTTACATGAAAGAACTTCAGCTTTAATTCTAGGTTCATCATCTTGAAACTCCCCCTCATCTTCACACGTTTTGACCATAGGAGAATTTGAAGTGACAGCAGCAACCCTAGCATTTCTGTCATGATCAGGCTTCAGCATGTTAATGTGACACAATTGTTTTGGTTTTCTCCTATCTGGAGTCTTCACAATGTAATTGAGATCATTGAGTTTTGTCAGAATTTCATAAGGACCATGAAATCTAGCCTGCAATGGATTGGACTGCAAGGGAAACAATACAAGGACCTTATCTCCTGGTTTAAACTCACGGCTTCTAGACTTATGATCATACCAAGTTTTCATTTTTCCCTGATTTGATTTCAAGTTCTCTTTGGCTAGGTCACAAGCTGCACGCAATCTTTCCTTGAACTTGCTAACATAGTCTAACAGACTGATGTGCGGCTCTTCCTCTTGCCATTGTTCACTCAATAATAGCAAAGGTCCTCTCACTTCATGACCAAACACTAGCTCAAATGGACTGAATACAGTAGACTCCTGCACTGCTTCTCTAGCTGCAAACAACAGCAAATGAACACCTTCATCCCAGCCTTTCTCATGGTCATAACAATAAGTCCTCATTATTGTCTTAAGAGTGGAATGAAACCGCTCTAAGGCACCCTGACTTTCTGGATGATAGGCACTAGAAAGAATCTGCTTTGCACCTAGTTCATACACAACCTGCTGAAACAATCCTGAAGTGAAATTGCTACCTTGGTCTGACTGAATTTCCTTGGGAAGGCCAAACAACGTGAAGAACTTTATCAAAGCCTTTGAGATTGCAGTTGCCTTGATGTTACGTAGAGGGATGGCTTCAGGGAATCTGGTAGATGCACACATGATTGTCAACAAGTACTGATTTCCAGATATAGTCTTGGGTAATGGACCAACACAATCAACAATGACCTTAGAGAATGGCTCCCCAAATGCTGGGATAGGCTGCAATGGAGCTACAGGTGGGTCTAACTGGTGTTTTCCAACTACTTGACAAGTGTGACAGGTTTTGCAAAAGTTGGAAACGTCTTTCCGAAGCCCAGGCCAAAAGAAGTGTTTCATGATCTTATCAACAGTCTTGTTAACACCAAGATGACCTCCTAAAGTTAAACTATGAGGCATTGTTAAGATCTCATTCCTGTAGACCTTCGGAATAACAATTTGCCTGACCACTGCCCAATCTGCATTGGCAGGGATATCAGGAGGGCGCCACTTCCGCATCAACACACCATCCTTGAGATAATACCCAACTGGAACTGCGTCTATTTCTTTATCAGGAAGGGCTCTCCTCTTTAGTACACAAATTTCAGGATCATTAGTTTGCTCCTCAATCAACCGCTTTCTGGACAGAGACAAGTCTTTAGACACATCAGAATCCCCAAACCCATCTGGCTGGCTGAACAATGAACTGATAAAAGTGTCTGATAAGTTCTCAAACGGAGAAACCAGGCCAATCAGAGTCATGAGGCGAACCACCTGAGTCCTGACTATTCAATGTACTGGACGGCACCACATCATCTTCTTCTTTAGCCTTCTTGGCCATAGCACGAGTCACTGCGCAAGAAGGATACAGAGATGGGTCCTCATCCCCATCTTCAGTGCTCGGCTGTGAAGTAAGATGTACAGGGGGAAGTACTTTGCCCCCAGCCAGGTCATTGCCTAGCAACAGAGAAACACCCTTTATAGGTAGACTTGACATAAGTCCCACCTTTACCTGTCCTGTAACTAAATCTGACTTCAAGAATATAGAGCGCAGGGGTACAGATACAGTCCTCCCTTCAATACCTTGTACAAGTATGAAATCCCCTGAAGCGGTCTCATCACGTAACTCCAAGGAGTCCATCAACAAAAGTGACTGAGAAGCTCCGGTATCCCTTAAGATATATATGGGGACAAGAGTAGTATGCTCATTCAGAGCCACAAATCCCTCTGACACAAATGGAAGAAATTCCTCCCTCAAGAAGTCAGCTGTATCAGGCTTTTTAGCCCCACAAGAAGCAGGCAATTTAGCAGATTGGTTATCTACTACAGGGGTTTCTAACCTTGTTTTCACAAAGGCATTTGGTTTGGTATCCTTTTCTTTTTCTTTCTTAGCTTTAAGGAACCAAGGAACCAACAGTTAGTTGTAACATGACCAGATTTCTTGCAATAACTGCAAACTAGACCACTTTTGTCACTGTCAGCTTTCACACTTTGATCAGACCTGTTACTGGATTTCTGAGCACCATCACCAGATTTGTCTTTGTCTTTGGGTGAGGAGTCTTGGGTATCACCATAACCCTTTTTCTGAAATTGGGACCATCTAATATTACTGCTAGACTGAAATTTGGACTTATGTGTGAGAACATATTCATCTGCAAATTTGGCAGCTGATTGCAAATTCAGTGCTTGCTTCTCATTAAGGTAGGTCTTAACATCATCTTTAACACAGTTCTTGAATTCTTCAACTAACACCATCTCTTTTAGTGAGTTGAAATCATCCTTGACCTCCATAGAAGTACACCAGCGCTCAAAGCAAACCTGCTTTTCATTAGCAAATTCAACATAAGTCTGATTTTCAGATTTCTTCAGACCTCTGAATTTCTGTCGGTAAGCCTCTGGAACCAACTCATAAGCTCTCAAAATAACCTTTTTGACAACCTCATAATCAGAGGAATCATCTGCAGACAAAGCCGAATAGGCTTGTTGAGCTTTACCCTTGAGGACAGTTTGCAACATCAGAGGCCAGTGTTCCTTTGGCCACTGGCAACTCTTTGCTACCTTTTCAAAACACTGGAAATAGTTGTCAACATCCTTTTCCGAAAATGGAGGCACTAGTTTTACCTCCTGACTGGCACAAAATTTATTTTTAGTTTCAATTTTAATTTTTAGTTGCTCCATTTGGAGTCTTTCTTCTCTATCGAATTTCTCTAATTCAAAATCTCTCTGTCTTGCAAATTTTTCTAACTCAAATTCTCTTTGTTTTCCTTTTTCCTCCCTTTCTTTTTCTCTTTCCTCCCTTTCTTTTTCTCTTTCCTCCCTTTCAGTCTCTAGCATTTTTAATTTAAGTTCCATTTCTATATTTGGATTTTCCACTGGAAACTGTTCCAGATCTCTGGGTGCAAACACATTTTCATCAATGTAATATTCAACTATCTCTCGAGCCAGTCTTGCTTTTCGCATGGCTGGTTTCACCTCTGTCAGCTCTAAATGTCTGCAAATTTCTAGCAGTTCTGTCTTTTTAAAAGACTTCAAAACCCCTACGGTTGGTGATGCCAAGAAATCATCCATTGCTGTTGTCAATATATATGTATTCAATTAAAAAAAATCAATTTTACAATTTGAAATGTTAGATTTTGAATAAATTACTCACAAAATGGTCTGTCCCGGACGAGCCCCCAATTTGTTATGGCCCCAATTTGTTTTTACATTTATAACACAACAGCAACAGCAACAGCAACAGCAACAGCAAGGGATGACAGACACAGTTTTAAAAACTCAAACACATTTAATTATCAAAGACAATAACAACTAACTAACCTAAAGACCAAGATTGAATTATGTACAAAACATAAATATTTACAATCCCCTTTCGTGGGGGGTGGCTTGGTGATGTCCTGGATGATGAAAATGCTCAAACACAGGCAAAGAAATCCACAAAAGAAACGTCACAGGTCTTGAACAGAATGGCAGGTCTGGTCATCTTCTTGCAATTTCTCCTACTACTTTACTGTCTCAATTCTTTTCCTTATATACTCTTTTGCAGACCCCACCCACATTTAGACCTCTTTTTTTTAATTTTCTGAGACTTGCCCCAGACATGTCCAGGACATGTCTAAACATGACTCCAGTCTGAGTTTAACAAAAAAAAGGTAAATACTGCCATTTAGTGGCCTATATTCACATTACACTGTGGTGTGTCGTTAGCGTGGAGTAATGAACAGCTTCTGCACTGGTATATGACGGAGGGGGCGAAAGCTCCAGGCTAAACGGCCTAATTGGAAATTGCCCGTGGTAATCGTTTACTTACTGTGTCGGAATGACCAGCATTTCCTCGCGTTGCATGGGCGCGTTATGGATAGTGCATGAGAGCGGTTATGTCATGAACATAATACAGGTTTTACACACTGTAAGTTCCGTTTGCGTGAACCGTTGCTTATGTGGAGCAAGCAAATCGCTAACTTTTACAGAAAATAATTTTATATTCAATTGCCGATTTAATATTCAATCAACGGAAATGCAGACAAATTGTTTGTTATACCGGACACATTATAGCCTGTGGGCTTCCTTATTGCTTTCACCCATAGCGTCAGAGAGCTTGCCCAGATATAGGAGAAGTATCAGGCTGACCCCAGTCATGGATAAGTAAAGCGATCGTTTCAAAAGCACCCAAAAATGCTCCCAAAGCTTTACAAAACCTATGTCTGATCTAACTGCACCTCTCTGATTAGCTTCAACTGTAGTGGCAACAGTCAGGCAACGTTATGATGAAACTGTCACATTGTTGCTTACAGGGCCTAAAGCTCGAAAAATTGCCATGCTGGAAAAATGAAATTACTGGGGGTCGTCCAAAAAAAATGAGTTGCGTCCTAACTCACTTTGTGATGGTCAGAGGTGTATTGTAACGAACAGTAGCCTACTTCAGCAGTTTTTTTTTTTGAGGATTTGTACTTTACTGTTTGTTCCCTATAGTGTGTTCTACATGCCACATCGTCCTGTGGTTCGTAAGTCAAGTTTGTCCACTAAGGTTCGCCCTGTTTTTGATGCCTCTGCATCTGGTGTTAATGGGGTGTCATTGAATGACTGTCTCGAATGCGGACCTTCGTTGGTTCCCAATCTATTGGAGATATTGATCACATTTCATAGATGGAGAGTTGCAGTGACAGGTGATATCACAAAGGCCTTCCTACAAATTGGAGTTCATAGACCTGAACTCGAGCTCGAAGTAGGATTACACCAGAAGTTGGTTCTCAGCAGTTTGGTTTCATTGAAGATGCGGGGACAAGAAATGCCATTTTCACTCTGAGAATGATTACCGAACGGGCTGTGGAGATGCAAAGAGATGTCTTTATGTGCTTTATTGATTACAGCAAAGCATTTGATAAAGTAAGACATGGTGAACTGTTTGAAGATCTACAGAAGCTTGATTTACATGGAAAAGACCTGCAACTTCTGCAGGACCTCTACTGGAATCAGTCTGCCTGCATCAGAATAGATGGCGAATGTAGCAAGTACACACAGGTGAAGAGAGGTGTCCGACAGGGCTGTGTCTTCTCTCCTGACTTGTTCAACTACTACAGTGAACTAATTCTGAGACATCTGGATTCAGAGAGGGGTTTACGCGTAGGAGGTGTGAACATTACTAACATCAGATACGCATATGACGCAGTACTGATCGCAGAGTCTGCGCAGGACCTGCAGAGACTTTTGGACGTTGTGGTCCGTGAAAGTGAGAAGAAAGGCTTGAGTGTCAACTGTGGGAAAACAGAGTCCCTTGTAGAAGTCCAGAATGTGTACAACGGGTGCACGGTGAAACCATCAAACAAGTATCCTCTTTCAAATGTTTAGGCAGTGTGATATCTGATGATGCTAGGTGTGTGAAGGAGATCAAGAAGAGAATAGCCCAAGGAAAGTCTGCCTTCACTAAACTTGAGAAGATTCTGAAGAACAGAACCATTTCTATGGCCACCCGCATGCGCGTGCTCAACTGCTATGTGTACCCAGTGCTGACATACTGAGGTGACGCTTGGACCTTAACAGCAGAATCAATAAGAACCCTGGAGAGCTGTGAGGTTTGGTTTCTACGAAGAATGCTTAAGATCTCGTGGATAGAGAAAGTCCACAATGAAGAGGTGCTCAGAAGAGCAGGAGTAGGAAGAAGGTTAATAAATGACATTAGAGTGAGACAAATAAGATTCTTGGGACATGTAATAAGGAAAGGAGGTCTGGAAAACCTCACCCTCACTGGCAAAATAGACGGGAAAAGAGGCAGAGGTAGGAGGAGAATGAGGTGGAGCGATAGTCTGCATTTGTGGCTAGAAGAGAAAGGACTACATCATGATGGAACAGAGCTGGTACAGATGGCGCAAAACAGGAGAAAGTGGCCGGAAATTATATCCTACGTCCGAATTGGATCTGACACCTAGAGAGAGAGAGAGAGACCTGAACAAGATGTCCATAGATTTTTGTGGAATAAGGCCGGTGAAGTTCGAGTGATGCGGTTCAAACGTGTCCCATTTGGTAACAAGTCCAGTCCCTTCCTTTTGAATGCAATGATGAAGTGTCATTTGTCTCAATATCTACTTTCCAGTGCTGTGGAAGAGTTACGAGCGTTTAGCGCGAAGCGGAGGATGTAGTATTCAGCTCCGTTCATACGTACGTCCGTCCGTCCCGGACAGGGGGGGATATAGTCACTTTAGTGACAAACTAAATATATATAGTGATATAATGATATAGAAACTATAGTGATATGGTTTATATAGTGATATAGACACTTTAGTGACAAACTCTTGTTGGTTTGGTGATTCATCCCTGTTAAATCTTAATTAACGGATAGGGCACCCACACACAGAGATATCAGAGAACTAGAGTGGACAATCCCGTCATGTCCGTGGCAGCACGCCGCCATCTTTTGTATGTATATCGGGGCAGACGCTCAATGGAAAATGCAGTATAACTGGCCTAAACCGAGCTCGGAAAAAACGAAAACTCACTCATACGGGACAACGGCTGAAGTTCCGATTTCTCTGTAATGTCTTCCGTTTATATAAACATCGAATACACCAGATTTAAAAATATATATTTTAAAAATAAATTTTGTTGTTTGATTACAATTCCTTATTTATGTCCATTTTAAGTACGAAAAGATAAAAAGTACACGGAAAACGAGTTTCTAAGTTGTCGACACCCATGTTTAGCCTACTGTTTACATGTGCCTCATTGGACATTTATACATACATAAGATGGCGAAGCTATTCTGCCGTTTCCGCTCTGGTCCAGCCCACACGTCGTCCAGTCTAGTTTTTTTTTTATCTCTGTGCACCCACATATGAACCATAAATCCAGCTTCAGACTGCTGATGTCGGAGTGCTGATGTCATCAGTGTATGACTGCCGATGTCAGAAGTTGAGGTCATCAGCACTGATATAGGATCAGGTTTTGACTGGCTCTCACTGTTCTCACTTTCAGCTCTAAGGCAAAAAAAAAGCTCAAAAGAAGCCATTTTTAAACGTATTTTAATGACATCGCACATATTTTACAAAAAGGGTAAAATTCTACAGGTGCAGCTCGATATTGAGAGCTGGGACAGATACACAGAGTCTGCATTTACAGAGTTAAGGGTTCTCAATGGTTCTGCACTTAGAGAACCAAGGGTTCCACTTGGTTCTACACTTACAGACCTGAAGGCTCTCCCAGGTTCTGCATTCCATGGGCCCAATTTGAGAAAAGTATTTAATTTAAGATAATGCCAGTTTATTTGATTGTGCAATAAGATGAATGTTTCCATTACAATATTCACAGTGACAGAGAAATGCAGACTATGTATCAAATAGCAAGATATTGTAGCAAATATTAGTAAGTAATAATTGAGGGCGCTGTATATACACTAACATGCACTCCAGTATGATAGACATGTCCATTACACCTTCGCACATACAGGTTTTGATTATATACATGCACATATACACACATTTTGTACTCATTTTTTTTTTTGTTGGTGTTGTGGTGTATTGTCTCTGGTGTAATATGTCTGTAGATAGTTGATTGTTATTCTGTTTGTCTGTCATGTATGTTAGGACCCCCTCGAAAACGAGAGGACTCCTCAGAAGGGGTTTATGCTACTTAATAAATTTTAATGAATGAAAAATTTGAATGAATCTTCTGCCGGCCCAGGTCCTGTTCCAGCCGGCCCCGCCTCGCTTTCAGCTGCTCCAGCAGGTTTTCCCACAGTCGGTTGACATTATCCTTCCTCGCCACGATGCGCTTGATGTCGTGGTAATTCTCAGCCTCCAGCTCATCCGCCATGGCGACCACCGCGTGCACATGTTCCTCGTACCCCGCAGTGTCCCTCTCAATGGCCTCATGCTTTTTAGTGGCGGCCTCCACCGCCTGCAGCTCAAAGCCGAAATCATCCTGCAGCGAGAGAAGGTGGGAGAGACCCAATCACAAGTGCTTCTTTAATATTTAAACATTAGCATTTATGCATTTTCATTAACACATCATCATTAATGTATTATCATTAATGCATCATCATGTTAACAGGCAAAGACAAAATTTCTGTCCTTCATGAACCATGAAATTCTTCTCCACTGAAGTTTTTTTTTCCCCAAACGACAAATCCCCCCCCCCCGCGGAGGTCAGCTTCATTAGCTTCATTTTTGTTAATGATAAATTTGTACTCACACGGAGTCTTCAGGGAGGTTGTGACAAGTTTGTATATTAGGGCCAATTCATGAGATAATCTGATATTTTGGAGAAGTTGTTAGTGATTGTGGAGACTTCAATGAGAGTTTGTGTTGGTTTTGTTAATTACAAAAGTATTTCAAACGTCTACAGCAACAAACAGGAATATGAACATGAGGTAAAAGCACAAACGTATGGAGATGGGTGAGGGAGGAGAAAGTGAGGAGGAGCAGTGAGGTGATGGTGTGCAGGTGTGTGCATGTGGGAGGGGCCAGGAAGAGGGGGAAACAGGGGGAGGGGCAGAGGGAACACGAGGGTTTGAAGCTGAACGAGTTCAGGAGAGACGAGAGCTGAGCGACGTTTACTGTCCGCAAGGTGAGGTGTACATACACTTTTCCTTAAGATCGGTCCATTCTATACCATCATCATCATTACTATTATTATTATTATTATTATTATTATTATTATTGTCGTCATCATCATCATCACTATTATTATGAAAGACCGTAACCTTTCAGAAGAGCCAGGGTGTGAACTAATTTATATTCTACTCTATTTTCCTGAACCAGGTTCAATAACCTGCACAGCAGAATCAGCTCCCTTGAAAGAGTGAGAGGCCAAAGACACATTTGAAAGGCCCAGTGACATCAAAGGAATTTCATCCTTGCGTGAGTGGGAATGTGCCCGTATTCAGGTGTATTTATCAAAGTACCCGTGTGCAGGTGTGTTTAATGAGTGTACATGTGTGTTTGTTGTGTTTGCCTGCGCGCCAGTGTGCTAATTGTGTCTGCCAGTGTCCTGGTGCGTTCATTGTGTCTGCCTGTGTACAGGTGTGTTTATTGTGTCTGCCTCTGCAGCGGTGTGTTTTTTGTGTATGCCAGAATGTAGGTGTGTTCATTGTGTCTGCCAGTGTGCAGGTGTGTTAATGTGTTCACCGTACCTGTGAGACGAGTCGCTGGGTCTCACTCAGCCAGGTCTCTGTCATGGCGGCTTTGCGGTCAAAGTGCCGGGCGAGCTGCTCAAGTTTTTCCTGGTGAATCAGCTCAGTCCTCAGGGCCAACTCCCGCTCATGTTCCGCCTTCTCCAGTCTCTCCCAGGCCTGGCACAGGATAACACACTATCAATAACCCAGTCTCTCCCAGGCCTGGCACAGGATAACACACTATCAATAATCCAGTCTCTCCCAGGCCTGGCACAGGATAACACACTATCAATAACCCAGTCTCTCCCAGGCCTGGCACAGGATAACACACTATCAATAACCCAGTCTCTCCCAGGCCTGGCACAGGATAACACACTATCAATAACCCAGTCTCTCCCAGGTCTGGCACAGGATAACACACTATCAATAACCCAGTCTCTCCCAGGCCTGGCACAGGATAACACACTATCAATAATCCAGTCTCTCCCAGGCCTGGCACAGGATAACACACTATCAATAACCCAGTCTCTCCCAGGCCTGGCACAGGATAACACACTATCAATAACCCAGTCTCTCCCAGGCCTGGCACAGGATAACACACTATCAATAACCCAGTCTCTCCCAGGTCTGGCACAGGATAACACACTATCAATAACCCAGTCTCTCCCAGGTCTGGCACAGGATAACACACTATCAATAACCCAGTCTCTCCCAGGCCTGGTACAGGATACCACTGGTGGGTCAGTATGAGGAGATGGATGGACTCAGGTGGGTCAGTATGAGGAGATGGACGAACTCTGTTGGGTCAGTATGAGGTGATGGATGGACTCTGGTGGGTCAGTATGAGGAGATGGATGGACTCTGGTGGGTTAGTATGAGGAGATGGATGGACTCTGGTGGGTCAGTATGAGGAGATGGATGGACTCAGGTGGGTCAGTATGAGGAGATGGACGAACTCTGTTGGGTCAGTATGAGGTGATGGACGGACTCTGGTGGGTCAGTATGAGGTGATGGATGGCGCACATACACTAACATACACTCCAGTAAGATAGACATGTCCAGTACACCTTCGCACATACAGGTTTTAGACGCGTTACCAGGATGCCAAGCTTGGGTGGGCATTTGTCCTCTTTGGGGGGGCAGAAAAAAAGAACCTCTAAATCGCCATAAAATAAATAAATATTGCATATATATAGTGGCAGCTGGTGTACTGGCGATAGGGGAGGAACATTAACAGGTGTGGTCAGTTTGCATTTATTATGCAAACTAGGGTCGTGCCTATCGTGAGCCGCAATTTTTTAAAGACGTAGCACCACCACCTGCTGCCATGGGGCGAACGTCCCAGCTTTCCCTTTTCCCTCATTATACCCATGGCAGGTTGAACGAAAGTGCGAAACATCATAGGGCATGTGAAATGCTTCCGGAAAAAAACTCGACTGACATCAGTATTTTTCGGCTACATGCCGCACGGAGCCAAGTAAAGGACTGCAGAATCGCCTCATATTAACCAATTGGGCAACTGTCAGAAAAACAAACCTGTTCCCATTTACTTCGCTTGATTGGCAATCAAATAGTGGATTCGTTTACTCTCTAAGTTGAATGAATAGAGCTGTTTAGACAGCATGTTGGATTGATGCATTTCGAAATTTAAATGGCCGTAGAACAGCAGTTTTGCATGAACGCGATTGTCATTGCCGTGCGATTTCGTGCAACTGATCATTTATATCTCACATTCACGTTTCATCCGCTTTTGGGGAAGAAGAAGATTTTTTCTAATTATTCAAACTGGGATTCTTTCAATCTCACACTGTAGCCCAGTTAGGTTTGTCTGCTTTTCACCATCACATCTTAATCGTTATGGGCAATTAGCAAAATCTAAACTCGGGCTTCTTCCCGGCAGCATTTTAAATCGTTTTAAGCCGCTTCAGGTGTGTCTGTTTAAAGAAATTACACGCGACTGCCTTCACGCCTCATGACTGTAAGTGGTCTCATCACACTTAAAAAAAAAATCCTCGTTCAACATCGCCATACCTCAACTCAGCATTTCATCTCTCATTGTAGTATATTTAGGAGTACTATAATGATCAAATAAAAATAAAGAGATTTGTTTGAAGACCGCCCTGGATTTTAAGGGAGAAGAAAACACACAAGGTGGGAACCCTTATGAAAAGCGGATGAAACATGACTGTGAGATATAAATGATCAGTCGCACAAAATGGTGTGGCAATGACATCGTGTTCATGCAAATCTGCTATTCTACGGCCATTTAAATTTCGAAATGCATCAACCAAACATGCTGTCTAAAAAGCTCTACTCATTCAACTTAGAGAGTAAACGACTCCATTTGATTGCCAATCAAGCAAAGTAAACGGGAACACGTTTACTTTTCTTAGAGTTGCCTTCTGAAGTCCTTTACTTGGCTCCGTGCAGCACGCCGCCGAAAAATACTTATGCCAGTCAAATTTCCTTCCAGACATGCTTATGATACAGAATTATTGTTGCAACAACCGCAGTGAGTGACAAGCAACTCCAGACCAGCTGCCTGGGCTCACTCGGTAGCCAACTCCGGTTATAACCACACGAGTCAATGAGGATGACAAACTAGTGCACAAATTACCTTAATGTCAAACAACAAGACTAACAAAATAAGCGGTGGCAGAAGTAGCAACAAAAGAGATATGGGCGAAGTTTTAATTCCCTGAGAGAAGCACAGGGCCGGAGACGTGACCTCAGACTGATGAGTGAAGACGGCAGTCTAAGAGAATGGGAGGGTCCTCGTAATTCGATAGAGCCCGTTGCTTTCACAGCAGAATAGACTGGCAAAGGAATCCACCAATCACACATAGTGATAAATAAATTAAGCATCTGTAAAGCTCACTCTAAATGGCTGTCTATCTCTGGCTTTGAATCAGTTGGATATCGCGTGTTTGCTGTCAAATTGGAGTCAATCAGTTTTTTATCTTGAGTTTTCATTGGGGGGGCAAAGCTTTTCTCAGGGTGGGCACTGCCCACCCCCTGCCCCCCCTTGGTAACGCCCCTGGATTATATACATGCACACATACACTAACACACACCCCACTACGATACAAAAATACACTACACCTGTGTAAGGGGTCTCACCTTCAGCCTGACCATCCAGATCATGGTGTCGAGCATCTCCTGGAAGATCTTCTGCCGGCCCAGGTTCTGTTCCAGCCGGCCCCGCCTCAAATTCAGCTGCTCCAGCAGGTTTTCCCACAGTCGGTTGACATTATCCTTCCTCGCCACGATGCGCTTGATGTCGTGGTAATTCTCAGCCTCCAGCTCATCCGCCATGGCAACCACCGCGTGCACATGTTCCTCGTACGCCGCAGTGTCCCTCTCAATGGCCTCATGCTTTTTAGTGGCAGCCTCCACCGCCTGCAGCTCAAAGCCGAAATCATCCTGCAGCGAGAGAAGGTGGGAGAGACCCAATCACAAGCGCTTCTTTCATATTTAAACATTAGCATTTATGCATTTTCATTAACACATCATCATTAATGTATTATCATTAATGCATCATCATGTTAACAGGCAAAGACAAAATTTCTGTCCTTCATGAACCATGAAATTCTTCTCCACTGAAGTTTTTTTTTTTCCCCCCAAGCGCCAAATTTGTACTCACACAGAGTTTTCAGGGGGGTTGGCGAAAAATGAATAAAAAAATAAAAATAAAAAATAAATAAACAAATAACAATATTATGCAGTGATTTGATATTGCTGGTCAGGATAGTATTCAACATAAGATAAAAGACAACAAACAGAGGGACTGCAGACTGCTATATGTAAACATATACTCACATATATACACACACACATACACATAACATCAGTGTATATTCATGTACATGTAGTTTAATAAATATGCGTAGTGGAGCCTCATATTACGGGGGTGTGGATTAATCTTTGTGGGGGATGTATGGGCTGAGACCTCTGGTTTATTCCTTAAATGGTAGGTATGATAGCGGTGACTGTGTGGCAGAAGAAAAGCACTGTGTGTTATTTATATGAATATAGTGAACTGCTGAGGAGTTCAGTAAAATGAGCCCAATGACGACCAAATTAGTCAACTGGGTTTGCAGTTGACGCTCTAAGTTTTTCCATGTTAATGTAATTGGATGATAAACTGAGCCACTGAGATATTGTGATGTTTTGTCTAGTTTTCGAGTTTAGCTGAATGGTTTTATGGCCGTTGATAGGATGATCCTAGTTGGGCGTATGCTGTCAGGTGGCAGTTCAACAGAAGATAATTCTCCCAACAGACACACTGATGGGGAGACTGGAAGCCGCAACCAAGGATGGAGGAGAGTTTGTTGTTGACTGTTTTCCAAAATGTATAGATAGGTGGGCAAAGGCATGTGGCATGAAAGTAGTTGTCAGTGATGTTGAGTGTGCAGAGGTTACAGATATCGCTTTCAGTGAAACCCATTTTTAACATTTTTTCTTGGGTACAGTTGACACGATGAAGGATTTTAAAGTGAATGAGCTGTAATCTTGGATTTGAGGACATTGAGAAGGTCTGGATACTGACTTGTTTCCAGTCAATAAACAGCCAAGTTTCGGTGGTAACAGCCAAGACTTTTTCTCAGTGTTGAGTCGGAACGGCAAGACTGTTGTCAATTTTAGATAAAATCTTGTAATTTTTGGACAGGGTTTTGTTCTGATAAACTAATTCTTTGAGTTGGTCGGTTATCAGGGGGATTTAGACTATTGCTGCGCAGATTGATTTTACTCTTCTTGAGACATTGCTTGAGTTTTGAATATTGTAGAAAGCTGTTACCACCAATATTTTACCTTTCCGTGAGGATTTCATGTGGTATGAGTGAGTTATTTTCAAATATGTGATCTAAATGAGTGTTTTAAATACCAAGTTTTTTCCATTTGTTAAATACAATCGGTTTGTTTTGGATTAGGAAGTCTGGATTATGCCATAATAGAGTGAGTTTGTTTGGTGTCATGGTTTGTCCAGTCATTTGGATGAGTTTCCACCAGGCTGTCAGAGTCACTGCAATAGATGGGTTTTTAAAGCAATTGTGTTTTTTCAATAATTGTAAAAGATACGGCAAGTCTAATGATTACTCCTGGCAGCCATATTCTTCAATGTCCATCCATGTGAGCTGTGCAATGTTTACTGTCCGCAAGGTGAGGTGTACATACACTTTTCCTTAAGATCGGTCCATTCTATACCATCATCATCATTACTATTATTATTATTATTATTATTGTCGTCATCATCATCATCACTATTATTATGAAAGACCGTAACCTTTCAGAAGAGCCACGTACTCTATTTTCCTGAACCAGGTTCAATAACCTGCACAGCAGAATCAGCTCCCTTGAAAGAGTGAGAAGCCAAAGACACATTTGAAAGGCCCAGTGACATCAAAGGAATTTCATCCTTGCGTGAGTGGGAATGTGCCCGTGTTCAGGTGTATTTATCAAAGTACCCGTGTGCAGGTGTGTTTAATGAGTGTACATGTGTGTTTGTTGTGTTTGCCTGCGCGCCAGTGTGCTAATTGTGTCTGCCAGTGTCCTGGTGTGTTCATTGTGTCTGCCTGTGTGCAGGTGTGTTTATTGTGTCTGCCTCTGCAGCGGTTTGTTTTTTGTGTATGCCAGAATGTAGGTGTGTTCATTGTGTCTGCCAGTGTGCAGGTGTGTTAATGTGTTTACCGTACCTGTGAGACGAGTCGCTGGGTCTCACTCAGCCAGGTCTCTGTCATGGCGGCTTTGCGGTCAAAGTGCCAGGCGAGCTGCTTAAGTTTTTCCTGGTGAATCAGCTCAGTTCTCAGGGCCAACTCCCGCTCATGTTCCGCCTTCTCCAGTCTCTCCCAGGCCTGGCACAGGATAACACACTATCAATAACCCAGTCTCTCCCAGGCCTGGCACAGGATAACACACTATCAATAATCCAGTCTCTCCCAGGCCTGGCACAGGATAACACACTATCAATAACCCAGTCTCTCCCAGGCCTGGCACAGGATAACACACTATCAATAACCCAGTCTCTCCCAGGCCTGGCGCAGGATAACACACTATCAATAACCCAGTCTCTCCCAGGCCTGGCACAGGATAACACACTATCAATAACCCAGTCTCTCCCAGGCCTGGCGCATGATAACACACTATCAATAACCCAGTCTCTCCCAGGCCTGGCACAGGATAACACACTATCAATAACCCAGTCTCTCCCAGGCCTGGCGCAGGATAACACACTATCAATAACCCAGTCTCTCCCAGGCCTGGCGCAGGATAACACAATATCAGTACACCAGTCTCTCCCAGGCCTGGCACAGGTGGAAGTGCAGTGTTTATACAGCAGTCGCAGGGTACCGCAGGGGGCCAGTCACACCTTGTTGATGTCCGAGATGAGCTTCTCTTCCCAACGTATGTAGGCCTCCTTGTTGTTGGCCCTCATCTTGCTCTCACTGGTGAAGAGCAGAACCACCAGGTCCCCCTTTTCAGTTACCCTTGTGAGGAAAGAGTGAAGAAGAACAAACAACACAATAAACAGACAGCATGGTGCCTGGGGGTCGGGGGTCTTCCAGCATGAGGGGATGAGCTAATGTTTCCTCCAGTGCAGTGTCACCACATTGCTGATCCTTTAGGACATGAATCTCTGCTCATGTTAGTAAACCTCAGCTAAAGACTCTCTGCCAAAAGAACAGATTGACTGTTCCATCAGCAGTAGGCTGAGAGGTTCATGTAGGTGTGACATGAGAAACCCAAGCACACTCCAACCTCCACTGGAAACGTAGAGGAGCAGTGTGGTTTGGTGAGGCACTTGGAGAAAAGGCCACTGTTGTGGAATTTTCACTCCAAAAATCACAGCATTGTAATTCGTTATTAGACTAAAGGTTTATTCTGGCAAATAAAATCATTATAGAGTACTTAAGTGATGACGTCACCGCTACATAGCTTCTGGTGTTGGAAGGAAAAATCCCTATGGGAATTTATAATGGGGTTTGGAAACTTTTTGGCATTGCTCAAAGTCGTATTAATTCTAAGAGCAGCCTCGCTCCGAGATTAGACTGCAGGGTATACAGATTCAAATGATCACATCAAATTCGTAGTTTATTGCCAGAAATGATCTGCTTTTTCACGTGTAGTCCAGTTTCTAGTCCACTTCTCCGAAGCACATATCCGCTGCACAAATGGGCGAGTACCATGTGATTTGTTCCAAGCCAATGAGGTACCTCAGTTTCAGCTACGTTCATAACGTACCACGACGGTAGGCCATCAGTGCCCTACATTGCCCTATGTCTGTACACCGGTTCCCACATAACGGACTACAATTAGCTAGCTACAAACCAAGAAATGAAAGGATCACAATGAATAGTTATTTCGCCATTTAGCTAGCTAGCAAATCACCGAGCTAGCCAGCTAGTGAGCTTACTACATCAAGTGCACATAGCTGAACCGATAGAAACAGTAAATGGGACCGTCACTTACTGTTATTCAGCAAGCCAGCGAGTAGGATTATTCAATAAATATCACCAGATTAGCTAGCTAGCAAAGTGAAAAAAATAGGCGTGCAATGCATGGAATACCCCTCAGCTCGATGTCGTCTCCAAAAACTTCAACGCCCGCCCGCCCGCCCAACCGCACGAAGGATAGCAATACCCCGTCAGCCTTGAGGGCTGAGGGGTAAAAACCAGTGAAGAGCCATTATTTGGCTTCTTAGCTAGCGTTGAACTGTGGGCATTTCACAAGGTGGCATTTAAATAAATGCGCCAAATATAAAGTTAAAATCTACCAAAGTCAGTAAACTGGCTCGCTGTCAGTTATGCTTTGACCTGGCTGATAAGCTTGTTCACTGACTACCGAGTTTTGAAGCAAACCAACGTTGGCCAAAGATGCCTGGCTATTAAAGTAAATTGGCTCTCATTGTAAAACTTGATATCTCGCAAGGAAAGCGTAACCATGTTGAATGCAGAGTGGCTAACTAATTAAGAAAGTGAACGGCTATAGCGAGATGCTGGAAAATTTGAGATGGGTGACTTCAAACCATTGACTGTATAAAACGCGTCCTGAACTCATTCAGCCCGGGAATCAGGAGGATCATGGGACGTGGTTTTTAGACTTCAAAGAGGATTAGCATGGTGGAGAAAAATTTAAATGATTTGAAATATAGCTGATTCCGGTCTAGAAAAATTATATTTGTTTTTAGTTGGACATATAATGCAAAATCTCAAAAAGATAATTTGACCAAATTTGACCAAATCATCAGACTGCAATAATCACGAACTACACGCAGCTGTGACAATCAGCGTTAACACTCACACGTAAACTTTTTATTTCTTTCTCCTTCCATTCCCTCGATCGGACCGATTTTTGGTTTATTTACCGTCTTGTTTTTTTGGTTGTTTACATTTCCGGTAGTCTGACGGCATCTCCCGTATTTGACTTCAGAACGCTTTGAACTGTGGGTAATTTCCTAACCCAAAGTCAGCATCGGTGCTGACTTACGGTAAGGAGGCAGTAAGGGCTCATTCACGGACTCACTGACTTGATGATCTGACAATGGAACAGCCTTCACACACTCACAGACTTCCCGTGAACGCGCCTCTAAGTCAGTTAGTCCGTAAGGGGTCGGATTGGAATTGGGCCTATTGCTGCGTTCCATTTACCTTTGAAGTCGGAGGTCGGAGCTGGGAATGACGTCACAGCCGAGTTATCAGCGTTCCAGTAACAAAGTCGGAAAAAAGTTGCCAACCGCCATAAACCAAGAAGAAGAGATGTGAAACAAGATGGTCACGTCTATGAAACCTATTCTTGTGTTTGCCTTGTCCAAATATAAGCAATTTCTGAACAACTATGCCATCCTTCTGCAACCTCCAAACGCGGTGGATCTCCGTATATATACGTCAAACAATGTATACGGCTGATTTAGTGCGACAAACACGAGTCAAAAGTAATAAACGGATAATTACAGGAGCTTCTATTTACTGTTTACACCTGGGGCAGCCATCTTTGAATGTTGACGCGGGGATGGTGAAGATTCTCCGACTTTCCGAGTCGGAAATCTGACCGCGGGGGGCGTTCCAGTTGAAACTTCTGACTTCCGAGTACTAATGGAACGCAGCATATGGCTGGCTCTGTCATGTCGTAACATGTGCATGAGTGGGGAGTGCAATGGTCTTCCCCAAGCCCCTCAGTGAATCTCCCACAGCCCAAAAGGAGAGAAGAAGAGCGGAGTGATAGGATGTATTCCTAGGGAACTCAGGTGGTAAAATAAAAGGATGGAATACTTCACATACTTCAGCATTCACCCCAACTGTGAAAATGAGCCACAGTACAGAACCAAGTGAAATTATTTTCCACACCGTGTATCGGGTTATGGTTGTGTGAGTGTGTGTGTATGTGTGTCAGTGAGTGAGATGTACATACTTGGGGAGTTTCTCCTCAGTGCGGTAGGTGTTTAAGGCCTGTAGCTGCTGTTGCACTCCCACCAGGGAGTTGGCGAACTTGCGGTCGTTGAGGAGTATGATGGTCTGCTCAATCCACTCCAGCAGGTCTGACGCCAGTGACTCGTACTTCTCCATCATTTTCTCCATCTCGATACCATTGTCCACCACCTGAGGCACAGCAGAATGTTCCAGAATAACCATTATCTAGAGGACAAAGCTCCTTTCTGAAGCAGAAGACGATGTGCTGTCCTCCTTCAGAGATACAGAGGACACAAATTCAGAGGTATAAAGCCAGAGTCAGAAAGCTTAATTTCTGCCTTGTGTTTCTCGGTGAACTTTTCCTTCTCACCACAGAGTTGCACAAATGAGCAAATCCTGGTGGTAAAACAAAATATCCGTTTTTTTTACCATCCAAATCTGGATTTCACACCTGCGGTCATGTCTGGTACAAGGTAACTTAATAAGAAAAAAAAAATATGATGCTTGTGTTTCAGGGTTGGTTTTGTCCAGAGTAATTGTTTGTGTTAAGCCCCTCCCCCTAATAAACAGCCCCTCCCACTGCACAGAGTTAACTCTCACCTTGCCAGTGTGTTTTCCCTCTACCTTCAGAGCTCCCGTTTTAGAGAAGTCGTGGTAGTTCCTCACTACAAGATAGAAAAACAACCAAATCAGTCACAGCAGCTTTAATCCGATACTCGTCAGTAATAAATGGATGATAGGAGAAGAATGAGCGACGTTAGACTGGAGATGATGCACACACACATTTTCAAAGTAACATAAAGACTTTCACAGAACAGGTGTTTGTGGCATTATCCTGCAACATAAAATTATTGTGCCATTTTATGCTTTCGAAGTACCAGTTTATGGGCGGATCAAAGTCATTAATTACTGTCTACTGCATGCTTATATTGCTTCTGGAAGCCAGTTTACATGACGTGGGTCCATGCTGTGCCCCCTCCCCCACCCCCCCATCTTTACTCTTCTTGAATTTATTGGCCTAATTAAATGCTACATAGTCTGCTTTCAAAGAACCAGGTTCCGAACATATCACTTTCACAGATACGACAATACGTCCATATTTGCTTTTTGCAGTGATAAGCGACAAGGTTTAAAGGCCGTAAAGCAGACAAGACTGTTGTACCAAATAATTTTACATTTTTAATTGTAATTTCACGCCTTGCATCGACTGGTGACCTGGTGACAGGGGAGGCTCAAACCCATCCCTTGAAAATAATGATTGGTCATGACCTGTTTTCAATCATTCATTTAAATTACCATTACAAAAGCTCCGAAAACTTTCAACATTATCAGGCATTGTCAGATTTCATTAACTCCTGTGAACTCTCACACGTTCCCCGTGAGTTTTAGGGGTATATTTACGTTCCCCTGCTGTAGTCAGCAATCAACTCATGTGTAAGAGATTCTCGCACAGAATTGAAGCCCTTGTGCTTTCAGCACATTGTGGCATGTTTGTGAAATGCACTATACTAATAAAAGTAGATTTATTTTGATTGAATTTGAAGTTACCTGATTGAATACAGCAGGGGGAGACCCATGGGTGGTACCAGAGCTCTTCTAACGAGGCTCGCAGCTCCACTTGTGGTGCCAAGCACCTCCTCATGAAATTTATGATTGCTGTACATGACAAAACCCTTGTGATTAGACAGAGCAGACCAAAAGAACCCCAAATTTTAAAGATTGCCACACAGGACTCCTAAAGCTCCTGCTGACTGCACTCACGTGGGGACAGCTCTTCTGGGTACCAGATTATGCCCATAGTGTCAGGGTCTTCATGGGGGTGGTACGGGAAGTACCCACACACAAGGTTATATAGTGTGACCCCCAATGACCACACTGTCGCAGGACCAGCTCTGTACTCCTTGCTCCTGAACCACTCCGGGGGTAAAAACTGCAGTGTACCTAAGACAGAGGCAAAAGTACTGTCATCTCTAGTATGGCAGTCGTGATATGAAGATGAACTCAAACTACAGCACAGATCGTATGTAATTGAAAACACTGATCTGCATATAGTAGTTTGTGTGTATTTAACTTCACTAATTTACAAGCACAGAAGAGGGGACTTGCTAGAATTTACTCAGAGGGTCCCAAACGCTGATTGAAACCAGAAAAACCCCCCTCACTTACCAGCAAAGGAGGTGAACGGAGCGTCCGTCCAATACGTCCCAAGTCCAAAATCAATCAGGGTGACCTGATATGTATCGGTGTTCATGAGGACGTTGGACGGTTTCAGGTCACGATGAAAGACACCTCTTTGCTGGCAGTGCAGGAGTGCCTGGATGAGCTGCCGGATCACCACCCGAGCCAGCAGTTCATCCAGCTTATTTTCAGGGGTGCAGAACTCAGTCAGATCACAGCAGGGCTCTGGCCGCTCAAGGACCAGCACATAATATTCAGGGGCGTCAAACCACTCAAATAGTTGAAGGACGTTGGGATGGCCGTTGTCGCGGTTGACCATGCCCATAATCTGTACCTCCCAAGGAGTCTGAAGAGAAAATGAGCAAAATGAGCTAAGTGTGATTATGATCAGGCTCCAGCAGGCAGTGCAGTGTGAGCTGGGTGGGGTGTACTGTGCTGTTATATATGAGCTGGGTGAGGTGTACTGTGCTGTTAGCTGTGAGCTGGGTGAGGTTTACTGTGCTATTAGCTGTGAGCTGGGTGAGGTGTACTGTGCTATTAGCTGTGAGCTGGGTGAGGTGTACTGTGCTGTTAGCTGTGAGCTGGTTGAGGTGTAACGTGCTGTTAGCTGGGAGCTGGGTGAGGTGTAATGTGCTGTTAGCTGTGAGGTGAGTGAGGTGTAATGTGCTGTTAGCTGTGAGCTGGCTGAGGTGTACTATGCTGTTTGCTGTGAGCTGGGTGAGGTTTACTGTGCTATTAGCTGCGAGCTGGGTGAGGTGTACTGTGCTATTAGCTGTGAGCTGGGTGAGGTGTACTGTGCTGTTAGCTGTGAGCTGGTTGAGGTGTAATGTGCTGTTAGCTGTGAGCTGGGTGAGGTGTAATGTGCTGTTAGCTGTGAGCTGGGTGAGGTTTACTGTGCTATTAGCTGCGAGCTGGGTGAGGTGTACTGTGCTATTAGCTGTATGCTGGGTGAGGTGTACTGTGCTGTTAGCTGTGAGCTGGTTGAGGTGTAATGTGCTGTTAGCTGTGAGGTGAGTGAGGTGTAATGTGCTGTTAGCTGTGAGCTGGCTGAGGTGTACTGTGCTGTTTGCTGTGAGCTGGGTGAGGTTTACTGTGCTATTAGCTGCGAGCTGGGTGAGGTGTACTGTGCTATTAGCTGTGAGCTGGGTGAGGTGTACTGTGCTGTTAGCTGTGAGCTGGTTGAGGTGTAATGTGCTGTTAGCTGTGAGCTGGGTGAGGTGTAATGTGCTGTTAGCTGTGAGGTGAGTGAGGTGTAATGTGCTGTTAGCTGTGAGCTGGCTGAGGTGTACTGTAATGTTAGCTGTGAGCTGGCTGAGGTGTACTGTGCTGTACTGTGCTGTTAGCTGTGAGCTGGGTGAGGTGTTCTGTCCTGTTATATATGAGCTGGGTGAGGTGTAATGTGCTGTTAGCTGTGAGCTGAGTGAGTGTACTGTGCTGTTAGCTGTGAGCTGGGTGAGGTGTACTGTGCTGTAAGCTGTGAGCTGGGTGAGGTGTTCTGTGCTGTTAGCTGTGAGGTGAGTGAGGTGTAATGTGCTGTTAGCTGTGAGCTGGCTGAGGTGTACTGTGCTGTTAGCTGTGAGCTGGGTGAGGTGTTCTGTGCTGTTAGCTGTGAGCTGGGTGAGGTGTTCTGTCCTGTTATATATGAGCTGGGTGAGGTGTAATGTGCTGTTAGCTGTGAGCTGGGTGAGGTTTACTGTGCTGTTAGCTGTGAGCTGGCTGAGGTGTACTGTGCTGTTATCCATGAGCTGACTGAGGTGTACTGTGCCGTTAGCTGCGAGCTGGCTGAGGTGTACTGTGCTGTTAGCTGTGAGCTGGGTGAGGTGTAATGTGCTGTTAGCTGTGAGCTGGGTGAGGTAAACAAACATGACTGTGAACACTGAAAAAATGCCACTTTAGATTGCAGACGAACAGATCAAAATGTGACAAATATCTTTCTGATCAAGAGTCATTTCTCAGTGTTACTCACAGCAAACTGGTCCCACACTGCCTTCTCCACAACCTTCAGGGCAACCTGGGGAAACCGTGATGAGATTAAAAGGTTAAAATGCACTCTGCAAACTACTTGTGCTTTTACTGGAGAAATTAATGAGATAATGACATAATGCGCTCCATAATTTGTTGAACATGATACATTTTTGTTATTTTGATTCTGTCGCCCAAGTCAATCACTGGATCTTATTCTAATTGAGCATGCATTTTACATGCTGAAGAGGAAACTGAAAGTAGAAAATCCCTGAAGCAAGCAGCAACTTAAGATAGCTGCAGTACAGGCCTGTCAGAGCATCTTCAGGAAAGATACCCAGCGTCTGGCAATTTGTTTGTTGTCGCATGCAAAGGATATGCGCCCCACTGTTATGCGGGCAAGGTAATAACAAATGTGCTGTAATCCAATAAATTATGATCAGCATACTGTATATAACAGTACAATCAACTCCACAAACAGAGCAGTGTGGAATTCATCGTTTCCTTTACCATTAGGCATAAGAATTATGCAATTAGCCAATATTGACAGGATATGTTTAAAGAAATATAACACAATTTTTTTTTTTTTAAATACTATTTTTAGACGCCAGAAATAACAAATCCCTGTGATAAAATACGTTACAAGATGCTTGTCGTCAACAGTATATATTAAAGAATGATATCACAAAAAGTTTGGTCTGAGATGTTACTGGAGAAGAATAGACGGAGTCGTCAAAGTTATAACGGCGGCATCTTACAGGCAGTCCATCTGAGAGGCGTTTCCCTTCAAACACCGATCCGAATCCGCCCTCACCCAGTCGAGATCCGAAGGTGTAGTGGTCTTGTGCACGACCTGCAACACAATCCAAGTGTTTTATTCCCGCTAAAAGAGCAGTGGTAGTTTTTCGCGGAGGCCAACGGAAGCCTGGCTTCCCCAAAAATTATTGCAAGAAATAAAAAACATAAATAATCTTCACCACAATGTATTTTATACTGTTGTAATTTCCTTGTCAAAACACTTCATCAGCGCACTTCTGCTTTGGCTGAGCGTGAGGAGCAAAACAGCGCCCCGCCTGTCAAGCTCTCATTGTGTCTTTTTATTACACTTCGTGTCTCATGCCCTCCGCCCTGAGTGACAGTTCGGAGGCCAGCTTCACTGTGCCTCCCTTAGAAAAATACAGCCCGTATTAGCCAATCAGATTGAAGCAAGGCTCATCGCTTAATGGTCGATGCCAAGGACGATGCATCATGAAAAAAATATGAGGGAGGCCAGATCAAATGGCTTCCAACCAATCACAAACTCTTACGGAAAATACACACACTGATTCAACTGTCCCGCCAGGCGCCAGCTCGCCCACACAGAAAGTATAGACGTTAAGTCAGAGAATGGATGGTGACAAGGACCATGAGTTTCTTGTAAAAAATGACTTCACAAAACTTCCTTTTGAGGTTCAACCAAAAGTCAAGCGGGACGGTAGGCCGACTCCAAAGCTCAATTTAACTAAGGGGAGAGCTGATGGAAAAGTTCGCTCTTTTTGTGTAGCTAAGAAGCTAACTATGCTAGAAACGAGTGGCTAACAGGAAGTGTCGAGCTTAACCGGCCTTTTTGATGACCGGGTTGTTGTCACATTTTTCTTATGTGATGCATAAGATGTGGAGTTTTATTCTTTATTATTCTTGCCGTGTCTAGTGGATTTCAGAGCATGATGGCTAAGCTATACTGTTTTTTATACTCTCAATCCTTACCGAGACTGCATTTCGGTCCGCTGACATCAGCTGCACTACCAGCTGACAGCTGTCAGGTTTACAGTTGATAGCGCTGCAGCACAGTTGTTATCAATTGTTATATAGACCTTTGTAACTATGTGTTTTATATTTAGTTTATGTAATTCAGACGTTGCGCACAGGTTGTGCATTCATGTTGAGTGTGTTTTTGGATGTATGAATTTTGGGCATCCTTGTGATTTGTTAATTTCAGTTGCGAGGCTGCCACACATGACATTGTTACTTCTAATGTTGGTGGAAGGGGTTTGCCTGTGTTTCTGTACAATAGTCCACGGCGATCTTGCAAATGCTTTTGTTGCCAATTAATTAAATATGAGACAGAGAGAAGCATTGTCCACAAAACGGAACTTCATTAATACTGTCAGTGAAAGCAATAGCTAGAATGTTTTTGTTGTATCTAGATCTTGTCATAATTGCCGTCTGATCGCTATGTGTTTAGCTTTCTGCTGTAATAAAGCTATGAGACGTTTACCAGCTTTGCATGGACTTCCTCTAACTCATCACATACTACTGTGTGCCAGAGCCATAAGCACGCGCTCAGCCCGAAGCGCACATCCACAGCTCTCGCTCGCGCTCTCACTCTCTCTCACACACGCGGTCCTCTTTTTTAACCTCTCCTTTTTTCACTAAAATGAATGAGAAGTTGGTAGAATAAAGGTACTGTGACAGTAGGCTAATTTGTTTGCAGGAAAATAACACGTAAACACTGAATTAAATTGGTTGTTCATTCTGGCTTCCTCGGTCATTTTTGTCACGGGCCGCCGCTGTAAAAGAGTTTAATAATTGTCCACTAGGTTGCGCCCAAAGCCCTTTAACCGAGTTTTCCATCCTTACCTTTACGCTTCCGCGTCCATCCAGTTGAGTCGATTGCCAGTGGCCGTTGCTTATACATTTTCGGAGTTGAAATGAATTCGCTCTCCACTAATAAGCAGTAAAAATCTTTGCTCGTATTGTTTAATGCGCACGCTACTAATGGCCTGTAAAAATCTTAGCTCATATAGTTTTTCCAGTAAGTTCCCTCCTACGTAACAGATGTTACGGTTGTTGCGACAAACTGCTGAATTACGCCATAGTTGTGACGTCATAAAGTGTTACGGCGAAACCCCACTACACACGGAAAATCGAATGTCATCCAGCGGAGTTGCTCGTTTATTGGCGTATCTGGTCTGCTGGCTTGTGCGGGCGTATGATACAATATGTCATCGAATAGAATCTACTCCCACTGGATTTTGATTTTTATGCTGTTGTTATGAATACAAAGTTGAAGGTTTTATCAGTATAATAATGTAAGCAGCCTGTGATCCATTTAAATTAATCGTGTCAGATACTCTGAAATGATACGTTCATGTCGCCTAGTTGTAAATCCTTGTTTACGATAGTGAGCCACGAAGCTCAAAACGTCACTTATGTTAAATTGAACTGTAATGTAGCGCTGGAATTATGATAAGTGAAATTGCGATTTGTATCTTGGCCTACTTCACCACTTCACGGCTGAACTTTTACATGAGAACTTTTTACACCATTTAAAACTGATATAAGATAGCCAACTGGCTATTCACTTACTATTTCTGCTAGTTGTTTGTCCCTGATAAATAAATAAAAAAGTTCTCCCGCTCATTTTCAAGCGAAAGAGACTGGTTCACGTAGCACAAGAACGGTATTCATTTCCATATGGCTTTAAAATTTCATCGTCCCCTCCCACTGCACCGGAGCCCGGCTCGTATCGGATGGTATCCAAGAATGCATCGTGCACTAAGGTGCATGCATGTCATGGAAAACAAGTGTTTGCCACTAGCATAGCAATATCCCCCGCCGCCACAGTTTTACGGACGTACGTACGTACGGACGCAGCCCAATGCTATATCCCCCGCTTTGCGCTAATCGCGCGGCGGGGGATAAAGCTGTTTCCATTAATACAGCTGAAGTCCCGCTGCGACAGGCTGCGGGGCAGACACGGCACATCGCATGCGTCCCATGGCGCATCCTCAGTTGTTAAGTACTTACTTCTGCTCGACCTTCAGTAAATACAATTCAGAATTTAATCTAATGTTAAGCACGCTCCATGACACATGTCTGTTCGCCTTCACACTTTATTGAACACTGCCCCGGCTTCCGGTACATCCCATAATACCATGCACAACCGGTAACCATGGACACGACATCCCCCTTTTACTTGGAATTAAACTCAAGGTTACAACAACATTAAAATTAAAACTTAAAATCATCTTGTGTCCCTTTTGATTTACTATATTTCAACAGTAATCATAAACATATCATTTTAAACTGTCTCACTACCATTAACATTACCACATCAGCATCTCATCAGCAAATTCCTTCTAACATAAAGAAACAGTCCATTCTTTTGGGTCCTCGTAGCTCCTGCCAAACAAATTAATTATTTTCCCAAAACTTATATCATTATAGAAAGATTGTTTCCTTTTTCACAGCTGAAACTGAGTTACCTTGTATCACACATCCGAAATCATAAACAGTGTGAGATAAGCATTTTTTTTTCACAACTCATGAATATTTTTTTTCACAACTCATTCTTTTTTTTCTCAACTCATTCATTCTTTTCTTTCTCTCTTTTTTTAATTTTTAAAATTTTTTTTGCTCATTTTATTTTCTTTTCTTTTTCCTTTCTTTCCTTTTCTTTTCCTGAAGTAATCCACTACGACTAGGATGGAGTGGTTGGATGGGAGAGGTCCCAGAATGTCAACAGCGACGTCTCTCCACGGTCCATCTGGTAGCGGTGTGGGTCTCAGCGGTTCTGGCGGGTCCGGCTTGGCCACGATTTGACAGCCGTGCCAGGCCTTGTAGTATTTCTCGGCTGCTCTGTCTATTCCAGGCCACCTCACTTTTGTTCTGAGACGCTGCTTAGTTCCCACTATCCCCAAGTGTCCTTCGTAGGCTAGTGCAAGTGTCCTTGCTCGCAGCGCCTGTGGCAGCACGATGCGTGTGCCTCTCAGAACCAGGTAACCTATGGTGCATAGTTAATTTGCCACAATTGCGTACTGCTTGCATTTTTCAAAATGTCCAGTGGCAATGGCCTTGCGTAACTCACCTAACTCTGTGTCAGTGGCGGATGCCTCCTTCACTTCTCTGGTGGTGAGTGCTTTTGGGGTTGCATTCACTGCGACAAATCTCACGTACTCCTCGGCTCCATGCTCATGTCGCACTCGTCTCACTGTGCCGGTCAGGAGTCGTGGCAGTGGATCAGCAATGTTGTTTTTCCCTGCTATGTGGACAACTCTGAATTCATACGGCTGTAGCATCTGGACCCAGCGTTCTATCCGTGTGCATGGCTTGGAACGTGGTCCGTATATCACCTCCAACGGCTTTTGGTCAGTGACCAGATCAAACTTTCTCCCGTAGAGGTATGGGTGTAGCCTCTCTCAGGCCCACACTAGACCTAGTGCCTCTCTCTCTGTCTGGGAGTATTTGCGTTCACAATCAGTTAAGCTGCGGCTCACATAGCATACTGGAACTTTGATTCCCTTCTGGTTTTGAACCAGTACTGCGCCTAGTCTGACAGGGCTTGCGTCCACTATTACTTGTGTTGGAGCATCTTTGTCAAAGTAAGCTAGTGTTGTGGCTCTTGCTAGCTCTGCTTTCAGGACACTAAATGCTTGTTTCTGTTCAGGGCCGAATTTGAATGGTGTGTCTTTTCTTGTTAGACGTCTCAGTGGCTCAGACAGAGTTGCAAACTGAGGGATAAACCTGCTACTGTAACCTACTAGCCCCAGGAAGCTACGCACCTCTGTGGCGTTCTCTGGTTCCCTTGCTTTAGTCACAGCGTGCACCCTCTCCTCTGTCGGCCCGATTCCTTTCTCCGACAGCAGGATTCCCATGAAGATCAGTCTGTCCATGTTGAACTGGCACTTTGCTGGGTTCAGAGTTAGGCCGGTTTCTCTGAGCCTTGCCATGACTGTATGTAGTTGTCGGTCATGTGTCTCCTGGTCAGCGGCGTGTATGATGACATCATCAGAGATATTTTCCACCCCTTCAATACCAGCCAGTACACTGGCAATCTCATGATGGTATTGTTCACTGGCGGATGACACGCCAAAGAACAGTCTTTTTTATCGGTGTACACCGTTGTGCACTGCAAATGTGGTGATCTCACGTGACTCTGGGGTCAATTCGAGTTGGTGGTAACCCCATTTCAGATCCAGTTTGCTGAATATGATTGAGTCATTCATGCCCTGGAATAGCTCATCCACGGTAGGTATTGGAAAGCGTTCCCTCACTATTGCCTCATTTGCCCGCCTCATGTCTAGACACAGGCGAACATCGTTTCCCGGCTTATGGCCAATCACCACTGGATTTACCCATGGAGTGGGGCCATTGACAGGTTCAATAATGTCCAAGTCCATCAGTTCTTTAATCCTGGACTCCACCGCCCCCCTGAAGTTGAATGGTATGCGCCTAAGTGGCTGGGCTACAGGTCTCACCTCTGGGTCGATGTGCAGTTTGACCTGTTTTGTTTTTAATTTCCCTACGCCCCTGAACACCTCGGGATACTGCTGCTGAAGTGTGTGCTTAAGGTCAGTTTCAGCAGAGATGTTGGCGCCTACTCTCAGCACCCCCAGGCGCGTCGCTGTGTCTCTCCCCAGCAGTGGTTCACCATTTCCCTTGATGACGATGAACTCTGCATGTTCAGTGTTTTTGCCAATTGAAATGTCACATGTAAACGCACCCTTGACTACAAGTGGTTCGCTGGAGGAATAGGAGTAGAGTCTCCTTTCAGTAGTTAGGGACATAGGAGTGGCACTTAATGTGTCCTGCTTTCAATTTTTCCCTTGCATTTTCCTCCATTACATTGCTCGTGACACCGGAGTCTACCAGCATTCTCACATTCACTCCCCCCACACAGAACGAAAGTCTTTCAGGCATGTCACCGTCATTATTTGCAAATGCAAAGTCATTGTTTGTGTCTTCAACATTGTTTACAGTTTGTCTCATTCTTGCGCTCTTGGTGCGGCACACTTTTGCATAATGATCCTTCCCGTGGCACTTGTTGCAAGTTTGTCCACGTGCGGGGCATTTCGGATCTCGTCCCATGTGATCACTATTACCACATCGGTAGCATTTTCCATCATTTTTATTGTCTCTGGTTTGTTTTACTTTTGCATTCCCACTTACCTGTTTCCCCTTTTTCCTTTGTGGGAAATTTGGTTGACCGTCTCCGTGTCTACTTTCGATGCACCTGACATGGCGGACATTTGTTCCTCCACGCTCTCGCAGCGTGCAGCCATCTCCAGTGCTTATGCTAGCTTCAGTTCGCGAGTATCTTCTAGCAACTTTCTCCTCACATATTCGGAAGTTCCCCGACTCAAAATTGCATCCCTGATCTGGTTATCCGCATCCCCACTATAACCACAGTCTTTCACAATTTGTCGTAGGCGAGTAGCAAATTGTTGGACTGTCTCACCTGGCTTCTGGTGTTGCTTTTGTAATTCTTACCTTGTTAGCGCGGTATTCACTTTTAGCACAAAGTAATCATTCAGGGCCTTGACCGCCTCCGTGTAATCCGCTGGGCCACCGGTATTTTGCAGGGTTGAGAAGATATCCTGCACGTCTGGTCCAGCCAGGTGTAGAAGAAGTGCACGTCGCCTTTGCTTTGTAGTCGCTGGCATTTCTTGTCCCAAGATGAGCCCTTTGCCGTCCGGGTACAGCTCGAATGAAGTTAGCCCGTGCTTCCATCTCGTTCCTAGCGTCACTGGCTCAGTGTAGCATGAGAAGTGCTGAATCCCGGTTTTGTCCATACTAAACTAGCTAAACTCTTAAATTTAACTAAATATCACGTTTTTACTCCTCGTCGCCAATGTCGAGTACTTACTTTTGCTCGGCCTTCAGTAAATACAATTCAGAATTTAATCTATTGTTAAGCACGCTCCATGACACATGTCTGTTCGCCTTCACACTTTATTGAACACTGCCCCGCCTTCCGGTACATCCCATAATACCATGCACAATCGGTATCCTTGGACACGACATCCGTGTTTCCATATAAACGGCTGAACTACGCAATTCATCCGTTATTATGAAATTATGTTGAAACTCCGTACAAATGTCGCATTAAAACCACTATTCTGTTATCATCATGTAACAAATTTAAGCATGTGATACACAGGAACACTTCTGATATGCAGAAATCACAAAGGAATCATGGCACTCCAAGGCTCACATCATAATTTAAAGCGGCAGTATGCTTTTGATTAACTGAGAATTGTAAATTCATGTATGTTGCTGCAGAAACCTCGGCTCTGCTCTGAACTGGGCAATAAATTCACATTGCTTCAAAGGTACTCATAAATAAAGTGGGGAAACCCCTTTGAACTATAGGGAATTCCTCGTAGATTCGTGTGCCTTGTAGCTGGAATCGCACCCTGGTCCGATCGGAAAAATACGCATGCGGCTCCGCTCCAGGAGCCGGGTGAAAATCGCATGAGAAGCCATTTTTGATGTACCCGTGTCCGCACCGGCGCCTGACTTCAGCCGTATAAATGGAAACTTAGCGGGATGCGGAGGAGTGCGGAGATTTCCTGTGTGTAGTGAACGTGAGAAGGCGTGCGGTATTGATCCATGGCGGTTCAACGGCTGTAACAAAGGGAAGCCAAAACCTCGACCTTCAAAGCTTAATGACTTAAACCTTTCGCAGGTTACTTTTCTTGATCAGCAGTTGCTCATACGAATTGGTAGGACAGTCAAATTTCGATCGCATTGTTATACATAGCACCAAGAAATTATGAGGGGTTTTCTTTCGCACATAAATGACGAAGCAAATTATTAATACGTCTTTATAAATTCAGTGATGACTCTAGAAAATTTCAAAAGTGGGCCAACTCTCCAGCAAACATGAGACGTCTGCCCGACGTGCAGATCATCATAAACGTCATGAGCATGTCGGGCAGACATCTCATGTTTACTGGGATCCCCCCCGACTTAAAAAAGTGGGCCAATGGAGAAGAAAAGTGGGCCAACTGGGTATCTCTGGTAAACAGCCATTTATATCGAGTTTGTAAACAGTACCTTGACTGGCTCACTTATTTATGTGTACACACATTCAGTTTTTACACCTTATTGACAAAACTAAGACAAAAATGACAGTTTGAGTTTAAACCCAGCTGGAAATTTTACATTGCCAGAACGTTTGGGGTGTTGTGACCCCAATTTGTTATGACATTAACAAACAGCAAAGGATGACAGACAAAAATTTTAAAACTAAAACACATGTAATTAAACAAAGGCAACTAACAACAAACTACTCCACTCTACAGACCAAGATTGATTATATACAAAAACAGAAATATTTACAGTCCCTTTGGTGGGTTGCTTGGTGATGTCCTGGGTGAGAAAAATGCCCTGACGCAGGCAAAAATCCACTAAAAGCTTCACAGGTCTTGAACAGAATGACAGGTCTGGTCACATGTATCCTTCTCCTTGCAATTTCTCCGACTACTTTACTGTCTAAATTTTACTCCTTATATACTCTTTTGCAGACCCCTCCCACCTTTTAGGCTTTTTTTTTAATTTTTCTCTGGGACTTGTCCCAGACATGCCTAAAACATGCCCAAACCTATCTCCAGTCTGGGCTTAACAAAAAAAAGGTAAATCTAGTGGCCTCTATTCACATTACACCTCCATTCCAAAAGGGAAAAATTTTGACTCATAAAGGCAAAATTTTTCTTTTCAATACAAAATGGTGAAGTAAACACTTGTCTATATATACATATAATACAATATTCGAATAAACGCGTGATATATATATACATACTCAACCACGGGATAAGCAATCAGCAATTACATCGTCAGTACCCTTTACATGCTTAATTTCCAAGTCAAACTCCTGTAAAATGAAACTCCAATTGAACAATCTCCGATTCTTATTTTTCATCTTACTCAAAAACATTAACGGATTGTGGTCAGTGTACACAATCATTGGCTTTTGCCCTGTACTAACATAAACCTCAAAGTGTTGTAACGATAGAACCAGAGCCAACAGCTCCTTCTCTATTGTGGAATAGTTCCTTTGGTGGCGATTGAACTTCCTGGAGAAGTATGCCACGGGATGCTCAATGTCATCAGAGTCACTTCTCTGTAGGAGCACAGATCCACAAGCTTGGTCGCTAGCATTGACCGCGATGGAGAACGGTTTGTTGAAGTCAGGAGATTTGAGCACGGGGAAGTGACACAGCAGAGACTTCAGGCGATCGAACGCTCTCTGGCATGCATCATCCCAAGTGAACTTTACACCTTTCTTCAGTTAGTTGGTGAGACTGAGAGCAATCTCAGCAAAGTTCTTGCAGAACTTGCGGTAGTACCCGATCATTCCAAGGAAGTGGCGCAAAGCTTTTTTGTTGTCAGGAACTGGAAAGTCCATGATGGCTTGGACTTTAGCATTTATGGGTGCCACCTTACCCTAGCCTATGACGTAGTCAAGATAGGTGACAGTAGCACAACCAAAGTCACTCTTGTTCAGGTTAACAGTCAGGTTAACCTGGGTCAGGTGCTGGCACAACGTTTCTACATCTTTTAGTTGTTCTTCCCAGGAGTCACTCCATGTGATCAGGTCATCGATGTACGCACCCGTGTGGGGCAATCCGGCGATTGTGGACTATCATCCTTTGGAACGTGGCTGGGGCATATTTCATGCCAAAGGGTAGGACTTCATACTGGTACAACCCAGATGGTGTGGCAAAAGCAGAGATGCTCTTAGCCCTCTCAGTTATAGGCACACACCAATAACCCTTCAATAAATCAATCTTGGTCAGAAACTTTGCTTGCTCTACTCTATGAATACAATCATCAATCCTTGGTATTGGAAACACATCAGTTCTAGTTACAGCATTGTCTTTGCGATAATGTGTACAGAATCTAGTACTTCCGTCAGGTTTTGGAACTAGCACACAGGGTGAACTCCAATCTGAGTTGGAGGGTCTGATAATATCATGTTCTAACATGTACTCAACCTCTTTCTCAGCAATCTTTCTCATTTCAGGATTCATCCGGTACGGATGCTGTTTAATTGGTTTGGCATCACCAACATCTACATCATGAGAGGCTATAGAAACTCTCTTTGGAACATCAGAAAACAGATCCTCGTATTTCTTGATCAACCTCTCAAACTGATCTCTCTGTGAGGGTTCTAAGTGCTGGAGTTTTACATCAAGATTTTCCAACACTTCATAGTTTGACAATTTACATGACAACGCTTCAGCATGTTAATGTGACACAACTGTTTTGGCTTTCTCCTATCTGGAGTCTTTACAATGTAATTGAGATCATTGAGTTTTGTCAGAATTTCTGAAGGACCATGAAATCTAGCCTGCAATGGATTGGACTGCAAGGGAAACAACACAAGGACCTTGTCTCCTGGATTAAACTCACGGCTTCTAGCCTTATGATCATACCAAGTTTTCATTTTTCCCTGACTTGATTTCAAGTTCTCTTTGGCTAGGTCACATGCTGTACCCAATCTATCCTTGAACTTGCTAACATAGTCTAACAGACTGATGTGCGGCTCTTCCTCTTGCCATTGTTCACTCAACAATAGCAAAGGTCCTCTCACTTCATGACCAAACACGAGCTCAAATGGACTGAATTCAGTAGACTCCTGCACTGCTTCTCTAGCTGCAAACAACAGCAAATGAACACCTTCATCCCAGTCTTTCTCATGGTCATAACAATAAGTCCTCATCATTGTCTTGAGAGTGGAATGAAACCGCTCTAAGGCACCCTGACTTTCTGGATGATAGGCACTAGAAAGAATCTGCTTTGCACCTAGTTCATACACAACCTGCTGAAACAATCCGGAAGTGAAATTGCTACCTTGGTCTGACTGAATTTCCCTGGGAAGGCCAAACAACGTGAAGAACTTTATCAAAGCCTTTGAGATTGCAGTTGCCTTGATGTTGCATAGAGGTATGGCTTCAGGGAATCTGGTAGATGCACACATGATTGTTAACAAGTACTGATTTCCAGATCTAGTCATCGGTAATGGACCAACACAATCAACAATGACCTGAGAGAAGGGCTCCCCAAATGCTGGGATAGGCTGCAATGGAGCTACTGGTATGTCTAACTGGTGTTTTTCAACTACCTGACAAGTGTGACAGGTTTTTCAAAAGTTGGAAACGTCTTTCCGAAGCCCAGGCTAGAAGAAGTGTTTCATGATCTTATCAACAGTCTTGTTAACACCAAGATGACCTCCTAAAGGTAAATTATGAGCCATTGTTAAGATCTCATTCCTGTAGACCTTCGGAACAACAATTTGCTTGACCACTGCCCAATCGGCATTGGCAGGGATATCAGGTGGGCGCCACTTCCGCAGCAACACACTATCCTTGAGATAATACCCAACTGGAACTGCATCTATTTCTTTATGTGGAAGGGCTCTCCTCTTTAGTACACAAATTTCAGGATCATTAGTTTGCTCCTCAATCAACCGCTTTCTGGACAGAGACAAGTCTCCAGACACATCAGAATCACCAGACCCATCCGGCTGGCTGAATAGAGAACTGATAAAAGTATCTGGCCGAACAGAGTCATAAGTGAATTGTCACATTGACTATTCAATGTGCTGGACGGCACCACATCATCTACTTCTTGAGCCTTCTTGGCCATAGCACGAGTCACTGCGCCAGAAGGATACAGAGATGGGTCCTCAACGCCGTCTTCAGTGCTCGGCTGTGAAGTAAGATGTACAGGGGGAACTACTTTGCCCCCAGCCAGGTCATTGCCTAGCAACAGAGAAACACCTTTGATAGGTAGACTTGACATAAGTCCCACCTTTACCTGTCCTGTAACTAAATCTGACTTCAAGAATACAGAGCGCAGGGGTACAGATACAGTCCTCCCTTCAATACCTTGTACAAGTATGAAATCCCCTAAAGCGGTCTCATCACGTAACTCCAAGGAGTCCATCAACAAAAGTGACTGGGAAGCTCCGGTATCCCTTAAAATATATATGGGGACAGCAGGAGAATGCTCATTCAGAGCCACAAATCCCTCTGATACAAATGGAAGAAATTCCTCCCTCACAAATTCAGCAGTATCCGGCTTTTTAGCCCCACAAGGAGCAGGCAATTTAGCAGATCGGTTATCTACTACACGGGTTTCTAACCTTCTTTCACAAAGGCATTTGGTTTGGTATCTTTTTCTGCTTCTTTCCTAGCTTTTAGGAACCAACAGTAACATGACCAGATTTCGTGCAATACCTGCAAACTAGACCACTTTTGTCATTGTCAGCTTTCACACCTTGATCAGACCTGTTACTCGATTTCTGAGCACCATCACCAGATTTGTCTTTAGTTTTGGGTGAGGAATCTTGGGTATCACCATTACCTTTTTTCTGAAATTGGGACCATCTATTGTCAGTGGCGGCTCGTGAATTGGCAACAGGGGAAGCCCAAACAATCCCTTAATATTAATGATTGTTCATCACCTGTTTTCAATCATTCATTTAAACAGTGGAGGGTCGTCGGCTGTAACAAAGTTAAGCCAAAACCTTGCCCCCTTCAAAGCTTAATGACTTAAACCTTTCGCAGTTTACTTTTCTTGATCAGAAGTTGCTCATACGAATTGTTAGAAGAACTGTCAGTTGAGTCAAATTTATTTTCGATAGCATTGTTATACATTGCACCACGAAATTGAGGGGTCTTCTTTCACACATAAATTACGACGTAAATTTCCATAGGCCTACGCTATAAATTCCGCGCTCAAGAAGATCACGAAACGGCATAGATGCGCAAATTGATTAGTGAGGCTCATTAAGCAATAAGCTGTGCAACATCGCATTCTTTTCTTCTATATTAAGATTGTAGAAAATGGACTGTCATGGCTTCTTGTGAAAGAAGCCTCGCAAACTAATTTATAAAGACGTGTTGATAATTTGCGTCGTCATTTGCTATCGAAAATAAATTTGATTGTCCTTCAACCAATTCGTATGAGCAACTGCTGATAAAGAAAAGTGAACTACGAAATGTTGAAGTCATTAAGCTTTGAAGGGCGAGGTTCTGGCTTCCCTTTGTTACGGCCGACGAGCCGCCGCTGTCTATTGTTACTGCTAGACTGAAATTTGGACTTATGTGTGAGAACATATTCGTCTGCAAATTTGGCAGCTGATTGCAAATTCAGTGCTTGCTTCTCCTTAAGGTAGGTCTTAATATCATCCTTAACACAGTTCTTGAATTCTTCAACTAACACCATCTCTTTTAGTGAGTTGAAATCATCCTTGACCTCCATAGAAGTACACCAGCGCTCAAAGCAAACGTTCTTCTCACTAGCAAATTCCACATAAGTCTGATTATCAGATTTCTTAAGACCTCTGAATTTCTGTCGGTAAGCCTCTGGAACCAACTCATAAGCTCTCAAAATAACCTTTTTCACAACCTCATAATCAGAGAAATCATCTGCAGACAAAGCCGAATAGGCTTGTTGAGCTTTACCCTTGAGGACAGTTGGCAACATCAGAGGCCAGTGTTCCTTTAGCCACTGGCAACTCTTTGCTACCTTTTCAAAACACTGGAAATAGTTGTCAACATCCTTTTCTGTGAATGGAGGCACAAGTTTTACCTCCTGGCTAGCCCAAAATTAGTTTTCACTTGCTATTTTGATTTTTAGTAGCATCATTTGGAGCCTTTCTTCCCTATCGAACTTCTCTAAATCAAAATCTCTCTGTCTTACTGATTTTTCTAACTCAAATTCTCTGTTTTTCTTTTTCCTCCCTTTCAATCTCTAGCATTTTTAATTTAAGTTCCATTTCTATATTTGGATTTTCCACTGGAAACTGTTCCAGATCTCCTGGTGCAAACATATTTTCATCAATGTAATATTCAACAATCTTTCTAGCCAGTCTTGCTTTTCGCATGGCTGGTTTTACCTCTGTCAGGTCTAAAAGTCTGCATATTTCTTGCAGTTCTGTCTTTTTAAAAGACTTCAAAACCTCAACGTTTGGTGATGCCAAGAAATCATCCATTGCTGTTGAGATATATATATATATATATACAGGAAAATTCAAAAAACAATTTTGCAATTTGAAATGTTAGATTTTCAATAAATGACTCACACAATGGTCTATCCCGGACTTGAGCCCTCAATTTTTTAAGGCCCCAATTTGTTTTAGCCCCAATTTGCAACAACATTTACGACAGCAAGGGATGACAGACAAAATTTTAAAACTTCTACAGATTTAATTAAACAAAGACAACTAACAACTAGCTCCTCTACTGACCAAGATTGATATATACAAGAAAAAAATATTTATAGTCCCTTTGGTTGGGTTGCTTGGTGATGTCCTGGTTGAGGAAAATGCTCCAACACAGGCAAAAATCCACAAAAAGCCTCACAGGTCATGAAGAAAAGTGACAGGTCTGATCACATGTATCTTTCTCCTTGCAATTTCTCCTACTACTTTACTCTCTCAATTTTCCTCATTATATACTCTTTTGCAGACCCCTCCTAACTTTTAGACTTTTTTTTTTATTCTCTGGGACTTTCTGTCTCAGACATGCCCAGGACATGCTCAAACCTAGCTCCAGTCTGGGCTTAACAAACAAAAAGGTGACCTGTTCCTAATCGGGGAGAACAAGCCGCACCTGTTAACTATGGAGTGCTTTCGGAGTGAACCCTCTGTTAATTATGAAAATGACTGAGAGCAGGTCAGGACTAATAATTGTTTTAAACGGAAGTTTTGTGCAACCTAATTTTCTGTTCATGTTCCGCAACTGGACTGAATTTAGCCCATGATTTAATCGCTGTTAGATCGCATGTGGAGAGAAACCGAGTCTTCGTTTGTCAATTACAATAATTGGAAAACGCATCAATAAATGAAAATGATTGAGAACTAGCCTACTAATTGCAGTCAGGAAGTGACGTGTCTCAGCACCCCCGCTGGCTACGCCACTGTTGGCAAGTACAAGCCAAAATAAAATTACCCCTTTGTTCTAAAAATGTATAGAGATCTGTAACCTGGTGTATCAGAATGTATTTATGACCACAATGACGTTTCATGACACCTCCTAGAAATATCAAAACGAAGACATTTCAGTGATAAACCTACCTGGTCTGCCATGTTGGATTTACTTCACTGGAGGTCGCCATTGTTACCAGGGGTCATTGGGTCATTGTTACCAAGGCCTCACTTTGAGCGCAAGTGGAATGCGGCACGGGCACCAGGCTGCCGATGCATTTGCTAAATTGGAACAGCAAAGCTAGCTAACCGCCACGTGGTAAAATAATCCAATACAAATAACTGTATGAGACCCCAAAGACGGTGAAAAGCACTACATGTTCGTAGATTAACGATAATATATTAGATATTTTTTTCTCTTCACCGCCACCGTAACGAGCCAACCAGTAGATAACCACCGGTCATCGGCTGATAGCTAGAAATCAATGTCGCTGTCGTTGACAATGCTCATAGATAAGACAAAATAGTAGGCTACCTTGCCTCGAATTGAATTGGGAGTGACCCAAACTTTTATCACAGGATTTTGTGAACCTGTTCCCACGTACTATCCCTGATTGACAATGAAAACAATTAAGACGAAGCCTAGCCTGATACACATTTTGTTAATCGGATTACGAAAGAAGACTGAAAATAAATAAAATTAAAGCTGCAAGCAGCGTTGAAAGGGCCCTCGCACCCCTCGTGCACGTTGGGGTGGCAGCAAGATCTTGATGGGTGCAGGTGTCCATTCACAGCCATAGGACACTGCTAGCCTGTGTACAATGTGTTTTCCTGATGAGATTGCAAAAATTTTCAGGAGGGCGCTATGATACTATTTAGACATGCCTGTGCACAAAATCTACAACATAGTAATCGTAATACCGAGCTCCATGAGTGTGTTGATTTTTGTGAATTTTCCAGCATGTGTAGACCTTTAAAAGGGCAATTCTTTTATAAATCTGACTGGGGGCGCTATAGAGCCATTATGCCACATCTAGTGCCAATTTATGGATGACATTGAAGAGAATAAGACAATAATGAATTGTTCTAGGTTTTGCAAGCTTTGGAGTATTCTAAGGCCTTCAAAGGTATGTTCGTGAAATTTAGAAAAACGCAGGAAATAGCTCATCCCTCACTTCCTGTTTGGCCAAGAAAATTAGCCATTGCCCGGAATGAGAAATGCAATGATCACACCAAATTTCATGAACATTCAAGCACTTTTATCTTAACATGGCCGTATCTAGAGGGCGCTGTGGAGCCATCTGGCCACTCCTGTTCCAATGTTAGCATATTTTTATACTTGGGAGGACAATTTTATAAAGTTTGGAAAGTTTCAGAGAAAACCCATGAAGTATGTGGGAGTAAACCCAACTTCCTGTTTAATGGCGGGACATCGAAATTCGCCGCAACGTTACGGATACAAAATTCAATGAATCCAGAAAAGCTTCACAATTTAACATCAGCACCGTCTTTAGATACTAATAGCCAAATTTCAAGTTGATCGGATGAAATCTCTAGGAGGAGTTCGTTAAAGTACGACACCTGTGAATGGCCAACAATCCAAAAAAGTTGCAATTTCAATTAAAAATGGCGGACTTCCTGTTGAGTCTAGGTCATGGCACCAAGAGGCTTTTTTTTAGGTCTCGTCATATTCCACATCTCTACCGAATTTCATACATGTAGGTTTAACGGGCTGCGTGGGCTGCTTATTTGAAATTTTACAGGGGGCGCTATAATGACATTTTTGCCATGCCAATATGTAAGCTTTTTATAAGAGTATTATGAATGATGGTCTTTATACATTTACAAAATTTTGTGGGTTTTCGAACATGTTGAGACCCTCAAAAAGGCAATTCTTTTATAAATCTGATTGGGGGCGCTATAGAGCCATTATGCCACATTAGGCTCCAATTGATGGTGACATTGAAGAGAATAAGACAATTATAATTTGTATGAGGTTTTGCAAGCTTTGGAGTATTCTAAAGCTTTCAAACATGCGTTTGTAAAATTTGAAAAACGCAGGAAATAGCTCAAAACTCACTTCCTGTTTGGCCAAAAAAATTCTAAAAATTAGTCATTGCCTGCAATGACGAATGCAATGATCACACAAAATTTCATGAACATTCAAGCACTTTTATCTTAACATGGCCGTATCTAGAGGGCACTGTGGAGCCACCTGACCACTCCCGATCTATTATTAGCATATATTTATACTAAGGCGGACAATTTAATCAAGCCTGTGAAGTTTTGCGCAAATCTCACAAAGCATGTGCGCGTAAAACCAACTTCCTGTTTCATGGCGGAACATCGAAATTCGCCGCAACGCCACGGATACAAAGTTCAATAAATCCAAAAAAGCTTCGCAATTTAACATCAGCACCGTCTTTAGATACTAATAGCCAAATTTCAAGTTGATCGGATGAAATCTCTAGGAGGAGTTCGTTAAAGTACGACGCCTGTGAATGGCAAAAAATAAAAAAAATTTGCAAATTCAATTAAAAATGGTGGACTTCCTGTTGAGTCTAGGTCATGACACCAAGAGACTTTTTTTTAGGTCTTGGCATAGTACACATGTCCACCGAATTTTGTTCATGTAGGTTAAACAGGCTGCGAGGGCTGCTTCATTGAAATTTTCTAGGTGGCGCTGTAATGCAATTTTGCCACATCCATCTCTAAGCCCTATATCTAAGTAAAGAATATGACCAGCTAAATATGTTTGCAAAGTTTTGTGAGTTTTTGAGCATGGTGATGCCCTCAAAAATGCAATTATGTATTAGGGGGCGCTGTAGAGCCACTCACTGCCAAATGAGATATTGAATCAAAGAACTTAATATTCTTAGTCAATAAGCCAAGTTTGGTGTGTTTTCGAGTATGATAAGGCCCTCAAAAATGTGTTCGTAAAATCTGAAAAAACGCAGGTCACTTCCTGTGTGGCAAAAAAATTTCCAAAAAATTGACAAAAAAATTTATGATGACTACTATGACCCTATAAAATTTCATTAGAATCCGAGCAAGTGCGTTCCAAAATGGCCGCGTGTTTGGTGGCGCTATAGAGCCACCGAGGCATGTCCAAGCACAAAATAAATAATAGTTTGCAATTTTCGCCACGACTGACGTGTCGGCAAATTTTTGTGAGTTTTCGTGCATGGCAAAGCCCTCAAAAATGCGTTCTCGCAGCAGAATAAAAAGAAGAAGAAGAAGTAGAAGAAGAAGAAGAAGAAGAAGAAGAATAATAAAAATCCCATCAAAAACAATAGGTTCCTCGCACCTACGGTGCGGCACCAGTCGGTGCTCGGGCCCTAATAAATGTTTAGGTGTAAAAGCGCGTATTTAAAGGATGATGCATTGTATAAGCTATTGATTAAGCATTGAACTCTGCTTAAGTCGAACTGTGTTAATATTTATAATGACATTGCTTCGGCTTCCTGGAAGCAAGTACACGCAATTCTGTTGTTGAGCATTTCAGGTTCGATGTACTGAGCAATAACGCCGCGGAAAACTGACCCGTCATTCTGCTGAATAGTCTTACTGAACTAGTTAATCGTCTGATTACTAATTGAGTGGTTTCTGCCTCACCAAACTAACCTTCACCGCACGTCACTGATCAGATACATATCCGAGCAAAAACCACATTTGATTGAGGCCTGGATCCGATCGAGGGCGGAATCAATGTGTTTTTTTTTTCCTGTTTGCACAGCCATGTGACAGATCAGATATTCCCCACATTTAAGCAAAAGATCCGATTCGTGTCACATTTAACCCGCAGTGTAAATGCAGCCAAAGTGACTGATTGTTGCCGAGCTGTAACGCAGACAGACACACTCACGGAGCTAAACTGTATACCCATGCCGCCTTGTCGGACGTGGGTAACAAACGGAGACATGCGAGGAGCATTGCTATGCTGCTCCGATGGATTTAGCAAATGCAAGCTACAACAAACGGGACTGGGAAGCTACAATGCCATCCAATACCACTGAAAAGCCCCATATGGACAAGAAACCTAAAGGTGCGTCCCCCTCAGCCCCAGGTATGTCATTAGAGACTATATTAAACGCAAAATATGCCTTGTAAATACTTGTCAATGCCTGCATGAAAGAAATTGGTGATCATTTGCAGCAACACAGCGCTATGCTAGCTTCAATAGCCAAAACTGTGCAGTTGAACTCAGGGGAGTGTTGTGGTTTTGTTCAACAAATTGAGGTTCCCCCATCCTCAAGCAATTGGAGAGAGACAGATTCTGAAAAAGAAAATTAGGCTTTATTGTTGCATGTTGATAAATGTAAAGCCGAGTTCCTCCTGTGCAAGAAGAACTTCAGTTTTCCAGCTCTGACGCTAGCTCTTATGCCTCTCATTCTTGCACTGCAATTGGACAGGAAACCTGAAACCCAATTAGGTAATCCTTCAGGAATTTGACGCATGCGCATCACAGTGGAAACTTACAGCCACACCCAGCAAGAGATATACAGAGATATGCAGACAAAGAATATAGCCAGATGAATATGATAAAAAGAAAAAAGATACCAGTGGATGAATTCGATGCATATGAAATTATTACAAATAATTCAAATGATTATGTTTTTCAGTAACAAATATTGATCAAAGCTACAGTAATCAAATAAATCCTCTGATTATGTTTTTTGGATCAACTAAACAGAAGCCTGCTTACTAATCAAAGCTACAGAAGCCTGCTGCTTATGTGTGTGTGAGCTGCTCATGCATGTGTGGTTCTGAAGATATGGCCAAAATGGTAATTTTCCATCACAAAGCGCCACCTGGTGGCAAAATATTGAACCATACAGGTATGATGTCATCGTGACACGCGAGGTCATGACCTTGCATTTGCACATAGGTACATGTCAATTGGACAAATGACAAGTGACTGAACATGAGGCAGCCCGTTTCTCAGCCTGCTTATCAGGACTCCCTGTAGAAACGGATTGCGACAGTAGTATTTCAAGTGTATCATCAACAGCTGTCTGTGCAAATTGCTAAAGTTAGAGTTGCCTAAGTTTGCGGGAGATGTTGTGCATTGGCAAGCATTTTGGGATCAATTTTCCGCAGTAATTGATTCAAGTGATATGTCATCTGTGACAAAGTTTACTTACTTGCGGTCACTGCTGGAGGGCGAGGCTTTGTCAGTAGTTCAGGGGTTAAGTGTCACGACTGAACACTATGCTCTAGCCTATGAACTTTTGAAAGAATGTTTTGGGAGAAGTGAGCGCATTATATTTTCCCATGTTCAAAGCTTGTAGTCTGTTAGTGTTCCCATTGGGAAACAACAGTCACGAGTCCAAAATCTCTGGAAGCTTTATGATGAATTGTGCTTACACATTTGAAGCCCTCTGCATAGATGGGGAAAAGTTATGGACTTGTCTTCACTCCCATGATTTTATCTCGGTTAGTCTAAGATGTGCGGTTAGAGTGGTCTCGTGATGGCAAAGATAAGGAGGGAGATTTAGAATGGCTACTAGATTTCCTAAAACTGGATATAGAACGTTGTGAGCGTTCTGAATTGTTCAAAGCTGACTTTGCTGGTATTGGTGGTTCTAGTGCCGGCTCAAAAGCTTTGGGAAGAAAAGAAGGGTAAAAACTCACAACCTACGATGGCTGCTCTGCAATCGAGTTCGGATTCGAACATTTGTGCTTTGTGCAAACGTCGACACTCCACTTACAAGTGTTGGGACTCAGTGAATCTTGCCACTCCCGCTGCTAGAAAGGAGACACTTCGGGCACATGGCTTCATATATATATTTCATATACCCCTACCTCATCCAGAAATCCATCTATAATTTGTACTGTGATGCAAACTGCCCAAGTAAGGCTCAGGGGGACAGGTGGGGTTATGAAGGCAACAGTTTTGTTTGAGAGTGGTTCAGACCACTCCTATGTGTCCAGTGATCTTGTTAAAAAAGTAAATGGGTTCGTACTGAGAACATGGCTAATGCTGCTTTTAATGGTGAGTTTTCTCAAAGTCAGATGAGAAATGTTTATTCTTTATCCTTGCAGGGACTGAATGGCAGGAACCAGAGGATCACGGCAGTTGAAGTACAAACTATCTGCGCACCCGTGGAACGTCCAGGAGTGCCGGAGAGTGTCTTGAAGTTTTTGGCCATGAGTAACCTTTGATTGGCTGATAAGTATGATGAAGAAAAACCCTTAAACTGACATATTAGTCGGTCTTGACTATTATTGGGAGTTTTTTCAGACAACTGTCAAAGTTATCCGACGGTTTGGTGGCCCATGAGACCATTTTTGGTTGGGTCATTTCAGGGGCTTGGCAGGGTGATGGAGGTCGGGAGTTGATGCGGGGCTCTAGGGGTGGGCCTTCAGTCTGTCATAGATTACTTTGTTTGAGTGACATACCTAGTGGTGCACTGCAGGCATTTTGGGATCTAGAATCTATTGGTATTCAGTTGATTAAGGTAAGGGAGTTGGATCCAGTGTGGATCAAGTTTTTTGAAATATTTAAATTTGATGGTCAGCGTTACAAAGTTTCATTGCCTTGGATTCGACCTGGGGTTTTATTGGACAATGAGCATTTGGCTCGACGTAGGTTGACTAGTCTTTCACATAAGTTGGCCAAAGACCCTGAGTTGTCAAAGGTATAATTTGGCTTTGTCTGAAATGGAAGACAACGGTGTGATTGTCGGAGGAATTTGTTGTTCCCTATAGTGTGTTCTACATGCCACATCGTCCTGTGGTTCATAAGTCAAGTTTGTCCACTAAGGTTCGCCCTGTTTTTGACGTCTCTGCATCTGGTGTTAATGGGGTGTCATTGAATGACTGTCTCGAATGCGGACCTTCGTTGGTTCCCAATCTATTGGAGATATTGATCACATTTCATAGATGGAGAGTTGCAGTGACAGGTGATATCACAAAGGCCTTCCTACAAATTGGAGTTCATAGACCTGAACAAGATGTCCATAGATTTTTGTGGAATAAGGCCAGTGAAGTTTGAGTGATGAGGTTCAAACGTGTCCCATTTGGTAACAAGTCCAGTCCCTTCCTTTTGAATGCAATGATGAAGTGTCATTTGTCTCAATATCTACTTTCCAGTGCTGTGGAAGAGTTACGAGCGTTTAGCGCGAAGCGGAGGATGTAGTATTTAGCTCTGTTCATACGTACGTCCGTCCGTCCCGGACAGGGGGGGATATAGTCACTTTAGTGACAAACTAAATATATATAGTGATATAATGATATAGAAACTATAGTGATATAGTTTATATAGTGATATAGACACTTTAGTGACAAACTCTTGTTGGTTTGGTGATTCATCCCTGTTAAATCTTAATTAACGGATAGGGCACCCACACACAGAGATATCAGAGAACTAGAGTGGACAATCCCGTCATGTCCGTGGCAGCACGCCGCCATCTTTTGTATGTATATCGGGGCAGACGCTCAATGGAAAATGCAGTATAACTGGCCTAAACCGAGCTCGGAAAAAACGAAAACTCACTCATACGGGACAACGGCTGAAGTTCCGATTTCTCTGTAATGTCTTCCGTTTATATAAACATCGAATACACCAGATTTAAAAATATATATTTTAAAAATAAATTTTGTTGTTTGATTACAATTCCTTATTTATGTCCATTTTAAGTACGAAAAGATAAAAAGAACACGGAAAACGAGTTTCTAAGTTGTCGACACCCATGTTTAGCCTACTGTTTACATGTGCCTCATTGGACATTTATACATACACAAGATGGCGAAGCTATTCTGCCGTTTCCGCTCTGGTCCAGCCCACACGTCGTCCAGTCTAGTTTTTTTTTTTATCTCTGTGCACCCGCATATGAACCATAAATCCAGCTTCAGACTGCTGATGTCGGAGTGCTGATGTCATCAGTGTATGACTGCCGATGTCAGAAGTTGAGGTCATCAGCACTGATATAGGATCAGGTTTTGACTGGCTCTCACTGTTCTCACTTTCAGCTCTAAGGCAAAAAAAAGCTCAAAAGAAGCCATTTTTAAACGTATTTTAATGACATCGCACATATTTTACAAAAAGGGTAAAATTCTACAGGTGCAGCTCGATATTGAGAGCTGGGACAGATACACAGTCTGCATTTCCAGAGTCAAGGGTTCTCAATGGTTCTGCACTTAGAGAACCAAGGGTTCCACTTGGTTCTACACTTACAGACCTGAAGGCTCTCCCAGGTTCTGCATTCCATGGGCCCAATTTGAGAAAAGTATTTAATTTAAGATAATGCCAGTTTATTTGATTGTGCAATAAGATGAATGTTTCCATTACAATATTCACAGTGACAGAGAAATGCAGACTATGTATCAAATAGCAAGATATTGTAGCAAATATTAGTAAGTAATAATTGAGGGCGTATATACACTAACATGCACTCCAGTATGATAGACATGTCCATTACACCTTCGCACATACAGGTTTTGATTATATACATGCACATATACACACATTTTGTACTCATTTTTTTTTTTGTTGGTGTTGTGGTGTATTGTCTCTGGTGTAATATGTCTGTAGACTGTTGATCGTTATTCTGTTTGTCTGTCATGTATGTTAGGACCCCCTCGAAAACGAGAGGACTCCTCAGAAGGGGTTTATGCTACTTAATAAATTTTAATGAATGAAAAATTTGAATGAATCTTCTGCCGGCCCAGGTCCTGTTCCAGCCGGCCCCGCCTCAAATTCAGCTGCTCCAGCAGGTTTTCCCACAGTCGGTTGACATTATCCTTCCTCGCCACGATGCGCTTGATGTCGTGGTAATTCTCAGCCTCCAGCTCATCCGCCATGGCGACCACCGCGTGCACATGTTCCTCGTACCCCGCAGTGTCCCTCTCAATGGCCTCATGCTTTTTAGTGGCGGCCTCCACCGCCTGCAGCTCAAAGCCGAAATCATCCTGCAGCGAGAGAAGGTGGGAGAGACCCAATCACAAGTGCTTCTTTAATATTTAAACATTAGCATTTATGCATTTTCATTAACACATCATCATTAATGTATTATCATTAATGCATCATCATGTTAACAGGCAAAGACAAAATTTCTGTCCTTCATGAACCATGAAATTCTTCTCCACTGAAGTCTTTTTTTCCCCAAACGACAAATCCCCCCCCCGCGGAGGTCAGCTTCATTAGCTTCATTTTTGTTAATGATAAATTTGTACTCACTCGGAGTCTTCAGGCAGGTTGTGACAAGTTTGTATATTAGGGCCAATTCATGAGATAATCTGATATTTTGGAGAAGTTGTTCATGATTGTGGAGACTTCAATGAGAGTTTGTGTTGGTTTTGTTAATTACAAAGGTATTTCAAACGTCTACAGCAACAAACAGGAATATGAACATGAGGTAAAAGCACAAACGTATGGAGATGGGTGAGGGAGGAGAAAGTGAGGAGGAGCAGTGAGGTGATGGTGTGCAGGTGTGTGCATGTGGGAGGGGCCAGGAAGAGGGGGAAACAGGGGGAGGGGCAGAGGGAACAGGAGGGTTTGAAGCTGAACGAGTTCAGGAGAGACAAGAGCTGAGCGACGTTTACTGTCCGCAAGGTGAATTATTGTTGCAACAACCGCAGTGAGTGACAAGCAACTCCAGACCAGCTGCCTGGGCTCACTCGGTAGCCAACTCCGGTTATAACCACACGAGTCAATGCGGATGACAAACTAGTGCACAAATTACCTTAATGTCAAACAACAAGACTAACAAAATAAGCGGTGGCAGAAGTAGCAACAAAAGAGATATGGGCGAAGTTTTAATTCCCTGAGAGAAGCACAGGGCCGGAGACGTGACCTCAGACTGATGAGTGAAGACGGCAGTCTAAGAGAATGGGAGGGTCCTCGTAATTCGATAGAGCCCGTTGCTTTCACAGCAGAATAGACTGGCAAAGGAATCCACCAATCACACATAGTGATAAATAAATTAAGCATCTGTAAAGCTCACTCTAAATGGCTGTCTATCTCTGGCTGTGAATCAGTTGGATATCGCGTGTTTGCTGTCAAATTGGAGTCAATCAGTTTTTTATCTTGAGTTTTCATTGGGGGGGCAAAGCTTTTCTCAGGGTGGGCACTGCCCACCCCCTGCCCCCCCTTGGTAACGCCCCTGGATTATATACATGCACACATACACTAACACACACCCCACTACGATACAAAAATACACTACACCTGGGTAAGGGGTCTCACCTTCAGCCTGACCATCCAGATCATGGTGTCGAGCATCTCCTGGAAGATCTTCTGCCGGCCCAGGTTCTGTTCTAAGAGCAGCCTCGCTCCGAGATTAGCCTGCAGGGTATACAGATTCAAATGATCACATCAAATTCGTAGTTTATTGCCAGAAATGATCTGCTTTTTCACGTGTAGTCCAGTTTCTAGTCCACTTCTCCGAAGCACATATCCGCTGCACAAATGGGCGAGTACCATGTGATTTGTTCCAAGCCAATGAGGTACCTCAGTTTCAGCTACGTTCATAACGTACCACGACGGTAGGCCATCAGTGCCCTACATTGCCCTATGTCTGTACACCGGTTCCCACATAACGGACTACAATTAGCTAGCTACAAACCAAGAAATGAAAGGATCACAATGAATAGTTATTTCGCCATTTAGCTAGCTAGCAAATCACCGAGCTAGCCAGCTAGTGAGCTTACTACATCTAGTGCACATAGCTGAACCGATAGAAACAGTAAATGGGACCGTCACTTACTGTTATTCAGCAAGCCAGCGAGTAGGATTATTCAATAAATATCACCAGATTAGCTAGCTAGCAAAGTGAAAAACATAGGCGTGCAATGCATGGAATACCCCTCAGCTCGATGTCGTCTCCAAAAACTTCAACGCCCGCCCGCCCGCCCAACCGCACGAAGGATAGCAATACCCCGTCAGCCTTGAGGGCTGAGGGGTAAAAACCAGTGAAGAGCCATTATTTGGCTTCTTAGCTAGCGTTGAACTGTGGGCATTTCACAAGGTGGCATTTAAATAAATGCGCCAAATATAAAGTTAAAATCTACCAAAGTCAGTAAACTGGCTCGCTGTCAGTTATGCTTTGACCTGGCTGATAAGCTTGTTCACTGACTACCGAGTTTTGAAGCAAACCAACGTTGGCCAAAGATGCCTGGCTATTAAAGTAAATTGGCTCTCATTGTAAAACTTGATATCTCGCAAGGAAAGCGTAACCATGTTGAATGCAGAGTGGCTAACTAATTAAGAAAGTGAACGGCTATAGCGAGATGCTGGAAAATTTGAGATGGGTGACTTCAAACCATTGACTGTATAAAACGCGTCCTGAACTCATTCAGCCCGGGAATCAGGAGGATCATGGGACGTGGTTTTTAGACTTCAAAGAGGATTAGCATGGTGGAGAAAAATTTAAATGATTTGAAATATAGCTGATTCCGGTCTAGAAAAATTAGATTTGTTTTTAGTTGGAAATATAATGCAAAATCTCAAAAAGATAATTTGACCAAATTTGACCAAATCATCAGACTGCAATAATCACGAACTACACGCAGCTGTGACAATCAGCGTTAACACTCACACGTAAACTTTTTATTTCTTTCTCCTTCCATTCCCTCGATCGGACCGATTTTTGGTTTATTTACCGTTTTGTTTTTTTGGTTGTTTACATTTCCGGTAGTCTGACGGCATCTCCCGTATTTGACTTCAGAACGCTTTGAACTGTGGGTAATTTCCTAACCCAAAGTCAGCATCGGTGCTGACTTACGGTAAGGGGGCAGTAAGGGCTCATTCACGGACTCACTGACTTGATGATCTGACAATGGAACAGCCTTCACACGCTCACAGACTTCCCGTGAACGCGCCTCTAAGTCAGTGAGTCCGTAAGGGGTCGGATTGGAATTGGGCCTATTGCTGCGTTCCATTTACCTTGGAAGTCGGAGGTCGGAGCTGGGAATGACGTCACAGCCGAGTTATCAGCGTTCCAGTAACAAAGTTGGAAAAAAGTTGCCAACCGCCATAAACCAAGAAGAAGAGATGTGAAAAAAGATGGTCACGTCTATGAAACCTATTCTTGTGTTTGCCTTGTCCAAATATAAGCAATTTCTGAACAACTATGCCATCCTTCTGCAACCTTCAAACGCGGTGGATCTCCGTATATATACGTCAAACAATGTATACGGCTGATTTAGTGCGACAAACACGAGTCAAAAGTAATAAACGGATAATTACAGGAGCTTCTATTTACTGTTTACACCTGGGGCAGCCATCTTTGAATGTTGACGCGGGGATGGTGAAGATTCTCCGAGTCGGAAATCTGACCGCGGGGGGCGTTCCAGTTGAAACTTCTGACTTCCGAGTACTAATGGAACGCAGCATATGGCTGGCTCTGTCATGTCGTAACATGTGCATGAGTGGGGAGTGCAATGGTCTTCCCCAAGCCCCTCAGTGAATCTCCCACAGCCCAAAAGGAGAGAAGAAGAGCGGAGTGATAGGATGTATTCCTAGGGAACTCAGGTGGTAAAATAAAAGGATGGAATACTTCACATACTTTAGCATTCACCCCAACTGTGAAAATGAGCCACAGTACAGAACCAAGTGAAATTATTTTCCACACCGTGTATCGGGTTATGGTTGTGTGTGTGTGTGTATGTGTGTCAGTGAGTGAGATGTACATACTTGGGGAGTTTCTCCTCAGTGCGGTAGGTGTTTAAGGCCTGTAGCTGCTGTTGCACTCCCACCAGGGAGTTGGCGAACTTGCGGTCGTTGAGGAGTATGATGGTCTGCTCAATCCACTCCAGCAGGTCTGACGCCAGTGACTCGTACTTCTCCATCATTTTCTCCATCTCGATACCATTGTCCACCACCTGAGGCACAGCAGAATGTTCCAGAATAACCATTATCTAGAGGACAAAGCTCCTTTCTGAAGCAGAAGAGGATGTGCTGTCCTCCTTCAGAGATACAGAGGACACAAATTCAGAGGTATAAAGCCAGAGAGTCAGAAAGCTTAATTTCTGCCTTGTGTTTCTCGGTGAACTTTTCCTTCTCACCACAGAGTTGCACAAATGAGCAAATCCTGGTGGTAAAACAAAATATCCGTTTTTTTTACCATCCAAATCTGGATTTCACACCTGCGGTCATGTCTGGTACAAGGTAACTTAATAAGAAAAAAAAAATATGATGCTTGTGTTTCAGGGTTGGTTTTGTCCAGAGTAATTGTTTGCGTTAAGCCCCTCGCCCTAATAAACAGCCCCTCCCACTGCACAGAGTTAACTCTCACCTTGCCAGTGTGTTTTCCCTCTACCTTCAGAGCTCCCGTTTTAGAGAAGTTGTGGTAGTTCCTCACTACAAGATAGTAAAACAACCAAATCAGTCACAGCAGCTTTAATCCGATACTCGTCAGTAATAAATGGATGATGGGAGAAGAATGAGCGACGTTAGACTGGAGATGATGCACACACACATTTTCAAAGTAACATAAAGACTTTCACAGAACAGGTGTTTGTGGCATTATCCTGCAACATAAAATTATTGTGCCATTTTATGCTTTCGAAGTACCAGTTTATGGGCGGATCAAAGTCATTAATTACTGTCTACTGCATGCTTATATTGCTTCTGGAAGCCAGTTTACATGACGTGGGTCCATGCTGTGCCCCCTCCCCCACCCCCCCATCTTTACTCTTCTTGAATTTATTGGCCTAATTAAATGCTACATAGTCTGCTTTCAAAGAACCAGGTTCCGAACATATCACTTTCACAGATACGACAATACGTCCATATTTGCTTTTTGCAGTGATAAGCGACAAGGTTTAAAGGCCGTAAAGCAGACAAGACTGTTGTACCAAATAATTTTACATTTTTAATTGTAATTTCACGCCTTGCATCGACTGGTGACCTGGTGACGGGGGAGGCTCAAACCCATCCCTTGAAAATAATGATTGGTCATGACCTGTTTTCAATCATTCATTTAAATTACCATTACAAAAGCTCCGAAAACTTTCAACATTATCAGGCATGGTCAGATTTCATTAACTCCTGTGAACTCTCACACGTTCCCCGTGAGTTTTAGGGGTATATTTACGTTCCCCTGCTGTAGTCAGCAATCAACTCATGTGTAAGAGATTCTCGCACAGAATTGAAGCCCTTGTGCTTTCAGCACATTGTGGCATGTTTGTGAAATGCACTATACTAATAAAAGTAGATTTATTTTGATTGAATTTGAAGTTACCTGATTGAATACAGCAGGGGGAGACCCATGGGTGGTACCAGAGCTCTTCTAACGAGGCTCGCAGCTCCACTTGTGGTGCCAAGCACCTCCTCATGAAATTTATGATTGCTGTACATGACAAAACTCTTGTGATTAGACAGAGCAGACCAAAGGAACCCCAAATTTTAAAGATTGCCACACAGGACTCCTAAAGCTCCTGCTGACTGCACTCACGTGGGGACAGCTCTTCTGGGTACCAGATTATGCCCATAGTGTCAGGGTCTTCATGGGGGTGGTACGGGAAGTACCCACACACGAGGTTATATAGTGTGACCCCCAATGACCACACTGTCGCAGGACCAGCTCTGTACTCCTTGCTCCTGAACCACTCCGGAGGTAAAAACTGCAGTGTACCTAAGACAGAGGCAAAAGTACTGTCATCTCTAGTATGGCAGTCGTGATATGAAGATGAACTCAAACTACAGCACAGATCGTATGTAATTGAAAACACTGATCTGCATATAGTAGTTTGTGTGTATTTGACTTCACTAATTTACAAGCACAGAAGAGGGGACTTGCTAGAATTTACTCAGAGGGTCCCAAACGCTGATTGAAACCAGAAAAACCCCCCTCACTTACCAGCAAAGGAGGTGAACGGAGCGTCCGTCCAATACGTCCCAAGTCCAAAATCAATCAGGGTGACCTGATATGTTTCGGTGTTCATGAGGACGTTGGACGGTTTCAGGTCACGATGAAAGACACCTCTTTGCTGGCAGTGCAGGAGTGCCTGGATGAGCTGCCGGATCACCACCCGAGCCAGCAGTTCATCCAGCTTATTTTCAGGGGTGCAGAACTCAGTCAGATCACAGCAGGGCTCTGGCCGCTCAAGGACCAGCACATAATATTCAGGGGCGTCAAACCACTCAAATAGTTGAAGGACGTTGGGATGGCCGTTGTCGCGGTTGACCATGCCCATCATCTGTACCTCCCAAGGAGTCTGAAGAGAAAATGAGCAAAATGAGCTGAGTGTGATTATTATCAGGCTCCAGCAGGCAGTGCAGTGTGAGCTGGGTGAGGTGTACTGTGCTGTTATATATGAGCTGGGTGAGGTGTACTGTGCTGTTAGCTGTGAGCTGGGTGAGGTTTACTGTGCTATTAGCTGTGAGCTGGGTGAGGTGTACTGTGCTATTAGCTGTGAGCTGGGTGAGGTGTACTGTGCTGTTAGCTGTGAGCTGGTTGAGGTGTAATGTGCTGGGAGCTGGGTGAGGTGTAATGTGCTGTTAGCTGTGAGGTGAGTGAGGTGTAATGTGCTGTTAGCTGTGAGCTGGCTGAGGTGTACTGTGCTGTTTGCTGTGAGCTGGGTGAGGTTTACTGTGCTATTAGCTGCGAGCTGGGTGAGGTGTACTGTGCTATTAGCTGTGAGCTGGGTGAGGTGTACTGTGCTGTTAGCTGTGAGCTGGTTGAGGTGTAATGTGCTGTTAGCTGTGAGCTGGGTGAGGTGTAATGTGCTGTTAGCTGTGAGGTGAGTGAGGCGTAATGTGCTGTTAGCTGTGAGCTGGCTGAGGTGTAATGTGCTGTTAGCTGTGAGCTGGCTGAGGTGTACTGTGCTGTACTGTGCTGTTAGCTGTGAGCTGGGTGAGGTGTTCTGTCCTGTTATATATGAGCTGGGTGAGGTGTAATGTGCTGTTAGCTGTGAGCTGAGTGAGTGTACTGTGCTGTTAGCTGTGAGCTGGGTGAGGTGTAATGTGCTGTTAGCTGTGAGCTGAGTGAGTGTTCTGTGCTGTTAGCTGTGAGGTGAGTGAGGTGTAATGTGCTGTTAGCTGTGAGCTGGCTGAGGTGTACTGTGCTGTTAGCTGTGAGCTGGGTGAGGTGTTCTGTGCTGTTAGCTGTGAGCTGGGTGAGGTGTTCTGTCCTGTTATATATGAGCTGGGTGAGGTGTAATGTGCTGTTAGCTGTGAGCTGGGTGAGGTTTACTGTGCTGTTAGCTGTGAGCTGGCTGAGGTGTACTGTGCTGTTATCCATGAGCTGACTGAGGTGTACTGTGCCGTTAGCTGTGAGCTGGCTGAGGTGTACTGTGCTGTTAGCTGTGAGCTGGGTGAGGTGTAATGTGCTGTTAGCTGTGAGCTGGGTGAGGTGTTCTGTCCTGTTATATATGAGCTGGGTGAGGTAAACAAACATGACTGTGAACACTGAAAAAATGCCACTTTAGATTGCAGACGAACAGATCAAAATGTGACAAATATCTTTCTGATCAAGAGTCATTTCTCAGTGTTACTCACAGCAAACTGGTCCCACACTGCCTTCTCCACAACCTTCAGGGCAACCTGGGGAAACCGTGATGAGATTAAAAGGTTAAAATGCACTCTGCAAACTACTTGTGCTTTTACTGGAGAAATTAATGAGATAATGACATAATGCGCTCCATAATTTGTTGAACATGATACATTTTTGTTATTTGTTATAAGTCAATCACTGGATCTTATTGTAATTGAGCATGCATTTTACATGCTGAAGAGGAAACTGAAAGTAGAAAATCCCTGAAGCAAGCAGCAACTTAAGATAGCTGCAGTACAGGCCAGTCAGAGCATCTTCAGGAAAGATACCCAGCGTCTGGGAATTTGTTTGTTGTTGCATGCAAAGGATATGCGCCCCACTGTTATGCGGGCAAGGTAATAACAAATGTGCTGTAATCCAATAAATTATGATCAGCATACTGTATATAACAGTACAATCAACTCCACAAACAGAGCAGTGTGGAATTCATCGTTTCCTTTACCATTAGGCATAAGAATTATGCAATTAGCCAATATTGACATGATATGTCTAAAGAAATATAACACAATTTTTTTTTTTTAAATACTATTTTTAGACGCCAGAAATAACAAATCCCTGTGATAAAATACGTTACAAGATGCTTGTCGTCAACAGTATATATTAAAGAATGATATCACAAAAAGTTTGGTCTGAGATGTTACTGGAGAAGAATAGACGGAGTCGTCAAAGTTATAACGGCGGCATCTTACAGGCAGTCCATCTGAGAGGCGTTTCCCTTCATACACCGATCCGAATCCGCCCTCACCCAGTCGAGATCCGACGGTGTAGTGGTCTTGTGCACGACCTGCAACACAATCCAAGTGTTTTATTCCCGCTAAAAGAGCAGTGGTAGTTTTTCGCGGAGGCCAACGGAAGCCTGGCTTCCCCAAAAATTATTGCAAGAAATAAAAAACATAAATAATCTTCACCACAATGTATTTTATACTGTTGTAATTTCCTTGTCAAAACACTTCATCAGCGCACTTCTGCTTTGGCTGAGCGTGAGGAGCAAAACAGCGCCCCTCCTGTCAAGCTCTCATTGTGTCTTTTTATTACACTTCGTGTCTCATGCCCTCCGCCCTGAGTGTCAGTTCGGAGGCCAGCTTCACTGTGCCTCCCTTAGAAAAATACAGCCCGTATTAGCCAATCAGATTGAAGCAAGGCTCATCGCTTAATGGTCGATGCATCATTAAAAAAAATATGAGGGAGGCCAGATCAAATCTGGCTTCCAACCAATCACAAACTCTTACGGAAAATACACACACTGATTCAACTGTCCCGCCAGGCGCCAGCTCGCCCACACAGAGTATAGACGTTAAGTCAGAGAATGGATGGTGACAAGGACCATGAGTTTCTTGTAAAAAATGACTTCACAAAACTTCCTTTTGAGGTTCAACCAAAAGTCAAGCGGGACGGTAGGCCGACTCCAAAGCTCAATTTAACTAAGGGGAGAGCTGATGGAAAAGTTCGCTCTTTTTGTGTAGCTAAGAAGCTAACTATGCTAGAAACGAGTGGCTAACAGGAAGTGTCGAGCTTAACCGGCCTTTTTGATGACCGGGTTGTTGTCACATTTTTCTTATGTGATGCATAAGATGTGGAGTTTTATTCTTTATTATTCTTGCCGTGTCTAGTGGATTTCAGAGCATGATGGCTAAGCTATACTGTTTTTTATACTCTCAATCCTTACCGAGACTGCATTTCGGTCCGCTGACATCAGCTGCACTACCAGCTGACAGCTGTCAGGTTTCCAGTTGATAGCGCTGCAGCACAGTTGTTATCAATTGTTATATAAACCTTTGTAACTATGTGTTTTATATTTAGTTTATGTAATTCAGACGTTGCGCACAGGTTGTGCATTCATGTTGAGTGTGTTTTTGGATGTATGAATTTTGGGCATCCTTGTGATTTGTTAATTTCAGTTGCGAGGCTGCCACACATGACATTGTTACTTCTAATGTTGGTGGAAGGGGTTTGCCTGTGTTTCTGTACAATAGTCCACGGCGATCTTGCAAATGCTTTTGTTGCCAATTAATTAAATATGAGACAGAGAGAAGCATTGTCCACAAAACGGAACTTCATTAATACTGTCAGTGAAAGCAATAGCTAAAATGTTTTTGTTGTATCTAGATCTTGTCATAATTGCCGTCTGATCGCTATGTGTTTAGCTTTCTGCTGTAATAAAGCTATGAGACGTTTACCAGCTTTGCATGGACTTCCTCTAACTCATCACATACTACTGTGTGCCAGAGCCATAAGCACGCGCTCAGCCCGAAGCGCACATCCACAGCTCTCGCTCGCGCTCTCACTCTCTCTCACACACGCGGTCCTCTTTTTTAACCTCTCCTTTTTTCACTAAAATGAATGAGAAGTTGGTAGAATAAAGGTACTGTGACAGTAGGCTAATTTGTTTGCAGGAAAATAACACGTAAACACTGAATTAAATTGGTTGTTCATTCTGGCTTCCTCGGTCATTTTTGTCACGGGCCGCCGCTGTAAAAGAGTTTAATAATTGTCCACTAGGTTGCGCCCAAAGCCCTTTAACCGAGTTTTCCATCCTTACCTTTACGCTTCCGCGTCCATCCAGTTGAGTCGATTGCCAGTGGCCGTTGCTTATACATTTTCGGAGTTGTAATGAATTCTCTCTCCACTAATAAGCAGTAAAAATCTTTGCTCGTATTGTTTAATGCGCACGCTACTAATGGCCTGTAAAAATCTTAGCTCATATAGTTTTTCCAGTAAGTTCCCTCCTACGTAACAGATGTTACGGTTGTTGCGACAAACTGCTGAATTACGCCATAGTTGTGACGTCATAAAGTGTTACGGCGAAACCCCACTACACACGGAAAATCGACTGTCATCCAGCGGAGTTGCTCGTTTATTGGCGTATCTGGTCTGCTGGCTTGTGCGGGCGTATGATACAATATGTCATCGAATAGAATCTACTCCCACTGGATTTTGATTTTTATGCTGTTGTTATAAATACAAAGTTGAAGGTTTTATCAGTATAATTTTTATTTATTTGTTTGGATCAGACATACATATACATGATAGGGTATAGTGTAGTCCATAGAATTAAAAAAAAAAAAAAAAAACTAGAATAAAAAACATTAAAAAATAATAATATAGAACAGACAATAATAAAAGCAATCAACCATAGCATGTATACAAATGTTTGTACCACAAGGCAACAAGTTTAGAAGTCATGTAAAAGTCAGATCTAACAATATTGCATAAAATGGTATTCAAAGATGAAACAAGCCGATTCATGAAGCTGAACACAGACAAACGATACATTTCTGAAAAACATTTGACATTATTCATAACAAACATTCCACTTGCACTGCATCTTCGGTTCAAGTTGTGAAGTATCCTATAACAATTGTTGTAAGCAATTTTGACAGCATTCCAGCAGGCAAGATTGAAATCACTCCAAAGTGAAGAGATATACATTACTGCTATATGAAACAAATAGTCTGTTTTTAACAGTGGCAGAACAGAAGTAAAAATTTCTCAACAACATATTCCCTCTGGCATATAACAATCCGATTTTGCTTCGCATATCAGCTTCATCAGAAAGAGAATTATCAATAATATGACCTAAGTACTTGTACCTATCAACATAACTCAGATCAACATTATTCAACATAACATTGTGTTCATCTCCAAATTTCCGAGTATCAAACAACATAACTTGAGATTTGGTGTCATTGTACAAAATATCATGTTTAACACCATATAAGGAACATACATCCAACAATTTCTGAACACCTTTAGCAGAAGGTGCAAACACAACAAGATCGTCAGCATACATAAAATGATTGATAACAACTCCTCGACAATAATAACCAGCATTCATATCATTCAACAGCAAACTTAATCCATTCCTTTAATAGTTGAACAAAAGAGGTGATAAGATACCACCTTGATGGACACCATTACTGACATGAAAACCTTCAGAAATAGATGTACCCCATTTAACAAAGTAACATTGGCGAGAATACCAGAAAGCAATAATTCTAACAATATAAGATGGAACACCAGCATCAACAAGTTTCCTTATCAATTTCAGATGATTCAAACGATCGAAAGCTTTGGAAGCATCCAAATAGGCAACATACATTTAGGAGCCATGTTTAACATAATAATGAATAATTTCTTTCAAAGCATATACACACAAATCTGTACCATGTTTTGATTTAAAACCAAATTGGTTTGCAGTTGTACAAATATAATTCTCCATCCTATGTAGCAGAATAATCTCAAATATCTTTGTGAAAATGTTAGATAAACCAATGGGGCGATAATTATTTTTATCACTTATACGTTTGTTCTTATCTTTAATAATTGGAACAATAACAGTGTCAATCAGGTCTTTCGGCATATAACCATGAATCAACAAAGAAGAGAATAACAAGGACAAGATAACAGAAACGTTAATACTAGCATTCTTGACATGTTCAGATGTTAAGCTGTCCAGGCCAGCAGCCTTTCCATTTGACAAATCTTTAACAATTTGAGCAACCTCATCAGCAGTAACAAGCATACCATCTACAAACAAAACCTCAGATAAAGTATCAACAACACTGGAGCAATTACTGTCCTTCACGCAGTTAAAGATTGACTCATAATGATTTTTCCACATTACAGGAATTTCATCACCTCTACAATCATTTACTTGGTTGGGTAATACAACTTTACTGTTCATTTGTTTCTTCACATCCTTCCAAAAATCACGATCATTCTTAAAGTTCAGATTATTAGCCATTTTGTCCGCAAGTATAGTATCTTTCTGCCTTCTACACTTCCGCAACTCATATTTAAACCTAGCTCGAGCACCTTTCATGATTTCAAACACAGGACCTGCTCTAGGTTTTCCTAAGTTTCGCCACATAATATAAGAATCACGAGCAGCAACATGGTATCTATCAACATTCGTATTCCAACCTGGAACATTATGATCGTTTCTCGCTTTCGGACGTTGAGACAACAAAAGTTCAGAACATGACAACAGAGATGACTTGATATCAGCATAGAGTCTATCGATATCTTCAAGGTGAGCTATATTGGTACAATTTGAATCAAGACATTTTATACCTTCACCAAGAGTAATAGCATCAAGTTTTTCACTAGTTGAATGTCTATAAACATCAATATCATTCGTAGTAAGTTTGTTCCAATTGATTCTGGGTGTAACATCATTGCTGCCCACACTTGAGTTTTCAGGCACAAGATTAACATTGTATTTAAATGATAGTGGAAAATGGTCTGATAAAATACAATCATGTAAAACAGAGACACTATGAACACTAGAAAAAGCATCGGCAGTACAAATGACATGGTCTAACCATGAAGTTGTTCCCCAAGCGGAGCTTAGATAAGTACAGTATATGAGTCATAAGGTAACATAGTCTTATCAGCAACAACAAAATTATTCTCACAACAATACCTTGACAAAATGTCACCAAAAACTGAAGGTGAGGACATGTTTGAATTGAAGTCACCAACAATAGTAACACTTGAACTATCAATTTCCTGAGTTATAGTTGACAATTTTCCTAGACAGTCATTGAACTTATCCAGGTTGCTGTCAGATTCATAAGGTAAATAAACATTGAGTATATAAAAAGTATGTTTATCACAACAAATCTTGATACCACACACCCAATCATACTCAAATTTACAGACGGATATAGCAGCATCTATAGACTTGCGCCACATTATTCCAACCCCTCCATGGGGCGACCAGAAATAACACCCAGTGAAGCATCAACTGGGGAGACAGCCATACCATAAAACTCATCATGCACACCGTTTAAAATCTCACATTCCTGCCTGGTTATCATTAGTTCCTGGAGACATAAAATATCACAGTTGCCAAGAACAGAAAATAGGGCAGGAATCTTGCTTTTGAAGCCATTACAATTGTAAGATAAAACTTTTAAAACCATAATGGCTAAAAGTTAGTTACGCTTCACAAAATATTTACGAACAAATATGCCAGTCTGCCAGCTTTCACTCAATAAGATAATATTCGAATTTACGGGGGCGGGGGTGCAGCCTGGGAACTGACCGGGACCGCGGCCTGGGACTTAACCTTGGTCAGGTGAGCTGCTGAACCACCAGACTTCTGCTTCACCGGGGGGGATGGCTTCTCCGGAGGCAGGTCGACGGGTCGACATTTTCAAGCGAAAGAGACTGGTTCACGTAGCCCGGCTCGTATCGGATGGTATCCAAGAATGCATCGTGCACTAAAATGCATGCATGTCATGGAAAACAAGTGTTTGCCACTAGCATGGCAATATCCCCCGCCGCCACAGTTTTACGGACGTACGTACGTACGAACGCAGCCCAAAGCTATATCCCCCGCTTTGTGCTAATCGCGCGGCGGGGGATAAAGCTGTTTCCATTAATACAGCTGAAGTCCGGCTGCGACAGGCTGCGGGGCAGACACGGCACATCGCATGCGTCCCATGACGCATCCTCAGTTGTTAAGTACTTACTTTTGCTCGGCCTTCAGTAAATACAATTCAGAATTTAATCTAATGTTAAGCACGCTCCATGACACGTCTGTTCGCCTTCACACTTTATTGAACTCTGCCCCGGCTTCCGGTACATCCCATAATACCATGCACAACCGGTAACCATGGACACGACATCCCCCTTTTACTTGGAATTAAACTCAAGGTTACAACAACATTAAAATTAAAACTTAAAATCATCTTTTGTCCCTTTTGATTTACTATATTTCAACAGTAATCATAAACATATCATTTTGAACTGTCTCACTACCATTAACATTACCACATCAGCATCTCATCAGCAAATTCCTTCTAACATAAAGAAACAGTCCATTCTTTTGGGTCCTCGTAGCTCCTGCCAAACAAATTAATTATTTTCCCAAAACTTATATCATTATAGAAAGATTGTTTTCCTTTTTAACAGCTGACACTGAGTTACCTTGTATCACACATCCGAAATCATAAACAGTGTGAGATAAACATTTTTTTTTTCACAACTCATGAACATTTTTTTTCACAACTCATTCATTTTTTTCTTTCTCTCTTTTTTTAATTAAAAATTTTTTTTTTTGCCCACTTTCTTTTCTTTTCCTTTTCCTTTCTTTCCTTTTCTTTTCCTGAAGTTATTCACTACGACTAGGATGGAGAGGTTGGATGGGAGAGGTCCCAGAATGTCAACAGCGACGTCTCTCCACGGTCCATCTGGTAGCGGTGTGGGTCTCAGCGGTTCTGGCAGGTTCGGCTTGGCCACGATTTGACAGCCGTGCCAGGCCTTGCAGTATTTCTCGGCTGCTCTGTCTATTCCAGGCCACCGCACTTTTGTTCTGAGACGCTGCTTAGTTCCCACTATCCCCAAGTGTCCTTCGTGGGCTAGTGCAAGTGCCCTTGCTTGCAGCGCCTGTGGCAGCACGATGCGTGTGCCTCTCAGAACCAGGTAACCTATGGTGCATAGTTCATTTGCCACAATTGCGTACTGCTTGCATTTTTCAAAATGTCCAGTGGCAATGGCCTTGCGTAACTCACCTAACGCTGCGTCAGTGGCGGATGCCTCCTCCACTTCTCTGGTGGTGAGTGCTTTTGGGGTTGCATTCACTGCAACAAATCTCACATACTCCTCGGCTCCATGCTCATGTCGCACTCGTCTCACTGTGCCGGTCAGGAGTCGTGGCAGTGGATCAGCAATGTTGTTTTTCCCTGCTATGTGGACAACTCTGAAATTCATAAGGCTGTAGCCTCAGGACCCAGCGTTCTATCCGTGTGCATGGCTTGGAACGTGGTCCGTATATCGCCTCCTACGGCTTGTGGTCGGTGACAAGATCAAACTTTCTCCCGTAGAGGTATGGGTGTAGCCTCTCACGGGCCCACACTAGACCTAGTGCCTCTCTCTCTGTCTGGGAGTATTTGCGTTCACAATCAGTTAAGCTGCGGCTCACATAGCATACTGGAACTTTAATTCCCTTCTGGTTTTGTACCAGTACTGCACCCAGTCCGACAGGGCTTGCGTCCACTATTACTTGTGTCGGAGCATCTTTGTCAAAGTAAGCTAGTGTTGTGGCTCTTGCTTGCTCTGCTTTCAGGACACTAAATGCTTGTTTCTGTTCTGGGCCGAATTTGAATGGTGTGTCTTTTCTTGTTAGACGTCTCAGTGACTCAGACAGAGTTGCAAACTGAGGGATAAACCTGCTACTGTAACCTACTAGCCCTAGGAAGCTACACACCTCTGTGGCGTTCTCTGGTTCCCTTGCTTCAGTCACAGCGCGCACCCTCTCCTCTGTCGGCCCGATTCCTTTCTCCGACAGCAGGATTCCCATGAAGATCAGTCTGTCCATGTTGAACTGGCACTTTGCTGGGTTCAGAGTTAGGCCGGTTTCTCTGAGCCTTGCCATGACGGTATGTAGTTGTCGGTCATGTGTTTCCTGGTCAGCGGCGTGTAGATGACATCATCAGAGATATTTTCCACCCCTTCAATACCAGCCAGTACACTGGCAATCTCATGATGATATTGTTCACTGGCGGATGACACGCCAAAGAACAGTCTTTTTTATCGGTATACACTGTTGTGCACTGCAAATGTGGTGATCTCACGTGACTCTGGGGTCAATTTGAGTTGGTGGTAACCCCATTTCAGATCCAGTTTGCTGAATATGATTGAGTCATTCATGCCCTGGAATAGCTCATCCACGGTAGGTATTGGAAAGCGTTCCCTCACTATTGCCTCATTTGCCCGCCTCATGTCTAGACACAGGCGAACATCGTTTCCCGGCTTTTGGCCAATCACCACAGGATTTACCCATGGGGTGGGGCCATTGACAGGTTCAATAATGTCCAAGTCCATCAGTTCTTTAATCCTGGACCCCACCGCCCCCCTGAGGTTGAATGGTATGCGCCTAAGTGGCTGGGCTACAGGTCTCACCTCTGGGTCGATGTGCAGTTTGACCTGTTTTGTTTTTACTTTCCCTACACCCCTGAACACCTCGGGATACTGCTGCTGAAGTGTGTGCTTAAGGTCAGTTTCAGCAGAGATGTTGGCGCCTACTCTCAGCACCCCCAGGCGCGTCGCTGTGTCTCTCCCCAGCAGTGGTTCACCATTTCCCTTGATGACGATGAACTCTGCATGTTCAGTGTTTTTGCCAATTGAAATGTCACATGTAAACGCACCCTTGACTACAAGTGGTTCGCTGGAGGAATAGGAGTAGAGTCTCCTTTCAGTAGTTAGGGACATAGGAGTGGCACTTAATGTGTCCTGCTTTCAATTTTTCCCATGCACTTTCCTCCATTACATTGCTCGTGACACCGGAGTCTACCAGCATTCTCACATTCACTCCCCCCACACAGAACGAAAGTCTTTCAGGCATGTCACCGTCATTAATTGCAAATGAGATGCAAAGTCATTGTTCGTGTCTTCAACATTGTTTACAGTTTGTCTCATTCTTGCGCTCTTGGTGCGGCACACTTTTGCATAATGATCCTTCCCGTGGCACTTGTTGCAAGTTTGTCCACGTGCGGGGCATTTCGGATCTCGTCCCATGTGATCACTATTACCACATCAGTAGCATTTTCCATCATTTTTATTGTCTCTGGTTTGTTTTACTTTTGCATTCCCACTTACCTGTTTCCCCTTTTTGCTTTGTGGGAAATTTGGTTGACCGTCTCCGTGTCTACTTTCGATGCACCTGACATGGCGGACATTTGTTCCTCCACGCTCTCGCAGCGTGCAGCCATCTCCAGTGCATCTGCTAGCTTCAGTTCGCGAGTATCTTCTAGTGTTATGGCCCCAATTTGTTATTACATTTATAACATAACAGCAACAGCAAGGGATGACAAACACAGTTTTAACAACTAAAACACATTTAATTTTTAACAAAGACAAAGACTAATAACAACCTACAACTAAAGACCAAGATTGATAAATAAGAAAAAACAGAAATAATTACAGTCCCTTTTTGGTGGGGTGGCTTGGTGATGTCCTGGATGAAGAAAATGCTCAAACACAGGCAAAGAAATCCACAAAAGAAACGTCACAGGTCTAGAACAGAATGGCAGGTCTGGTCATCTTCTTGCAATTTCTCCTACTACTTTACTGTCTCAATTCTCCCCTTTATATATTCTTTTGCAGACCCCACCCACATTTAAACCTCTTTTTTTTTATTTTCTCTGGGACTTGTTTCAGACATGCCCAGGACATGTCTAAACATGACTCCAGTCTGAGCTTAACAAAAAAAAGGTAAATACTGCCATCTAGTGGCCTATATTCACATTACACCTCCATTCCAAAAGGGAAAAATTTTGACTCATAAAGGCAAAATTTTTCTTTTCAATACAAAATGGTTAAGTGAACACTTGTCTACATATACATATCATACAATATTCAAACACATGATATATATATATACACATTCAAACACGGGATAAGCAATCAGCAATTACATTGTCTGTACCCTTCACATGCTTAATTTCCAAGTCAAACTCCTGTAAAATCAAACTCCAATTCAACAATCTCCGATTCTTGTTTTTCATCTTACTCAAAAACATTAACGGATTGTGGTCAGTGTACACAATCATTGGCTTTTGTCCTGTACAAACATAAACCTCAAAGTGTTGTAAAGAAAGGACCAGAGCCAACAGTTCCTTCTCTATTGTGGAATAGTTCCTTTGGTGGCGATTGAACTTCCTGGAGAAGTATGCCACGGGATGCTCAATGTCATCAGAGTCACTTCTCTGTAGGAGCACAGATCCACAAGCTTGGTCGCTAGCATCGACCGCGATGGAGAACGGTTTGTTGAAGTCAGGAGATTTGAGCACGGGGAAGTGACACAGCAGAGACTTCAGGTGATTGAAGGCTCTCTGGCATGCATCATCCCAGGTGAACTTTATGCCTTTCTTCAGTTGGTTAGTTAGACTGAGAGCAATCTCAGCAAAGTTCTTGCAGAACTTGCGGTAGTACCTGATCATTCCAAGGAAGCGGCGCAAAGCTTTTTTTGTTGTCAGGAACTGGAAAGTCCATGATGGCTTGGACTTTAGCATTTATGGGTGCCACCTTACCCTGGCCTATGACGTAGCCAAGATAGGTGACAGTAGCACAACCAAAGTCACTCTTGTTCAGGTTAACAGTCAGGTTAGCCTGGGTCAGGCGCTGAAACAACGTCTCTACATCTTTTAGATGTTCTTCCCAGGAGTCACTCCATGTGATCAGGTCATCGATGTATGCACCCGTGTGTGGCAATCCGGCGATTGTAGACTGTATCATCCTTTCGAACGTGGCTGGGGCATTTTTCATGCCAAAGGGTAGGACTTCATACTGGTACAATCCAGATGGTGTGGCAAAAGCAGAGATGCTCTTGGCCCTCTCAGTTAAAGGCACACACCAATAACCCTTCAATAAATCAATCTTGGTCAGAAACTTTGCTTGCCCAACACTATCAATACAATCATCAATCCTAGGTATTGGAAACACATCAGTTCTAGTTACAGCATTGACTTTGCGATAATCTGTACAGAATCTAGTACTTCCATCAGGTTTTGGAACTAGCACACAGGGTGAACTCCAATCGGAGTTGGAGGGTCTGATAATATCATGTTTTAACATGTACTCAACCTCTTTCTCAGCAATCTTTCTCTTTTCAGGATTCATCCGATATGGATGCTGTTTTATTGGTTTGGCATCACCAACATCTACATCATGAGAGGCTATAGTAACTCTCTTTGGAACATCAGGAAACAGATCCTCATATTTCTTGATCAACCTCTCAAACTGATCTCTCTGTGAGGGTTCTAAGTGCTGGAGTTTTTCATCAAGATTTTGCAACACTTCAGAATTTGACAATTTACATGAAAGAACTTCAGCTTTAATTCTAGAATCATCATCTTGAAACTCCCCCTCATCTTCACACGTTTCGGCCATAGGAGAATCTGAAATGACAGCAGCAACCCTAGCATTTCTGTCATGATAAGGCTTGAGCATGTTAATATGACACAATTGTTTAGGTTTTCTCCTATCTGGAGTCTTCACAATGTAATTGAGATCATTGAGTTTTGTCAGAATTTCATAAGGACCATGAAATCTAGCCTGCAATGGATTGGACTGCAAGGGAAACAACACAAGGACCTTTTCTCCTGGTTTAAACTCACGGCTTCTAGCCTTATGATCATACCAAGTTTTCATTTTTCCCTGACTTGATTTCAAATTCTCTTTGGCCAGGTCACAAGCTGTACGCAATCTTTCCTTGAACTTGCTAACATAGTCTAACAGACTGATTTGCGGCTCTTTCTCTTGCCATTGTTCACTCAATAATAGCAAAGGTCCTCTCACTTCATGACCAAACACTAGCTCAAATGGACTGAATCCAGTAGACTCCTGCACTGCTTCTCTAGCTGCAAACAACAGCAAATGAACCCCTTCATCCCAGTCTTTCTCATGGTCATAACAATAAGTCCTCATCATTGTCTTGAGAGTGGAATGAAACCGCTCTAAGGCACCCTGACTGTCTGGATGATAGGCACTAGAAAGAATCTGTTTTGCACCTAGTTCATACACAACCTGCTGAAACAATCCTGAAGTGAAATTGCTACCTTGGTCTGACTGAATTTCCCTGGGAAGACCAAACAACGTGAAGAACTTTATCAAAGCCTTCGAGATTGCAGTTGCCTTGATGTTACGTAGAGGTATGGCTTCGGGGAATCTGGTAGATGCACACATGATTGTTAACAAGTACTGATTTCCAGATCTAGTCTTGGGTAATGGACCAACGCAATCAACAATGACCCTAGAGAATGGCTCCCCAAATGCTGGGATAGGCTGCAATGGAGCTACAGGTGGGTCTAACTGGTGTTTTCCAACTACCTGACAAGTGTGACAGGTTTTGCAAAAGTTGGAAACGTCTTTCCGAAGCCCAGGCCAAAAGAAGTGTTTCATGATCTTATCAACAGTCTTGTTAACACCAAGATGACCTCCTAAAGGTAAACTATGAGCCATTGTTAAGATCTCATTCCTATAGACCTTCGGAACAACAATTTGCCTGACCACTGCCCAATCTGCATTGGCAGGGATATCAGGAGGGCGCCACTTCCGCATCAACACACCATCCTTGAGATAATACCCAACTGGAACTGCATCTATTTCTTTTTCAGGAAGGGCTCTCCTCTTTAGTACACAAATTTCAGGATCATTAGTTTGCTCCTCAATCAACCGCTTTCTGGACAGAGACAAGTCTCCAGACACATCAGAATCACCAGACCCATCCGGCTGGCTGAATAGAGAACTGATAAAAGTATCTGATAAGTCCTCAAACGGAGAAACCATAGTAGGCCAATCAGAGTCATGAGGCGAACCACCTGAGTCCTGACTATTCAATGTACTGGACGGCACCACAACATCATCTTCTTTAGCCTTCTTAGCCATTGCACGAGTCACTGCGCAAGAAGGATACAGAGATGGGTCCTCATCCCCATTTTCAGTGCTCGGCTGTGAAGTAAGATGTACAGGGGGAACTACTTTGCCCCCAGCCAGGTCATTGCCTAGCAACAGAGAAACACCCTTTATAGGTAGACTTGACATAAGTCCCACCTTTACCTGTCCTGTAACTAAATCTGACTTCAAGAATATAGAGCGCAGGGGTACAGATACAGTCCTCCCTTCAAAACCTTGTACAAGTATGAAATCCCCTGAAGCGGTCTCATCACGTAACTCCAAGGAGTCCATCAACAAAAGTGACTGAGAAGCTCCGGTATCCCTTAGGATATATATGGGGACAGGAGTAGTATGCTCATTCAGAGCCACAAATCCCTCTGACACAAATGGAAGAAATTCCTCCCTCACAAAGTCAGCTGTATTAGGCTTTTTAGCCCCACAAGAAGCAGGCAATTTAGCAGATTGGTTATCTACTACAGGGGTTTCTAACCTTGTTTTCACAAAGGCATTTGGTTTGGTATCCTTTTCTTTTTCTTTCTTAGCTTTAAGGAACCAACAGTTAGTTGTAACATGACCAGATTTCTTGCAATAACTGCAAACTAGACCACTTTTGTCACTGTCAGCTTTCACACTTTGATCAGACCTGTTACTGGATTTCTGAGCACCATCACCAGATTTGTCTTTGTCTTTGGGTGAGGAATCTTGGGTATCACCGTAACCCTTTTTCTGAAATTGGGACCATTTATTGTTACTGCTCGACTGAAATTTGGACTTATGAGTGAGAACATATTCATCTGCAAATTTGGCAGCTGATTGCAAGTTCAGTGCTTGCCTCTCATTAAGGTAGGTCTTAACATCATCCTTAACACAGTTCTTGAATTCTTCAACTAACACCATCTCTTTTAGTGAGTTGAAATCATCCTTGACCTCCATAGAAGTACACCAGCGCTCAAAGCAAACCTGCTTCTCATTAGCAAATTCAACATAAGTCTGATTTTCAGATTTCTTCAGACTTCTGAATTTCTGTCGGTAAGCCTCTGGAACCAACTCATAAGCTCTCAAAATAACCTTTTTGACAACCTCATAATCAGAGGAATCATCTGCAGACAAAGCCGAATAGGCTTGTTGAGCTTTACCCTTGAGGACAGTTTGCAACATCAGAGGCCAGTCTTCCTTTGGCCACTGGCAACTCTTTGCTACCTTTTCAAAACACTGGAAATAGTTGTCAACATCCTTTTCTGAAAATGGAGGCACCAGTTTTACCTCCTGACTGGCACAAAATTTATTTTTAGTTTCAATTTTAATTTTTAGTTGCTCCATTTGGAGTCTTTCTTCTCTATCGAATTTCTCTAATTCAAAATCTCTCTGTCTCTGTCTCTCTCTTTCTGCTCTTTCCTCTTTCTCTCTCTCAAATTCTCTTTGTTTTTCTTCTCTTGCTAATTTTTCTAACTCAAACTGCCTTTGTTTTTCTTTTTCTTCCCTCTCAAATTCTCTTTGTTTCTCTTTTTCCTCCCTTTCTTTTTCTCTTTCTTCCCTTTCTTTCTCTTTTTCCTCCCTTTCTTTTTCTCTTTCCTCCCTTTCAATCTCTAGCATTTTTAATTTAAGTTCCATTTCTATATTTGGATTTTCCACTGGAAACTGTTCCAGATCTCCTGGTGCAAACACATTTTCATCAATGTAATATTCAACTATCTCTCTAGCCAGTCTTGCTTTTCGCATGGCTGGTTTTACCTCTGTCAGCTCCAACTGTCTGCAAATTTCTAGCAGTTCTGTCTTTTTAAAAGACTTCAAAACCCCTACGGTTGGTGATGCCAAGAAATCATCCATTGCTGTTGTCAATATATATCTAGGAAAATTCACTAAAACAATTTCACAATTTGGAATGTTAGATTTTCAATAAATTACTCACACAATGGTCTATCCCGGACGAGCCCCCAATTTGTTATGGCCCCAATTTGTTATTACATTTATAACATAACAGCAACAGCAAGGGATGACAAACACAGTTTTAACAACTAAAACACATTTAATTTTTAACAAAGACAAAGACTAATAACAACCTACAACTAAAGACCAAGATTGATAAATAAGAAAAAACAGAAATAATTACAGTCCCTTTTTGGTGGGGTGGCTTGGTGATGTCCTGGATGAAGAAAATGCTCAAACACAGGCAAAGAAATCCACAAAAGAAACGTCACAGGTCTAGAACAGAATGGCAGGTCTGGTCATCTTCTTGCAATTTCTCCTACTACTTTACTGTCTCAATTCTCCCCTTTATATATTCTTTTGCAGACCCCACCCACATTTAAACCTCTTTTTTTTTATTTTCTCTGGGACTTGTTTCAGACATGCCCAGGACATGTCTAAACATGACTCCAGTCTGAGCTTAACAAAAAAAAGGTAAATACTGCCATCTAGTGGCCTATATTCACATTACACTAGCAACTTTCTCCTCACATATTCGGAAGTTCCCCGACTCAAAATTGCATCCCTGATCTGGTTATCCGCATCCCCACCATAACCACAGTCTTTCACAATTTGTCGTAGGCGAGTAGCAAATTGTTGGACTGTCTCACCTGGCTTCTGGTGTTGCTTTTGTAATTCTTACCTTGCTAGCGCGGTATTCACTTTTAGCACGAAGTAATCATTCAGGGCCTTGACCGCCTCCGTGTAATCCGCTGGGCCACCGGTATTTTGCAGGGTTGAGAAGATATCCTGCACGTCTGGTCCAGCCAGGTGTAGAAGAAGTGCACGTCGCCTTTGCTTTGTAGTCGCTGGCATTTCTTGTCCCAAGATGAGCCCTTTGCCGTCCGGGTACAGCTCGAATGAAGTTAGCCATCGCTTCCATCTCGTTCCTAGCGTCACTGGCTCAGTGTAGCATGAGAAGTGCTGAATCCCGGTTTTGTCCATACTAAACTAGCTAAACTCTTAAATTTAACTAAATATCACGTTTTTACTCCTCGTCGCCAATGTCGAGTACTTACTTTTGCTCGGCCTTCAGTAAATACAATTCAGAATTTAATCTAATGTTAAGCACGCTCCATGACACATATCTGTTCGCCTTCACACACTTTATTGAACACTGCCCCGCCTTCCGGAACATCCCATAATACCATGCACAATCGGTAACCATGGACACGACATCCGTGTTTCCATATAAACGGCAGAACTACGCAATTCATCCGTTATTATGAAATTATGTTGAAACTCCGTACAAATGTCGCATTAAAACCACTATTCTGTTATCATCATGTAACAAATTTAAGCATGTGATACACAGGAACACTTCTGATATGCAGAAATCACAAAGGAATCGTGGCACTCCAAGACTCACATCATAATTTAAAGCGGCAGTATGCTTTTGATTAACTGAGAATTGTAAATTCATGTATGTTGCTGCAGAAACCTCGGCTCTGCTCTGAACTGGGCAATAAATTCACATTGCTTCAAAGGTACTCATAAATAAAGTGGGGAAACCCCTTTGAACTATAGGGAATTCCTCGTAGATTCGTGTGCCTTGTAGCTGGAATCGCACCCTGGTCCGATCGGAAAAATACGCATGCGGCTCCGCTCCAGGAGCCGGGTGAAAATCGCATGAGAAGCCATTTTTGATGTACCCGTGTCCGCACCGGCGCCTGACTTCAGCCGTATAAATGGAAACTTAGCGGGATGCGGAGGAGTGCGGAGATTTCCTGTGTGTAGTGAACGTGAGAAGGCGTGCGGTATTGATCCATGGCGGTTCAACGGCTGTAACAAAGGGAAGCCAAAACCTCGACCTTCAAAGCTTAATGACTTAAACCTTTCGCAGGTTACTTTTCTTGATCAGCAGTTGCTCATACGAATTGGTAGGACAGTCAAATTTCGATAGCATTGTTATACATAGCACCAAGAAATTATGAGGGGTTTTCTTTCGCACATAAATGACGAAGCAAATTATTAATACGTCTTTATAAATTCAGTGATGACTCTAGAAAATTTCAAAAGTGGGCCAACTCTCCAGCAAACATGAGACGTCTGCCCGACGTGCAGATCATCATAAACGTCATGAGCATGTCGGGCAGACATCTCATGTTTGCTGGGATCCCCCCCGACTTAAAAAAGTGGGCCAATGGAGAAGAAAAGTGGGCCAACTGGGTATCTCTGGTAAACAGCCATTTATATCAAGTTTGTAAACAGTACCTTGACTGGCTCACTTATTTATGTGTACACACATTCAGTTTTTACACCTTATTGACAAAACTAAGACAAAAATGACAGTTTGAGTTTAAACCCAGCTGGGTATTTTACATTGCCAGAACGTTTGGGGTGTTATGGCCCCAATTTGTTATGACATTAACAAACAGCAAAGGATGACAGACAAAAATTTTAAAACTAAAACACATTTAATTAAACAAAGGCAACTAACAACAAACTACTCCACTCTACAGACCAAGATTGATTATATACAAAAACAGAAATATTTACAGTCCCTTTGGTGGGTTGCTTGGTGATGTCCTGGGTGAGAAAAATGCCCTGACACAGGCAAAAATCCACTAAAAGCTTCACAGGTCTTGAACAGAATGACAGGTCTGGTCACATGTATCCTTCTCCTTGCAATTTCTCCGACTACTTTACTGTCTAAATTTTACTCCTTATATACTCTTTTGCAGACCCCTCCCACCTTTTAGGCTTTTTTTTTTATTTTTCTCTGGGACTTGTCCCAGACATGCCTAAAACATGCCCAAACCTATCTCCAGTCTGGGCTTAACAAAAAAAAGGTAAATCTAGTGGCCTCTATTCACATTACACCTCCATTCCAAAAGGGAAAAATTTTGACTCATAAAGGCAAAATTTTTCTTTTCAATACAAAATGGTTAAGTGGACACTTGTCTATATATACATATAATACAATATTCGAATAAACGCGTGATATATATATATACATACTCAACCACGGGATAAGCAATCAGCAATTACATCGTCAGTACCCTTTACATGCTTAATTTCCAAGTCAAACTCCTGTAAAATCAAACTCCAATTGAACAATCTCCGATTCTTATTTTTCATCTTACTCAAAAACATTAACGGATTGTGGTCAGTGTACACAATCATTGGCTTTTGCCCTGTACAAACATAAACCTCAAAGTGTTGTAACGATAGAACCAGAGCCAACAGCTCCTTCTCTATTGTGGAACAGTTCCTTTGGTGGCGATTGAACTTCCTGGAGAAGTATGCCACGGGATGCTCAATGTCATCAGAGTCACTTCTCTGTAGGAGCACAGATCCACAAGCTTGGTCGCTAGCATTGACCGCGATGGAGAACGGTTTGTTGAAGTCAGGAGATTTGAGCACGGGGAAGTGACACAGCAGAGACTTCAGGCGATCGAACGCTCTCTGGCATGCATCATCCCAAGTGAACTTTACACCTTTCTTCAGTTAGTTGGTGAGACTGAGAGCAATCTCAGCAAAGTTCTTGCAGAACTTGCGGTAGTACCCGATCATTCCAAGGAAGTGGCGCAAAGCTTTTTTGTTGTCAGGAACTGGAAAGTCCATGATGGCTTGGACTTTAGCATTTATGGGTGCCACCTTACCCTAGCCTATGACGTAGTCAAGATAGGTGACAGGAGCACAACCAAAGTCACTCTTGTTCAGGTTAACAGTCAGGTTAACCTGGGTCAGGTGCTGGCACAACGTCTCTACATCTTTTAGATGTTCTTCCCAGGAGTCACTCCATGTGATCAGGTCATCGATGTACGCACCCGTGTGGGGCAATCCGGCGATTGTGGACTATCATCCTTTGGAACGTGGCTGGGGCATATTTCATGCCAAAGGGTAGGACTTCATACTGGTACAACCCAGATGGTGTGGCAAAAGCAGAGATGCTCTTAGCCCTCTCAGTTATAGGCACACACCAATAACCCTTCAATAAATCAATCTTGGTCAGAAACTTTGCTTGCTCTACTCTATGAATACAATCATCAATCCTTGGTATTGGAAACACATCAGTTCTAGTTACAGCATTGTCTTTGCGATAATGTGTACAGAATCTATTACTTCCGTCAGGTTTTGGAACTAGCACACTGGGTGAACTCCAATCTGAGTTGGAGGGTCTGATAATATCATGTTCTAACATGTACTCAACCTCTTTCTCAGCAATCTTTCTCATTTCAGGATTCATCCGGTACGGATGCTGTTTAATTGGTTTGGCATCACCAACATCTACATCATGAGAGGCTATAGAAACTCTCTTTGGAACATCAGAAAACAGATCCTCGTATTTCTTGATCAACCTCTCAAACTGATCTCTTTGTGAGGGTTCTAAGTGCTGGAGTTTTACATCAAGATTTTCCAACACTTCATAGTTTGACAATTTACATGACAACGCTTCAGCATGTTAATGTGACACAACTGTTTTGGCTTTCTCCTATCTGGAGTCTTTACAATGTAATTGAGATCATTGAGTTTTGTCAGAATTTCAGAAGGACCATGAAATCTAGCCTGAAATGGATTGGACTGCAAGGGAAACAACACAAGGACCTTGTCTCCTGGATTAAACTCACGGCTTCTAGCCTTATGATCATACCAAGTTTTCATTTTTCCCTGACTTGATTTCAAGTTCTCTTTGGCTAGGTCACATGCTGTACCCAATCTATCCTTGAACTTGCTAACATAGTCTAACAGGCTGATGTGCGGCTCTTCCTCTTGCCATTGTTCACTCAACAATAGCAAAGGTCCTCTCACTTCATGACCAAACACGAGCTCAAATGGACTGAATCCAGTAGATTCCTGCACTGCTTCTCTAGCTGCAAACAACAGCAAATGAACACCTTCATCCCAGTCTTTCTCATGGTCATAACAATAAGTCCTCATCATTGTCTTGAGAGTGGAATGAAACCGCTCTAAGGCACCCTGACTTTCTGGATGATAGGCACTAGAAAGAATCTGCTTTGCACCTAGTTCATACACAACCTGCTGAAACAATCCGGAAGTGAAATTGCTACCTTGGTCTGACTGAATTTCCCTGGGAAGGCCAAACAACGTGAAGAACTTTATCAAAGCCTTTGAGATTGCAGTTGCCTTGATGTTGCATAGAGGTATGGCTTCAGGGAATCTGGTAGATGCACACATGATTGTTAACAAGTACTGATTTCCAGATCTAGTCATCGGTAATGGACTGACACAATCAACAATGACCTGAGAGAAGGGCTCCCCAAATGCTGGGATAGGCTGCAATGGAGCTACTGGTATGTCTAACTGGTGTTTTCCAACTACCTGACAAGTGTGACAGGTTTTTCAAAAGTTGGAAACGTCTTTCCGAAGCCCAGGCTAGAAGAAGTGTTTCATGATCTTATCAACAGTCTTGTTAACACCAAGATGACCTCCTAAAGGTAAATTATGAGCCATTGTTAAGATCTCATTCCTGTAGACCTTCGGAACAACAATTTGCTTGACCACTGCCCAATCGGCATTGGCAGGGATATCAGGTGGGCGCCACTTCCGCAGCAACACACTATCCTTGAGATAATACCCAACTGGAACTGCATCTATTTCTTTATGTGGAAGGGCTCTCCTCTTTAGTACACAAATTTCAGGATCATTAGTTTGCTCCTCAATCAACCGCTTTCTGGACAGAGACAAGTCTCCAGACACATCAGAATCACCAGACCCATCCGGCTGGCTGAATAGAGAACTGATAAAAGTATCTGATAAGTCCTCAAACGGAGAAACCATAGTAGGCCGAACAGAGTCATAAGTCAATTGTCACATTGACTATTCAATGTGCTGGACGGCACCACATCATCTACTTCTTGAGCCTTCTTGGCCATAGCACGAGTCACTGCGCCAGAAGGATACAGAGATGGGTCCTCAACGCCGTCTTCAGTGCTCGGCTGTGAAGTAAGATGTACAGGGGGAACTACTTTGCCCCCAGCCAGGTCATTGCCTAGCAACAGAGAAACACCTTTGATAGGTAGACTTGACATAAGTCCCACCTTTACCTGTCCTGTAACTAAATCTGACTTCAAGAATACAGAGCGCAGGGGTACAGATACAGTCCTCCCTTCAATACCTTGTACAAGTATGAAATCCCCTGAAGCGGTCTCATCACGTAACTCCAAGGAGTCCATCAACAAAAGTGACTGGGAAGCTCCGGTATCCCTTAAAATATATTTGGGGACAGCAGGAGAATGCTCATTCAGAGCCACAAATCCCTCTGATTCAAATGGAAGAAATTCCTCCCTCACAAATTCAGCAGTATCCGGCTTTTTAGCCCCACAAGGAGCAGGCAATTTAGCAGATCGGTTATCTACTACACGGGTTTCTAACCTTCTTTCACAAAGGCATTTGGTTTGGTATCTTTTTCTGCTTCTTTCCTAGCTTTTAGGAACCAACAGTAACATGACCAGATTTCGTGCAATACCTGCAAACTAGACCACTTTTGTCATTGTCAGCTTTCACACCTTGATCAGACCTGTTACTCGATTTCTGAGCACCATCACCAGATTTGTCTTTAGTTTTGGGTGAGGAATCTTGGGTATCACCATTACCTTTTTTCTGAAATTGGGACCATCTATTGTCAGTGGGGGCTCGTGAATTGGCAACAGGGGAAGCCCAAACAATCCCTTAATATTAATGATTGTTCATCACCTGTTTTCAATCATTCATTTAAACAGTGGAGGGTCGTCGGCTGTAACAAAGTTAAGCCAAAACCTCGCCCCCTTCAAAGCTTAATGACTTAAACCTTTCGCAGTTTACTTTTCTTGATCAGAAGTTGCTCATACGAATTGTTAGAAGAACTGTCAGTTAGGCCTGTAACGATATTGCATCGAATCGAGACACCGCGATGCGCAGGCCCACGACGTTGTATCGCGACAGACAAGACAGAACCACGACAAGCCCTTCAAAGCTCTTTTTTTTTTTACTTTACTTCCTTCAAAGCTCTTTTACCCTTTAGTTCAGCAAACATGATATTAAGGGCTCTAATTTCGTAGACCAGGCGCAGGCGCTGCGAATGGGGGGTGCGCCGCGCCAAAGGGGTGTGTCCAGGCGTATGTGGCAATTTCGTGCCCGGCGTAGCCTGGCGCAAGTACTCCTCTGTCCCGCCTCTGCCCCTCCTTCCAGCGCAAGTTGGCAAAGAAGGTGACACAGCCGAGTCATATCTTGCTCATTGGCAAGAGAAACGATGGATATCGTGTTCCTATTATTATAAACTGTTGATGCTTTAAATTTTGGGATTAACATGCATGGACAACAATGCAAGATACGTTACACATTTATTTTCAACATGTGATCTTAATTCAGTACGAGATCACAGCCATCAGGCTGTATTCCTTTCCCCCACTAAAGACGATGAAACCTAAGTGACAATAATAGTAGCCTAGTATTAAGCCGCTTGCACACTGGACGCGAAACGAATTTTTCGCTCGACAGATTGCGTCTTGCCTTCATAAGTCTGACAGGGTTTTAATAAACTCCGTGTCCGACACACTATTACTGTTTTTAATTTCTTCAAATCTACTGACTCTTTTAGATATTAAACGTGAATGTTTTGATAAGAGGGCTCAGTTCTTCAAGATGAGTACTGAGAATTTCAATCAATGTTTCTGTTTAAGCTCTGCTCAGTAAAGCGAGTCGACATTGGCGCGAGACAATGTACAATGCCTCCGTGTCTGACAGCCAAAAAAAAAAAAAAGAAAAAGAGGACGATTAGAACAGATTGATAACGAAATACAGAATACAAATAAACATTTTAACAACAGAACATCCAATGAACACCGCGATTTATTTATTTGCGGGTCATCTTTTAGGATGTTCCGTGTGTTGGTGATATATTTTATTCTTTATCTCGTTATAGGCTAAATCTGTTCTCATATCAATACTTTTACTTGACAGTCTTGATCGTGCATGCGATAATTTATTCACACTGTCAATGGTCATGGAATTGATTTGCTCACTGACTACAAGTCGGCCTACTGTTTTATCTCTGGTGTGGAAATAAAGCGTGAATCTGTTCGATCCATCTGAATAATTTTCAAAAGACCGAATAAAGACTGCTGTCTATCTTCAACGGAAGAAAACAGACGAATAGGCTAATGTAATGTGAATATAGGCCACTAGATGGCAGTATTTACCTTTTTTTTGTTAAGCTCAGACTGGAGTCATGTTTAGACATGTCCTGGACATGTCTGGGGCAAGTCTCAGAAAATTAAAAAAAAGAGGTCTAAATGTGGGTGGGGTCTGCAAAAGAGTATATAAGGAAAAGAATTGAGACAGTAAAGTAGTAGGAGAAATTGCAAGAAGATGACCAGACCTGCCATTCTGTTCAAGACCTGTGACATTTCTTTTGTGGATTTCTTTGCCTGTGTTTGAGCATTTTCATTATCCAGGACATCACCAAGCCACCCCACAAAAAGGGACTGTAAATATTTATTTATTTTTTTCCTAATCAATCTTGGTCTTTAGGTTCATTAGTTGTTAGTTAGTTGTTATTGTCTTTGTCTGTTAAATTAAATGTGTTTAAGTTTTAAAAACTGTGTGTCATCCCTTGCTGTTGCTGTTGTGTTGTTTTAAATGTAATAACAAATTGGGGCCATTACAAATTGGGGGCTCAAGGTCCGGGATAGACCATTTTGTGAGTCATTTATTAAAAATCTAACATTTCAAATTGTAAAAAATTTTTTTTTAATTGAATACATATATATTGACAACAGCAATGGATGATTTCTTGGCATCACCAACCGTAGGGGTTTTGAAGTCTTTTAAAAAGACAGAACTGCTAGAAATTTGCAGACATTTAGAGCTGACAGAGGTGAAACCAGCCATGCGAAAAGCAAGACTGGCTAGAGAGATAGTTGAATATTACATTGATGAAAATGTGTTTGCACCAGGAGATCTGGAACAGTTTCCAGTGGAAAATCCAAATATAGAAATGGAACTTAAATTAAAAATGCTAGAGATTGAAAGGGAGGAAAAAGAAAAACAAAGGCAGTTTGAGTTGGAAAAATTAGCAAGAGAAGAGAAAAAAGAAAGGGAGGAAAAAGAGAAACAAAGAGAATTTGAGAGGGAAGAAAAAGAAAAACAAAGGCAGTTTGAGTTAGAAAAATTAGCAAGAGAAGAAAAACAAAGAGAATTTGAGAGAGAGAAAGAGGAAAGAGCAGAAAGAGAGAGACAGAGACAGAGAGATTTTGAATTAGAGAAATTCGATAGAGAAGAAAGACTCCAAATGGAGCAACTAAAAATTAAAATTGAAACTAAAAATAAATTTCGGGCTAGCCAGGAGGTAAAACTGGTGCCTCCATTTTCGGAAAAGGATGTTGACAACTATTTCCAGTGTTTTGAAAAGGTAGCAAAGAGTTGCCAGTGGCCAAAGGAACACTGGCCTCTGATGTTGCAAACTGTCCTCTAGGGTAAAGCTCAACAAGCCTATTCGGCTTTGTCTGCAGATGATTCCTCTGATTATGAGGTTGTCAAAAGGGTTATTTTGAGAGCTTATGAGTTGGTTCCAGAGGCTTACCGACAGAAATTCAGAGGTCTGAAGAAATCTGAAAATCAGACTTATGTTGAATTTGCTAATGAGAAGCAGGTTTGCTTTGAGCGCTGGTGTACTTCTATGGAGGTCAAGGATGATTTCAACTCACTAAAAGAGATGGTGTTAGTTGAAGAATTCAAGAACTGTGTTAAGGATGATGTTAAGACCTACCTTAATGAGAAGCAAGCACTGAACTTGCAATCAGCTGCCAAATTTGCAGATGAATATGTTCTCACTCATAAGTCCAAATTTCAGTCTAGCAGTAACAATAAATGGTCCCAATTTCAGAAAAAGGGTTACGGTGATACCCAAGATTCCTCACCCAAAGACAAAGACAAATCTGGTGATGGTGCTCAGAAATCCAATAACAGGTCTGATCGAAGTGTGAAAGCTGACAGTGACAAAAGTGGTCTAGTTTGCAGTTATTGCAAGAAATCTGGTCATGTTACAACTAACTGTTGGTTCCTTAAAGCTAAGAAAGAAAAAGAAAAGGATACAAAACCAAATGTTTTTGTGAAAACAAGGTTAGAAACCCCTGTAGTAGATAACCAATCTGCTAAATTGCCTGCTTCTTGTGGGGCTAAAAAGCCTAATACAGCTGACTTTGTGAGGGAGGAATTTCTTCCATTTGTGTCAGAGGGATTTGTGGCTCTGAATGAGCATACTACTCCTGTCCCCATATATATCCTAAGGGATACCGGAGCTTCTCAGTCACTTTTGTTGATGGACTCCTTGGAGTTACGTGATGAGACCGCTTCAGGGGATTTCATACTTGTACAAGGTATTGAAGGGAGGACTGTATCTGTACCCCTGCGCTCTATATTCTTGAAGTCAGATTTAGTTACAGGACAGGTAAAGGTGGGACTTATGTCAAGTCTACCTATAAAGGGTGTTTCTCTGTTGCTAGGCAATGACCTGGCTGGGGGCAAAGTAGTTCCCCCTGTACATCTTACTTCACAGCCGAGCACTGAAAATGGGGATGAGGACCCATCTCTGTATCCTTCTTGCGCAGTGACTCGTGCTATGGCCAAGAAGGCTAAAGAAGATGATGTTGTGGTGCCGTCCAGTACATTGAATAGTCAGGACTCAGGTGGTTCGCCTCATGACTCTGATTGGCCTACTATGGTTTCTCCGTTTGAGGACTTATCAGATACTTTTATCAGTTCTCGATTCAGCCGGCCGGATGGGTCTGGTGATTCTGATGTGTCTGGAGACTTGTCTCTGTCCAGAAAGCAGTTGATTGAGGAGCAAACTAATGATCCTGAAATTTGTGTACTAAAGAGGAGAGCCCTTCCAGATAAAGAAATAGACGCAGTTCCAGTTGGGTATTATCTCAAGGATGGTGTGTTGATGCGGAAGTGGCGCCCTCCTGATATCCCTGCCAATGCAGATTGGGCAGTGGTCAGGCAAATTGTTGTTCCGAAGGTCTATAGGAATGAGATCTTAACAATGGCTCATAGTTTACCTTTAGGAGGTCATCTTGGTGTTAACAAGACTGTTGATAAGATCATGAAACACTTCTTTTGGCCTGGGCTTCGGAAAGACGTTTCCAACTTTTGCAAAACCTGTCACAATTGTCAGGTAGTTGGAAAACACCAGTTAGACCCACCTGTAGCTCCATTGCAGCCTATCCCAGCATTTGGGGAGCCATTCTCTAGGGTCATTGTTGATTGCGTTGGTCCATTACCCAAGACTAGATCTGGAAATCAGTACTTGTTAACAATCATGTGTGCATCTACCAGATTCCCCGAAGCCATACCTCTACGTAACATCAAGGCAACTGCAATCTCGAAGGCTTTGATAAAATTCTTCACGTTGTTTGGTCTTCCCAGGGAAATTCAGTCAGACCAAGGTAGCAATTTCACTTCAGGATTGTTTCAGCAGGTTGTGTATGAACTAGGTGCAAAACAGATTCTTTCTAGTGCCTATCATCCAGAAAGTCAGGGTGCCTTAGAGCGGTTTCATTCTACTCTCAAGACAATGATGAGGACTTATTGTTATGACCATGAGAAAGACTGGGATGAAGGGGTTCATTTGCTGTTGTTTGCAGCTAGAGAAGCAGTGCAGGAGTCTACTGGATTCAGTCCATTTGAGCTAGTGTTTGGTCATGAAGTGAGAGGACCTTTGCTATTGTTGAGTGAACAATGGCAAGAGGAAGAGCCGCAGATCAGTCTGTTGGACTATGTTGGCAAGTTCAAGGGGGGATTGCGTGCAGCTTGTGACCTTGCCAAGGAGAACTTGAAATCAATTCAGGGAAAAATGAAAACTTGGTATGATCATAAGGCTAGAAGCCGTGAGTTTAAACCAGGAGAAAAGGTCCTTGTGTTGTTTCCCTTGCAGTCCAATCCATTGCAGGCTAGATTTCATGGTCCTTATGAAATTCTGACAAAACTCAATGATCTCAATTACATTGTGAAGACTCCAGATAGGAGAAAACCAAAACAATTGTGTCACATTAACATGCTGAAGCCTTATCATGACAGAAATGCTAGGGTTGCAGCTGTCACTTTAGATTCTCCTATGGCTGAGATTTGTGAAGATGAGGGGGAGTTTCAAGATGATGAACCTAGAATTAAAGCTGAAGTTCTTTCATGTAAATTGTCAAACACTGAAGTGTTGCAAAATCTTGATGTAAAACTCCAGCACTTAGAACCCTCACAGAGAGATCAGTTTGAAAGGTTGATCAAGAAATATGAGGATTTGTTTCCTGATGTTCCAAAGAGAGTTACTATAGCCTCTCATGATGTAGATGTTGGTGATGCCAAGCCAATAAAACAGCATCCATACCGGATGAATCCTGAAAAGAGAAAGATTGCTGAGAAAGAGGTTGAGTACATGTTCAAACATGATATTATCAGACCCTCCAACTCAGATTGGAATTCACCCTGTGTGCTAGTTCCAAAACCTGATGGAAGTACTAGATTCTGTACAGATTATCGCAAAGTCAATGCTGTAACTAGAACTGATGTGTTTCCAATACCTAGGATTGATGATTGTATTGATAGTGTAGGGCAAGCAAAGTTTCTGACCACGATTGATTTATTGAAGGGTTATTGGTGTGTGCCTTTAACTGAGAGGGCCAAGAGCATCTCTGCTTTTGCCACACCATCTGGATTGTACCAGTATGAAGTCCTACCCTTTGGCATGAAAAATGCCCCAGCCACGTTCCAAAGGATGATACAGTCTACAATCGCCGGATTGCCACACACGGGTGCGTACATCGATGACCTGATCACACGGAGTGACTCCTGGGAAGAACATCTAAAAGATGTAGAGACGTTGTTCCAGCGCCTGACCCAGGCTAACCTGACTGTTAACCTGAGCAAGAGTGACTTTGGTTGTGCTACTGTCACCTATCTTGGCTACGTCATAGGCCAGGGTAAGGTGGCACCCATAAATGCTAAAGTCCAAGCCATCATGGACTTTCCAGTTCCTGACAACAAAAAAGCTTTGCGCCGCTTCCTTGGAATGATCGGGTACTACCGCAAGTTCTGCAAGAACTTTGCTGAGATTGCTCTCAGTCTAACTAACCAACTGAAGAAAGGCGTAAAGTTCACCTGGGATGATGCATGCCAGAGAGCCTTCGATCACCTGAAGTCTCTGCTGTGTCACTTCCCCGTGCTCAAATCTCCTGACTTCAACAAACCGTTCTCCATCGCGGTCAATGCTAGCGACCAAGCTTGTGGATCTGTGCTCCTACAGAGAAGTGACTCGGATGACATTGAGCATCCCGTGGCATACTTCTCCAGGAATTTCAATCGCCACCAAAGGAACTATTCCACAATAGAGAAGGAACTGTTGGCTCTGGTCCTTTCTTTACAACACTTTGAGGTTTATGTTTGTACAGGACAAAAGCCAATGATTGTGTACACTGACCACAATCCGTTAATGTTTTTGAGTAAGATGAAAAACAAGAATCGGAGATTGTTGAATTGGAGTTTGATTTTACAGGAGTTTGACTTGGAAATTAAGCATGTGAAGGGTACAGACAATGTAATTGCTGATTGCTTATCCCGTGTTTGAATGTGTATGATATGTATATATAGACAAGTGTTCACTTTACCATTTTGTATTGAAAAGAAAAATTTTGCCTTTATGAGTCAAAATTTTTTCCCTTTTGGAATGGAGGTGTAATGTGAATATAGGCCACTAGATGGCAGTATTTACCTTTTTTTTGTTAAGCTCAGACTGGAGTCATGTTTAGACATGTCCTGGACATGTCTGGGGCAAGTCTCAGAAAATTAAAAAAAAGAGGTCTAAATGTGGGTGGGGTCTGCAAAAGAGTATATAAGGAAAAGAATTGAGACAGTAAAGTAGTAGGAGAAATTGCAAGAAGATGACCAGACCTGCCATTCTGTTCAAGACCTGTGACATTTCTTTTGTGGATTTCTTTGCCTGTGTTTGAGCATTTTCATTATCCAGGACATCACCAAGCCACCCCACAAAAAGGGACTGTAAATATTTCTTTTTTTTTTTCCTAATCAATCTTGGTCTTTAGGTTAATTAGTTGTTAGTTAGTTGTTATTGTCTTTGTCTGTTAAATTAAATGTGTTTAAGTTTTAAAAACTGTGTGTCATCCCTTGCTGTTGCTGTTGTGTTGTTTTAAATGTAATAACAAATTGGGGCCATAACACTAAAAAGACCAAGAAAAGTCGATAGCTATCAATTTGCATTCTGTGAAGGTCGAACACAAACATGGCCAAGTTTGCACGTCTAATAATTCCTGGAATACTCGGAAAAATTAGAACTTTTATGACTTTCGGACTCGGAGCTATATTAAAACCCTGTCCGACTATCGCGTCTTTGCATTGACTTTGTCTGTAATCAGTCGTGCGAAAAAATTCGTTTCGTGTCCAGTGTGCAAGCGGCTTTACTGAGCACAGAGCGCAACCATGCTATATATATCCTCTCCGTGGAGTCAGATCCACTTGTGTGGTGGAGAGACAATGAAAAACTATTTGCTCACTTATCTAATCTAGCGAAGCGTTTTCTTGGAATACCTGCCACATCTGTTCCCAGTGAACGAGTCTTCTCCACCGCAGGAGACATTGTCACAGCCCAAAGAGCAAGCCTCTCACCTGATAATGTGGACATTATGGTGTTTTTGAAAAAGAATTTTGAAATGTCTTAAATCAAACTATCTGGTTAGGTGGCAGCAGTTCGTTCATTTGGCTTGATTTGTGCAATGTCCTAGTGCAACCTGGTACCTAAGATTGTAAAGGAATTTTGATTTTATTTGTTTATCAACCAACTCAATGGAGTTATACTTTTGCTCTAGAGAAATGTTATATATTTATTTACTTTTACAGCAGTAGGGCAAGTCTGCTAGCTCAGACAAATTTATTTGGTTATGCATCTAGTTTTCCTAATCACTTTAGGCTATATTCAAGCCTACCTTTTCAGGAGTTTTTGATTGTTTTTTCAACAGTATTGCTTTGAGTAATAAAAACTTATTATTTAAATTTATATATTGGTTTTCATTTTTGCTACAGCTCATAATTATTCTAATATGATTTAATAAAATAAAAAATTAAATCATGGGTTTAAAAAGAATATATATCGTGGGGTGTATCGAACCGTGGGTCAAATATCGTGATGCGTACCGAATCGTGAGTTAGGTGTATCGTTACAGCCCTACTGTCAGTTGAGTCAAATTTATTTTCGATAGCATTGTTATACATTGCACCACGAAATTGAGGGGTTTTCTTTCACACATAAATTACGACGTAAATTTCCATAGGCCTACGCTATAAATTCCGCGCTCAAGAAGATCACGAAACGGCATAGATGCGCAAATTGATTAGTGAGGCTCATTAAGCATTAAGCTGTGCAACATCGCATTCTTTTCTGCTATATTAAGATTGTAGAAAATGGACTGTCGTGGCTTCTTGTGAAAGAAGCCTCGCAAACTAATTTATAAAGACGTGTTGATAATTTGCGTCGTCATTTGCTATCGAAAATAAATTTGATTGTCCTTCAACCAATTCGTATGAGCAACTGCTGATAAAGAAAAGTGAACTACGAAATGTTGAAGTCATTAAGCTTTGAAGGGCGAGGTTCTGGCTTCCCTTTGTTACGGCCGACGAGCCGCCGCTGTCTATTGTTACTGCTAGACTGAAATTTGGACTTATGTGTGAGAACATATTCGTCTGCAAATTTGGCAGCTGATTGCAAATTCAGTGCTTGCTTCTCCTTAAGGTAGGTCTTAATATCATCCTTAACACAGTTCTTGAATTCTTCAACTAACACCATCTCTTTTAGTGAGTTGAAATCATCCTTGACCTCCATAGAAGTACACCAGCGCTCAAAGCAAACGTTCTTCTCACTAGCAAATTCCACAGAAGTCTGATTATCAGATTTCTTAAGACCTCTGAATTTCTGTCGGTAAGCCTCTGGAACCAACTCATAAGCTCTCAAAATAACCTTTTTCACAACCTCATAATCAGAGAAATCATCTGCAGACAAAGCCGAATAGGCTTGTTGAGCTTTACCCTTGAGGACAGTTGGCAACATCAGAGGCCAGTGTTCCTTTAGCCACTGGCAACTCTTTGCTACCTTTTCAAAACACTGGAAATAGTTGTCAACACCCTTTTCTGTGAATGGAGGCACAAGTTTTACCTCCTGGCTAGCCCAAAATTTGTTTTCACTTGCTATTTTGATTTTTAGTAGCATCATTTGGAGCCTTTCTTCCCTATCGAACTTCTCTAAATCAAAATCTCTCTGTCTTACTAATTTTCCTATCTCAAATTCTCTGTTTTTCTTTTTCCTCCCTTTCAATCTCTAGCATTTTTAATTTAGGTTCCATTTCTATATTTGGATTTTCCACTGGAAACTGTTCCAGATCTCCTGGTGCAAACATATTTTCATCAATGTAATATTCAACAATCTGTCTAGCCAGTCTTGCTTTTCGCATGGCTGGTTTTACCTCTGTCAGGTCTAAAAGTCTGCATATTTCTTGCAGTTCTGTCTTTTTAAAAGACTTCAAAACCTCAACGTTTGGTGATGCCAAGAAATCATCCATTGCTGTTGAGATATATATATATATATACAGGAAAATTCAAAAAACAATTTTACAATTTGAAATGTTAGATTTTCAATAAATGACTCACACAATGGTCTATCCCGGACTTGAGCCCTCAATTTTTTAAGGCCCCAATTTGTTTTAGCCCCAATTTGCAACAACATTTACGACAGCAAGGGATGACAGACAAAATTTTAAAACTTCTACAGATTTAATTAAACAAAGACAACTTACAACTAGCTCCTCTACTGACCAAGATTGATATATACAAGAAAAAAATATTTATAGTCCCTTTGGTTGGGTTGCTTGGTGATGTCCTGGTTGAGGAAAATGCTCCAACACAGGCAAAAATCCACAAAAAGCCTCACAGGTCATGAAGAAAAGTGACAGGTCTGATCACATGTATCTTTCTCCTTGCAATTTCTCCTACTACTTTACTCTCTCAATTTTCCTCATTATATACTCTTTTGCAGACCCCTCCTAACTTTTAGACTTTTTTTTTTTATTCTCTGGGACTTTCTGTCTCAGACATGCCCAGGACATGCTCAAACCTAGCTCCAGTCTGGGCTTAACAAACAAAAAGGTGACCTGTTCCTAATCGGGGAGAACAAGCCGCACCTGTTAACTATGGAGTGCTTTCGGAGTGAACCCTCTGTTAATTATGAAAATGACTGAGAGCAGGTCAGGACTAATAATTGTTTTAAACGGAAGTTTTGTGCAACCTAATTTTCTGTTCATGTTCCGCAACTGGACTGAATTTAGCCCATGATTTAATCGCTGTTAGATCGCATGTGGAGAGAAACCGAGTCTTCGTTTGTCAATTACGATAATTGGAAAACGCATCAATAAATGAAAATGATTGAGAACTAGCCTACTAATTGCAGTCAGGAAGTGACGTGTCTCAGCACCCCCGCTGGCTACGCCACTGTTGGCAAGTACAAGCCAAAATAAAATTACCCCTTTGTTCTAAAAATGTATAGAGATCTGTAACCTGGTGTATCAGAATGTATTTATGACCACAATGACGTTTCATGACACCTCCTAGAAATATCAAAACGAAGACATTTCAGTGATAAACCTACCTGGTCTGCCATGTTGGATTTACTTCACTGGAGGTCGCCATTGTTACCAGGGGTCATTGGGTCATTGTTACCAAGGCCTCACTTTGAGCGCAAGTGGAATGCGGCACGGGCACCAGGCTGCCGATGCATTTGCTAAATTGGAACAGCAAAGCTAGCTAACCGCCACGTGGTAAAATAATCCAATACAAATAACTGTATGAGACCGCAAAGACGGTGAAAAGCACTACATGTTCGTAGATTAACGATAATATATTAGATATTTTTTTCTCTTCACCGCCACCGTAACGAGCCAACCAGTAGATAACCACCGGTCATCGGCTGATAGCTAGAAATCAATGTCGCTGTCGTTGACAATGCTCATAGATAAGACAAAATAGTAGGCTACCTTGCCTCGAATTGAATTGGGAGTGACCCAAACTTTTATCACAGGATTTTGTGAACCTGTTCCCACGTACTATCCCTGATTGACAATGAAAACAATTAAGACGAAGCCTAGCCTGATACACATTTTGTTAATCGGATTACGAAAGAAGACTGAAAATAAATAAAATTAAAGCTGCAAGCAGCGTTGAAAGGGCCCTCGCACCCCTCGTGCACGTTGGGGTGGCAGCAAGATCTTGATGGGTGCAGGTGTCCATTCACAGCCATAGGACACTGCTAGCCTGTGTACAATGTGTTTTCCTGATGAGATTGCAAAAATTTTCAGGAGGGCGCTATGATACTATTTAGACATGCCTGTGCACAAAATCTACAACATAGTAATCGTAATACCGAGCTCCATGAGTGTGTTGATTTTTGTGAATTTTCCAGCATGTGTAGACCTTCAAAAGGGCAATTCTTTTATAAATCTGACTGGGGGCGCTATAGAGCCATTATGCCACATCTAGTGCCAATTTATGGATGACATTGAAGAGAATAAGACAATAATGAATTGTGCTAGGTTTTGCAAGCTTTGGAGTATTCTAAGGCCTTCAAAGGTATGTTCGTGAAATTTAGAAAAACGCAGGAAATAGCTCATCCCTCACTTCCTGTTTGGCCAAGAAAATTAGCCATTGCCCGGAATAAGAAATGCAATGATCACACCAAATTTCATGAACATTCAAGCACTTTTATCTTAACATGGCCGTATCTAGAGGGCGCTGTGGAGCCATCTGGCCACTCCTGTTCCAATGTTAGCATATTTTTATACTTGGGAGGACAATTTTATAAAGTTTGGAAAGTTTCAGAGAAAACCCATGAAGTATGTGGGAGTAAACCCAACTTCCTGTTTAATGGCGGGACATCGAAATTCGCGCAACGTTACGGATACAAAATTCAATGAATCCAGAAAAGCTTCACAATTTAACATCAGCACCGTCTTTAGATACTAATAGCCAAATTTCAAGTTGATCGGATGAAATCTCTAGGAGGAGTTCGTTAAAGTACGACACCTGTGAATGGCCAACAATCCAAAAAAGTTGCAATTTCAATTAAAAATGGCGGACTTCCTGTTGAGTCTAGGTCATGGCACCAAGAGGCTTTTTTTTAGGTCTCGTCATATTCCACATCTCTACCGAATTTCATACATGTAGGTTTAAGGGGCTGCGAGGGCTGCTTATTTGAAATTTTACAGGGGGCGCTATAATGACATTTTTGCCATGCCAATATGTAAGCTTTTTATCAGAGTATTATGAATGATGGTCTTTATACATTTACAAAATTTTGTGGGTTTTCGAACATGTTGAGACCCTCAAAAAGGCAATTCTTTTATAAATCTGATTGGGGGCGCTATAGAGCCATTATGCCACATTAGGCTCCAATTGATGGTGACATTGAAGAGAATAAGACAATTATAATTTGTATGAGGTTTTGCAAGCTTTGGAGTATTCTAAAGCTTTCAAACATGCGTTTGTAAAATTTGAAAAAACGCAGGAAATAGCTCAAAACTCACTTCCTGTTTGGCCAAAAAAATTCTAAAAATTAGTCATTGCCTGCAATGACGAATGCAATGATCACACAAAATTTCATGAACATTCAAGCACTTTTATCTTAACATGGCCGTATCTAGAGGGCACTGTGGAGCCACCTGACCACTCCCGATCTATTATTAGCATATATTTATACTAAGGCGGACAATTTAATCAAGCCTGTGAAGTTTTGCGCAAATCTCACAAAGCATGTGCGCGTAAAACCAACTTCCTGTTTCATGGCGGAACATCGAAATTCGCCGCAACGCCACGGATACAAAGTTCAATGAATCCAAAAGAGCTTCGCAATTTAACATCAGCACCGTCTTTAGATACTAATAGCCAAATTTCAAGTTGATCGGATGAAATCTCTAGGAGGAGTTCGTTAAAGTACGACGCCTGTGAATGGCAAAAAATAAAAAAAATTTGCAAATTCAATTAAAAATGGCGGACTTCCTGTTGAGTCTAGGTCATGACACCAAGAGACTTTTTTTTAGGTCTTGGCATAGTACACATGTCCACCGAATTTTGTTCATGTAGGTTAAACAGGCTGCGAGGGCTGCTTCATTGAAATTTTCTAGGTGGCGCTGTAATGCAATTTTGCCACATCCATCTCTAAGCCCTATATCCTAGTAAAGAATATGACCAGCCTAATATGTTTGCAAAGTTTTGTGAGTTTTCGAGCATGGTGATGCCCTCAAAAATGCAATTATGTATTAGGGGGCGCTGTAGAGCCACTCACTGCCAAATGAGATATTGAATCAAAGAACTTAATATTTTTAGTCAATAAGCCAAGTTTGGTGTGTTTTCGAGTATGATAAGGCCCTCAAAAATGTGTTCGTAAAATCTGAAAAAACGCAGGTCACTTCCTGTGTGGCAAAAAAATTTCCAAAAAATTGACAAAAAAATTTATGATGACTACTATGACCCAATAAAATTTCATTAGAATCCGAGCAAAGGCGTTCCAAAATGGCCGCGTGTTTGGTGGCGCTATAGAGCCACCGAGGCATTTCCAAGCACAAAATAAATAATAGTTTGCAATTTTCGCCACGACTGACGTGTCGGCAAATTTTTGTGAGTTTTCGTGCATGGCAAAGCCCTCAAAAATGCGTTCTCGCAGCAGAATAAAAAGAAGAAGAAGAAGTAGAAGAAGAAGAAGAAGAAGAATAATAAAAATCCCATCAAAAACAATAGGTTCCTCGCACCTACGGTGTGGCACCAGTCGGTGCTCGGGCCCTAATAAATGTTTAGGTGTAAAAGCGCGTATTTAAAGGATGATGCATTGTATAAGCTATTGATTAAGCATTGAACTCTGCTTAAGTCGAACTGTGTTAATATTTATAATGACATTGCTTCGGCTTCCTGGAAGCAAGTACACGCAATTCTGTTGTTGAGCATTTCAGGTTCGATGTACTGAGCAATAACGCCGCGGAAAACTGACCTGTCATTCTGCTGAATAGTCTTACTGAACTAGTTAATCGTCTGATTACTAATTGGGTGGTTTCTGCCTCACCAAACTAACCTTCACCGCACGTCACTGATCAGATACATATCCGAGCAAAAACCACATTTGATTGAGGCCTGGATCCGATCGAGGGCGGAATCAATGTGTTTTTTTTTTCCTGTTTGCACAGCCATGTGACAGATCAGATATTCGCCACATTTAAGCAAAAGATCCGATTCGTGTCACATTTAACCCACAGTGTAAATGCAGCCAAAGTGACTGATTGTCGCCGAGCTGTAACGCAGACAGACACACTCACGGAGCTAAACTGTATACCCATGCCGCCTTGTCGGACGTGGGTAACAAACGGAGACAAGCGAGGAGCATTGCTATGCTGCTCCGATGGATTTAGCAAATGCTAGCTACAACAAAGGGGACTGGGAAGCTACAATGCCATCCAATACCACTGAAAAGCCCCATATGGACAAGAAACCTAAAGGTGCGTCCCCCTCAGCCCCAGGTATGTCATTAGAGACTATATTAAATGCAAAATATGCCTTGTAAATACGTGTCAATGCCTGCATGAAAGAAATTGGTGATCATTTGCAGCAACACAGCGCTATGCTAGCTTCAATAGCCAAAACTGTGCAGTTGAACTCAGGGGAGTGTTGTGGTTTTGTTCAACATATTGAGGTTCCCCCATCCTCAAGCAATTGGAGAGAGACAGATTCTGAAAAAGAAAATTAGGCTTTATTGTTGCATGTTGATAAATGTAAAGCCGAGTTCCTCCTGTGCAAGAAGAACTTCAGTTTTCCAGCTCTGACGCTAGCTCTTATACCTCTCATTCTTGCACTGCAATTGGACAGGAAACCTGAAACCCAATTAGGTAATCCTTCAGGAATTTGACGCATGCGCATCACAGTGGAAACTTACAGCCACACCCAGCAAGAGATATACAGAGATATGCAGACAAAGAATATAGCCAGATGAATATGATAAAAAGAAAAAAGATACCAGTGGATGAATTCGATGCATATGAAATTATTACAAATAATTCGAATGATTATGTTTTTCAGTAACAAATATTGATCAAAGCTACAGTAATCAAATAAATCCTCTGATTATGTTTTTTGGATCAACTAAACAGAAGCCTGCTTACTAATCAAAGCTACAGAAGCCTGCTGCTTATGTGTGTGTGAGCTGCTCATGCATGTGTGGTTCTGAAGATATGGCCAAAATGGTAATTTTCCATCACAAAGCGCCACCTGGTGGCAAAATATTGAACCATACAGGTATGATGTCATCGTGACACGCGAGGTCATGACCTTGCATTTGCACATAGGTACATGTCAATTGGACAAATGACAAGTGACTGAACATGAGGCAGCCCGTTTCTCAGCCTGCTTATCAGGACTCCCTGTAGAAACGGATTGCGACAGTAGTATTTCAAGTGTATCATCAACAGCTGTCTGTGCAAATTGCTAAAGTTAGAGTTGCCTAAGTTTGCGGGAGATGTTGTGCATTGGCAAGCATTTTGGGATCAATTTTCCGCAGTAATTGATTCAAGTGATATGTCATCTGTGACAAAGTTTACTTACTTGCGGTCACTGCTGGAGGGCGAGGCTTTGTCAGTAGTTCAGGGGTTAAGTGTCACGGCTGAACACTTTGCTCTAGCCTGTAAACTTTTGAAAGAATGTTTTGGGAGAAGTGAGCACATTATATTTTCCCATGTTCAAAGCTTGTTATCTGTTAGTGTTCCCATTGGGAAACAACAGTCACGAGTCCAAAATCTCTGGAAGCTTTATGATGAATTGTGCTTACACGTTTGAAGCCCTCTGCATAGATGGGGAAAAGTTATGGACTTGTCTTCACTCCCATGATTTTATCTCGGTTAGTCTAAGATGTGCGGTTAGAGTGGTCTCGTGATGGCAAAGATAAGGAGGGAGATTTAGAATGGCTACTAGATTTCCTAAAACTGGATATAGAACGTTGTGAGCGTTCTGCATTGTTCAAAGCTGACTTTGCTGGTATTGGTGGTTCTAGTGCCGGCTCAAAAGCTTTGGGAAGAAAAGAAGGGTAAAAACTCACAACCTACGATGGCTGCTCTGCAATCGAGTTCGGATTCGAACATTTGTGCTTTGTGCAAACGTCGACACTCCACTTACAAGTGTTGGGCTCAGTGAATCTTGCCACTCCCGCTGCTAGAAAGGAGACACTTCGGGCACATGGCTTCATATATATATTTCATATACCCCTACCTCATCCAGAAATCCATCTATAATTTGTACTGTGATGCAAACTGCCCAAGTAAGGCTCAGGGGGACAGGTGGGGTTATGAAGGCAACAGTTTTGTTTGAGAGTGGTTCAGACCACTCCTATGTGTCCAGTGATCTTGTTAAAAAAGTAAATGGGTTTGTACTGAGAACATGGCTTATGCTGCTTTTAATGGTGAGTTTTCTCAAAGTCAGATGAGAAATGTTTATTCTTTATCCTTGCAGGGACTGAATGGCAGGAACCAGAGGATCACGGCAGTTGAAGTACAAACTATCTGCGCACCCCTGGAACGTCCAGGAGTGCCGGAGAGTGTCTTGAAGTTTTTGGCCATGAGTAACCTTTGATTGGCTGATAAGTATGATGAAGAAAAACCCTTAAACTGACATATTAGTCGGTCTTGACTATTATTGGGAGTTTTTTCAGACAACTGTCAAAGTTAACCGACGGTTTGGTGGCCCATGAGACCATTTTTGGTTGGGTCATTTCAGGGGCTTGGCAGGGTGATGGAGGTCGGGAGTTGATGCGGGGCTCTAGGGGTGGGCCTTCAGTCTGTCATAGATTACTTTGTTTGAGTGACATACCTAGTTGTGCACTGCAGGCATTTTGGGATCTAGAATCTATTGGTATTCAGTTGATTGAGGTAAGGGAGTTGGATCCAGTGTGGATCAAGTTTTTTGAAATATTTAAATTTGATGGTCAGCGTTACAAAGTTTCATTGCTTTGGATTCGACCTGGGGTTTTATTGGACAATGAGCATTTGGCTCGACGTAGGTTGACTAGTCTTTCACATAAGTTGGCCAAAGACCCTGAGTTGTCAAAGGTATAATTTGGCTTTGTCTGAAAAGGAAGACAACGGTGTGATTGTCGGTGGAATTTGTTGTTCCCTATAGTGTGTTCTACATGCCACATCGTCCTGTGGTTCATAAGTCAAGTTTGTCCACTAAGGTTCGCCTTATTTTTGACGTCTCTGCATCTGGTGTTAATGGGGTGTCATTGAATGACTGTCTCGAATGCGGACCTTCGTTGGTTCCCAATCTATTGGAGATATTGATCACATTTCATAGATGGAGAGTTGCAGTGACAGGTGATATCACAAAGGCCTTCCTACAAATTGGAGTTCATAGACCTGAACAAGATGTCCATAGATATTTGTGGAATAAGGCCGGTGAATTTCGAGTGATGCGGTTCAAACGTGTCCCATTTGGTAACAAGTCCAGTCCCTTCCTTTTGAATGCAATGATGAAGTGTCATTTTTCTCAATATCTACTTTCCAGTGCTGTGGAAGAGTTACGAGCGTTTAGCGCGAAGCGGGGGATGTAGTATTCAGCTCCGTTCATACGTACGTCCGTCCGTCCCGGACAGGCGGGGATATTGTCACTTTAGTGACAAACTAAATATATATAGTGATATAATGATATAGAAACTATAGTGATATAGTTTATATAGTGATATAGACACTTTAGTGACAAACTCTTGTTGGTTTGGTGATTCATCCCTGTTAAATCTTAATTAACGGATAGGGCACCCACACACAGAGATATCAGAGAACTAGAGTGGACAATCCCGTCATGTCCGTGGCAGCACGCCGCCATCTTTTGTATGTATATCGGGGCAGACGCTCAATGGAAAATGCAGTATAACTGGCCTAAACCGAGCTCGGAAAAAACGAAAACTCACTCATACGGGACAACGGCTGAAGTTCCAATTTCTCTGTAATGTCTTCCGTTTATATAAACATCGAATACACCATATTTAAAAATATATATTTTAAAAATAAATTTTGTTGTTTGATTACAATTCCTTATTTATGTCCATTTTAAGTACGAAAAGATAAAAAGAACACGGAAAACGAGTTTCTAAGTTGTCGACACCCATGTTTAGCCTACTGTTTACATGTGCCTCATTGGACATTTATACATACACAAGATGGCGAAGCTATTCTGCCGTTTCCGCTCTGGTCCAGCCCACACGTCGTCCAGTCTAGTTTTTTTTTTATCTCTGTGCACCCACATATGAACCAAAAATCCAGCTTCAGACTGCTGATGTCGGAGTGCTGATGTCATCACTGTATGACTGCCGATGTCAGAAGTTGAGGTCATCAGCACTGATATAGGATCAGGTTTTGACTGGCTCTCACTGTTCTCACTTTCAGCTCTAAGGCAAAAAAAAAGCTCAAAAGAAGCCATTTTTAAACGTATTTTAATGACATCGCACATATTTTACAAAAAGGGTAAAATTCTACAGGTGCAGCTCGATATTGAGAGCTGGGACAGATACACAGTCTGCATTTCCAGAGTCAAGGGTTCTCAATGGTTCTGCACTTAGAGAACCAAGGGTTCCACTTGGTTCTACACTTACAGACCTGAAGGCTCTCCCAGGTTCTGCATTCCATGGGCCCAATTTGAGAAAAGTATTTAATTTAAGATAATGCCAGTTTATTTGATTGTGCAATAAGATGAATGTTTCCATTACAATATTCACAGTGACAGAGAAATGCAGACTATGTATCAAATAGCAAGATATTGTAGCAAATATTAGTAAGTAATAATTGAGGGCGTATATACACTAACATGCACTCCAGTATGATAGACATGTCCATTACACCTTCGCACATACAGGTTTTGATTATATACATGCACATATACACACATTTTGTACTCATTTTTTTTTTTGTTGGTGTTGTGGTGTATTGTCTCTGGTGTAATATGTCTGTAGATAGTTGATTGTTATTCTGTTTGTCTGTCATGTATGTTAGGACCCCCTCGAAAACGAGAGGACTCCTCAGAAGGGGTTTATGCTACTTAATGAATTTTAATGAATGAAAAATTTGAATGAATCTTCTGCCGGCCCAGGTCCTGTTCCAGCCGGCCCCGCCTCAAATTCAGCTGCTCCAGCAGGTTTTCCCACAGTCGGTTGACATTATCCTTCCTCGCCACGATGCGCTTGATGTCGTGGTAATTCTCAGCCTCCAGCTCATCCGCCATGGCGACCACCGCGTGCACATGTTCCTCGTACCCCGCAGTGTCCCTCTCAATGGCCTCATGCTTTTTAGTGGCGGCCTCCACCGCCTGCAGCTCAAAGCCGAAATCGTCCTGCAGCGAGAGAAGGTGGGAGAGACCCAATCACAAGTGCTTCTTTAATATTTAAACATTAGCATTTATGCATTTTCATTAACACATCATCATTAATGTATTATCATTAATGCATCATCATGTTAACAGGCAAAGACAAAGTTTCTGTCCTTCATGAACCATGAAATTCTTCTCCACTGAAGTTTTTTTTTCCCCAAACGACAAATCCCCCCCCCCGCGGAGGTCAGCTTCATTAGCTTCATTTTTGTTAATGATAAATTTGTACTCACACGGAGTCTTCGGGGAGGTTGTGACAAGTTTGTATATTAGGGCCAATTCATGAGATAATCTGATATTTTGGAGAAGTTGTTAATGATTGTGGAGACTTCAATGAGAGTTTGTGTTGGTTTTGTTAATTACAAAAGTATTTCAAACGTCTACAGCAACAAACAGGAATATGAACATGAGGTAAAAGCACAAACGTATGGAGATGGGTGAGGGAGGAGAAAGAGAGGAGGAGCAGTGAGGTGATGGTGTGCAGGTGTGTGCATGTGGGAGGGGCCAGGAAGAGGGGGAAACGGGGGGAGGGGCAGAGGGAACACGAGGGTTTGAAGCTGAACGAGTTCAGGAGAGACAAGAGCTGAGCGACGTTTACTGTCCGCAAGGTGAGGTGTTCATACACTTTTCCTTAAGATCGGTCCATTCTATACCATCATCATCATCACTATTATTATGAAAGACCGTAACCTTTCAGAAGAGCCAGGGTGTGAACTAATTTCTATTCTACTCTATTTTCCTGAACCAGGTTCAATAACCTGCACAGCAGAATCAGCTCCCTTGAAAGAGTGAGAGGCCAAAGACACATTTGAAAGGCCCAGTGACATCAAAGGAATTTCATCCTTGCGTGAGTGGGAATGTGCCCGTGTTCAGGTGTATTTATCAAAGTACCCGTGTGCAGGTGTGTTTAATGAGTGTACATGTGTGTTTGTTGTGTTTGCCTGCGCGCCAGTGTGCTAATTGGGTCTGCCAGTGTCCTGGTGCGTTCATTGTGTCTGCCAGTGTCCTGGTGCGTTCATTGTGTCTGCCTCTGCAGCGGTGTGTTTTTTGTGTATGCCAGAATGTAGGTGTGTTCATTGTGTCTGCCAGTGTGCAGGTGTGTTAATGTGTTCACCGTACCTGTGAGACGAGTCGCTGGGTCTCACTCAGCCAGGTCTCTGTCATGGCGGCTTTGCGGTCAAAGTGCCAGGCGAGCTGCTCAAGTTTTTCCTGGTGAATCAGCTCAGTCCTCAGGGCCAACTCCCGCTCATGTTCCGCCTTCTCCAGTCTCTCCCAGGCCTGGCACAGGATAACACACTATCAATAACCCAGTCTCTCCCAGGCCTGGCAGAGGATAACACACTATCAATAACCCAGTCTCTCTCAGGCCTGGCACAGGATAACACACTATCAATAACCCAGTCTCTCTCAGGCCTGGCACAGGATAACACACTATCAATAACCCAGTCTCTCCCAGGCCTGGCACAGGATACCACTGGTGGGTCAGTATGAGGAGATGGATGGACTCTGGTGGGTCAGTATGAGGAGATTGATGGACTCTGATGGGTCAGTATGAGGAGATGGATAGACTCTGGTGGGTCAGTATGAGGAGATGGATGGACTCTGGTGGGTTAGTATGAGGAGATGGATGGACTCTGGTGGGTCAGTATGAGGAGATGGATGGACTCAGGTGGGTCAGTATGAGGAGATGGACGAACTCTGTTGGGTCAGTATGAGGTGATGGACGGACTCTGGTGGGTCAGTATGAGGTGATGGATGGCGCACATACACTAACATACACTCCAGTAAGATAGACATGTCCAGTACACCTTCGCACATACAGGTTTTAGACGCGTTACCAGGATGCCAAGCTTGGGTGGGCATTTGTCCTCTTTGGGGGGGCAGAAAAAAAGAACCTCTAAATCGCCATAAAATAAATAAATATTGCATATATATAGTGGCAGCTGGTGTACTGGCGATAGGGGAGGAACATTAACAGGTGTGGTCAGTTTGCATTTATTATGCAAACTAGGGTCGTGCCTATCGTGAGCCGCAATTTTTTAAAGACGTAGCACCACCACCTGCTGCCATGGGGCGAACGTTCCAGCTTTCCCTTTTCCCTCTTTATACCCATGGCAGGTTGAACGAAAGTGCGAAACATCATAGGGCATGTGAAATGCTTCCGGAAAAAAACTCGACTGACATCAGTATTTTTCGGCTACATGCCGCACGGAGCCAAGTAAAGGACTGCAGAATCGCCTCATATTAACCAATTGGGCAACTGTCAGAAAAACAAACCTGTTCCCATTTACTTCGCTTGATTGGCAATCAAATAGTGGATTCGTTTACTCTCTAAGTTGAATGAATAGAGCTGTTTAGACAGCATGTTGGATTGATGCATTTCGAAATTTAAATGGCCGTAGAACAGCAGTTTTGCATGAACGCGATTGTCATTGCCGTGCGATTTCGTGCAACTGATCATTTATATCTCACATTCACATTTCATCCGCTTTTGGGGAAGAAGAAGATTTTTTCTAATTATTCAAACTGGGATTCTTTCAATCTCACACTGTAGCCCAGTTAGGTTTGTCTGCTTTTCACCATCACATCTTAATCGTTATGGGCAATTAGCGAAATCTAAACTCGGGCTTCTTCCCGGCAGCATTTTAAATTGTTTTAAGCCGCTTCAGGTGTGTCTGTTTAAAGAAATTACACGCGACTGCCTTCACGCCTCATGACTGCAAGTGGTCTCATCACACTTAAAAAAAATCCTCGTTCAACATCGCCATACCTCAACTCAGCATTTCTTCTCTCATTGTAGTATATTTAGGAGTACTATAATGATCAAATAAAAATAAAGAGATTTGTTCTAAGACCGCCCTGGATTTTAAGGGAGAAGAAAACACACAAGGTGGGAACCCTTATGAAAAGCGGATGAAACATGACTGTGAGATATAAATGATCAGTCGCACGAAATGGTGTGGCAATGACATCGTGTTCATGCAAATCTGCTATTCTACGGCCATTTAAATTTCGAAATGCATCAACCAAACATGCTGTCTAAAAAGCTCTACTCATTCAACTTAGAGAGTAAACGACTCCATTTGATTGCCAATCAAGCAAAGTAAACGGGAACACGTTTACTTTTCTTAGAGTTGCCTTCTGAAGTCCTTTACTTGGCTCCGTGCAGCACGCCGCCGAAAAATACTTATGCCAGTCAAATTTCCTTCCAGACATGCTTATGATACAGAATTATTGTTGCAACAACCGCAGTGAGTGACAAGCAACTCCAGACCAGCTGCCTGGGCTCACTCGGTAGCCAACTCCGGTTATAACCACACGAGTCAATGCGGATGACAAACTAGTGCACAAATTACCTTAATGTCAAACAACAAGACTAACAAAATAAGCGGTGGCAGAAGTAGCAACAAAAGAGATATGGGCGAAGTTTTAATTCCCTGAGAGAAGCACAGGGCCGGAGACGTGACCTCAGACTGATGAGTGAAGACGGCAGTCTAAGAGAATGGGAGGGTCCTCGTAATTCGATAGAGCCCGTTGCTTTCACAGCAGAATAGACTGGCAAAGGAATCCACCAATCACACATAGTGATAAATAAATTAAGCATCTGTAAAGCTCACTCTAAATGGCTGTCTATCTCTGGCTGTGAATCAGTTGGATATCGCGTGTTTGCTGTCAAATTGGAGTCAATCAGTTTTTAGGGTCCGAGCCTCCAGGCCTGCAGGGCCTTGGAGAGGACCCTATTGTATTTCTCGTGTTTCTTATTAGGGTCCGAGCCTCCAGGCCTGCAGGGCCTTGGAGAGGACCCTATTGTTTTTCTCGGATTTCTTGTTTCTTTATTAGGGTCCGAGCCTCCAGGCCTGCAGGGCCTTGGAGAGGACCCTATTGTTTTTCTCGGATTTCTTGTTTCTTTATTAGGGTCCGAGCCTCGAGGCCTGAAAGGCCTCAGAGAGGACCCTATTGTTCCTGGTCAGTTTCTTATTATTATTAGGGTCCGAGCCTCCAGGCCTGCAGGGCCTTGGAGAGGACCCTATTGTATTTCTCGTGTTTCTTATTATTCTTTCTTTGTTTCTTTCACTATACGCCACTTTGCGCTCAAATTTGACCCCCTAAACATGCTCGAAAACTCACCAAAATTGGCACGCACCTTTGGTCTGGCGAAAAATTTGATAAAATGAAAAAATTCTCCCCATAGGTCACATAATGGCTCTCTAGCGCCACCAAGAAACTTTTTACCGGCACTTAGAGGGCCACCACGACCGGTAGGAAAGTCATAGAGAGATGCAACCAACACTATATTGTTCATCTCATCAAGGCCTAAAAATGAACAATCGACACCTATTACCTAAATCAAACAGGAAGTCCGCAATTTGCATATCAAAATTTGCATTTTCCCCTAAATTTGGCCAAAATTTGCCCTCGAACAAACGCGAACTCCTCCTAGGGCATTCATCGTATCGACCCCAAATGCTAATACATGACAAAGCAAACTATGACGATTAAATATTGTGTAAAACTTCGTCAAAAGTCCTACGGTTTGGATTTTATGAGGCGTCAAAGATGGGGTCCGCAGCCACGATGACTGCCTTTTTTCGATGCATACGCAATTTCCAACATTATTTTAACTGCTTAAACATGCTCAAAAACAAACAAAATTTTGCAGTAAATTTTAAGAGGCTACAAACATATCTCTTATCTCAAAATTCTCCACCAAAGGCACAAAATGGCTCTCTAGCGCCACCTAAATCCTCAAAAATAGCACTTCTGCTTACACCACGGCCTGTCGCAATGTATGAAAATTCTGAAAAAAATCACACATCATTGCTGTACCATGACAAATATTGTCACTTGATTTCGTGAAAATCCACGAAAGACTTCTTGAGATAAAAAAATATTATATACATAATACACTGTTCAGTAATACATTTTTTCTCGTTGTGGACAAACCGTTGATTGGATCAAAATGATCTTTGGTATACTCCATCATCTCAATTAGGAGAAACAATGTGTCAAGCATGGTACCATTTCCATGAATATTTGCTGAGATATTAATATGTTATGAATATTCATATTTTGAAAAATATAGAGTGATGCACTTCTGAATTCACCATAAGTTGCAGCGTATGAAACTTTTGTCTGTGTTCAGAGAACATGTTTCCAAAATCTCAGCTTTCTAGGATTTACGTAGAAGAAGCATTTATTAATTTCTTGATTTTTATTGATTTCCATGTATTTCTCTGTGCTACTACACAATTGTCCACCGGGTGGCAGTTGGAGCCCACGGATCATCTCCCTTCACTAAGTTCATGCATGGGGGAAGATTCCACAATACACAGCAGTGATAAAATCTGCTTCAGATACTTTGACCAGGTCCCATGGCTCATAGCTCCATTATTCAAAAGAAAAATCTCTTGCAGTAAAGGGGTTTGCACTCAACTCAACATAAAACTTTTCCCACTATCTCGTACTGTCCAACGAATGACAATGCTCGACAGCGCTCGAACGCGTCTCGCCCCCCTTTCGACATGCACGGGTGGGCGTCTCGCCCCCGTTTCGACATGCACCGGTGGGCGAGGACCCGCCCCAACGCTGCTTGCAGCTTTAATTATTCTTTGTTTTTTCTTACGCCTCTTTGAGCTTGAATTTGACCCCCTAAACATGCTCAAAAACTCACCAAAATCGGCACGCTCGTCAGGTCTGGCGAAAAATTTGATAAAATGAAAAAACTCTCCCCATAGGTCACAAAATGGCTCTCTAGCGCCACCAAGGCACTTTTTACTGGCCTTTAGAGGGCCACCACGCCCGGTAGGAAAGTCATAGAGAGATGCAACCAACACTATATTGTTCATCTCATCAAGGACTAAAAATGAACAATCGACACCTATTACCGAAATCGAAAAGGAAGTCCGCAATTTGCATATCAAAATATGCATTTTCCCCTAAATTTGGCCAAAATTTGCCCTCGAACAAACGCGAACTCCTCCTAGGGCGTTCATCGTATCGACCCCAAATGTTAATAGATGACAAAGCACATTCTTCCAATAAAAACTACTGTACAACTTTTTCAAAAGTCCTACGGTTTGGATTTTATGAGGCGTCAAAGATGGGGTCCGCAGCCACTTTGACTGCCTTTTTCCGATGCATACGCAATTTCCAACATTATTTTCAGCGCTTAAACATGGTCAAAAACGAACACAATTTTGCAGTTAATTCTTACAGGCAACAAACATATCTCTTATCCCAACATTCTTCACCAAAGGCACAAAATGGCTCTCTAGCGCCACCTAAATCCTCCAAAATGGCACTTTTGCTTACACCACGGCCTGACACAATGTTACAAAATTCTGAAAAAAATCACACATCATTGCTGTACCATGACACATATTGTCACTTAATTTCGTTAAAATCCAACGAAGATTTCTTGAAATAAAAAATGTTATGTTCATAATATGCTGTACAGTATCACATAATTTCTTACTGTGAACAAACCGTTTATAGTATCAAAATGTCCTTTGGTAAACTTCATAAGCTCCATGTGTACAGACAAACTGCAGAGCATGGAACAATTGCTATGCATATTTCTGGAGATATTAATATATTATGAATATTCATATTTTGAAAAATATAGAGTGACGCACTACTGAATTCACCATAAGTTGCAGCGTATGAAACTTTTGTCTGTGTTCAGGGAACATGCTCCCAAAATCTCAGCTTTCTAGGATTTACGTAGAAGAAGCATTTATTAATTTCTTCATTTTTATTGATTTCCATGTTTTTCTGTGTGCTACTACACAATTGTCCACCGGGTGGCAGTTGGAGCCCACGGATCATCTCCCTCCACTAAGTTCATGCATGGGGGAAGATTTCACAATACACACCAGTGATTACATGTGCTTCAGATACTTTGACCAGGTTCCATGGCTCATTGCTCCATTATTCTAAACAAAAATCTCTTGCAGTGAAGGGGTTTGCACTCAACTCAACATAAAAGATTTCCCACTATCTCGTACTGTCCAACGAAACACAATGCTCGACATCGCTCCAACGCGTCCCGCCCCCCTTTCGACATGCACGGGTGGGCGTCTTGCCCCCGTTTCGACATGCGCGGGTGGGCGAGGACCCGTCCCAACGCTGCTTGCAGCTTTAATTAGGGTCCGAGCCTCGAGGCCTGCAAGGCCTCAGGAGAGGACCCTATTGTTCCTGCTATGTTTCTTATTATTATTATTATTATTATTATTATTATTCTTTGTTTTTTCTTACGCCTCTTTGCGCTCAAATTTGACCCCCTAAACATGCTCAAAAACTCACCAAAATCGGCACGCTCGTCAGGTCTGGCGAAAAATTTGATAAAATGAAAAAACTCTCCCCATAGGTCACAAAATGGCTCTCTAGCGCCACCAAGGCACTTTTTACTGGCCTTTAGAGGGTCACCACGCCCGGTAGGAAAGTCATAGAGAGATGCAACCAACACTATATTGTTCAGCTCATCAAGGACTAAAAATAAACAATCGACACCTATTACCTAAATCAAACAGGAAGTCCGCAATTTGCATATCAAAACTTGCATTTCACCCTAAATTTGGCCAAAATTTGCCCTCGAACAAACGCGAACTCCTCCTAGGGCGTTCATCGTATCGACCCCAAATGCTAATAGATGACACAGCACACTCTTCCGATGAAAACTACTGTACAACTTTTTCAAAAGTCCTACCGTTTGGATTTTATGAGGCGTCAAAGATGGGGTCCGCAGCCACTTTGACTGCCTTTTCCCGATGCATACGCAATTTCCAACATTAATTTAACCGCTTAAACATGGTCAAAAACGAACACAATTTTGCAGTAAATTCTTACAGGCAACAATCATATCTCTTATCCCAAAATTCTTCACCAAAAGCACAAAATGGCTCTCTAGCGCCACCTAAATCCTCCAAAATGGCACTTTTGCTTACACCACGCCCTGACGCAATGTTTAAAAATTCTGAAAAAAATCACACATCATTGCTGTACCATGACAGATATTCTCACTTGATTTCGTGAAAATCCAAGGAAGACTTCTTGAAATAAAAAATGTTATGTTCATCATATGCTGTACAGTATCACATAATTTCTTACTGTGAACAAACCGTTTATTGTATCAAAATGTCCTTTGGTAGACTTCATAAGCTCCATGTGTAGAGACAAACTGCCGAGCATGGAACAATTTCTATGAATATTTCTGGAGATATTAATATGTTATGAATATTCATATTTTGAAAAATATAGAGTGACGCACTTCTGAATTCACCATAAGTTGCAGCGTAAGAAACTTTTGTCTGTGTTCAGGGAACATGCTCCCAAAATCTCAGCTTTCTAGGATTTACGTAGAAGAAGCATTTATTAATTTCTTGATTTTTATTGATTTCCATGTATTTCTGTGTGCTACTACACAATTGTCCACCGGGTGGCAGTTGGAGCCCACGGATCATCTCCCTTCACTAAGTTCATGCATGGGGGAAGATTTCACAATACACACCAGTGATTAAATGTGCTTCAGATACTTTGACCAGGTTCCATGGCTCATAGCTCCATTATCCAAAACAAAAATCTCTTGCAGTGAAGGGGTTTGCACTCAACTCAACATAAAAAATTTCCCACTATCTCGTACTGTTCAACGAATCACAATGCTCGACATCGCTCCAACGCGTCTCGCCCCCCTTTCGACATGCGCGGGTGGGCGTCTCGCCCCCGTTTCGACATGCACCGGTGGGCGAGGACCCGCCCCAACGCTGCTTGCAGCTTTAATTATTAGGGTCCGAGCCTCCAGGCCTGCAGGGCCTTGGAGAGGACCCTATTGTTTTTCTCGTGTTTCTTATTATTATTCTTTTTTCTTACGCCTCTTTGAGCTTGAATTTGACCCCCTAAACATGCTCAAAAACTCACCAAAATTGGCACGCACCTCAGGTCTGGCGAAAAATTTGATAAAATGAAACAATTCTCCCCATAGGTCAAAAAATGGCTCTCTAGCGCCACCAAGGCACATTTTTTGGCCCTTTAGAGGGCCACCACTCATGGTAGGAACGTCATAGAGAGATGGAATCAACACTATATTGTTAAACTCATCAAGGCCTAAAAATTAACAATCGACACCCATTACCTAAATCGAACAGGAAGTCCGCAATTTGCATATCAAAATCTCCTTTTTCCCCTCAATTTGGCCAAAATTAGCCCTCGAACAAACGCGAACTCCTCTCGGGGCGTTCACTGTATCAACCCCAAAAGCTAATAGATGACAAAGCACACTCTTCCGATGAAAACTACTGTACAACTTTGTCAAAAGTCCTACGGTTTGGATTTTATTAGGCGTCAAAGATGGGGTCCGCAGCCACTTTGACTGCCTTTTTCCGATGCCTACAATACTTCCAACATTATTTTAAGCCCTTAAACATGCTCAAAAACAAACAAAATTTTGCAGAAAATTTTTAGACACTACAAACATATCTCTTATCTCAAAATTCTCCACCAAAGGCACAAAATGGCTCTCTAGCGCCACCTAAATCCTCAAAAATTGCACTTCTGCTTACACCACGGCCTGTCGCAATGTATGAAAATTCTGAAAAAAATCACACATCATTGCTGTACCATGACAAATATTGTCACTTGATTTCGTGAAAATCCACGAAAGACTTCTTGAGATAAAAAAATATTATATACATAATACACTGTACAGTAATACATTTTTTCTTGTTGTGGACAAACCGTTGATTGGATCAAAATGATCTTTGGTATACTTCATCATCTCAATTAGGAGAAACAATGTGTCAAGCATGGTACCATTTCCATGAATATTTGCTGAGATATTAATATGTTATGAATATTCATATTTTGAAAAATATAGAGTGACGCACTTCTGAATTCACCATAAGTTGCTGCGTATGAAACTTTAGTCTGTGTTCAGAGAACATGTTCCCAAAATCTCAGCTTTCTAGGATTTACGTAGAAGAAGCATTTCTTAATTTCTTGATTTTTATTGATTTTCATGTATTTCTCTGTGCTACTTCACAATTGTCCACCGGGTGGCAGTTGGAGCCCACGGATCATCTCCCTTCACTAAGTTCATGCATGGGGGAAGATTCCACAATACACAGCAGTGATAAAATCTGCTTCAGATACTTTGACCAGGTCCCATGGCTCATAGCTCCATTATTCAAAAGAAAAATCTCTTGCAGTAAAGGGGTTTGCACTCAACTCAACATAAAACTTTTCCCACTATCTCGTACTGTCCAACGAATGACAATGCTCGCCAGCGCTCGAACGCGTCTCGCCCCCCTTTCGACATGCGCGGGTGGGCGTCTCGCCCCCGTTTCGACATGCACCGGTGGGCGAGGACCCGCCCCAACGCTGCTTGCAGCTTTAATTATTATTCTTTTTTCCGACGCCTCTTTGAGCTTAAATTTGACCCCCTAAACATGCTCCAAAACTCACCAAAATTGGCGTGCACCTTAGGTCTGGCGAAAAATTTTATAAAATGAAAAAAATATCCCTATCAGTGAAAAAATGGCTCTCTAGCGCCACCAACAAACTTTTTTTCGGCACTTAGAGGGCCACCACGACCGGTAGGAAAGTCATAGAGAGATGGAACCAACACTATATTGTTCATCTCATCAAGACCTAAAAATGCCAAGGGGACACCCTTGACCTAAATCGAACAGGGAGTCCGCAATTTGCATATCAAAATGTCCATTTTCCCCTAAATTTGGCCCAAATTTGCCCTCGAACAAACGCGAACTCCTCTCGGGGCGTTCATTGTATCAACCCCAAAAGCTAGTAGATGACAAAGCATCCTCTTCCGATGAAAACTACTGTACAACTTTATCAAAAGTCCTACGGTTCACATTTTACGAGGCGTCAAAGATGGGGTCCGCAGCCACTTTGACTGCCTTTTTCCGATGCATAAGCAAGTTCCAACATTATTTTAACCCCTTAAACATGCTCAAAAACAAATGAAATTTTGCAGTTAAGTTTTAGAGGCTACAACCATATTTCTTATCTCAGAATTCTCCACCAAAGGCACAAAATGGCTCTCTAGCGCCACCTAAGTCCTCCAAAATGGCACTTTTGCTTTCACCACGGCCTGACGCAATGTCATAAAATTCTGAAAAAATTCAACCATCATTGCTGTACAATGCCCTGTACTGTGACATGATTTCGTGAAAATTCATTGAAGATTCTTTGAGAAATAAAATATTATGTACATAATACACTGTACAGTAATACATTTTCTCTTGCTATGGACAAACCGTTGATCGGATCACAATGATCTTTGGTATACTTTATAATCTTCATTTGCAGAAACTATGTGCCAAGTATGGTACCATTTGAATGAATTTTTCTTGAGATATTAACATGTTATGAATATTCATATTTTCAAAAATATAGAGTGACGCACTTCTGAATTCACCATAAGTTGCAGCGTATGAAACTTTTGTCTGTGTTCAGGGAACATGCTCCCAAAATCTCAGCTTTCTAGGATTTACGTAGTAGAAGCATTTATTCATTTCTTGATTTTCATTGATTTCCATGGATTTCTCTGTGCTACTACACAATTGTCCACCGGGTGGCAGTTGGAGCCCACGGATCATCTCCCTGCACTAAGTTCGTGCATGGGAGAAGATTACACAATACACAGCAGTGATTAAATGTGCTTCAGATACTTTGACCAGGTTCCATGGCTCATAGCTCCAATATTCAAAACAAAAATCTCTTTCAGTAAAGGGGTTTGCACTCAATTAACATAAAACATTTCCCACTATCTCGTATTGTCCAACGAATGACAATGCTCGACATCGCTCGAACGCGTCTCGCCCCTGTTTCGACATGCACGGGTGGGCGTCTCGCCCCCGTTTCGACATGCACCGGTGGGCGAGGACCCGCCCCAACGCTGCTTGCAGCTTTAATTAGGGTCCGAGCCTCCAGGCCTGCAAGGCCTTGGAGAGGACCCTATTGTTTTTGTCGTGTTTCTTATTCTTATTCTTATTATTATTCTTTCTTTGTTTTTTCCTACGCCTCTTTGCGCTCAAATTTGACCCCCTAAACATGCTCAAAAACTCACCAAAATCGGCACGCTCGTCAGGTCTGGCGAAAAATTTGATTAAATGAAAAAATTCTCCCCATAGGTCACAAAATGGCTCTCTAGCGCCACCAAGGCACTTTTTACTGGCCTTTAGAGGGCCACCACGCCCGGTAGGAAAGTCATAGAGAGATGCAACCAACACTATATTGCTCATCTCATCAAGGCCTAAAAATGAACAATCGACACCTATTACCTAAATCAAACAGGAAGTCCGCAATTTGCATATCAAAATTTGCATTTTCCCCTAAATTTGGCCAAAATTTGCCCTCGAACAAACGCGAACTCCTCCTAGGGCGTTCATCGTATCAACCCCAAATGCTAATAGATGACACAGCACACTCTTCCGATGAAAACTACTGTACAACTTTTTCAAAAGTCCTACGGTTTGGATTTTATGAGGCGTCAAAGATGGGGTCCGCAGCCACTTTGACTGCCTTTTCCCGATGCATACGCAATTTCCAACATTAATTTAACCGCTTAAACATGGTCAAAAACGAACAAAATTTTGCAGTAAATTCTTACAGGCAACAAACATATGTCATATCCCAAAATTCGTCACCAAAGGCACAAAATGGCTCTCTAGCGCCACCTCAATCCTCCAAAATGGCACTTTTGCTTACACCACGCCCTGACGCAATGTTTAAAAATTCTGAAAAAAATCACACATCATTGCTGTACCATGACAGATATTCTCACATGATTTCGTGAAAATCCAATGAAGACTTCTTGAAATAAAAAATGTTATGTTCATCATATGCTGTACAGTATCACATAATTTCTTACTGTGAACAAACCGTTTATTGTATCAAAATGTCCTTTGGTAGACTTCATAAGCTCCATGTGTACAGACAAACTGCCAAGCATGGAACAATTTCTATGAATATTTCTGGAGATATTAATATGTTATGAATATTCATATTTTGAAAAATATAGAGTGACGCACTTCTGAATTCACCATAAGTTGCAGCGTATGAAACTTTTGTCTGTGTTCAGGGAACATGCTCCCAAAATCTCAGCTTTCTAGGACTTACGTAGAAGAAGCATTTATTAATTTCTTGATTTTCATTGATTTCCATGTATTTCTGTGTGCTACTACACAATTGTCCACCGGGTGGCAGTTGGAGCCCACGGATCATCTCCCTTCACTAAGTTCATGCATGGGAGAAGATTTCACAATACACACCAGTGATTAAATGTGCTTCTGATACTTTGACCAGGTTCCATGGCTCATAGCTCCATTATTCTAAACAAAAATCTCTTGCAGTGAAGGGGTTTGCACTCAACTCAACATTAAAGATTTCCCACTATCTCGTACTGTCCAACGAATCACAATGCTCGACATCGCTCGAACGCGTCTCACCCCCTTTCGACATGCACGGGTGGGAGTCTCGCCCCCGTTTCGACATGCGCGGGTGGGCGAGGACCCGTCCCAACGCTGCTTGCAGCTTTAATTAGGGTCCGAGCCTCCAGGCCTGCAGGGCCTTGGAGAGGACCCTATTGTTTTTCTCGGATTTCTTGTTTCTTTATTAGGGTCCGAGCCTCGAGGCCTGAAAGGCCTCAGAGAGGACCCTATTGTTCCTGCTATGTTTCTTATTAGGGTCCGAGCCTCCAGGCCTGCAGGGCCTTGGAGAGGACCCTATTGTTTTTGTCGTGTTTCTTATTATTATTATTATTATTCTTTGTTTCTTCTTACGCCTCTTTGCGCTCAAATTTGACCCCCTAAACATGCTCAAAAACTCACCAAAATCGGCACGCTCGTCAGGTCTGGCGAAAAATTCGATAAAATGAAATAACTCTCCCCATAGGTCACAAAATGGCTCTCTAGCGCCACCAAGGCACTTTTTACTGGCCTTTAGAGGGCCACCACGCCCGGTAGGAAAGTCATAGAGACATGCAACCAGCAGTATATTGTTCATCTCATCAAGGCCTAAAAATGAACAATCGACACCTATTACCTAAATCAAACAGGAAGTCCGCAATTTGCATATCAAAATTTGCATTTCACCCTAAATTTGGCCAAAATTTGCCCTCGAACAAACGCGAACTCCTCCTAGGGCGTTCATCGTATCGACCCCAAATGCTAATAGATGTCACAGCACACTCTTCCGATGAAAACTACTGTACAACTTTATCATTACTGGACCGGTTCCCAATTTATGAGGCGTCAAAGATGGGGTCCGCAGCCACGATGATTGCCTTTTTTCGATGCATACGCACTTTCCAACATTATTTTAACCGCTTAAACATGCTCAAAAACAAACAAAATTTTGCAGAAAATTTTTCGACGCTACAAACATATCTCTTATCTCAAAATTCTCCACCAAAGGCACAAAACGGCTCTCTAGCGCCACCTAAATCCTCCAAAATGCCACTTTTGCTTACACCACGGCCTGTCGCAATGTATGAAAATTCTGAAAAAAATCACACATCATTGCTGTACCATAACAGATATTGTCACTTGATTCCGTGAAAATCCATGCAAGTCTTCTTGAGATAAAAAAATATTATATACATAATACACTGTACAGTAATACATTTTTTCTTGTTGTGGACAAACCGTTGATTGGATCAAAATGATCTTTGGTATACTTCATCATCTCAATTAGGAGAAACAATGTGTCAAGCATGGTACCATTTCCATGAATATTTGCTGAGATATTAATATGTTATGAATATTCATATTTTGAAAAATATAGAGTGACGCACTTCTGAATTCACCATAAGTTGCAGCGTATGAAACTTTTGTCTGTGTTCAGGGAACATGTTCTCAAAATCTCAGCTTTCTAAGATTTACGTAGAAGAAGCATTTATTAATTTCTTGATTTTTATTGATTTCTATGTATTTCTCTGTGCTACTACACAATTGTCCACCGGGTGGCAGTTGGAGCCCACGGATCATCTCCCTTCACTAAGTTCATGCATGGGGGAAGATTCCACAATACACAGCAGTGATAAAATCTGCTTCAGATACTTTGACCAGGTCCCATGGCTCATAGCTCCATTATTCAAATGAAAAATCTCTTGCAGTAAAGGGGTTTGCACTCAACTCAACATAAAACTTTTCCCACTATCTCGTACTGTCCAACGAATGACAATGCTCGACAGCGCTCGAACGCGTCTCGCCCCCCTTTCGACATGCGCGGGTGGGCGTCTCGCCCCCGTTTCGACATGCACCGGTGGGCGAGGACCCGCCCCAACGCTGCTTGCAGCTTTAATTATTCTTTGTTTTTTCTTACGCCTCTTTGAGCTTGAATTTGACCCCCTAAACATGCTCAAAAACTCACCAAAATCGGCACGCTCGTCAGGTCTGGCGAAAAATTTGATAAAATGAAAACATTCTCCCCATTGGTCACAAAATGGCTCTCTAGCGCCACCAAGGCACTTTTTACTGGCCTTTAGAGGGCCACCACGCCCGGTAGGAAAGTCATAGAGAGATGCAACCAACACTATATTGTTCATCTCATCAAGGCCTAAAAATGAACAATCGACACCTATTACCTAAATCAAACAGGAAGTCCGCAATTTGCATATCAAAATTTGCATTTCACCCTAAATTTGCCCAAAATTTGCCCTCGAACAAACGCGAACTCCTCTCGGGGCGTTCATTGTATCAACCCCAAATGCTAATAGATGACACAGCACACTCTTCCGATGAAAACTACTGTACAACTTTTTCAAAAGTCCTACCGTTTGGATTTTATGAGGCGTCAAAGATGGGGTCCGCAGCCACTTTCACTGCCTTTTCCCGATGCATACGCAATTTCCAACATTATTTTTGCCGCTTAAACATGGTCAAAAACGAACAAAATTTTGCAGTAAATTCTTACAGGCATCAAACATATCTCTTATCCCAAAATTTTTCACCAAAGGCACAAAACGGCTCTCTAGCGCCACCTAAATCCTCCAAAATGGCACTTTTGCTTACACCACGGCCTGACGCAATGTTTAAAAATTCTGAAAAAAATCACACATCATTGCTGTACCATGACAGATATTCTCACTTCATTTCGTGAAAATCCAATGAAGACTTCTTGAAATAAAAAATGTTATGTTCATAATATGCTGTACAGTATCACATAATTTCTTACTGTGAACAAACCGTTAATTGTATCAAAATGTCCTTTGGTAGACTTCATAAGCTCCATGTGTACAGACAAACTGCCAAGCATGGAACAATTTCTATGAATATTTCTGGAGATATTAATATGTTATGAATATTCATATTTTGAAAAATATAGAGTGACGCACTTCTGAATTCACCATAAGTTGCAGGGGATCAAACTTTTGTCTGTGCTCAGGGAACATGCTCCCAAAATATCAGCTCTCTAGAATTAACGTAGAAGAAGCATTTATTAATTTCTTGATTATTATTGATTTTCCATGTTTTTCTATGTGCAGCTACACATTCTGTCCACCGGGTGGCAATAGGATGACACGGCTCATCTCCCTTCACTAAGTTCATGCATGGGGGAAGATTTCACAATACACACCAGTGATTAAATGTGCTTCAGATACTTTGACCAGGTTCCATGGCTCATAGCTCCAATATTCAAGACAAAAATCTCTTGCAGTAAAGGGGTTTGCACTCAACTCAACATGAAAGATTTCCCACTATCTCGTACTGTCCAACGAATGACCATGCTCGACATCGCTCGAACGCGTCTCGCCCCCCTTTAGACATGCACGGGTGGGCGTCTCGCCCCCGTTTCGACATGCGCGGGTGGGCGAGGACCCGCCCCAACGCTGCTTGCAGCTTTAATTAGGGTCCGAGCCTCGAGGCCTGAAAGGCCTCAGAGAGGACCCTATTGTTCCTGCTATGTTTCTTATTATTATTCTTTCTTTGTTTCTTCCGCCGCCTCTTTGAGCTCAAATTTGACCCCCTAAACATGCTCAAAAACTCACCAAAATTGGCACGCACCTCATGTCTGGCGAAAAATTTGATAAAATGAAACAATTATCCCCATAGGTCACAAAACGGCTCTCTAGCGCCACCAAGGCACTTTTTACTGGCCTTTACAGGGCCACCACGCCCGGTAGGAAAGTCATAGAGAGATGCAACCAACACTATATTGTTCATCTCATCAAGGCCTAAAAATGAACAATCGACACCTATTACCTAAATCAAACAGGAAGTCCGCAATTTGCATATCAAAATTTGCATTTTCCCCTAAATTTGGCCAAAATTTGCCCTCAAACAAACGCGAACTCCTCCTAGGGCGTTCATCGTATCGACTCCAAATGCTAATAGATGACAAAGCAAACTATGAAGATTAAATATTGTGTAAAACTTCGTCAAAAGTCCTACGGTTCAGATTTTATAAGGCGTCAAAGTTGGGGTCCCCAGCCACTTTGACTGCCTTTTCTCGATGCGTACGCAATTGCCAACCTTAATTTCACCCCTTAAACATGCTCAAAAACAAACAAAATTTTGCAGTAAATTTCTCGAGGCTACAAACATATCTCTTATCTCAAAATTCTCCACCAAAGGCACAAAATGGCTCTCTAGCGCCACCTAAATCCTCAAAAATAGCACTTCTGCTTACACCACGGCCTGTCGCAATGTATGAAAATTTTGAAAAAAATCACACATCATTACTGCACCATGACAGATATTGTCACTTGATTTCGTGAAAATCCATGAAAGACTTCTTGAGATAAAAAAATATTATATACATAATACACTGTACAGTAATACATTCTTTCTTGTTGTGGACAAACCGTTGATTGGATCAAAATGATCTTTGGTATACTTCATCATCTCAATTAGGAGAAACAATGTGACAAGCATGGTACCATTTCCATGAATATTTGCTGAGATATTAATATGTTATGAATATTCATACTTTGAAAAATATAGAGTGACGCACTTCTGAATTCACCATAAGTTGCAGCGTATGAAACTTTTGTCTGTGTTCAGGGAACATGTTCTCAAAATCTCAGCTTTCTAGGATTTACGTAGAAGAAGCATTTATTAATTTCTTGATTTTTATTGATTTCCATGTATTTCTCTGTGCTACTACACAATTGTCCACCGGGTGGCAGTTGGAGCCCACGGATCATCTCCCTTCACTAAGTTCATGCATGGGGGAAGATTCCACAATACACAGCAGTGATAAAATCTGCTTCAGATACTTTGACCAGGTCCCATGGCTCATAGCTCCATTACGCAAAAGAAAAATCTCTTGCAGTAAAGGGGTTTGCACTCAACACAACATAAAACTTTTCCCACTATCTCGTACTGTCCAACGAATGACAATGCTGGACATCGCTCCAACGCGTCTCGCCCCCCTTTCGACATGCGCGGATGGGCGTCTCGCCCCCGTTTCGACATGCGCGGGTGGGCGAGGACCCGTCCCAACGCTGCTTGCAGCTTTAATTATTATTATTCTTTTTTCCGACGCCTCTTTGAGCTTAAATTTGACCCCCTAAACATGCTCCAAAACTCACCAAAATTGGCGTGCACCTCAGGTCTGGCGAAAAATTTTATAAAATGAAAAAAATATCCCTATCAGTGAAAAAATGGCTCTCTAGCGCCACCAACAAACTTTTTATCGGCACTTAGAGGGCCACCACGACCGGTAGGAAAGTCATAGAGAGATGGAACCAACACTATATTGTTCATCTCATCAAGACCTAAAAATGCCAAGGGGACACCCTGGACCTAAATCGAACAGGGAGTCCGCAATTTGCATATCAAAATGTCCATTTTCCCCTAAATTTGGCCCAAATTTGCCCTCGAACAAACGCGAACTCCTCTCGGGGCGTTCATTGTATCAACCCCAAAAGCTAATAGATGACAAAGCACACTCTTCCGATGAAAACTACTGTACAACTTTATCAAAAGTCCTACGGTTCACATTTTACGAGGCGTCAAAGATGGGGTCCGCAGCCACTTTGACTGCCTTTTTCCGATGCATAAGCAAGTTCCAACATTATTTTAACCCCTTAAACATGCTCAAAAACAAATGAAATTTTGCAGTTAATTTCTAGAGGCTACAAACATATTTCTTATTTCAAAATTCTCCACCAAAGGCACAAAATGGCTCTCTAGCGCCACCTAAATCCTACTAAATGGCACTTTGGCTTACACCACGACCGGTCGCAATGTTTGAAAATTCTGACAAAAATCACACATCATTGCTGTACCATAACAGACATTGTCACTTGATTTCGTGAAAATCCATGAAAGACTTCTTGAGATAAAAATTCTTATATTCATAATACACTGTACAGTAATACATTTTCTCTTGTTGTGGACAAACCGTTGATCAGATCAAAATGATCTTTGGTTTACTTCATAATCTCTATTTGGAGAAACAATGTGCCAAGCATGGTACCATTTGAATGAATATTTTTTGAGATATTAACAAGTTATGAATATTCATATTTTGAAAAATATAGAGTGACGCACTTCTGAATTCACCATAAGTTGCAGCATATGAAACTTTTCTCTGTGTTCAGAGAACATGCTCCCAAAATTTCACCTTTCTAGGATTTACATAGAAGAAGCATTAATTAATTTCTTGATTCTTATTGATTTTCATGTTTCTCTATGTGTTTCTATGTGTTACTACACATTCTGTACACTGGATGGCAGTAGCACCACACGGATCTTCTCCCCTCACCAAGTTCATGCATGGGGGAGGTTTCACAATACACAGCAGTGATTAAACCTGCTTCAGATACTTTCACCAGGTCCCATGCCTCACAGCTCCATTTAACAAAAGAAAAATGTCTGTCAGTAAAGGGGTTTGCACTCAACTCAACAAAAAACATTTCCCTCAGTCCTGCTAGAACCAAAATTATATTCTTCATCTCATCAAGACCTAAAAATTAAGAATCAACACTCCTCACCTCAATCAAACAGGAAGAACAGAATATGCATATCAAAATCGTAAAGGCTTTGCATTCAATTAGAGATAAAACATTTTAGTCAGCCTCGCACTATTTGACGAATGACGATGCCCGACGGCACTCGTAGGCGCCTCGCCCCCGTTTCGACATGCACAGGTGGGCGTCTCGCCCCCGTTTCGACGTGCGCGGGTGGGCGAGGACCCGCCCCAACGCTGCTTGCAGCTTTAATTAGGGTCCGAGCCTCCAGGCCTGCAGGGCCTTGGAGAGGACCCTATTGTTTTTCTCGTGTTTTTTCTTTATTATTATTCTTTTTTCCGACGCCTCTTTGAGCTTAAATTTGACCCCCTAAACATGCTCAAAAACTCACCAAAATTGGCACGCACCTCAAGTCTGGCGAAAAATTTGATAAAATGAAAACATTATCCCCATTGGTCACAAAATGGCTCTCTAGCGCCACCAAGACACATTTTTTCGGCACTTATAGGGCCACCACGACCGGTAGGAAAGTCGTAGAGAGATGGAACCAAGACTATATTGTTCATCTCATCAAGACCTAAAAATGGGGGGCATTCACCCCCTGACCTAAATCGAACAGGGAGTCCGCAATTTCCATATCAACATTCCCATTTTGCCCCAAATTTGGCCAAAATTTGCCCTCGAACAAACGCGAACTCCTCCTAGGGCGTTCATTGTATCAACCCCAAATGCTAATAGATGACAAAGCAAACTCTTCCAATGAAAACTACTGTACAACTTTTTCAAAAGTCCTACGGATTCGATTTTATGAGGCGTCAAAGGTGGGGTCCGCAGCCACTTTGACTGCCTTTTTCCGATGCGTACACAATTCCCAACCTTAATTTGACCCCTTAAACATGGTCAAAAACACACCAAATTTTGCACATAATTCATTGAGGCTTCAAAGATATTTAGTCTTTCAAAATTTTCAACCCAAGACACAAAATGGCTCTCTAGCGCCACCTAAATACACCAAAATGGGTCTTTTGCTTTCACCACGGACTGTCGCAATGTCTGAAAATTCTGAAAAAAATCACTCATTATTGCTGTATTATGTTCTGCATTGAGCCTTGATTTCGTGAAAATTCATGAAAGACTTTATGAGATAAAAATTTTTATGTACATAATACACTGTACAGTAATACATTTTCTCTTGCTGTGGACAAACCGTTGATTGGATCAAAATGATCTTTGGTATGCTACATAAACTCTATATGAGGAATCAGATTGCCAAGCATGGAACGATTTGAATTAATACTTGTTGAGATATTAACATGTTATGAATATTCATATTTCCAAAAATATAGAGTGACGAACTTCTGAATTCACCATAGGTTGCAGCGTATGAAACTTTTGTCTGTGTTCAGGGAACATGCTCCCAAAATATCAGCTTTCTAGGACTTACGTAGAAGAAGTATTTATTAATTTCTGGATTATTATTGATTTGCTGTGTTTTTACTTATGCTGCTACACATTCTGTCCACCGGGTGGCAATAGGATGACACGGCTCATCTCCCCTCACTAAGTTCATGCATGGGGGAAGATTCCACAATACACAGCAGTGATTAAATCTGCTTCAGATACGTTGAGCAGGTCCCATGGCTCATAGCTCCATTTTACAAAAGAAAAATCTCTTTCAGTAAAGGGGTTTTCATTCAACTCAACATAACACATTTCCCTCAGTCTCGTACTGTCCGACGAATGACAATGCTCGACGGCACTTGTAGGCGACTTGCCCCCGTCTCGACGGGCGCGGGTGGGCGAGGACCCGTCCCAACGCTGCTTGCAGCTTTAATTAGGGTCCGAGCCTCCAGGCCTGCAGGGCCTTGGAGAGGACCCTATTGTTTTTGTCGTGTTTCTTATTATTATTATTATTATTATTCTTTGTTTCTTCTTACGCCGCTTTGCGCTCAAATTTGACCCCCTAAACATGCTCAAAAACTCACCAAAATTGGTACACTCCTCAGGTCTGGCGAAAAATTTGATAAAATGAAACAATTATCCCCATAGGTCACAAAATGGCTCTCTAGCGCCACCAAGGCACTTTTTACTGCCCTTTAGAGGGCCACCACGCCCAGTAGGAAAGTCATAGAGAGATGCAACCAACACTATATTGTTCATCTCATCAAGGCCTAAAAATGAACAATCGACACCTATTACCGAAATCGAACAGGAAGTCCGCAATTTGCATATCAAAATTTGCATTTTCCCCTAAATTTGGCCAAAATTTGCCCTCGAACAAACGCGAACTCCTCCTAGGGCGTTCATCGTATCGACCCCAAATGCTAATAGATGACACAGCACACTTTTCTGATGAAAACTACTGTACAACTTTTTCAAAAGTCCTACGGTTTGGATTTTACGAGGCGTCAAAGATGGGGTCCGCAGCCACTTTGACTGCCTTTTCCCGATGCATACGCAATTTCCAACATTTATTTAACCGCTTAAACATGGTCAAAAACAAACAAAATTTTGCAGTTAATTCTTACAGGCAACAAACATATCTCTTATCCCAAAATTCTTCACCAAAGGCACAAAATGGCTCTCTAGCGCCACCTAAATCCTCCAAAATGGCACTTTTGCTTACACCACGCCCTGACGCAATGTTGAAAAATTCTGAAAAAAATCACACATCATTGCTGTATTATGACAGATATTCTCACTTGATTTCGTGAAAATACAATGAAGACTTCTTGAAATAAAAAATGTTATGTTCATCATATGCTGTACAGTATCACATAATTTCTTACTGTGAACAAACCGTTTATTGTATCAAAATGTCCTTTGGTAGACTTCATAAGCTCCATGTGTACAGACAAACTGCCAAGCATGGAACAATTTCTATGAATATTTCTGGAGATATTAATATGTTATGAATATTCATATTTTGAAAAATATAGAGTGACGCACTTCTGAATTCACCATAAGTTGCAGCGTATGAAACTTTTGTCTGTGTTCAGGGAACATGCTCCCAAAATCTCAGCTTTCTAGGATTTACGTAGAAGAAGCATTTCTTAATTTCTTGATTTTTATTGATTTCCATGTATTTCTGTGTGCTACTACACAATTGTCCACCGGGTGGCACTTGGAGCCCACGGATCATCTCCCTTCACTAAGTTCATGCATGGGGGAAGATTTCACAATACACACCAGTGATTAAATGTGCTTCAGATCCTTTGACCAGGTTCCATGGCTCATAGCTCCATTATTCAAAACAAACATCTCTTGCAGTGAAGGGGTTTGCACTCAACTCAACATAAAAGATTTCCCACTATCTCGTACTGTCCAACGAATCACAATGCTCGACATCGCTCGAACGCGTCTCGCCCCCCTTTCGACATGCGCGGGTGGGCGTCTCGCCCCCGTTTCGACGTGCGCGGGTGGGCGAGGACCCGTCCCAACGCTGCTTGCAGCTTTAATTAGGGTCCGAGCCTCCAGGCCTGCAAGGCCTCGGAGAGGACCCTATTGTTCCTGCTATGTTTCTTATTATTATTATTATTATTCTTTCTTTCTTTCTCTATACGCCTCTTTGCGCTTACATTTGACCCCCTAAACATGCTCAAAAACTCTCCAAATTTGGCACACACCTCATGTCTGGCGAAAAATTTGATAAAATGAAAAAATTATCCCCCTAGGTCAAAAAATGCCTCTCTAGCGCCACCAAGGCACTTTTTACTGGCCTTTAGACGGCCACCACAACCGGTAGGAAAGTCATAGAGAGATGGAACCAACACCATATTGTTCATCTCATCAAGGCCTAAAAATGAACAATCGACACCTATTACCTAAATCAAACAGGAAGTCCGCAATTTGCATATCAAAATTTGCATTTCACCCTAAATTTGGCCAAAATTTGCCCTCGAACAAACGCGAACTCCTCCTAGGGCGTTCATCGTATCGACCCCAAATGCTAATAGATGACACAGCACACTCTTCCGATGAAAACTACTGTACAACTTTTTCAAAAGTCCTACGGTTTGGATTTTATGAGGCGTCAAAGATGGGGTCCGCAGCCACTTTCACTGCCTTTTCCCGATGCATACGCAATTTCCAACATTAATTTAACCACTTAAACATGGTCAAAAACGAACAAAATTTGGCAGTAAATTCTTACAGGCAACAAACATATCTCTTATCCCAAAATTCTTCACCAAAGGCACAAAATGGCTCTCTAGCGCCACCTAAATCCTCCAAAATGGCACTTTTGCTTACACCACGCCCTGACGCAATGTTTAAAAATTCTGAAAAAAATCACACATCATTGCTGTACCATGAAAGATATTCTCACTTGATTTCGTGAAAATCCAATGAAGACTTCTTGAAATAAAAAATGTTATGTTCATCATATGCTGTACAGTATCACATAATTTCTTACTGTGAACAAACCGTTTCTTGTATCAAAATGCCCTTTGGTACACTTCATAAGCTCCATGTGTACAGACAAACTGCCAAGCATGGAACAATTTCTATGAATATTTCTGGAGATATTAATATGTTATGAATATTCATATTTAGAAAAATATAGAGTGACGCACTTCTGAATTCACCATAAGTTGCAGCGTATGAAACTTTTGTCTGTGTTCAGGGAACATGCTCCCAAAATCTCAGCTTTCTAGGACTTACGTAGAAGAAGCATTTATTCATTTCTTGATTTTCATTGATTTCCATGTTTTTCTGTGTGCTACTACACAATTGTCCACCGGGTGGCAGTTGGAGCCCACGGATCATCTCCCTTCACTAAGTTCATGCATGGGGGAAGATTTCACAATACACACCAGTGATTAAATGTGCTTCTGATACTTTGACCAGGTTCCATGGCTCATAGCTCCATTATTCTAAACAAAAATCTCTTGCAGTGAAGGGGTTTGCTCTCAACACAACATAAAAGATTTCCCACTATCTCGTACTGTCCAACGAATGACAATGCTCGACATCGCTCGAGCGCGTCTCACCCCCTTTCGACATGCACGGGTGGGCGTCTCGCCCCCGTTTCGACATGCACCGGTGGGCGAGGACCCGCCCCAACGCTGCTTGCAGCTTTAATTATTATTATTATTCTTTCTTTCTTTCTCTATACGCCTCTTTGCGCTTACATTTGACCCCCTAAACATGCTCAAAAACTCTCCAAATTTGGCACACACCTCATGTCTGGCGAAAAATTTGATAAAATGAAAAAATTATCCCCCTAGGTCAAAAAATGCCTCTCTAGCGCCACCAAGGCACTTTTTACTGGCCTTTAGACGGCCACCACAACCGGTAGGAAAGTCATAGAGAGATGGAACCAACACCATATTGTTCATCTCATCAAGGCCTAAAAATGAACAATCGACACCTATTACCTAAATCAAACAGGAAGTCCGCAATTTGCATATCAAAATTTGCATTTCACCCTAAATTTGGCCAAAATTTGCCCTCGAACAAACGCGAACTCCTCCTAGGGCGTTCATCGTATCGACCCCAAATGCTAATAGATGACACAGCACACTCTTCCGATGAAAACTACTGTACAACTTTTTCAAAAGTCCTACGGTTTGGATTTTATGAGGCGTCAAAGATGGGGTCCGCAGCCACTTTCACTGCCTTTTCCCGATGCATACGCAATTTCCAACATTAATTTAACCACTTAAACATGGTCAAAAACGAACAAAATTTGGCAGTAAATTCTTACAGGCAACAAACATATCTCTTATCCCAAAATTCTTCACCAAAGGCACAAAATGGCTCTCTAGCGCCACCTAAATCCTCCAAAATGGCACTTTTGCTTACACCACGCCCTGACGCAATGTTTAAAAATTCTGAAAAAAATCACACATCATTGCTGTACCATGAAAGATATTCTCACTTGATTTCGTGAAAATCCAATGAAGACTTCTTGAAATAAAAAATGTTATGTTCATCATATGCTGTACAGTATCACATAATTTCTTACTGTGAACAAACCGTTTCTTGTATCAAAATGCCCTTTGGTACACTTCATAAGCTCCATGTGTACAGACAAACTGCCAAGCATGGAACAATTTCTATGAATATTTCTGGAGATATTAATATGTTATGAATATTCATATTTAGAAAAATATAGAGTGACGCACTTCTGAATTCACCATAAGTTGCAGCGTATGAAACTTTTGTCTGTGTTCAGGGAACATGCTCCCAAAATCTCAGCTTTCTAGGACTTACGTAGAAGAAGCATTTATTCATTTCTTGATTTTCATTGATTTCCATGTTTTTCTGTGTGCTACTACACAATTGTCCACCGGGTGGCAGTTGGAGCCCACGGATCATCTCCCTTCACTAAGTTCATGCATGGGGGAAGATTTCACAATACACACCAGTGATTAAATGTGCTTCTGATACTTTGACCAGGTTCCATGGCTCATAGCTCCATTATTCTAAACAAAAATCTCTTGCAGTGAAGGGGTTTGCTCTCAACACAACATAAAAGATTTCCCACTATCTCGTACTGTCCAACGAATGACAATGCTCGACATCGCTCGAGCGCGTCTCACCCCCTTTCGACATGCACGGGTGGGCGTCTCGCCCCCGTTTCGACATGCACCGGTGGGCGAGGACCCGCCCCAACGCTGCTTGCAGCTTTAATTATTATTATTCTTTTTTCCGACGCCTCTTTGAGCTTAAATTTGACCCCCTAAACATGCTCCAAAACTCACCAAAATTGGCGTGCACCTTAGGTCTGGCGAAAAATTTTATAAAATGAAAAAAATATCCCTATCAGTGAAAAAATGGCTCTCTAGCGCCACCAACAAACTTTTTTTCGGCACTTAGAGGGCCACCACGACCGGTAGGAAAGTCATAGAGAGATGGAACCAACACTATATTGTTCATCTCATCAAGACCTAAAAATGCCAAGGGGACACCCTTGACCTAAATCGAACAGGGAGTCCGCAATTTGCATATCAAAATGTCCATTTTCCCCTAAATTTGGCCCAAATTTGCCCTCGAACAAACGCGAACTCCTCTCGGGGCGTTCATTGTATCAACCCCAAAAGCTAGTAGATGACAAAGCATCCTCTTCCGATGAAAACTACTGTACAACTTTATCAAAAGTCCTACGGTTCACATTTTACGAGGCGTCAAAGATGGGGTCCGCAGCCACTTTGACTGCCTTTTTCCGATGCATAAGCAAGTTCCAACATTATTTTAACCCCTTAAACATGCTCAAAAACAAATGAAATTTTGCAGTTAAGTTTTAGAGGCTACAACCATATTTCTTATCTCAGAATTCTCCACCAAAGGCACAAAATGGCTCTCTAGCGCCACCTAAGTCCTCCAAAATGGCACTTTTGCTTTCACCACGGCCTGACGCAATGTCATAAAATTCTGAAAAAATTCAACCATCATTGCTGTACAATGCCCTGTACTGTGACATGATTTCGTGAAAATTCATTGAAGATTCTTTGAGAAATAAAATATTATGTACATAATACACTGTACAGTAATACATTTTCTCTTGCTATGGACAAACCGTTGATCGGATCACAATGATCTTTGGTATACTTTATAATCTTCATTTGCAGAAACTATGTGCCAAGTATGGTACCATTTGAATGAATTTTTCTTGAGATATTAACATGTTATGAATATTCATATTTTCTAAAATATAGAGTGACGCACTTCTGAATTCACCATAAGTTGCAGCGTATGAAACTTTTGTCTGTGTTCAGGGAACATGCTCCCAAAATCTCAGCTTTCTAGGATTTACGTAGTAGAAGCATTTATTCATTTCTTGATTTTCATTGATTTCCATGGATTTCTCTGTGCTACTACACAATTGTCCACCGGGTGGCAGTTGGAGCCCACGGATCATCTCCCTGCACTAAGTTCGTGCATGGGAGAAGATTACACAATACACAGCAGTGATTAAATGTGCTTCAGATACTTTGACCAGGTTCCATGGCTCATAGCTCCAATATTCAAAACAAAAATCTCTTTCAGTAAAGGGGTTTGCACTCAATTAACATAAAACATTTCCCACTATCTCGTATTGTCCAACGAATGACAATGCTCGACATCGCTCGAACGCGTCTCGCCCCTGTTTCGACATGCACGGGTGGGCGTCTCGCCCCCGTTTCGACATGCACCGGTGGGCGAGGACCCGCCCCAACGCTGCTTGCAGCTTTAATTATTATTATTCTTTTTTCCGACGCCTCTTTGAGCTTAAATTTGACCCCCTAAACATGCTCCAAAACTCACCAAAATTGGCGTGCGCCTTAGGTCTGGCGAAAAATTTTATTAAATGAAAAAAATATCCCTATCAGTGAAAAAATGGCTCTCTAGCGCCACCAACAAACTTTTTATCGGCACTTAGAGGGCCACCACGACCGGTAGGAAAGTCATAGAGAGATGGAACCAACACTATATTGTTCATCTCATCAAGACCTAAAAATGCCAAGGGGACACCCTTGACCTAAATCGAACAGGGAGTCCGCAATTTGCATATCAAAATGTCCATTTTCCCCTAAATTTGGCCCAAATTTGCCCTCGAACAAACGCGAACTCCTCTCGGGGCGTTCATTGTATCAACCCCAAAAACTAGTAGATGACAAAGCATCCTCTTCCGATGAAAACTACTGTACAACTTTATCAAAAGTCCTACGGTTCACATTTTACGAGGCGTCAAAGATGGGGTCCGCAGCCACTTTGACTGCCTTTTTCCGATGCATAAGCAAGTTCCAACATTATTTTAACCCCTTAAACATGCTCAAAAACAAATGAAATTTTGCAGTTAAGTTTTAGAGGCTACAACCATATTTCTTATCTCAGAATTCTCCACCAAAGGCACAAAATGGCTCTCTAGCGCCACCTAAGTCCTCCAAAATCGCACTTTTGCTTTCACCACGGCCTGACGCAATGTCATAAAATTCTGAAAAAATTCAACCATTATTGCTGTACAATGCCCTGTACTGTCACATGATTTCGTGAAAATTCATTGAAGATTCTTTGAGAAAAAAAATATTATGTACATAATACACTGTACAGTAATACTTTTTCTCTTGCTATGGACAAACCGTTGATCGGATCACAATGATCTTTGGTATACTTTATAATCTTCATTTGCAGAAACTATGTGCCAAGTATGGTACCATTTGAATGAATTCTTCTTGAGATATTAACATGTTATGAATATTCATATTTTCAAAAATATAGAGTGACGCACTTCTGAATTCACCATAAGTTGCAGCGTATGAAACTTTTGTCTGTGTTCAGGGAACATGCTCCCAAAATCTCAGCTTTCTAGGATTTACGTAGTAGAAGCATTTATTCATTTCTTGATTTTCATTGATTTCCATGGATTTCTCTGTGCTACTACACAATTGTCCACCGGGTGGCAGTTGGAGCCCACGGATCATCTCCCTGCACTAAGTTCGTGCATGGGAGAAGATTACACAATACACAGCAGTGATTAAATGTGCTTCAGATACTTTGACCAGGTTCCATGGCTCATAGCTCCAATATTCAAAACAAAAATCTCTTTCAGTAAAGGGGTTTGCACTCAATTAACATAAAACATTTCCCACTATCTCGTATTGTCCAACGAATGACAATGCTCGACATCGCTCGAACGCGTCTCGCCCCTGTTTCGACATGCACGGGTGGGCGTCTCGCCCCAGTTTCGACATGCACCGGTGGGCGAGGACCCGCCCCAACGCTGCTTGCAGCTTTAATTAGGGTCCGAGCCTCGAGGCCTGAAAGGCCTCAGAGAGGACCCTATTGTTCCTGCTATGTTTCTTATTATTAGGGTCCGAGCCTCCAGGCCTGCAGGGCCTTGGAGAGGACCCTATTGTTTTTGTCGTGTTTCTTTTTATTCTTTGTTTCTTTCTCTATACGCCACTTTGCGCTCAAATTTGACCCCCTAAACATGCTCAAAAACTCACCAAAATTGGTACACTCCTCAGGTCTGGCGAAAAATTTGATAAAATGAAAAAATTATCCCCATAGGTCACAAAATGGCTCTCTAGCGCCACCAAGGCACTTTTTACTGGCCTTTAGAGGGCCGCCACGCCCGGTAGGAAAGTCATAGAGAGATGCAACCAACACTATATTGTTCATCTCATCAAGGCCTAAAAATGAACAATCGACACTTATTACCGAAATCAAACAGGAAGTCCGCAATTTGCATATCAAAATTTGCATTTTCCCCTAAATTTGGCCAAAATTTGCCTTCGAACAAATGCGAACTCCTCCTAGGGCGTTCATCGTATCGACCCCAAATGCTAATAGATGACACAGCAGACTCTTCCGATGAAAACTACTGTACAACTTTTTCAAAAGTCCTACCGTTTCGATTTTATGAGGCGTCAAAGTTGGGGTCCGCAGCCACTTTGACAGCCTTTTTTCGATGCGTGTGCAATTTCCAACCTAAATCTGACCCCTTAAACATGCTCAAAAACAAACCATATTTTGCAGATAATTCATTGTGGCTTCAAAGATATTTACTCTTTGAAAACTCTCCACCCAACACACAAAATGGCTCTCTAGCGCCACCTAAATCCTCAAAAATAGCACTTTTGCTTACACCACGGCCTGTCGCAATGTCTAAAAATTCTGAAAAAAATCACACATCATTGCTGTAGTATGCCCTAAAATTTCACTTGATTTCGTGAAAATCCAATGAAAACTTTTTGAAATAAAAAATGTTATATTCATAATATGCTGCACAGTATCACATTATTTCTTACTGTGGACAAACCGTTTATCGTATCAAAATGTCCTTTGGTACAATTCATAAGCTCCATGTGTACAGACAAACTACCGAGCATGGTTCAATTTCAATGAATATTTATTGACATATGAATATGTTATGAATATTCATATTTTGAAAAATATAGAGTGACGCACTTCTGAATTCACCATAAGTTGCAGCGTATGAAACTTTTGTCTGTGTTCAGGGAACATGCTCCCAAAATCTCAGCTTTCTAGGATTCACGTAGAAGAAGCATTTATTAATTTCTTGATTTCTCTTGATTTCCATGTATTTCTCTGTGCTACTACACAATTGTCCACCGGGTGGCAGTTGGAGCCCACGGATCATCTCCCTTCACTAAGTTCATGCATGGGGGAAGATTTCACAATACACACCAGTGATTCAATGTGCTTCAGATACTTTGACCAGGTTCCATGCCTCATAGCTCCATTATTCAAAACAAAAATCTCTTGCAGTGAAGGGGTTTGCACTCAACTCAACATAAAAGATTTCCCACTATCTCGTACTGTCCAACGAATCACAATGCTCGACATCGCTCGAACGCGTCTCGCCCCCCTTTCGACATGCGCGGGTGGGCGTCTCGCCCCCGTTTCGACGTGCGCGGGTGGGCGAGGACCCGTCCCAACGCTGCTTGCAGCTTTAATTAGGGTCCGAGCCTCGAGGCCTGAAAGGCCTCAGAGAGGACCCTATTGTATTTCTCGTGTTTCTTATTATTCTTTGTTTCTTTGTTTCTTCTTACGCCTCTTTGCGCTCAAATTTGACCCCCTAAACATGCTCAAAAACTCACCAAAATCGGCATGCTCGTCAGGTCTGGCGAAAAATTTGATAAAATGAAAAAATTCTCCCCATAGGTCACAAAATGGCTCTCTAGCGCCACCAAGGCACTTTTTACTGGCCTTTAGAGGGCCACCACGCCCGGTAGGAAAGTCATAGAGAGATGCAACCAACACTATATTGTTCATCTCATCAAGGCCTAAAAATGAACAATCGACACCTATTACCTAAATCAAACAGGAAGTCCGCAATTTGCATATCAAAATTTGCATTTCACCCTAAATTTGGCCAAAATTTGCCCTCGAACAAACGCGAACTCCTCCTAGGGCGTTCATCGTATCGACCCCAAATGCTAATAGATGACACAGCACACTCTTCCGATGAAAACTACTGTACAACTTTTTCAAAAGTCCTACGGTTTGGATTTTATGAGGCGTCAAAGATGGGGTCCGCAGCCACTTTGACTGCCTTTTCCCGATGCATACGCAATTTCCAACATTAATTTCACCGCTTAAACATGGTCAAAAACGAACAAAATTTTGCAGTAAATTCTTACAGGCAACAAACATATCTCTTATCCCAAAATTCTTCACCAAAGGCACAAAATGGCTCTCTAGCGCCACCTAAATCCTCCAAAATGGCACTTTTGCTTACACCACGCCCTGACGCAATGTTTAAAAATTCTGAAAAAAATCACACATCATTGCTGTACCATGACAGATATTTTCACTTGCTTTCGTGACAATCCAATGAAAACTTCTTGAAATAAAAAATATTATGTTCATCATATGCTGTACAGTATCACATAATTTCTTACTGTGAACAAACCGTTTATTGTATCAAAATGTCCTTTGGTAGACTTCATAAGCTCCATGTGTACAGACAAACTGCCAAGCATGGAACAATTTCTATGAATATTTCTGGAGATATTAATATGTTATGAATATTCATATTTTGAAAAATATAGAGTGACGCACTTCTGAATTCACCATAAGTTGCAGCGTATGAAACTTTTGTCTGTGTTCAGGGAACATGCTCCCAAAATCTCAGCTTTCTAGGATTTACGTAGAAGAAGCATTTATTTATTTCTTGATTTTTCTTGATTTCCATGTATTTCTGTGTGCTACTACACAATTGCCCACCGGGTGGCAGTTGGAGCCCACGGATCATCTCCCTTCACTTAGTTCATGCATGGGGGAAGATTTCACAATACACACCAGTGATTACATGTGCTTCAGATACTTTGACCAGGTCCCATGGCTCATAGCTCCATTATTCAAATCAAAAATCTCTTGCAGTGAAGGGGTTTGCACTCAACTCCACATAAAAAATGTCCCACTATCTCGTACTGTTCAACGAATCACAATGCTGGACATCGCTCGAACGCGTCTCGCCCCCCTTTCGACATGCGCGGGTGGGCGTCTCGCCCCCGTTTCGACATGCGCGGGTCGGCGAGGACCCGTCCCAACGCTGCTTGCAGCTTTAATTAGGGTCCGAGCCTCGAGGCCTGAAAGGCCTCAGAGAGGACCCTATTGTTCCTGCTATGTTTCTTATTATTATTCTTTGTTTCTTTGTTTTTTCTTACGCCTCTTTGAGCTTGAATTTGACCCCCTAAACATGCTCAAAAACTCACCAAAATTGGTACACTCCTCAGGTCTGGCGAAAAATTTGATAAAATGAAACAATTATCCCCATAGGTCACAAAATGGCTCTCTAGCGCCACCAAGGCACTTTTTACTGGCCTTTAGAGGGCCACCACGCCCGGTAGGAAAGTCATAGAGAAATGCAACCAACACTATATTGTTCATCTCATCAAGGCCTAAAAATGAACAATCGACACCTATTACCAAAATCAAACAGGAAGTCCGCTATTTGCATATCAAAATTTGCATTTCACCCTAAATTTGGCCAAAATTTGCCCTCGAACAAACGCGAACTCCTCCTAGGGCGTTCATCGTATCGACCCCAAATGCTAATAGATGACACAGCACACTCTTCCGATGAAAACTACTGTACAACTTTTTCAAAAGTCCTACGGTTTGGATTTTATGAGGCGTCAAAGATGGGGTCCGCAGCCACTTGGACAGCCTTTTCCCGATGCATACGCAATTTCCAACATTAATTTTACCGCTTAAACATGGTCAAAAACGAACAAAATTTTGCAGTTAATTCTTACAGGCAACAAACATATCTCTTATCCCAAAATTCTTCACCAAAGGCACTAAATGGCTCTCTAGCGCCACCTAAATCCTCCAAAATGGCACTTTTGCTTACACCACGCCCTGACGCAATGTTTAGAAATTCTGAAAAAAATCACACATCATTGCTGTACCATGACAGACATTCTCACTTGATTTCGTGAAAATCCAATGAAGACTTCTTGAAATAAAAAATGTTATGTTCATCATATGCTGTACAGTATCACATAATTTCTTACTGTGAACAAACCGTTTATTGTATCAAAATGTCCTTCGGTAGACTTCATAAGCTCCATGTGTACAGACAAACTGCCAAGCATGGAACAATTTCTATGAATATTTCTGGAGATATTAATATGTTATGAATATTCATATTTTGAAAAATATAGAGTGACGCACTTCTGAATTCACCATAAGTTGCAGCGTATGAAACTTTTGTCTGTGTTCAGGGAACATGCTCCCAAAATCTCAGCTTTCTAGGATTTACGTAGAAGAAGCATTTATTAATTTCTTGATTTTTATTGATTTCCATGTATTTCTGTGTGCTACTACACAATTGTCCACCGGGTGGCAGTTGGAGCCCACGGATCATCTCCCTTCACTAAGTTCATGCATGGGGGAAGATTTCACAATACACACCAGTGATTAAATGTGCTTCAGATACTTTGACCAGGTTCCATGGCTCATAGCTCCATTATTCAAAAGAAAAATCTCTTGCAGTGAAGGGGTTTGCACTCAGCTCAACATAAAAAATTTCCCACTATCTCGTACTGTTCAACGAATCACAATGCTCGACATCGCTCCAACGCGTCTCGCGCCCCTTTCCACATGCCCGGATGGGCGTCTCGCCCCCGTTTCGACGTGCGCGGGTGGGCGAGGACCCGTCCCAACGCTGCTTGCAGCTTTAATTAGGGTCCGAGCCTCCAGGCCTGCAGGGCCTTGGAGAGGACCCTATTGTATTTCTCGTGTTTCTTATTATTCTTTCTTTCTTTGTTTCTTTGTTTCTTCTTACGCCTCTTTGCGCTCAAATTTGACCCCCTAAACATGCTCAAAAACTCACCAAAATCGGCACGCTCGTCATGTCTGGCGAAAAATTTGATAAAATGAAAAAATTCTCCCCATAGGTCACAAAATGGCTCTCTAGCGCCACCAAGGCACTTTTTACTGGCCTTTACAGGGCCACCACGCCCGGTAGGAAAGTCATAGAGAGATGCAACCAACACTATATTGTTCATCTCATCAAGGACTAAAAATGAACAATCGACACCTATTACCTAAATCAAACAGGAAGTCCGCAATTTGCATATCAAAATTTGCATTTCACCCTAAATTTGGCCAAAATTTGCCCTCGAACAAACGCGAACTCCTCCTAGGGCGTTCATCGTATCGACCCCAAATGCTAATAGATGACACAGCACACTCTTCCGATGAAAACTACTGTACAACTTTTTCAAAAGTCCTACCGTTTCGATTTTATGAGGCGTCAAAGTTGGGGTCCGCAGCCACTTTGACTGCCTTCTTTCGATGCGTGTGCAATTTTCAACCTAAATCTGACCCCTTAAACATGCTCAAAAACAAACCAAATTTTGCAAATAATCCATTGTGGCTTCAAAGATATTTACCCTTTGAAAACTCTCCACCCAAGACACAAAATGGCTCTCTAGCGCCACCTAAATACGCCAAAATGGGACTTTTGCTTTCACCACGGCCTGTCGCAATGTTTTAAAATTCTGAAAAAAATCACACATCATTGCTGTACGATGTTCTAAAATCTCACTTGATTTCGTGAAAATCCAATGAACACTTTTTGAAATAAAAAATGTCATGTTCATAATATGCTGTACAGTATCACATAATTACTTACTGTGAACAAACCGTTTATTGTATCAAAATGTCCTTTGGTAGACTTCATTAGCTCTATGTGTACAGACAAACTGCCAAGCAGGGAACAATTTCTATGAATATTTCTGGAGATATTAATATGTTATGAATATTCATATTTTGAAAAATATAGAGTGACGCACTTCTGAATTCACCATAAGTTGCAGCGTATGAAACTTTTGTCTGTGTTCAGGGAACATGCTCCCAAAATCTCAGCTTTCTAGGATTTACGTAGAAGGAGCATTTATTAATTTCTTGATTTTTATTGATTTCCATGTATTTCTGTGTGCTACTACACATTTGTCCACCGGGTGGCAGTTGGAGCCCACGGATCATCTCCCTTCACTAAGTTCATGCATGGGGGAAGATTACACAATACACAGCAGTGATTAAATGTGCTTCAGATACTTTGACCAGGTTCCATGGCTCATAGCTCCAATATTCAAAACTAAAATATCTTGCAGTAAAGGGGTTTACACTCAACTCAACATAAAAGATTTCCCACTATCTCGCACTGTCCAACGAATGACAATGCTCGACATCGCTCGAACGCGTCTCGCCCCTGTTTCGACATGCGCGGATGGGCGTCTCGCCCCCGTTTCGACATGCACCGGTGGGCGAGGACCCGCCCCAACGCTGCTTGCAGCTTTAATTCTTATTATTATTCTTTCTTTGTTTCTTTGTTTCTTCCTACGCCTCTTTGCGCTTGAATTTGACCCCCTAAACATGCTCAAAAACTCACCAAAATCGGCACGCTCGTCAGGTCTGGCGAAAAATTTGATAAAATGAAAAAACTCTCCCCATAGGTCACAAAATGGCTCTCTAGCGCCACCAAGGCACTTTTTACTGGCCTTTAGAGGGCCACCACGCCCGGTAGGAAAGTCATAGAGAGATGCAACCAACACTATATTGTTCATCTCATCAAGGACTAAAAATGAACAATCGACACCTATTACCTAAATCAAACAGGAAGTCCGCAATTTGCATATCAAAATTTGCATTTCACCCTAAATTTGGCCAAAATTTGCCCTCGAACAAACGCGAACTCCTCCTAGGGCGTTCATCGTATCGACCCCAAATGCTAATAGATGACACAGCACACTCTTCCGATGAAAACTACTGTACAACTTTTTCAAAAGTCCTACGGTTTGGATTTTATGAGGCGTCAAAGATGGGGTCCGCAGCCACTTTGACTGCCTTTTCCCGATGCATACGCATTTTCCAACATTAATTTAACCGCTTAAACATGGTCAAAAACGAACAAAATTTTGCAGTTAATTCTTACAGGCAACAAACATATCTCTTATCCCAAAACTCTTCACCAAAGGCACAAAATGGCTCTCTAGCGCCACCTAAATCCTCCAAAATGGCACTTTTGCTTACACCACGCCCTGACGCAATGTTTAAAAATTCTGAAAAAAATCACACATCATTGCTGTACCATGACAGATATTCTCACTTGATTTCGTGAAAATCCAATGAAGACTTCTTGAAATAAAAAATGTTATGTTCATCATATGCTGTACAGTATCACATAATTTCTTACTGTGAACAAACCGTTTATTGTATCAAAATGTCCTTTGGTAGACTTCATAAGCTTCATGTGTACAGACAAACTGCCAAGCATGGAACAATTTCTATGAATATTTCTGGAGATATTAATATGTTATGAATATTCATATTTTGAAAAATATAGAGTGACGCACTTCTGAATTCACCATAAGTTGCAGCGTATGAAACTTTTGTCTGTGTTCAGGGAACATGCTCCCAAAATCTCAGCTTTCTAGGATTTACGTAGAAGAAGCATTTCTTAATTTCTTGATTTTTATTGATTTCCATGTATTTCTGTGTGCTACTACACAATTGTCCACCGGGTGGCAGTTGGAGCCCACGGATCATCTCCCTTCACTAAGTTCATGCATGGGGGAAGATTTCACAATACACACCAGTGATTAAATGTGCTTCAGATACTTTGACCAGGTTCCATGGCTCATAGCTCCATTATTCAAAACAAAAATCTCTTGCAGTGAAGGGCTTTGCACTCAACTCAACATAAAAGATTTCCCACTATCTCGTACTGTTCAACGAATCACAATGCTCGACATCGCTCCAACGCGTCTCGCCCCCCTTTCGACATGCGCGGGTGGGCGTCTCGCCCCCGTTTCGACATGCGCGGGTGGGCGAGGACCCGTCCCAACGCTGCTTGCAGCTTTAATTTATCTTGAGTTTTCATTGGGGGGGCAAAGCTTTTCTCAGGGTGGGCACTGCCCACCCCCTGCCCCCCCTTGGTAACGCCCCTGGATTATATACATGCACACATACACTAACACACACCCCACTACGATACAAAAATACACTACACCTGGGTAAGGGGTCTCACCTTCAGCCTGACCATCCAGATCATGGTGTCGAGCATCTCCTGGAAGATCTTCTGCCGGCCCAGGTTCTGTTCCAGCCGGGCCCGCCTCAAATTCAGCTGCTCCAGCAGGTTTTCCCACAGCCGGTTGACATTATCCTTCCTCGCCACGATGCGCTTGATGTCGTGGTAATTCTCAGCCTCCAGCTCATCCGCCATGGCAACCACCGCGTGCACATGTCCCTCGTACGCCGCAGTGTCCCTCTCAATGGCCTCATGCTTTTTAGTGGCAGCCTCCACCGCCTGCAGCTCAAAGCCGAAATCATCCTGCAGCGAGAGAAGGTGGGAGAGACCCAATCACAAGCGCTTCTTTCATATTTAAACATTAGCATTTATGCATTTTCATTAACACATCATCATTAATGTATTATCATTAATGCATCATCATGTTAACAGGCAAAGACAAAATTTCTGTCCTTCATGAACCATGAAATTCTTCTCCACTGAAGTTTTTTTTTTTCCCCCCAAACGCCAAATTTGTACTCACACAGAGTTTTCAGGGGGGTTGGCGAAAAATGAATAAAAAAAATAAAAATAAAAAATAAATAAACAAATAACAATATTATGCAGTGATTTGATATTGCTGGTCAGGATAGTATTCAACATAAGATAAAAGACAACAAACAGAGGGACTGCAGACTGCTATATGTAAACATATACTCACATATATACACACACACATACACATAACATCAGTGTATGTACATGTACATGTAGTTTAATAAATATGGGTAGTGGAGCCTCATATTACGGGGGTGTGGATTAATCTTTGTGGGGGATGTATGGGCTGAGACATCTGGTTTATTCCTTAAATGGTAGGTATGATATGTGGTGACTGTGTGGCAGAAGAAAAGCACTGTGTGTTATTTATATGAATATAGTGAAATGCTGAGGAGTTCAGTAAAATGAGCCCAATGACGACCAAATTAGTCAACTGGGTTTGCAGTTGACGCTCTAAGTTTTTCCATGTTAATGTAATTGGATGATAAACTGAGCCACTGAGATATTGTGATGTTTTGTCTAGTTTTCGAGTTTAGCTGAATGGTCTTTATGGCCGTTGATAGGATGATTCTAGTTGGGTGTATGCTGTCAGGTGGCAGTTCAACAGAAGATAATTCTCCCAACAGACACACTGATGGGGAGACTGGAAGCCGCAACCAAGGATGGAGGAGAGTTTGTTGTTGACTGTTTTCCAAAATGTATAGATAGGTGGGCAAAGGCATGTGGCATGAAAGTAGTTGTCAGTGATGTTGAGTGTGCAGAGGTTACAGATATCGCTTTCAGTGAAACCCATTTTTAACATTTTTTCTTGGGTACAGTTGACACGGTGAAGGATTTTAAAGTGAATGAGCTGTAATCTTGGATTTGAGGACATTGAGAAGGTCTGGATACTGACTTGTTTCCAGTCAATATCGGTGGTAACAGCCAAGTCTTTTTCTCAGTGTTGAGTCGGAACGGCAAGACTGTTGTCAATTTTAGATAAAATCTTGTAATTTTTGGACAGGGTTTTGTTCTGATAAACTAATTCTTTGAGTTGGTCGGTTATCAGGGGGATTTAGACTATTGCTGTGCAGATTGATTTTACTCTTCTTGAGACATTGCTTGAGTTTTGAATATTGTAGAAAGCTGTTACCACCAATATTATACCTTTCCGTGAGGATTTCATGTGGTATGAGTGAGTTATTTTCAAATATGTGATCTAAATGAGTGTTTTAAATACCAAGTTTTTTCCATTTGTTAAATACAATCGGTTTGTTTTGGATTAGGAAGTCTGGATTATGCCATAATGGAGTGAGTTTGTTTGGTGTCATGGTTTGTCCAGTCATTTGGATGAGTTTCCACCAGGCTGTCAGAGTCACTGCAATAGATGGGTTTTTAAAGCAATTGTGTTTTTTCAATAATTGTAAAAGATACGGCAAGTCTAATGATTACTCCTGGCCGCCATATTCTTCAATGTCCATCCATGTGAGCTGTGCAATGTTTACTGTCCGCAAGGTGAGGTGTACATACACTTTTCCTTAAGATCGGTCCATTCTATACCATCATCATCATTACTATTATTATTATTATTATTATCGTCATCATCATCATCATCACTATTATTATGAAAGACCGTAACCTTTCAGAAGAGCCAGGGTGTGAACTAATTTCTATTCTACTCTATTTTCCTGAACCAGGTTCAATAACCTGCACAGCAGAATCAGCTCCCTTGAAAGAGTGAGAGGCCAAAGACACATTTGAAAGGCCCAGTGACATCAAAGGAATTTCATCCTTGCGTGAGTGGGAATGTGCCCGTGTTCAGGTGTATTTATCAAAGTACCCGTGTGCAGGTGTGTTTAATGAGTGTACATGTGTGTTTGTTGTGTTTGCCTGCGTGCCAGTGTGCTAATTGTGTCTGCCAGTGTCCTGGTGTGTTCATTGTGTCTGCCTGTGTGCAGGTGTGTTTATTGTGTCTGCCTCTGCAGCGGTTTGTTTTTTGTGTATGCCAGAATGTAGGTGTGTTCATTGTGTCTGCCAGTGTGCAAGTGTGTTAATGTGTTTACCGTACCTGTGAGACGAGTCGCTGGGTCTCACTCAGCCAGGTCTCTGTCATGGCGGCTTTGCGGTCAAAGTGCCAGGCGAGCTGCTTAAGTTTTTCCTGGTGAATCAGCTCAGTCCTCAGGGCCAACTCCCGCTCATGTTCCGCCTTCTCCAGTCTCTCCCAGGCCTGGCACAGGATAACACACTATCAATAACCCAGTCTCTCCCGGGCCTGGCACAGGATAACACACTATCAATAATCCAGTCTCTCCCAGGCCTGGCACAGGATAACACACTATCAATAACCCAGTCTCTCCCAGGCCTGGCACAGGATAACACACTATCAATAACCCAGTCTCTCCCAGGCCTGGCGCAGGATAACACACTATCAATAACCCAGTCTCTCCCAGGCCTGGCGCAGGATAACACACTATCAATAACCCAGTCTCTCCCAGGCCTGGCACAGGATAACACACTATCAATAACCCAGTCTCTCCCAGGCCTGGCACAGGATAACACACTATCAATAACCCAGTCTCTCCCAGGCCTGGCGCAGGATAACACAATATCAGTACACCAGTCTCTCCCAGGCCTGGCACAGGTGGAAGTGCAGTGTTTATACAGCAGTCGCAGGGTACCGCAGGGGGCCAGTCACACCTTTTTGATGTCCGAGATGAGCTTCTCTTCCCAACGTATGTAGGCCTCCTTGTTGTTGGCCCTCATCTTGCTCTCGCTGGTGAAGAGCAGAACCACCAGGTCCCCCTTTTCAGTTACCCTTGTGAGGAAAGAGTGAAGAAGAACAAACAACACAATAAACAGACAGCATGGTGTCTGGGGGTCGGGGGTCTTCCAGCATGAGGGGATGAGCTTATGTTTCCTCCAGTGCTGTGTCACCACATTGCTGATCCTTTAGGACATGAATCTCTGCTCATGTTAGTAAACCTCAGCTAAAGACTCTCTGCCAAAAGAACAGATTGACTGTTCCATCAGCAGTAGGCTGAGAGGTTCATGTAGGTGTGACATGAGAAACCCAAGCACACTCCAACCTCCACTGGAGACGTAGAGGAGCAGTGTGGTTTGGTGAGGCACTTGGAGAAAAGGCCACTGTTGTGGAATTTTCACTCCAAAAATCACAGCATTGTAATTCGTTATTAGACTAAAGGTTTATTCTGGCAAATAAAATCATTATAGAGTACTTAAGTGATGACGTCACCGCTACATAGCTTCTGGTGTTGGAAGGAAAAATCCCTATGGGAATTTATAATGGGGTTTGGAAACTTTTTGGCATTGCTCAAAGTCGTATTAATTCTAAGAGCAGCCTCGCTCCGAGATTAGCCTGCAGGGTATACAGATTCAAATGATCACATCAAATTCGTAGTTTATTGCCAGAAATGATCTGCTTTTTCACGTGTAGTCCAGTTTCTAGTCCACTTCTCCGAAGCACATATCCGCTGCACAAATGGGCGAGTACCATGTGATTTGTTCCAAGCCAATGAGGTACCTCAGTTTCAGCTACGTTCATAACGTACCACGACGGTAGGCCATCAGTGCCCTACATTGCCCTATGTCTGTACACCGGTTCCCACATAACGGACTACAATTAGCTAGCTACAAACCAAGAAATGAAAGGATCACAATGAATAGTTATTTCGCCATTTAGCCAGCTAGCAAATCACCGAGCTAGCCAGCTAGTGAGCTTACTACATCAAGTGCACATAGCTGAACCGATAGAAACAGTAAATGGGACCGTCACTTACTGTTATTCAGCAAGCCAGCGAGTAGGATTATTCAATAAATATCACCAGATTAGCTAGCTAGCAAAGTGAAAAACATAGGCGTGCAATGCATGGAATACCCCTCAGCTCGATGTCGTCTCCAAAAACTTCAACGCCCGCCCGCCCGCCCAACCGCACGAAGGATAGCAATACCCCGTCAGCCTTGAGGGCTGAGGGGTAAAAACCAGTGAAGAGCCATTATTTGGCTTCTTAGCTAGCGTTGAACTGTGGGCATTTCACAAGGTGGCATTTAAATAAATGCGCCAAATATAAAGTTAAAATCTACCAAAGTCAGTAAACTGGCTCGCTGTCAGTTATGCTTTGACCTGGCTGATAAGCTTGTTCACTGACTACCGAGTTTTGAAGCAAACCAACGTTGGCCAAAGATGCCTGGCTATTAAAGTAAATTGGCTCTCATTGTAAAACTTGATATCTCGCAAGGAAAGCGTAACCATGTTGAATGCAGAGTGGCTAACTAATTAAGAAAGTGAACGGCTATAGCGAGATGCTGGAAAATTTGAGATGGGTGACTTCAAACCATTGACTGTATAAAACGCGTCCTGAACTCATTCAGCCCGGGAATCAGGAGGATCATGGGACGTGGTTTTTAGACTTCAAAGAGGATTAGCATGGTGGAGAAAAATTTAAATGATTTGAAATATAGCTGATTCCGGTCTAGAAAAATTATATTTGTTTTTAGTTGGAAATATAATGCAAAATCTCAAAAAGATAATTTGACCAAATTTGACCAAATCATCAGACTGCAATAATCACGAACTACACGCAGCTGTGACAATCAGCGTTAACACTCACACGTAAACTTTTTATTTCTTTCTCCTTCCATTCCCTCGATCGGACCGATTTTTGGTTTATTTACCGTCTTGTTTTTTTGGTTGTTTACATTTCCGGTAGTCTGACGGCATCTCCCGTATTTGACTTCAGAACGCTTTGAACTGTGGGTAATTTCCTAACCCAAAGTCAGCATCGGTGCTGACTTACGGTAAGGAGGCAGTAAGGGCTCATTCACGGACTCACTGACTTGATGATCTGACAATGGAACAGCCTTCACACACTCACAGACTTCCCGTGAACGCGCCTCTAAGTCAGTTAGTCCGTAAGGGGTCGGATTGGAATTGGGCCTATTGCTGCGTTCCATTTACCTTGGAAGTTGGAGGTCGGAGCTGGGAATGACGTCACAGCCGAGTTATCAGCGTTCCAGTAACAAAGTCGGAAAAAAGTTGCCAACCGCCATAAACCAAGAAGAAGAGATGTGAAACAAGATGGTCACGTCTATGAAACCTATTCTTGTGTTTGCCTTGTCCAAATATAAGCAATTTCTGAACAACTATGCCATCCTTCTGCAACCTTCAAACGCGGTGGATCTCCGTATATATACGTCAAACAATGTATACGGCTGATTTAGTGCGACAAACACGAGTCAAAAGTAATAAACGGATAATTACAGGAGCTTCTATTTACTGTTTACACCTGGGGCAGCCATCTTTGAATGTTGACGCGGGGATGGTGAAGATTCTCCGACTTTCCGAGTCGGAAATCTGACCGCGGGGGGCGTTCCAGTTGAAACTTCTGACTTCCGAGTACTAATGGAACGCAGCATATGGCTGGCTCTGTCATGTCGTAACATGTGCATGAGTGGGGAGTGCAATGGTCTTCCCCAAGCCCCTCAGTGAATCTCCCACAGCCCAAAAGGAGAGAAGAAGAGCGGAGTGATAGGATGTATTCCTAGGGAACTCAGGTGGTAAAATAAAAGGATGGAATACTTCACATACTTCAGCATTCACCCCAACTGTGAAAATGAGCCACAGTACAGAACCAAGTGAAATTATTTTCCACACCGTGTATCGGGTTATGGTTGTGTGTGTGTGTGTATGTGTGTCAGTGAGTGAGATGTACATACTTGGGGAGTTTCTCCTCAGTGCGGTAGGTGTTTAAGGCCTGTAGCTGCTGTTGCACTCCCACCAGGGAGTTGGCGAACTTGCGGTCGTTGAGGAGTATGATGGTCTGCTCAATCCACTCCAGCAGGTCTGACGCCAGTGACTCGTACTTCTCCATCATTTTCTCCATCTCGATACCATTGTCCACCACCTGAGGCACAGCAGAATGTTCCAGAATAACCATTATCTAGAGGACAAAGCTCCTTTCTGAAGCAGAAGAGGATGTGCTGTCCTCCTTCAGAGATACAGAGGACACAAATTCAGAGGTATAAAGCCAGAGTCAGAAAGCTTAATTTCTGCCTTGTGTTTCTCGGTGAACTTTTCCTTCTCACCACAGAGTTGCACAAATGAGCAAATCCTGGTGGTAAAACAAAATATCCGTTTTTTTTACCATCCAAATCTGGATTTCACACCTGCGGTCATGTCTGGTACAAGGTAACTTAATAAGAAAAAAAAATATGATGCTTGTGTTTCAGGGTTGGTTTTGTCCAGAGTAATTGTTTGTGTTAAGCCCCTCCCCCTAATAAACAGCCCCTCCCACTGCACAGAGTTAACTCTCACCTTGCCAGTGTGTTTTCCCTCTACCTTCAGAGCTCCCGTTTTAGAGAAGTTGTGGTAGTTCCTCACTACAAGATAGAAAAACAACCAAATCAGTCACAGCAGCTTTAATCCGATACTCGTCAGTAATAAATGGATGATAGGAGAAGAATGAGCGACGTTAGACTGGAGATGATGCACACACACATTTTCAAAGTAACATAAAGACTTTCACAGAACAGGTGTTTGTGGCATTATCCTGCAACATAAAATTATTGTGCCATTTTATGCTTTCGAAGTACCAGTTTATGGGCGGATCAAAGTCATTAATTACTGTCTACTGCATGCTTATATTGCTTCTAGAAGCCAGTTTACATGACATGGGTCCATGCTGTGCCCCCTCTCCCACCCCCCCATCTTTACTCTTCTTGAATTTATTGGCCTAATTAAATGCTACATAGTCTGCTTTCAAAGAACCAGGTTCCGAACATATCACTTTCACAGATACGACAATACGTCCATATTTGCTTTTTGCAGTGATAAGCGACAAGGTTTAAAGGCCGTAAAGCAGACAAGACTGTTGTACCAAATAATTTTACATTTTTAATTGTAATTTCACGCCTTGCATCGACTGGTGACCTGGTGACAGGGGAGGCTCAAACCCATCCCTTGAAAATAATGATTGGTCATGACCTGTTTTCAATCATTCATTTAAATTACCATTACAAAAGCTCCGAAAACTTTCAACATTATCAGGCATTGTCAGATTTCATTAACTCCTGTGAACTCTCACACGTTCCCCGTGAGTTTTAGGGGTATATTTACGTTCCCCTGCTGTAGTCAGCAATCAACTCATGTGTAAGAGATTCTCGCACAGAATTGAAGCCCTTGTGCTTTCAGCACATTGTGGCATGTTTGTGAAATGCACTATACTAATAAAAGTAGATTTATTTTGATTGAATTTGAAGTTACCTGATTGAATACAGCAGGGGGAGACCCATGGGTGGTACCAGAGCTCTTCTAACGAGGCTCGCAGCTCCACTTGTGGTGCCAAGCACCTCCTCATGAAATTTATGATTGCTGTACATGACAAAACCCTTGTGATTAGACAGAGCAGACCAAAGGAACCCCAAATTTTAAAGATTGCCACACAGGACTCCTAAAGCTCCTGCTGACTGCACTCACGTGGGGACAGCTCTTCTGGGTACCAGATTATGCCCATAGTGTCAGGGTCTTCATGGGGGTGGTACGGGAAGTACCCACACACGAGGTTATATAGTGTGACCCCCAATGACCACACTGTCGCAGGACCAGCTCTGTACTCCTTGCTCCTGAACCACTCCGGGGGTAAAAACTGCAGTGTACCTAAGACAGAGGCAAAAGTACTGTCATCTCTAGTATGGCAGTCGTGATATGAAGATGAACTCAAACTACAGCACAGATCGTATGTAATTGAAAACACTGATCTGCATATAGTAGTTTGTGTGTATTTGACTTCACTAATTTACAAGCACAGAAGAGGGGACTTGCTAGAATTTACTCAGAGGGTCCCAAACGCTGATGGAAACCAGAAAAACCCCCCTCACTTACCAGCAAAGGAGGTGAACGGAGCGTCCGTCCAATACGTCCCAAGTCCAAAATCAATCAGGGTGACCTGATATGTTTCGGTGTTCATGAGGACGTTGGACGGTTTCAGGTCACGATGAAAGACACCTCTTTGCTGGCAGTGCAGGAGTGCCTGGATGAGCTGCCGGATCACCACCCGAGCCAGCAGTTCATCCAGCTTATTTTCAGGGGTGCAGAACTCAGTCAGATCACAGCAGGGCTCTGGCCGCTCAAGGACCAGCACATAATATTCAGGGGCGTCAAACCACTCAAATAGTTGAAGGACGTTGGGATGGCCGTTGTCGCGGTTGACCATGCCCATAATCTGTACCTCCCAAGGAGTCTGAAGAGAAAATGAGCAAAATGAGCTAAGTGTGATTATTATCAGGCTCCAGCAGGCAGTGCAGTGTGAGCTGGGTGGCGTGTACTGTGCTGTTATATATGAGCTGGGTGAGGTGTACTGTGCTGTTAGCTGTGAGCTGGGTGAGGTTTACTGTGCTATTAGCTGTGAGCTGGGTGAGGTGTACTGTGCTATTAGCTGTGAGCTGGGTGAGGTGTACTGTGCTGTTAGCTGTGAGCTGGTTGAGGTGTAATGTGCTGTTAGCTGGGAGCTGGGTGAGGTGTAATGTGCTGTTAGCTGTGAGGTGAGTGAGGTGTAATGTGCTGTTAGCTGTGAGCTGGCTGAGGTGTACTGTGCTGTTTGCTGTGAGCTGGGTGAGGTTTACTGTGCTATTAGCTGCGAGCTGGGTGAGGTGTACTGTGCTATTAGCTGTGAGCTGGGTGAGGTGTACTGTGCTGTTAGCTGTGAGCTGGTTGAGGTGTAATGTGCTGTTAGCTGTGAGCTGGGTGAGGTGTAATGTGCTGTTAGCTGTGAGCTGGGTGAGGTTTACTGTGCTATTAGCTGCGAGCTGGGTGAGGTGTACTGTGCTATTAGCTGTGAGCTGGGTGAGGTGTACTGTGCTGTTAGCTGTGAGCTGGTTGAGGTGTAATGTGCTGTTAGCTGTGAGGTGAGTGAGGTGTAATGTGCTGTTAGCTGTGAGCTGGCTGAGGTGTACTGTGCTGTTTGCTGTGAGCTGGGTGAGGTTTACTGTGCTATTAGCTGCGAGCTGGGTGAGGTGTACTGTGCTATTAGCTGTGAGCTGGGTGAGGTGTACTGTGCTGTTAGCTGTGAGCTGGTTGAGATGTAATGTGCTGTTAGCTGTGAGCTGGGTGAGGTGTAATGTGCTGTTAGCTGTGAGGTGAGTGAGGTGTAATGTGCTGTTAGCTGTGAGCTGGCTGAGGTGTACTGTAATGTTAGCTGTGAGCTGGCTGAGGTGTACTGTGCTGTACTGTGCTGTTAGCTGTGAGCTGGGTGAGGTGTTCTGTCCTGTTATATATGAGCTGGGTGAGGTGTAATGTGCTGTTAGCTGTGAGCTGAGTGAGTGTACTGTGCTGTTAGCTGTGAGCTGGGTGAGGTGTACTGTGCTGTAAGCTGTGAGCTGGGTGAGGTGTTCTGTGCTGTTAGCTGTGAGGTGAGTGAGGTGTAATGTGCTGTTAGCTGTGAGCTGGCTGAGGTGTACTGTGCTGTTAGCTGTGAGCTGGGTGAGGTGTTCTGTGCTGTTAGCTGTGAGCTGGGTGAGGTGTTCTGTCCTGTTATATATGAGCTGGGTGAGGTGTAATGTGCTGTTAGCTGTGAGCTGGGTGAGGTTTACTGTGCTGTTAGCTGTGAGCTGGCTGAGGTGTACTGTGCTGTTATCCATGAGCTGACTGAGGTGTACTGTGCCGTTAGCTGTGAGCTGGCTGAGGTGTACTGTGCTGTTAGCTGTGAGCTGGGTGAGGTGTAATGTGCTGTTAGCTGTGAGCTGGGTGAGGTGTTCTGTCCTGTTATATATGAGCTGGGTGAGGTAAACAAACATGACTGTGAACACTGAAAAAATGCCACTTTAGATTGCAGACGAACAGATCAAAATGAGACAAATATCTTTCTGATCAAGAGTCATTTCTCAGTGTTACTCACAGCAAACTGGTCCCACACTGCCTTCTCCACAACCTTCAGGGCAACCTGGGAAAACCGTGATGAGATTAAAAGGTGAAAATGCACTCTGCAAACTACTTGTGCTTTTACTGAAGAAATTAATGAGATAATGACATAATGCGCTCCATAATTTGTTGAACATGATACATTTTTGTTATTTTGATTCTGGCGCCCAAGTCAATCACTGGATCTTATTCTAATTGAGCATGCATTTTACATGCTGAAGAGGAAACTGAAAGTAGAAAATCCCTGAAGCAAGCAGCAACTTAAGATAGCTGCAGTACAGGCCTGTCAGAGCATCTTCAGGAAAGATACCCAGCATCTGGCAATTTGTTTGTTGTTGCATGCAAAGGATATGCGCCCCACTGTTATGCGGGCAAGGTAATAACAAATGTGCTGTAATCCAATAAATTATGATCAGCATACTGTATATAACAGTACAATCAACTCCACAAACAGAGCAGTGTGGAATTCATCGTTTCCTTTACCATTAGGCATAAGAATTATGCAATTAGCCAATATTGACATGATATGTCTAAAGAAATATAACACAATTTTTTTTTTTTAAATACTATTTTTAGACGCCAGAAATAACAAATCCCTGTGATAAAATACGTTACAAGATGCTTGTCGTCAACAGTATATATTAAAGAATGATATCACAAAAAGTTTGGTCTGAGATGTTACTGGAGAAGAATAGACGGAGTCGTCAAAGTTATAACGGCGGCATCTTACAGGCAGTCCATCTGAGAGGCGTTTCCCTTCATACACCGATCCGAATCCGCCCTCACCCAGTCGAGATCCGACGGTGTAGTGGTCTTGTGCACGACCTGCAACACAATCCAAGTGTTTTATTCCCGCTAAAAGAGCAGTGGTAGTTTTTCGCGGAGGCCAACGGAAGGCTGGCTTCCCCAAAAATTATTGCAAGAAATAAAAAACATAGATAATCTTCACCACAATGTATTTTATACTGTTGTAATTTCCTTGTCAAAACACTTCATCAGCGCACTTCTGCTTTGGCTGAGCGTGAGGAGCAAAACAGCGCCCCTCCTGTCAAGCTCTCATTGTGTCTTTTATTACACTTCGTGTCTCATGCCCTCCGCCCTGAGTGTCAGTTCGGAGGCCAGCTTCACTGTGCCTCCCTTAGAAAAATACAGCCCGTATTAGCCAATCAGATTGAAGCAAGGCTCATCGCTTAATGGTCGATGCATCATTAAAAAAAATATGAGGGAGGCCAGATCAAATCTGGCTTCCAACCAATCACAAACTCTTACGGAAAATACACACACTGATTCAACTGTCCCGCCAGGCGCCAGCTCGCCCACACAGAGTATAGACGTTAAGTCAGAGAATGGATGGTGACAAGGACCATGAGTTTCTTGTAAAAAATGACTTCACAAAACTTCCTTTTGAGGTTCAACCAAAAGTCAAGCGGGACGGTAGGCCGACTCCAAAGCTCAATTTAACTAAGGGGAGAGCTGATGGAAAAGTTCGCTCTTTTTGTGTAGCTAAGAAGCTAACTATGCTAGAAACGAGTGGCTAACAGGAAGTGTCGAGCTTAACCGGCCTTTTTGATGACCGGGTTGTTGTCACATTTTTCTTATGTGATGCATAAGATGTGGAGTTTTATTCTTTATTATTCTTGCCGTGTCTAGTGGATTTCAGAGCATGATGGCTAAGCTATACTGTTTTTTATACTCTCAATCCTTACCGAGACTGCATTTAGGTCCGCTGACATCAGCTGCACTACCAGCTGACAGCTGTCAGGTTTACAGTTGATAGCGCTGCAGCACAGTTGTTATCAATTGTTATATAAACCTTTGTAACTATGTGTTTTATATTTAGTTTATGTAATTCAGACGTTGCGCACAGGTTGTGCATTCATGTTGAGTGTGTTTTTGGATGTATGAATTTTGGGCATCCTTGTGATTTGTTAATTTCAGTTGCGAGGCTGCCACACATGACATTGTTACTTCTAATGTTGGTGGAAGGGGTTTGCCTGTGTTTCTGTGCTATAGTCCACGGCGATCTTGCAAATGCTTTTGTTGCCAATTAATTAAATATGAGTCAGAGAGAAGCATTGTCCACAAAACGGAACTTCATTAATACTGTCAGTGAAAGCAATAGCTAAAATGTTTTTGTTGTATCTAGATCTTGTCATAATTGCCGTCTGATCGCTATGGTTTCAGCTTTCTGCTGTAATAAAGCTATGAGACGTTTACCAGCTTTGCATGGACTTCCTCTAACTCATCACATACTACTGTGTGCCAGAGCCATAAGCACGCGCTCAGCCCGAAGCGCGCATCCACAGCTCTCCCTCGCGCTCTCACTCTCTCTCACACACGCGGTCCTCTTTTTTAACCTCTCCTTTTTTCACTAAAATGAATGAGAAGTTGGTAGAATAAAGGTACTGTGACAGTAGGCTAATTTGTTTGCAGGAAAATAACACGTAAACACTGAATTAAATTGGTTGTTCATTCTGGCTTCCTCGGTCATTTTTGTCACGGGCCGCCGCTAAAAGAGTTTAACAATTGTTCGCTAGGTTCAGCCCAAAGCCCTTTAACCGAGTTTTCCATCCTTACCGTGCCGTTTCCGAGTCCATCCGGTTGCGTGGGGCAAGTCGATTGCCAGTGGCCGTTGCTCATCCATTCTCGGAGTTGTAATGAATTAGCTTGCCACTAATGCGCAGTAAAAATCATTGCTCGTATAGTTTAATTCGCACGCCGCGAATGGCCAGTAAAAATCTTTGCTCATATAGTTTTTCCAGTATGTTCTCTCCTACGTAACAGATGCTTAAACGGTTGTTGCAACAAACTGTGCTGAATTACGCCATAGTTGTGACGTCATAAAGTGTTACGGCGAAACCCCACTACACACGGAAAATCGAATGTCATCCAACGGAGTTGCTCGTTTATTGGCGTATCTGGTCTGCTGGCTTGTGCGGGCGTATGATACAATATGTCATCGAATAGAATCTACTCCCACTGGATTTTGATTTTTATGCTGTTGTTATGAATACAAAGTTGAAGGTTTTATCAGTATAATAATGTAAACAGCCTGTGATCCATTTAAATTAATCGTGTCAGATACTCTGAAATGATACGTTCATGTCGCCTAGTTGTAAATCCTTGTTTACGATAGTGAGCCACGAAGCTCAAAACGTCACTGATGTGAAATTGAACAGTAATGTAGCGCTGGAATTATGATAAGTGAAATTGCGATTTGTATCTAGGCCTACTTCACCACGGCTGAACTTTTACATGAGAACTTTTTACACCATTTAAAACTGATATAAGATAGCCAGCTGGCTATTCACTCACAATTTCTGCTAGTTGTTTGTCCCTGATAAATAAATAAAAAAGTTCTCCCGCTCATTTTCAAGCGAAGGAGACTGGTTCACGTAGCACGGGAACGGTATTCATTTACATATGGCTTTAAAATTTCATCGTCCCCTCCCACTGCACCGGAGCCCGGCTCGTATCGGATGGTATCCAAGAATGCATCGTGCACTAAAATGCATGCATGTCATGGAAAACAAGTGTTTGCCACTAGCATGGCAATATCCCCCGCCACCACAGTTTTACGGACGTACGTACGTACGGACGCAGCCCAATGCTATATCCCCCGCTTTGTGCTAATCGCGCGGCGGGGGATAAAGCTGTTTCCATTAATACAGCTGAAGTCCGGCTGCGACAGGCTGCGGTGCAGACACGGCACATCGCATGCGTCCCATGGCGCATCCTCAGTTGTTGATTACTTACTTTTGCTCGACCTTCAGTAAATACAATTCAGAATGTAATCTAATGTTAAGCACGCTCCATGACACGTCTGTTCGCCTTCAGACTTTATTGAACACTGCCCCGGCTTCTGGTACATCCCATAATACCATGCACAACCGGTAACCATGGACACGACATCCCCCTTTTACTTGGAATTAAACTCAAGGTTACAACAACATTAAAATTAAAACTTAAAATCATCTTGCGTCCCTTTTGATTTACTATATTTCAAAAGTAATCATAAACATATCATTTTAAACTGTCTCACTAGCATTAACATTACCACATCAGCATCTCATCAGCAAATTCCTTCTAACATAAATAAACAGTCCATTCTTTTGGGTCCTCGTAGCTCCTGCCAAACAAATTAATTATTTTCCCAAAACTTATATCATTATAGAAAGAGTATTTCCTTTTTAACAGCTGACACTGAGTTACCTTGTATCACACATCCGAAATCATAAACAGTGTGAGATAAACATTTTTTTTTCACAACTCATGAACATTTTTTTTCACAACTCATTCATTTTTTTCTTTCTCTCTTTTTTAATTTTTAAAAATTTTTTTTGCCCACTTTCTTTTCTTTTCCTTTTCCTTTCTTTCCTTTTCTTTTCCTGAAGTAATCCACTACGACTAGGATGGAGAGGTTGGATGGGAGAGGTCCCAGAATGTCAACAGCGACGTCTCTCCACGGTCCATCTGGTAGCGGTGTGGGTCTCAGCGGTTCTGGCGGGTCCAGCTTGGCCACGATTTGACAGCCGTGCCAGGCCTTATAGTATTTCTCGGCTGCTCTGTCTATTCCAGGCCACCACACTTTTGTTCTGAGACGCTGCTTAGTTCCCACTATCCCCAAGTGTCCTTCGTGGGCTAGTGCAAGTGCCCTTGCTCGCAGCGCCTGTGGCAGCACGATGCGTGTGCCTCTCAGAACCAGGTAACCTATGGTGCATAGTTCATTTGACACAATTGCGTACTGCTTGCATTTTTCAAAATGTCCAGTGGCAATGGCCTTGCGTAACTCACCTAACTCTGCGTCAGTGGCGGATGCCTCCTTCACTTCTCTGGTGGTGAGTGCGTTTGGGGTTGCATTCACTGCGACAAATCTCACATACTCCTCGGATCCATGCTCATGTCGCACTCGTCTCACTGTGCCGGTCAGGAGTCGTGGCAGTGGATCAGCAATGTTGTTTTTCCCTGCTATGTGGACAACTCTGAAATTCAGACGGCTGTAGCCTCAGGACCCAGCGTTCTATCCGTGTGCATGGCTTGAAACGTGGTCCGTATATCACCTCCTACGGCTTGTGGTCGGTGACAAGATCAAACTTCCTCCCGTAGAGGTATGGGTGTAGCCTCTCACAGGCCCACACTAGACCTAGTGCCTCTCTCTCTGTCTGGGAGTATTTGCGTTCACAATCAGTTAAGCTGCGGCTCACATAGCATACTGGAACTTTGATTCCCTTCTGGTTTTGAACCAGTACTGCGCCCAGTCTGACAGGGCTTGCGTCCACTATTACTTGTGTTGGAGCATCTTTGTCAAAGTAAGCTAGTGTTGTGCCTCTGGCTAGCTTTGCTTTCAGGACACTAAATGCTTGTTTGTGTTCTGGGCCGAATTTGAATGGTGTGTCTTTTCTTGTTAGACGTCTCAGTGGATCAGACAGAGTTGCAAACTGAGGGATAAACCTGCTACTGTAACCTACTAGCCCTAGGAAGCTACGCACCTCTGTGGCGTTTGCTGGTTCCCTTGCTTCAGTCACAGCGCGCACCCTCTCCTCTGTCGGCCCGATTCCTTTCTCTGACAGCAGGATTCCCATGAAGATCAGTCTGTCCATGTTGAACTGGCACTTTGCTGGGTTCAGAGTTAGGCCGGTTTCTCTGAGCCTTGCCATGACGGCATGTAGTCGTCGGTCATGTGTCTCCTGGTCAGCGGCGTGTATGATGACATCATCAGAGATGTTTTCCACCCCTTCAATACCAGCTAGTGCACTGGCAATCTCATGCTAGTATTGTTCGCTGGCGGATGACACGCCAAAGAGCAGTCTTTTGTATCGGTATACACCGTTGTGCACTGCAAATGTGGTGATCTCACGTGACTCTGGGGTCAGTTCGAGTTGATGGTAACCCCATTACAGATCCAGTTTGCTGAACATGGTTGAGCCATTCATGCCCTGGAGTAGCTCATCCACGATAGGTATTGGAAAGCGTTCCCTCACTATTGCCTCATTTGCCCGCCTCATGTCAAGACACAGGCGAACATCATTTCCCGGCTTTGGGGCAATCACCACAGGATTTACCTATGGGGTGGGAACATTGACAGGTTCAATAATGTCCAAGTCCTTCAGTTCTTTAATCCTGGACTCCACCGCCCCCCTGAGGTTGAATGGTATGCGCCTAAGTGGCTGGGCAACAGGTCTCACCTCTTGGTCGATGTGCAGTTTGACCTGTTTTGTTTTTAATTTCCCTACGCCCCTGAACACCTCGGGATACTGCTGCTGAACTGTCTGCTTAAGGTCAGTTACAGCAGAGATGTTGGCGCCTACTCTCAGCACCCCCAGGCGTGTCGCTGTTTCTCTCCCCAGCAGTGGTTCACCGTTTCGCTTGATGACGATGAACTCTGCATGTTCAGTGTTTTTGCCAATTGAAATGTCACATGTAAACGCACCCTTGACTACAATTGGTTCGCTGGAGGAATAGAAGAGTCTCCTTTCAGTCTTAGGGACATAGGAGTGGCACTTAATGTGTCCTGCTTTCAATTTTTCCCATGCACTTTCCCCCATTACATTGCTCGTGGCACCGGAGTCTACCAGCATTCTCACATTCACTCCCCCCCACACAGAACGAAAGTCTTTCAGGCATGTCACCGTCATTAATTGCAAATGCAGTCATTGTTCGTGTCTTCAACATTGTTTACAGTTTGTCTCATTCTCGCGCTCTTGGTGCGGCACATTTTTGCATAATGATCCTTCCTGTGGCACTTGTTGCAAGTTTGCCCACGTGCGGGGAATTTCGGATCTCGTCCCATGTGATCACTATTACCACATCGGTAGCATTTTCCATCATTTTTATTGTCTCTGGTTTGTTTTACTTTTGTATTCCCACTTACCTGTTTTCGCCTTTTTCCTTTGTGGGAAATTTGGTTGACCATCTCCGTGGCCACTTTCGATGCACCTGACATGGCGGACATTTGTTCCTCCACGCTCTCGCAGCGTGCAGCCACCTCCAGTGCATCTGCTAGCTTCAGTTTGCGAGTATCTTCTAGCAACTTTCTCCTCACATATTCGGAAGTTCCCCGACTCAAAATTGCATCCCTGATCTGGTTATCCGCTTCGCCACCATAACCAGAGTCTTTCACGATTTGTCATAGGCGAGTAGCAAATTTTTGCAAATTGTATGAGGGGTTTCTTTTCGCACTTTCGCAAATTATTAATACGTCTTTATAAATTCAGTGATGACTCTAGAAAATTTCAAAAGTGGGCCAACTCTCCAGCAAACATGAGACGTCTGCCCGACGTGCAGATCATGTCTATATCGCATTATAAATGTCATGAGCATGTCGGGCAGACATCTCATGTTTGCTGGGATCCCCCCCGACTTAAAAAAGTGGGCCAATGGAGAAGAAAAGTGGGCCACTGGGTATCTCTGGTAAACTGCCATTTATATCAAGTCTTTAAACAGTACCTTGACTGGCTCACTTATTTATATATACACACATTCAGTTTTTACACCTTATTGACAAAACTAAGGCAAAAATGACAGTTTGAGTTTGAACCCAGCGGGAAATTTTACATTGCCAGAACGTTTGGGGTGTTATGGCCCCAATTTGTTTTGACATCAACAAACAGCAAAGGATGACAGACAAAAATTTTAAAACTAAAACACATTTAATTAAACAAAGGCAACTAACAACAAACTACTCTACTCTACAGACCAAGATTGATTATATACAAAAACAGAAATATTTACAGTCCCTTTGGTGGGTTGCTTGGTCATGTCCTGGGTGAGGAAAATGCCCTGACACAGGCAAAAATCCACTAAAAGCTTCACAGGTCTTGAACAGAATGACAGGTCTGGTCACATGTATCCTTCTCCTTGCAATTTCTCCGACTACTTTACTGTCTAAATTTTACTCCTGATATACTCTTTTGCAGACCCCTCCCACCTTTTAGGCTTTTTTAAAATTTTTCTCTGGGACTTGTCCCAGACATGCCTAAAACATGCCCAAACCTATCTCCAGTCTGGGCTTAACAAAAAAAAAGTAAATACTGCCATCTAGTGGCCTCTATTCACATTACACCTCCATTCCAAAAGGGAAAAATTTTGACTCATGAAGGCAAAATTTTTCTTTTCAATACAAAATGGTTAAGTAGACACTTGTCTATATATACATGTAATACAATATTTGAATAAACGCGTGATATATATATACATACTCAACCACGGGATAAGCAATCAGCAATTACATTGTCAGTACCCTTTACATGCTTAATTTCCAAGTCAAACTCCTGTAAAATCAAACTCCAATTCAACAATCTCCCATTCTTATTTTTCATCTTACTCAAAAACATTAACGGATTGTGGTCGGTGTACACAATCATTGGCTTCTGCTCTGTACAAACATAAACCTTGAAGTGTTGTAACGTTAGAACCAGAGCCAACAGCTCCTTCTCTATTGTGGAATAGTTCCTTTGGTGGCGATTGAACTTCCTGGAGAAGTATGCCACGGGATGCTCAATGTCATCAGGGTCACTTCTCTGTAGGAGCACAGATCCACAAGCTTGGTCGCTAGCATCGACCGCCATGGAGAACGGTTTGTTGAAGTCAGGAGATTTGAGCACGGTGAAGTGACACAGCAGAGACTTCAGGCTATCGAAGGCTCTCTGGCATGCATCATCCCAAGTGAACTTTACACCTTTCTTCAATTGGTTGGTGAGACTGAGAGCAATCTCAGCAAAGTTCTCGCAGAACTTGCGGAAGTACACGATCATTCCAAGGAAGTGGCGCAAAGCTTTTTTGTTGTCAGGAACTGGAAAGTCCATGATGGCTTGGACTTTAGCATTTATGGGTGCCACCTTACCCTGGCCTATGACGTAACCAAGATAGGTGACAGTAGCAGAACTAAAGTCACTCTTGTTCAGGTTAACAGTCAGGTTAGCCTGGGTCAGGTGCTGGAACAACGTCTCTACATCTTTCAGATGTTCTTCCCAGGAGTCACTCCATGTGATCAGGTCATCGATGTACGCACCCGTGTGGGGCAATCCGGGGATTGCAGATTGTATCATCCTTTGGAACATAGCTGAGGCATTTTTCATGCCAAAGGGTAGGACTTCATACTGGTACAACCCAGATGGTGTGGCAAAAGCAGAGATGCTCTTGGCCCTCTCAGTTATAGGCACACACCAATAACCATTCAATAAATCAATCTTGGTCAGAAACTTTGCTTGCCCTACTCTATGAATACAATCATCAATCCTGGGTATTGGAAACACATCAGTTCTAGTTACAGCATTGACTTTGCGATAATGTGTACAGAATCTAGTACTTCCAGGTTTTGGAAATAGCACACAGGGTGAACTCCAATCTGAGTTGGAGGGTCTGATAATATCATGTACTCAACCTCTTTCTCAGCAATCTTTCTCTTTTCAGGATTCATCCGGTACGGATACTGTTTAATTGGTTTGGCATCACCAACATCTACATCATGAGAGGCTATAGAAACTCTCTTATGAACATCAGAAAACAGATCCTCATATTTCTTGATCAACCTCTCAAACTGATCTCTCTGTGAGGGTTCTAAGTGCTGGAGTTTTACATCAAGATTTTGCACCACTTCATAGTTTGACAGTTTACATGAAAGAACTTCAGCTTTAATTCTAGGTTCACCATCTTGAAACTCCCCCTCATCTTCACAAATCTCGGGCATTGGAGGATCTGAAGTGACAGCTGCAACCCTAGCATTTCTATCATGATAAGGCTTCAGCATGTTAATGTGACACAACTGTTTTGGCTTTCTCCTATCTGGAGTCTTTACATTGTAATTGAGATCATTGAGTTTTGCCAGAATTTCATTAGGACCATGAAATCTAGCCTGCAATGGATTGGACTGCAAGAGAAACAACACAAGGACCTTGTCTCCTGGTTTAAACTTATGGCTTCTAGCCTTATGATCATACCAAGTTTTCATTTTTCCCTGACTTGATTTCAAGTTCTCTTTGGCTAGGTCACATGCTGCACGCAATCTATCCTTGAACTTGCTAACATAGTCTAACAGACTGATGTGCGGCTCTTTCTCTTGCCATTGTTCACTCAACAATAGCAAAGGTCCTCTCACTTCATGACCAAACACTAGCTCAAATGGACTGAATCCAGTAGACTCCTGCACTGCTTCTCTAGCTGCAAACAACAGCAAATGAACACCTTCATCCCAGTCTTTCTCATGGTCATAACAATAAGTCCTCATCATTGTCTTGAGAGTGGAATGAAACCGCTCTAAGGCACCCTGACTTTCTGGATGATAGGCACTAGAAAGAATCTGCTTCGCACCTAGTTCATACACAACCTGCTGAAACAATCCAGAAGTGAAATTGCTACCTTGGTCTGACTGAATTTCCCTGGGAAGGCCAAACAACGTGAAGAACTTTATCAAAGCCTTTGAGATTGCTGTTGCCTTGATGTTACGTAGAGGTATGGCTTCAGGGAATCTGGTAGATGCACACATGATTGTCAACAAATACTGATTTCCAGATCTAGTCTTGGGTAATGGACCTACACAATCAACAATGACCTTAGAGAAGGGCTCCCCAAATGCTGGGATAGGCTACAATGGAGCTACAGGTCGGTTTAACTGGTGTATTCCAACTACCTGACAAGTGTGACAGGTTTTGCAAAAGTTGGAAAGGTCTTTCCGAAGCCCAGGCCAAAAGAAGTGTTTCATGATCTTATCAACAGTCTTTTTAACACCAAGATGACCTCTTAAAGGTAGACTATGAGCCATTGTTAAGATCTCATTCCTGTAGACCTTCGAAACAGCAATTTGCTTGACCACTGCCCAATCTGCATTGGCAGGGATATCAGGAGGGCGCCACTTCCGCGGCAACACACCATCCTTGAGATAATACCCAACTGGAACTGTGTCTATTTCTTTATCAGGAAGGGCTCTCCTCTTTAGTACACAAATTTCAGGATCATTAGTTTGCTTCTCACTCAACCGCTTTCTGGCCAGAGACAAGTCTCCAGACGCATCAAAATCACCAGACCCCTCTGGCTGGCTGAATAGAGAACAGATAAAAGTATCTGATAAGTCCTCAAACGGAGAAACCATAGTAGGCCGGACAGAGATATAAGGCGAACCACCTTAGTCATGACTATTCAATGTGCTGGACGGCACCACATCATCTACTTCTTGAGCCTTCTTGGCCATAGCACGAGTCACTGCGCAAGAAGGATACAGAGATGGGTCCTCATCGCCATCTTCAGTGCTCGGCTGTGAAGTAAGATGTACAGGGGGAACTACTTTGCCCCCAGCCAGGTCATTGCCTTGCAACAGAGAAACACCTTTGATTGGTAGACTTGACATAAGTCCCACCATTTCCTGTCCTGTAACTAAATCTGACTTCAAGAATATAGAGCGCAGGGGTACAGATACAGTCCTCCCTTCAATACCTTGTACAAGTACGAAATCCCCAGAAGCGGTCTCATCACATAACTCCAAGGAGTCCATGAACAAAAGTGACTGAGAAGCTCCGGTATCCCTTAGAATATATATGGGGACAGGAGTAGTATGCTCATTCAGAGCCACAAATCCCTCTGACACAAATGGAAGAAATTCCTCCCTCACAAAGTCAGCAGTATCAGGCTGTTTAGCCCCACAAGAAGCAAGCAATTTAGCAGATCGGTTATCTACTACGGGGGTTTCTAACCTTGTTTTCATGAAGGCATTTGGTTTGGTATCCTTTTCTTTTTCTTTCTTAGCTTTTAGGAACCAACAGTTAGTTGTAACATGACCAGATTTCTTGCAATAACTGCAAACTAGTCCACTTTTGTCACTGACAGCTTTCACACTTTGATCAGACCTGTAACTGTATTTTTGAGCACCATCACCAGATTTGTCTCTGGGTGAGGAATCTTGGGTATCTCCGTTACCTTTTTTCTGAAATTGGAATCATCTATTGTTACTGCTAGACTGAAATTTGGAGTGCAAATTCAGTGCTTGCTTCTCATTAAGGTAGGTCTAAATATCATCCTTAACACAGTTCTTGAATTCTTCAACTAACACCATCTTTTTTACAACACCATCTTTTTTAGTGAGTTGAAGTCATCCTTGACCTCCATAGAAGTACACCAGCGCTCAAAGCAAGCCTGCTTCTCGTTTGCAAATTCCACATAAGTCTGATTCTGAATGAAACCTCTGAATGTCTGTCGGTAAGCCACTGAAACCAACTCCTAAGCTCTCAAAATAACCTTTTTGACAACCCCAGAATCAGAGGAATCATCTGCAGACAAAGCCGAATAGGCTTGTTGAGCTTTTCCCTTGAGGACAGTTTGCAACAACAGAGGCCAGTGTTCCTTTGGCCACTGGCAACTCTTTGCTACCTTTTCAAAACACTGGAAATAGTTGTCAACATCCTTTTCTGAAAATGGAGGCACCAGTTTTACCTCCTGGCTAGCACAAAATTTATTTTCAGATTCAATTTTAATTTTTAGTAGCTCCATTTGGAGTCTTTCTTCTCCAACTTCTCTAATTCAAAATCTCTCTGTCTCTGTCTCTCTCTTTCTGCTCTTTCCTCTTTCTCCCTTTCAAATTCTCTTTGTTTTTCTTCTCTTGCTAATTTTTCTAACTCAAATTCTCTATGTTTTTCTTCTCTTGCTAATTTTTCTAACTCAAATTCTCTTTGTTTTTCTTTTTCCTCCCTTTCAATCTCTAGCATTTTTAATTTGAGTTCCATTTCCATATTTGGATTTTCCACTGGAAACTGTTCCAGATCTCCGGGTGCAAACACGTTTTCATCAATGTAATATTCAACAATCTCTCTAGCCAGTCTTGCTTTTCGCATGGCTGGTTTTACCTCTGTCAGCTCTAAATGTCTGCTTATTTCTAGTAGTTCTGTATTTTGTATAAGACTTCAAAACGTCTACGGTTGGTGATGCCAAGAAATCATCCATTGCTGTCTATCTGTCAATATACATATACATAAATATATATATATATATATATATATATATATATATATATATATAGGAAAATTCACAAAAACAATTTTACAATTTGAAATGTTAGATTTTCAATAAATGACTCACACAATGGTCTATCCCGGACTTGAGCCCCCAATTTGTTATGACATTAACAAACAGCAAAGGATGACAGACAAAAATTTTAAAACTAAAACACATTTAATTAAACAAAGGCAACTAACAACAAACTACTCTACTCTACAGACCAAGATTGATTATATACTAAAACAGAAATATTTACAGTCCCTTTGGTGGGTTGCTTTGTGATGTCCTGGGTGAGGAAAATGCTCTAACACAGGCTAAAATCCACTCAAAGCAAAGCATTCTTTAACAGAATGACAGGTCTGGTCACATGTATCCTTCTCCTTGCAATTTCTCCTACTACTTTACTGTCTCAATTTTACTCCTTATATACTCTTTTCCAGACCCCTCCCACCTTTTAGGCTTTTTTAAAATTTTTCTCTGGGACTTGTCCCAGACATGCCTAAAACATGCCCAAACCTATCTCCAGTCTGGGCTTAACAAAAAAAAGGTAAATACTGCCATCTAGTGGCCTCACATTACAGGGGAACGTTCCCATTGGTGGAAAGGACGTTCCATTTAAGTTGTAAAAATACATTCTCCCCTCGTCTTTTTGCGGAGTTCCTTTAACGTTTTGGGAAGGTTTTTTGGGGAACTTATAAGGAACTTTTGGGACATTCTGGGAACGTTTTGGGAACCATTAAGAAAGAGCGTTTCCTCTAGGTGATTTCTACAACTTTCCCTGAACGTTTTCCCCCTTAAAGGAGAATTCCAGTGTGAAATTGACTTGGGGTGTATTGAAACATGATAACGAGTACTAACTTTTGTCGAACACCCCACCTCCATATGCACGCAACATCTCAAAATACATGGCTTTTTAGCCGAAGCTCCCAACAGGCATACTATAGAAGTGAAATGTATTCACGGTAAGTCTATTGATGAGCACGGACGAATAGATTGCAATCTGTTCCCCTATCCTTCCTATTCGTTTATGCTTGTCAATTGACTTATCGTGACTTTCAAGATGGAGGTGACTGGAAACTCCCTCAAGGTACTGTTTGCATAAACACTCTTTTTTAATAAACTACCTGTGCAAGTTCTCAGTGCCTCGTTTTAAATGTCAGGGCCGTCGGAACTCTACCAATGAAGCGTGAAGCAACTTTGAGCCATGTTAATGATGAAAAAATAGCAAATTCTTTGCATGACTACGGTATGCCCAATTCACTACCATTGTAAGCCTGTTGGGAGCTTCAGCTAGAAAGCAATGTATTTCGAAATGTTGGGTGCGTACGGAGGTGGGGTGTTCGACAAAAGTTAGTTCTCGTTATTATGTTTCAATACACCCCAAGTCAATTTCACGCTGGAATTCTCCTTTAAGGGAACCAATACACAATGTTATTTTTTAGTTGTTTTTATGTCTTTTTATAACCTTCTCAAAATGTGTCCATTCATTTCACTCTGTCTGCACAATCTTAGGAAGAGTCACTTGAAAACAACTGAAATTTTGTCAGGGTTCCCATAATTATCCTGGGGATGTTGGTTGGACAACTATAAGACCATACAGGGACGTTTATATAAAGTCCTCTGAACATCCTAAAAAAGTCCTCTAGACGTTCTACTACTGCTACTACCATTATTATCCCCCGCCAACACGAAGTGGGAGGGGGATATAGGTTTGACCTCCGTCCGTCCGTCCGTCCGTCCGTCCGTCCGAGATAAAGGGGACAGCTTTACTCAGAAACTACTACAGATACAGTAACCAAATTTGGTGTGTAGCTTCAGACCATAAAGGCCTTGATTGAGTTCGAAAATGAGAAGCGCACGATTGGCGGGGGATGTTGTAGACCATGTCGACTTGTTATTAATTATGACTAAATAATTATTACTACTATTATTCAGAGTTGTGACCAAGTCATCATGTCCAAGTCAAATCAAGTCACTGGTCATGAGCTCAAACTCAAATGATCCCTCAGGCGGTACTGCATCAAAAACCGACATCAATGTGTAAAGGACATCACCACTTGGGCTCAGGAGCACTTCAGAAAACCACTGTCAGTAACTACAGTTCGTCGGTACATCTTCAAGTGCAAGTTAAAACTCTACAATGCAAAGCGAAAGCCATTTATCAACAGCACCCAGAAACGCCGCCGACTTCGCTGGGCCCAAGCTCATCTAAGATGGACTGATGCAAAGAGGAAAAGTGTTCTGTGGTCTGACGAGTCCACATTTCAAATTGTTTTTGGAAGCTGTGGACGTCGTGTCCTCCGGACCAAAGAGGAAAAGCACCATCCGGACTGTTATAGGTGCAAAGTTCAAAAACCAGCATCTGTGATGGTATGGGGGTGTATTAGTGTCCGAGGCATGGGCAACTTACACATATGTGAAGGCACCATTAATGCTGAAAGGTACATACTGGTTTTGGAGCAACATATGTTGCCATCCAAGCAACGTCTTTTTCATGAACGCCCCTGCTTATTTCAGCAAGACAATGCCAAGCCACATTCTTTACGTGTTACAACAGCATGGCTTGTAAAAGAGTGCGGGTACTAGACTGGCCTGCCTGTAGTCCAGACCTGTCTTTCATTGAAAATGTGTGGTGCATTTTTAAGCGTAAAATACGACAACAGAGACCCCGGACTGTTGAACAACTTAAGCTGTACATCAAGCAAGAATAGGAAAGAGTTCCACCTGAAAAGCTTCAAAAATTGGTCTCCTCAGTTCCCAAACATTTATTGAGTGTCGTTAAAAGGAAAGGCGATGTAACACTGTGGTAAAAAGGCCCCTGTGCCACCTTTTTGCAATGTGTTGCTGCCTTTAAATTCTAAGTTCATTTCATTCATAAGTTAAGGATTATTTGCAAAAGAAAATAAAGTTTCTCAGTTTGAACATTAAACATCTTGTCTTTGCAGTGTATTCAATTGAATATAAGTTGAAAAGGATTAGCAAAGCATTGTATTCTGTTCTTATCTACAATTTACATAACGTGCCAACTTCACTGGTTTTGGGTTTTGTAGATAGATAGATTGCAGGCTCATACACTAAACAAACACACTAGAAATCGTGTGCAAACAAGCGTGAAAATGGACCGCAGATATTGCTAAGACAGAGGTGCTTTCCGTTGATGACGTCATAGGGACATGTGATTTACGTCTCGGAAACTTCCTACTTCTTCAGGGGGCGGGGTGTAAGAGTGCAAAAATATCACTTTTATTCCTTAAAATTGATGGATTTTTCAGCCCTTTAAGACCTTTTGAGTGTATAGAGAGATAAAAATAATCATATAGAACAAAATAAACTAACAATTTCAGGTGGTGTGCCTCATGTCAGGGAACCTTAAGACTGAAGACTAAACACTCAAAATTCAACCCTCAAATCCTAAGAATCAGCATTCCAGACCCTGCACAAGTCTGACTCAACAAGAAAGGCATAAAACCAAACACGCGAGAATCACACTCAATGTTTAAGACACAACAGCAACCACTTGAGACTCAAAGGGCCAGTTTCACAGCAATGGATTAAGCTTAGTCCTGGACTAATGAATGAATTGAATGTAGTTCAGGATTTAGCTTAATCTTTGTCTGTGAAACTGACCCAAAGACTCACCCAACATTAAAGGCTTAACACAGATGACTCAACACTTAACATTCAAGACCAAGGTTTGAAGAGTCAAAACTCAAGACCAGACTCATCGCCCAGCATTATTGATTCCTCGGCAGATAAATGTACCAAACCAAAATACGAGAACTGAGTACCTGCAGGATGTTAGATGTCGAAGAAACATGGTTAGGCCCTGATGCAAAGGTGTCTCATGGTTTATCACTCCCATGAAGCTCTCACTTTCTGATTTGTTGGATTTCTGCCGATCTGAATTTTGTGTTTACCTCATAAAAACCCGACTCAGGGTTCACAATGTGGGGGATCCTGTTAAGACACAGTTCCTTGCACAGTGGTTCCCCCCTGCTTGAGTACCCCAACCAGGTCCAGATATCTGATACATCCTATCTCAAGTACAGCAGACACAACAACGAAGGGCTTGATTAGTAGAATCCAGAGTGTTTGACACCAAAGACCTAGAAGCTCTGGTTGGAGGTGCTCACGTAGAAATTCGGGAAAACACCGCACGAACAGCTCTTCAATAGGATGACCTACCCTGTAACTCCCCGAGTCTGTTATTTAGAAAGTGAGAAAAAAAAAACTAAAATGAAAGGCATCATGGGAGAGAGAAGGAGACTCTTTTTCACCCAGCCTGCCCAAACACATTTCAGGAAATTTTACCATCCAGCAAGTTTTAAATTCAAGCCCAAATTTGACATACCACACTCTACTAAACAGCAGGCAAAAAGATCGCAAGCAACGGAGGTTTTGGGTCACAGTGAGAACCTATAGGATGGCAGACCTCCAGGAACAGGGTTGGTCAGCCCAGCTGTAAATCATACCTGCGCCCTACGCTTCATTTACAGCAGGAGAGAGGGCGGCGGACGAACAGGTACACGGTCATCCAGAAGAGAAATGACACGACACACATTGATTGCAATAGCAGCTCTCAAACGGCACGATTACACAATGAGACGTTTCTGTGTACTGTGCTAATCTAATTCCTGCAGGTTATTACCTCTCTGTGCATAGATATGATCGCAATCTGATAAATCAAGTATCTGGTAGCGTCTCTGGACCAGTTGGGGAGATTGATCCATGCAGCCGCTTATTACGATGGCAACCCTGGCTCGTCGTATGACCACGATTTGTTATTATCTTTGAGCGAATTCGCTTTCATCTGACAGTTGGCACGATCACTCAGGCAGAAATATATCAATCAGAGAATTACTCTCCATTGCCACTGTTTAATGCAGAGCTTATTAGTTCAAGTATAAATATCAATTTTCAAGCGAGCTGCTCAGTGCCAGAATGGGTAGCACTGCAGGCCAGCAGTGAAAGGGTTGTAGGTTTTGTCTCAGAATGGAGAACAGCTTAGACTTTAGCTCGAAGGCCCAGCCATCAGGAGTTCAAATCCCAGCCGCTGGCTGTTACCAGCTGTGACCGGTGGTCCGAATGCGCGAGGCAACAATTGGCTGAGCCTCGCGGGGGTAACAGGGCTCAAGCAGGGCAAAATCTGTTAGCTCGCTAACGGCCACTCTTGGTCAGTCAGGTGCTTCAGCAATACTGTACGGAGACAGCATTAGCCTCCAATGGAATAGGTAGTGCACCATGCATCGCACCATAGCATAGTGTAAAAATGAGAGCTCGTCATTTGTGACATGGGACGGAGGCATCGCTGGGTTGCAGAGTCTTCCTTCTGCATCAATGCAAGCAGGTTACTGTAGTGGACCCTGTGCTCAGGATGGGGAGAAAGGGGGTGGGGGTGGGGCTTTTCTCTGTGTTTCTGTTCAGATTTTCCTGACTGGTTTCCTCTGACAGACCATAGACATGCATGTCAGGCTAATTAAAGGCGACGCTAAATTACTCATCGGTAAGTGTGTGTGAGCGACTGGGGTGGGACTCAGAATTGCCTTGACAAGAGTATGAAGAATGACACTTTAGCAATAAAAAGTGCTGTATTGCCGTCACACCCAATAAAGACATAAATTTGCTGTGAATCTAATCCACTGATGGGCCGTATGTAATACACTCTGTGTGTAGGATCACACATTGAGAGGTACATTGCTACCTTCCATTAAGGATTTTTTATAGTATATTTCAGTCTCTTCAGATTCAAATACAAAATTCAAGTTCCAAATAAAAAAATTATACATTTCATCAATATCATGTAAAAACTTTATCTCTAAATAGATAAACAGAAGAAAAATTGTAATGAAATGAAATAAAGCACTATGAAACCTTCCAGAGCACACAGCTGAGAGATAACTTTCTTCTTACGAACTTTCAAAAGTCAAGTCCCCCTCGAAACATTCACAAGACATCTGTGAGCCGGGTGGCACACTTTACAAATATGCTAACGCTGATAAAGCAAGGCTCACGACTGCGCAATCTCCACTGAGGAGCCTACAGCTGAGACTGATTAACAGCGGCCTGGCCGCACCCAGGACGTATATCACTGCGATTCTCTAACACGCATCGTCCCAAACCAGGCGCCTACAACTCAGTTTTTAGTACTTTTGTTCAACCAGATGAAGGCAACACAAGGACTCCCAGATAGATTAAGTTGTCCTCTACTTCAAAAGCAGTACTTCTGGAAAAGGGGTGTTTGACTTTCAGCACCTTCAGTTCTTTGACGGTTGTCGTTTCGTCGCATCAACCCTTCATTGACCATAAAAATGTGAAAAACTGAAAAATTTTGAGCCTAAAATAATATGAAAACTAAAAACATGGAACAGTATGCAAGACCAAATAAATCTGCTGGAAAATATGAGCAAAAAAAAAAAGATTTAATCTCAGAAGTAGGCAGAGGTTCCGCTGGAATCAGAACGAAAGCATATTTAGAACTTGAAGAGGTCTGGAGAGAAAGATGGGCTGACCCCTGATTACCCTGTACGTCCCAGCCAGTTTGGGGTCGGAAAACAGTTGGCCATGATCAGGCGGTTGGTTGTTGATGAGGAAGTCCCCAGCCAGCATTTTCCCATTATCCCTCAGGGCCTGTGACCACTTGGCCCAGTGATGGGCGGTGATCTCGGCCACGGGGAAACCCTCCTCGGCGAGCACTGCAGCAGGCTCCAGAACCTGACCCAGGGTCAGCTGTGAGAGAAACACATGGATTTAAGTCAGGAAAGAAGAAGAGGACTACAAATCCATGCCGATGCAGCCAAACTCAAAATCCCATAATCCTCCATTAAGCCATGTTAGAGATGGAAGTATTCAGGAGTCAGTTGCCCCAGAGCAAGAAGGTCTAAAAGGATGGTGTCTCTACTGTAATGTCAGCAATCCCTGGGCACATATTTTACCTTTTTGCTGCCGAACAGCTGGATAGTGTCACTCCAGCAGGCGGCTGCTCCTGGAACAGTGACGTTGAGAGCATGGAAGACCGAGGGGGGGTGAGCCTCACTGTAACCCAAACTGCTCAACAGATCCAGGGTCAGTGCCTGAGGGGATCGGCCACTACATCACCAGAGAGAGAGAGAGAGAGAGAGAAAGGGAGGGGGAAGATAGGAAATGGAAAGAGAGAGGGGGAGGAAGAGATACAAAAATAGAAAGAGCAAGGAAGAGAAGTGAGCGAGAGGACCACAGAGGGCAAATGAAAGGATAAAGAGTGAGAAAGCAGGAGTAGGAGAGAGAGATGGAGAGAGTGAGCAGTTAGGAAAGTAAAAAGAAAGGAGAGAGGGATGGAGAAAGGATAATAGAGAGGGAGGAGGGGAGACAGAAGTGGTACAACGGGGGTCAAAAATGTAAACAAAATGGGGGCGCTGACACTCAGGTCAGCCGCAGCATGAGTTTCAGCCCAGCATGAGTCGGTCTGGCGAACAGGACATGCCTGACAAGCGCAACCAAGCATTCGCACGTTTCTACTTCTTTGAATTCTCAAGAGCGTCTATGTTAACACCAAAACACAATGGCCGCTTGACTGGGGAGCCAACCGAGAAAAACTATTTGTTCCAACAGTCCTGTTTTCATATCACCTGCCCAGGAGTGAGTCTGTTATTCAGAATCAGAGGGGAAAACATTATGAGTAACTGGATCTTTCACATAAAAATCCTGTTCTTTTCATAATCTTGACATCGCACTCATATTTGTTGACTTTACGCTGCAGTGCCTACTGTCAGCTCATCTCTTTACCCCTAAAACACTGTTCCTACTGCACTTAGATAGTTTGGCTACTTGGTACACTTCGATCATACTTTAATGATAAAATCTGGGTTGTATAGCTTTGTGTTGCTGTTGTAGCTGAAAGGGCTTTATAACTGCCGTCCATTCGCCACAATGGGGAATGGTGTCATATGATCTATTGTCATGTTGGCATTACTTCGAGTCAGTTTTGCCTTTTGGCTTATACCTGGTAAGTATTCGTAAGTATTGGGCTGGTAGAAAACTGGTCCATCTGTTTTCTCTGCTGGTCATGCATACCCGTCCTTAGCAGGAGAGAAGAGGCTGGGCCCCCCACTCGAGTCTGGGTCCTCCCCAGATTCCTGCCACTGCTGCCTTAGGCCTGCTGTTGTGGGCTTTTGAGCCAGGATTTATCACAAAGTATATTGTGGAAATTCCACAATACGAATACATTTCGATTTGATTGGATTTGATTAGGCTCATAATGAGCGATAGGAATCAGCTCAGGTGACTGAGATGGTTTTTGATCCAACAGCTCAAAAGAAGGGCAAATGAAACAAGAGTGTGAATTGGCTTCCATTGTCTGTTAGCCGTCGTCATTGTTGTAAGCAATGTTTCCAAAATGTTCTTCGCCAAAACAGCCTGCCAGAATTACTTGACATCGACTGTAGAGCATCCTTGTGACAACGTCTACAGAATTTTGTTCAAAGAATCTGAAAATATTGATTTTGACATTTTTATGAATTTTTAAAAATTCTCCCATATACTCAATATGGGCCGCATTTCAATGGGATATAACCTGGAAACGACTGGAGATATTGATATCAGTACTATTGACAGTAGACTAGAAAAGGATTGATCCAGGCACTCGACAGAAGGTAAAACTAAAAAGACTTTATTAATTCTGTCATGTCAGCATGTCAACATGTCAACATGTTTCAGCCTTACATCAGGACACACATCAGGCCTTACATCAGGACACACAAAACTAGTCACAGCGAATTAAAATAGACACAGGTGTACCCAGAGCAGTCTACTCAATAAATTAACATATTAAATCAATGGATTAATAGTCAACAATTACATTGTTGAACATTTCCTCTCTAATAGGGGTGAGGCTAGACCTCTGACCCAGTTTTTATTACAATTGACCAGATGGATTCTGTATAATAATGTGTTTATGTTTACTAACGGTATTTATAAGTAATGTATTGGGGTTCCTATGGGCTCCTGTTTTTCTCCGAACTATGCATGCCTGTACCTTGGACTTTGGGAGAAAATGCATGTGTTGAATCCAATTAATCCGTGGTATTGATGCATTACTTGGTGTGGCCGTTATCTTGATGACCTATTTATTGTTTTTGATGGTAATGAGACCCAATTGCTAGCTTTTCATGAATGTTTAAACTCACTTAATCCTAATATGCGACTATCAATTGAATATTCTCAGCAAAGCATAGATTTTCTTGACCTGACCATCTCTAAGGATGCAGAAGGTAAACTGCATACCACTATATTTAGAAAAAAATTGTCGCGAAATACTCTGTTGGGAGCTAATTCATTTCACCCCCCTTATTTGGTTAATAATATTCCTTTAGGCCAATTTCAACGGCTACGCCGTATTTGCGACATTCATACTGTTTTTGAGCAGCAGGCTAATGATATGTCCACACGTTTTCCAGACAGGGCTTATAAACCAGATGGCCAAGGCGCATAGTAAGGCGGGCGCATTGGACCGAGCTGATTTGCTCTTTAAAAACGGTCCCAAAAAACGTATTACCTCCCATTCTCAACCTTTTTTTGTTACCCAATACAGCACTGCGGCTCGGCATATCAAGCGTATCATGAAGGCTTACTGGGCTATCATTGAGAGTGACCCCTCTTCCTGATCCCTCCATGGTTTCTTTTAAGCGTGCCCCTACACTACGGGACCGTTTGGTACATAGTTATCTCCCTCCTGACAAAAAGGAGACGTGGTTAAAGAGACCTATTGGGTGTTATAGATGTGGTCACTGTCTGCATTGTGCCAATGTTATACAGACAAAATTTTTTAATGATCCTAAAACTAAGAAAATTGATTAGATCAATGCTTTTATTGACTGTAATACTACTCATGGTATTTATTGCCTTACTTGCACTTGTACAGATATATTTTATATAGGGCGCCCTAAACGTCGTTTACGTGATCGCCTTGCTGAACACAAGTACGTGATAAGAACTAATAATAAGGATTATCCAATAACTAGTCATTTCCAATTGGTCCATAATAGTAATGATTCTTTATTACGAATCATAGGATTAGAATTTATTAGCCCTCCTGTGAGGGTTGGTGATCGGATTATAATTGAAGCACTGATGACTAAAACCCCACAAGTCAAGTCAAGTCAAGTGTGACTTGGTTTGTGGGGTTTTAGTAATAGGTGCTTCAATTCTTCACCAGAGAGAAACTTTCTGGATACATTGTTTGGATGCTCTGAATAAGCCTGGTCTTAATGAGGAGATTGATTTCACGTGTTTTCTTTAGGTTCGTGTGTTTATCTTTTCATGTTAGTTACTTGGTCTTTTTTTTTTTTGCCCATTGTGTAGGCTATCCTTTAATTGCCTTCTGATTGTTAGCTATTAATCCATTAATTTAATATGTTATTTTATTGAGTAGACTCATTGCTCTGGGTACACCTGTGTGTATTTTAATTTGCTGTGACTAGTTTTGTGTGTCCTGACGAAGGCTGTAAGGCCGAAACATGTTGACAACTACTAGTTAGAATTAATAAAGTCTTTTTAGTTCTAGTCGAGTCCCTGATCTATCCTTTTTTAGTCTTAGATTTTTATCCCCCTTGATCCAAGTGCACCGACTTCACTCCTGTTTTATCTTCTGTTGAGCACCTGGTTGGATTCTTTGTTTTTTACTGTTGACAGTAGGTTGGAAGTCATGAGGACTTTCATTTCGTATCATGACCTTTGACCTCAAGTGACCTCGAAAGGTCAAAACAAAGGTGCAGTTTTCCAAAGTCATCTTATCTGATACCGTCGGACAGAATGACTGAAGATTTGTTATGTAGCATCCTTTTGCGAAGGTCTACCAATATTGTCCAAAAATTTATCATGTGGAAAAGTTTACACATATTGATAGTTTACCCTTTAGTGTAGAAAGTATTGACAATACAGTTGGCACCATGATCTTTGACCTTTAATGAGGGCCGTCCAATTGGTCAAGTTTCCCAAATGGACTTTTTGTTGTCAGATTGTGAATTAAATTCATGCAAACTGTGTTACACAAGAATTCCTCGTTTTGTGTCAGCAAAATTTTGCAAAGTACTCCGATATCATATTATCAATGTCTCTGCCGCTGATTTGTGAATGAAGTGACTTGTCATTATACATAACAAATACAGCTTCAGTTTCAAAAGCAAGAATGGTATGGTTAATGCAAGTAAAAGAAGAAAGTAGTGATTTTATTTTAAGGGCCTTCCTCAGGGGCCAAACAGCAGCAGCACTGGGGAAGTTGAGAAAGAAGTGACATCATCCCAGCCCATTCCACCTCTAATGGAAATTCTGTGACTGATGTGTCACATACTTACCGTATTGATCTGAATATAAGACAATATTTTTTCCCTTGAAAAATGCCTGAAAAAGACGCCTCGTCTTATATTGGGGGTCTAAGGAGCTACCCATGTAAAACAATACATGGCGCCATATGAGCGCTTTTCTCTCTGTCAGTGTTAAGAGCAGTGTGACCCGAGCGTGATCCTGTAAACAAGTCGGCCGGATAGGGTGTGTTAGCCTACATTTGCATTAGCTACTGAATGACTGAAAGATGCAGCCAGGGCACAGACATCCACTTGAAAAAGTGCTTCCAAAATTGGTTAGGTGAATAAAAATCAGAGGAGAAGTTATGATGCGAATTTTAAACTTATGGTTGCAAACAGCTAAGAGAACGAACAACGTGAGGGCAGGAAAAAGATATGATGTGACAGAGTGCAACATAATAATCGTAATTAGCAACCGAAGACATGGTTTCTCTCCATATGCAATCTAACAGCGATTAAATCGTGGGCTAAATTCAGTACAGTTGCGGAACAAGAACAGAGAATTGGATTGCACAAAACATCCGTTTAAAACAATTATGAGTCTGTTTATCGCTATTATCTGTTTTCGCTATGCTATTGGCTGGCCCTGGAGACAACGTTGCATTCACTGTAGCTATTTAGGGTTGACAAGCAAGATTGCCATCTGGCGCTTTCATACTACAAGATGTCGGGTCTGTCGGTGGCCGAGGTTGTGCGGAGGAACAGGCTGTTTTCCGGTGGGTCAGCGGGGTTTGGAAAAGTCTTCCTCTTCTACCTGAAGCACTCCCTGTACGAGGAGAACATGGAGGAGCTGGACCAAGTGAGTAATTCTGAGCTGCCCAACCCCGTTCCCGGAGATCTACTATCATGGAGGTTTTCACTCCAACCCTAACAAAGCTCACCTCATTCAACAGCTACAGCAGGGCTGCCCAAACCTGCTCCTGGACGGTCTCAGTCACTGACTGACTGGCTGACTGACTGTTAGTAGGCTGAAGATTCTCCAAAGCGAGAGCTATGAGAGTTGCTGAATGGGCTTTTGCCTGGAATCTCTGCTGTTTTGTGAGGAATCTTTTTGACTGTTTTCAATAAAAAAGAACTTTTCAAACTTCAGTGAATTGATGCATAAGTTACCATTGATTGGTGACTAGTGGCAGTCTTTTTAACTGTGCGACTCTCTGTCGGCAGACGGCAGACGCGGTGCTGAATATTTTCAGGGAGGCGGAGCCCGGACAGCTCCCGCACCTGGTCAGCAGCCCACACATGTGGGACTCCAGCCCCGCCCTTGCCCTGTCTCACCTGGAGTGAGAGGAGGCGGCTGGCGCCTTTGCGACCATGGCGCTGCGGTTGGGTGATGCCGCCCTCTGCCGCCAGCAGACGAACTGAGCATGCTCAGTTGGCTTTATTTAACCCTCAGAAGTGAAGTTTTAGTTTTTGAACTTTGTTTATTAAATTTATTTTCTATTTTTTTTTTTTATTCTAGGACGTTGCCTTGTTACATAATGTTCTTGTAACAGTCGTCATTAACGCGTGTTACATCAGCATGAAAACGTTTAGTTCATGACAGTCCAATCACGTGTTTGTAGTGTGACGCCTTAAGGGGCTAATATTGTCCTGGAAATCCTCTGGTATGTGGAAAAAATATATGGGTTGCACATGAAATATTATGGGTTATTGTGTATGGGTTATACCATAACTTACAGATTAAACTTCTCACTGGATGAAGGGGAAATATTCTTTTAAAATGGCAGTTAGTTGAATGAGTTATTTATTGGATGATTAATTGGTTCATTGATTTATTGGATGAGAATTTGATTGGCTGTTCCTTTGATGCTCAAGATGAAGATGAATTTTACTGGTTAATTGATTGATGGATTGATTGAACAATCAATGGGTTGCTCCACAAGTACTCTAGGTTTTGATTGATTTGATTGGTTAATTGATGGATTTATGAAGAATTTCATTGGCTGTCCCGCAGATGCTCTAGTTGTTTATGTATGTGATAGGATATTTGATTAATTTATTGGGAATTTGACCAGCTCTCTCAGATGCTCCAGGTGTACGGCTTCATCGAGGAGCCAAAGCTGTTGCTGGGGGAAGGTCGTGACCCCCATGCTGTTCGCCCTCCATTTGCGGGAGGCGAAGGAGGGCCTGCTGGCGGCCGCAGTCGTAGTGCTGCACGAGAACAGCAAGATTCGCCTGGAGGAATTCGACATCTTCTTCCAGGTGGTCAAACGCTCAAACCCTGAGTACACTCATCCAGTGTGTGTGCTCAAACCCTGAGTACACTCATCCAGTGTGTGTGCTCAAACCCTGAGTACACTCATCCAGTGTGTGTGATCATGCTTCACCTGGTGTGTTAGTGCCCGGAGCTGGGACTGGGCTGTATGTGTTTGGGGTGTGATTGCAGTTGGTAATTTTTGCTGTGTGTGTTTCTATTTGGTAATGTTTGAAGTCAGGAGGGAGTCAGACCCCTGAAGACCACTGATGACCTGGTGAGAGGACGGCTTTTGGCATGTTCCATACAGCCGCCCCAAACTCACAATCTGGGCCCCCAATTCCAGGAAGATTAACCCCACTGTCCCTGCTGGAGTTTTCTGTGGGCTAATCTACAGCTTCAACCTGCTCTCACCGTCATCACGCGAGGGGCAGCTCTGTGTGCAGTTACGGGGACAGACATGGGGCTGATCTACAGCTTTTACCTGCCGTTACAATCACCACACGAGGGGCAGCTCTGTGTGCAGTTATGGGCACAGACATGGGGCTGATCGACAGCTTTTACCTGCTGTCACCGTCACCACACGAGGGGCAGCTCTGTGTGCAGTTATGGGGACAGACATGGGGCTGATCTACAGCTTTACCTGCTGTCACCATCACCACACGAGGGGCAGCTCTGTGTGTAGTGATGGGGACAGACATGGGGCTGATCTACAGCTTTACCTGCTGTCACCGTCACCACACGAGGGGCAGCTCTGTGTGTAGTTATGGGGACTGTCATGGGGCTGATCTACAGCTTTTACCTGCTGTCACCGTCACCACACGAGGGGCAGCTCTGTGTGCAGTTATGGGGACAGACATGGGGCTGATCTACAGCTTTACCTGCTGTCACCGTCACCACACGAGGGGCAGCTCTGTGTGCAGTTATGGGGACAGACATGGGGCTGATCTACAGCTTTTACCTGCTGTCACCGTCACCACACGAGGGGCAGCTCTGTGTGCAGTTATGGGGACAGACATGGGGCTGATCTACAGCTTTAGCTGCTGTCACCGTGACCACACGAGGGGCAGCTCTGTGTGTAGTTATGGGGACTGTCATGGGGCTGATCTACAGCTTTTACCTGCTGTCACCGTCACCACACGAGGGGCAGCTCTGTGTGCGGTTATGGGGACAGACATGGGGCTGATCTAAAGTTTTACCTGCTGTCACCGTCACCACACGAGGGGCAGCTCTGTGTGCAGTTATGGGGACAGACATGGGGCTGATCTACAGCTTTACCTGCTGTCACCGTGACCACACGAGGGGCAGCTCTGTGTGCAGTCATGGGGACAGACATGGGGCTGATCTACAGCTTTACCTGCTGTCACCGTCACCACACGAGGGGCAGCTCTGTGTGCAGTTATGGGGACAGACATGGGGCTGATCTACAGCTTTACCTGCTGTCACCATCACCACACGAGAAGCAGCTCTGTGTGCAGTTATGGGGACAGACATAAGACTGATCTACAGCTTTTACCTGCTGTCACCATCACCACACGAGGGGCAGCTCTGTGTGCAGTCATGGGGACAGACATGAGGCTGATCTACAGCTTTACCTGCTGTCACCGTCACCACACGAGGGGCAGCTCTGTGTGCAGTTATGAGGACAGACATGGGGCTGATCTAATGCTTTACCTGCTGTCACCGTCACCACACGAGGGGCAGCTCTGTGTGCAGTTATGGGGACAGACATGGGGCTGATCTACAGCTTTACCTGCTGTCACCATCACCACACGAGGGGCAGCTCTGTGTGTAGTGATGGGGACAGACATGGGGCTGATCTACAGCTTTACCTGCTGTCACCGTCACCACACGAGGGGCAGCTCTGTGTGTAGTTATGGGGACTGTCATGGGGCTGATCTACAGCTTTTACCTGCTGTCACCGTCACCACACGAGGGGCAGCTCTGTGTGCAGTTATGGGGACAGACATGGGGCTGATCTACAGCTTTACCTGCTGTCACCGTCACCACACGAGGGGCAGCTCTGTGTGCAGTTATGGGGACAGACATGGGGCTGATCTACAGCTTTTACCTGCTGTCACCGTCACCACACGAGGGGCAACTCTGTGTGCAGTTATGGGGACAGACATGGGGCTGATCTACAGCTTTACCTGCTGTCACCGTCACCACACGAGGGGCAGCTCTGTGTATAGTTATGGGGACTGTCATGGGGCTGATCTACAGCTTTTACCTGCTGTCACCTTCACCACACGAGGGGCAGCTCTGTGTGCGGTTATGGGGACAGACATAGGGTTGATCTAAAGTTTTACCTGCTGTCACCGTCACCACACGAGGGGCAGCTCTGTGTGCAGTTATGGGGACAGACATGGGGCTGATCTACAGCTTTACCTGCTGTCACCGTCACCACACGAGGGGCAGCTCTGTGTGCAGTCATGGGGACAGACATGGGGCTGATCTACAGCTTTACCTGCTGTCACCGTCACCACACGAGGGGCAGCTCTGTGTGCAGTTATGGGGACAGACATGGGGCTGATCTACAGCTTTACCTGCTGTCACCGTCACCACACGAGGGGCAGCTCTGTGTGCAGTTATGGGGACAGACATGAGGCTGATCTACAGCTTTTGCCTGCTGTCACCATCACCACACGAGGGGCAGCTCTGTGTGCAGTCATGGGGACAGACATGAGGCTGATCTACAGCTTTACCTGCTGTCACCGTCACCACACGAGGGGCAGCTCTGTGTGCAGTTATGAGGACAGACATGGGGCTGATCTACAGCTTTACCTGCTGTCACCGTCACCACACGAGGGGCAGCTCTGTGTGCAGTTATGGGCACAGACATGGGGCTGATCTACAGCTTTTACCTGCTGTCACCGTCACCACACGAGGGGCAGCTCTGTGTGCAGTTATGGGGACAGACATGGGGCTGATCTACAGCTTTACCTGCTGTCACCATCACCACACGAGGGGCAGCTCTGTGTGGAGTGATGGGGACAGACATGGGGCTGATCTACAGCTTTACCTGCTGTCACCGTCACCACACCAGGGGCAGCTCTGTGTGTAGTTATGGGGACTGTCATGGGGCTGATCTACAGCTTTTACCTGCTGTCACCGTCACCACACGAGGGGCAGCTCTGTGTGCAGTTATGGGGACAGACATGGGGCTGATCCACAGCTTTACCTGCTGTCACCGTCACCACACGAGGGGCAGCTCTGTGTGCAGTTATGGGGACAGACGTGGGGCTGATCTACAGCTTTTACCTGCTGTCACCGTCACCACACGAGGGGCAGCTCTGTGTGCAGTTATGGGGACAGACATGGGGCTGATCTACAGCTTTACCTGCTGTCACCGTCACCACACGAGGGGCAGCTCTGTGTGTAGTTATGAGGACTGTCATTGGGCTGATCTACAGATTTTACCTGCTGTCACCGTCACCACACGAGGGGCAGCTCTGTGTGCGGTTATGGGGACAGACATGGGGCTGATCTAAAGTTTTACCTGCTGTCACCGTCACCACACGAGGGGCAGCTTTGTGTGCAGTTATGGGGACAGACATGGGGCTGATCTACAGCTTTACCTGCTGTCACCGTCACCACACGAGGGGCAGCTCTGTGTGCAGTTATGGGGACAGACATGGGGCTGATCTACAGCTTTACCTGCTGTCACCGTCACCACACGAGGGGCAGCTCTGTGTGCAGTTATGGGGACAGACATGGGGCTGATCTACAGCTTTACCTGCTGTCATCTTCACCACACGAGGGGCAGCTCTGTGTGCAGTTATGGGGACAGACATGGGGCTGATCTACAGCTTTACCTGCTGTCACCGTCACCACACGAGGGGCAGCTCTATGTGCAGTTATGGGGACAGACATGGGGCTGATCTACAGTTTTACCTGCTGTCACCGTCAACACACGAGGGGCAGCTCTATGTGCAGTCATGGGGACAGACATGGGGCTGATCTACAGCTTTTACCTGCCGTCACAATCACCACACGAGGGGCAGTTCTGTGTGCAGTTATGGGGACAGACATGGGGCTGATCTACAGCTTTACCTGCTGTCACCGTCACCACACGAGGGGCAGCTCTGTGTGCAGTTATGGGGACAGACATGAGGCTGATCTACAGCTTTTACCTGCTGCCACCATCACCACACGAGGGGCAGCTCTGTGTGCAGTTATGAGGACAGACATGGGGCTGATCTACAGCTTTTACCTGCTGTCACCGTCACCACACGAGAAGCAGCTCTGTGTGCAGTTATGGGGACAGACATGAGGCTGATCTACAGCTTTTGCCTGCTGTCACCATCACCACACGAGGGGCAGCTCTGTGTGCAGTCATGGGGACAGACATGAGGCTGATCTACAGCTTTACCTGCTGTCACCGTCACCACACGAGGGGCAGCTCTGTGTGCAGTTATGAGGACAGACATGGGGCTGATCTACAGCTTTACCTGCTGTCACCGTCACCACACGAGGGGCAGCTCTGTGTGCAGTTAAGGGGACAGACATGGGGCTGATCTACAGCTTTACCTGCTGTCACCGTCACCACACGAGGGGCAGCTCTGTGTGCAGTTATGGGGACAGACATGGGGCTGATCTACAGCTTTACCTGCTGTCACCGTCATCACATGAGGGGCAGCTCTGTGTGCAGTTATGGGGACAGACATGGGGCTGATCTACAGCCTTACCTGCTGTCACCGTCACCACACGAGGGGCAGCTCTGTGTGCAGTTATGGGGACTGACATGGGGCTGATCTACAGCTTTACCTGCTGTCACCGTCACCACACGAGGGGCAGCTCTGTGTGCAGTTATGGGGACAGACATGGGGCTGATCTACAGCTTTACCTGCTGTCACCGTCACCACATGAGGGGCAGCTCTGTGTGCAGTTATGGGGACAGACATGGGGCTGATCTACAGCCTTACCTGCTGTCACCGTCACCACACGAGGGGCAGCTCTGTGTGCAGTTATGGGGACAGACATGGGGCTGATCTACAGCTTAACCTGCTGTCACCATCACCACACGAGGGGCAGCTCTGTGTGCAGTTATGGGGACTGACATGGGGCTGATCTACAGCCTTACCTGCTGTCACCGTCACCACAAGAGGGGCAGCTCTGTGTGCAGTTATGGGGACAGACATGGGGCTGATCTACAGCTTTACCTGCTGTCACCGTCACCACACGAGGGGCAGCTCTGTGTGTAGTGATGGGGACAGACATGGGGATGATCTACAGCTTTACCTGCTGTCACCGTCACCACACGAGGAGCAGCTCTGTGTGTAGTTATGGGGACTGTCATGGGGCTGATCTACAGCTTTACCTGCTGTCACCGTCACCACACGAGGGGCAGCTCTGTGTGCAGTTATGGGGACAGACATGGGGCTGATCTACAGCTTTACCTGCTGTCACCGTCACCACACGAGGGGCAGCTCTGTGTGCAGTTATGGGGACAGACATGGGGCTGATCTACAGCTTTACCTGCTGTCACGGTCACCACACAAGGGGCAGCTCTGTGTGCAGTTATGGGGACAGACATGGGGCTGATCTACAGCTTTACCTGCTGTCACCGTCACCACACGAGGGGCAGCTCTGTGTGCAGTTATGGGGACAGACATGGGGCTGATCTACAGCTTTTACCTGCTGTCACCGTCACCACACGAGGGGCAGCTCTGTGTGCAGTTATGGGGACAGACATGGGGCTGATCTACAGCTTTACCTGCTGTCACCATCACCACACGAGGGGCAGCTCTGTGTGCAGTTATGGGGACAGACATGGGGCTGATCTACAGCTTTTACCTGCTGTCACCGTCACCACACGAGGGGCAGCTCTGTGTGCAGTTATGGGGACAGACATGGGGCTGATCTACAGCTTTACCTGCTGTCACCATCACCACACGAGGGGCAGCTCTGTGTGCAGTTATGGGGACAGACATGGAGCTGATCTACAGTTTTACCTGCTGTCACCGTCACCACACGAGGGGCAGCTCTGTGTGCAGTTATGGGGACAGACATGGAGCTGATCTACAGTTTTACCTGCTGTCACCGTCACCACACGAGGGGCAGCTCTATGTGCAGTCATGGGGACAGACATGGGGCTGATCCACAGCTTTTACCTGCCGTCACAATCACCACACGAGGGGCAGCTCTGTGTGCAGTTATGGGGACAGACATGGGGCTGGTCTACAGCCTTACCTGCTGTCACCGTCACCACACGAGGGGCAGCTCTGTGTGCAGTTATGGGGACTGACATGGGGCTGATCTACAGCCTTACCTGCTGTCACCGTCACCACACGAGGGGCAGCTCTGTGTGCAGTCATGGGGACAGACATGGGGCTGATCTACAGCTTTTACCTGCCGTCACAATCATCACATGAGGGGCAGCTCTGTGTGCAGTTATGGGGACAGACATGGGGCTGATCTACAGCTTTACCTGCTGTCATCGTCACCACACGAGGGGCAGCTCTGTGTGCAGTTATGGGGACAGACATGAGGCTGATCTACAGCTTTTACCTGCTGCCACCATCACCACACGAGGGGCAGCTCTGTGTGCAGTCATGGGGACAGACATGAGGCTGATCTACAGCTTTCCCTGCTGTCACCGTCACCACACGAGGGGCAGCTCTGTGTGCAGTTATGGGCACAGACATGGGGCTGATCTACAGCTTTTACCTGCTGTCACCATCACCACACGAGGGGCAGCTCTGTGTGCAGTTAAGGGGACAGGCATGGGGCTGATCTACAGCTTTACCTGCTGTCACCGTCACCACACGAGGGGCAGCTCTGTGTGCAGTTATGGGGACAGACATGGGGCTGATCTACAGCTTTACCTGCTGTCACCGTCACCACACGAGGGGCAGCTCTGTGTGCAGTTATGGGGACAGACATGGGGCTGATCTACAGCTTTACCTGCTGTCACCGTCACCACACGAGGGGCAGCTCTGTGTGCAGTTATGGGGACAGACATGGGGCTGATCTACAGCTTTACCTGCTGTCACCATCACCACACGCGGGGCAGCTCTGTGTGCAATTATGGGGACAGACATGGGGCTGATCTACAGCTTTACCTGCTGTCACCGTCACCACACAAGGGGCAGCTCTGTGTGCAGTTATGGGGACAGACATGGGGCTGATCTACAGCTTTACCTGCTGTCACCGTCACCACACGAGGGGCAGCTCTGTGTGCAGTTATGGGGACAGACATGAGGCTGATCTACAGCTTTTACCTGCTGTCACCATCACCACACGAGGGGCAGCTCTGTGTGCAGTTATGGGGACTCTTTCTGTTTCCCGTTCATTACCTGCTTCAGCAGCGTCTTCACAGCGTGATGTATTTGTCACAGTTCGAGGTAAACGTTGGGGAAAGAAACTTGAGCAGCCACCCAGTCCCTCTCCCGTTAACAGTTTAATTCATTTGCTCCCCTCGAAGAATTAGAGCCAGACGAACGAGTACCGGAAAAGTCCCTAATTATCGGGGATTCCATTGTTAGAGATGTAAGGGTGTTTAAACCGGCGACCACAGTGAGCTGTATTCCTGGCGCTCGTGTGACTGATATCGAGGCGAATCTGAAATTACTTTATCAGGGCAAACGCAAGTTCTCCAAAATTATTACCCATGCCGGTACAAATGATATTCGATTACGGCAATCGGAGATCACAAAGAGCAGTTTTAAGTCGGCCTGCTCCAAAGCTCTACAGATGTCACAGTCAGTGACTTTCTCTGGTCCATAGCCGATCCGATGCAGTGATGAAATGTACAGTAGATTGGACTCGCTCAATCGCTGGTTGTCTGTGTGGTGCGCAGATAATAACGTTGGTTTCGCGGACAATTGGCGAGCTTTCCGGCAAAAGCCAGGGCCCGGTTGCTCAAAAGGTCGTTAATTTAATGTGACGTTATCCACTAACTTGTCGGTATCTTGCTAACTGTCCGTTAGTTAACGACTCGTTAAATTGTGTTGCTTAAAGACACTTATTTCACTTCGTTAACTAATGGTGCCATGAAAAGCTAATCCCTTGTTAAAATCTTTCCATTACCCACAATCCTGTGTTAAGTATTCCACAGTGCCCCAACCAAGATGGCCACTTGTACTGGTGCTTCATCCACATCTGATGACAATATAATCTAATTTAATATATTAAAATATCCCATTACAAGAGAGGACGAATGTCCATTTCCTCATTGAGACCTTTGGGTGACAAGGTATCTAAAGTAAAAATCCAAAATAATTCACGTTTTAGAAATAAATTGTTGATGTCACCACGCCCCCCCCCCCCACAGTAAGTCTAAAATGATTGGCCACGGGGCTTTTATGATCAAAATTTGATTGGCCACGGGGCTTTTATGATCAAAATTTCTAATCAAACTTCTGTGTTCCGAGATTCTCTGTTTAAGAGCTCTAGAAGTTTTGCCAATGTATGCTAACCCACAGGGGCATTTCAGCATATATATCACATTCTTGGTTTTACATGAAGTTATGCCTTTAATGGCAAAAACTTTCCCTGTGTGTGGATGATATTTTCTTTAGTTTTCTTTGGTTGTTTGGACCCCTGATATAAGTCATTATTTTTCTTTATTTTTTTCTTACACCTTGACTTAGAACAAATAAGCGCCTTAGCTGCGATTCACCATTGAAAGAAGTGAGGAAAAAAACCATTCTACTTCCCCCCCGTTGAGCATGAAGTGTTACTTGAGGCATATGTGGAGGGGGAAAGCATATTCCGATACAAAAGTAACACTAAACAGCGACAATCGGCGTGGGAAAGAATAGCCGAGATAGTGAACATGTAAGTTCTATCACTGTGATGTATTTATGAAGACAGAGTATATTTGGCCGTGAACCGGTTTGGCCGTGACTTCCAGTGCGCGAGCGCTGTTTGTGTAATTTTCGGACTTTGTTATATCGGTTCGGCCTACTACCTTCATTTGAGTGAACGTCTTAATTTAGCAAGCCAGCTCCATTGGTTATGGAGAGGTTCTGAGCGCACTGTAGCTAGCGAGTGCGCACTCTGTTCCTCTCCATAACCAGTTAATGAATATAGTTCATTTGTAAATGAGCTTCGGTTAACTACTCAGTTCGTTTGAACGAAGGTTTGCGGATTTTAAATCCACAATGACATTCAAATGAATACAATGATACAACTACTATGTGTATCAGAAGTCAGGGCAAAATGGCTAAAGAACTGTCAAACCGGTTCACGGCCAAATACACACTATGATTAATTGCTCTTACCAGACTTATTCATGTAAAAATAATTGCTGAAAACCTACATGAATAAAAGCATGTTTATTCAGGTGCAGTCCAGCGGGAATCACGCGGACATGGCAGCAGCTCAATGTCAAGTACAAAAACCTAATTCAGACAGGTAAAGTAGCCTACAGTAGGTGAATACACTGTCAAACACTTATGCGCAAATCTTTGTATAATCTAATGAGTAGCATTAGTCTTAAGATTATCTCACCCTTGTGGCAGATATTTTTCATTTCAAGGTTTTCTTAAAACAAGATTAATCAACCCAAATCAAGTATAACTTTGATGGTGTACTTTATTTTGGACATTTTAAGAAAACAAGATGAATCTGGGGTGGGGTAGGACTTGAAGTATGATCTGCCCATGCGGTGAGAAATGTGTTAATTCCACTCAATTTTTCATTAGAGCCCACAATATACTTTTCACTTAAGATTTTCATGTTTGTAATGTAGATTCATGATGTAACTATAATAGTAACCCCATCAAAAAATGCAAATGGCTTTCCTATTATCACACAAAATGGCATATTTTATTTCCCATACACTAAAAATGTGCCTTGTTTTCAGCCAACAGAAAGAAGGCTGAGGCCCGCCAGACCGGCGGTGGTCCACCACCACCCCCTCTCACAGCGGCAGAGGACTTGATCCTCAGCCAACATGCTGAGAGGGCTGTGGCTGAGGGGCTCCTCTGCTGAGCTGCCTACCACAGGTTCTTGTGTAAAATGTACGCCGTCTGTCTGTTCTTCTGTGTGGTGAGAATTAATTTTTCCATTTCTGCCCACAGTCATTGATGGTGCCCTCCGGCTGATGGAGACCCTTGCCACACACGCACCCCCTGCCTCATACGCACACACTGCCACACGCGCACCAACTGGCACAAATGCTCCTCCGGCCATCGATGACTTTGTAAGTGCCTGATGCTCTCTATAGTTTGACACCGTTTTGAAGTGAACTAAAACACTCTACCATTACAGGCTGAATTTGATGAGCCAGCGTCCGCCTCCGAGAGGTCTTTGGATGCAAACCCGGAGGTATAAATGTGTGGTTATTAAACTGGAATGGGGTGGGGCAGCTCGCTCATCATTTCCATTTAACAGAGCGCGGCCGGACAGTGGCAAAAAGGCCCTTCAGCTTCCAGAGAAGATCCGAATGCTGTAAGAAGCTCAGTAGATGGCAGTAGAATTATATTACAATCCCTATGTTTTCCCACTTGCCGGTGAGGGAGCTATACAGGTGCACACTGATCCATAATTTGGAGAAGGTGGAGCTTGAAAAACAGCTTTTAAAACAAAAGATAATCTACACAGATTGCAAGATTACATTAACTGACCTTCAAATGAAGGTGAGGGCATGGTCACAAGTGACTTGTCCACTGTTGTAGCAATATGAAACTAATGATTCTTGTATTTTGTAGGCAATAAAAGAAGACTGAAAGGATTGTGACTATTCTCTTTATTTGGGGGGGGCTGGCTTAATTTGAATGGAATTTACATTTATATAGCACTTTTCAGACCCAAAGTGCTTTATAGGATTGTGGGTAAGAACTTGCCTAAGCCACCAGTAATGCGTAGCACACATCTGGGTAATGCACAGCAGCCATTTTGTGCTACCACACTTTCGGTTGAGTTGGAGAGGGGGTGTGCGGTGTTACCAAATGGGACAATTGGGTGGCAGGTTGGGATTGCCCAATTGAGAATTTAACTAGGATCCCGAGGATCCCCCTGCTCTTTGCAGTAAGTGTCAGGGGATCTTTAATGACCTCTATGAGTGAGGACCTCGGTTTAATGTCTCTGTTTCCCACAGCAGTGTCCCCATCACTGAATTGGGGTATTGGTATTAATTGAACCAAAGGCCCGCCAATGCCACTTCCAGAAACAACTCAATGTTCCCCAGAGGTCTCCCGTCAAGTGCTGATCAAGCCCACCTTTACCTCTTAACTACTCGGCCACAGCATGGCCGAATACACTGGCAGCAAGGTTCTCGGACAGCTCTCCCATCTAGCCCATGCTGCTGGGGGTTCACTGGGTTGTAATCATCAGGGTCCAGCTGTACGGCAGGATGTTGCTCTCCTCTAATCATGGCAATATTATGGAGAACAACACACGCCACAATGTCACAGGCCCTCTCAGGGGTTACCCTGAGGTGCCGTAGGCACTGGAACCGGGCTTTGAGAATGCCTATTGTATTCTCTACTCGAGCCCTAGTCTTACAGAGGGCCGCATTGTACCGCTGTTGATGACCTTGCTCGGGGTCAGTGTAAGGGGTCAGCAGGAAGGGCTGACAAGGGTACCCTCTGTCCCCAAGCAGGTACCCATCATACTCTCCTGCAA